>PPHJ01000112.1:0-600000 GCA_002991585.1 Ilyonectria mors-panacis | reverse complement strand
TTCATGGGCATCTTCTTTGCCACATATGAGTCGCTTCGGGTATCTTTCGAAGGCTTGCATATGCCCTGGGGTAGCGGTGATGCCACTGCCGGCATGCTTGCAAGTATCTTCTCCAAAACAGCCGTGTTCCCCCCTCGACCTCGTGCGGAAACGCATCCAAGTCCAGGGCCCGTCCCGGAGCAAATATGCATATAATAACATACCCGAGTATTCCACGGCACGAGGAGCTATCCGGTGCATTATTCGTACTGAGGGCTTCAGAGGCCTGTATAAGGGCCTCGCGATCAGTCTTATCAAGGCCGCGCCGGCGAGCGCTATTACTCTCTGGACGTACGAGCAGAGCCTCGGGTTCATGCTTGACTTCGACTCGGGCAGGGAGGTTGCCATCCGAGATGAATTTTAGACCAAATTTTTATAATAGAGCAATCACTACACACGTCTATGCCATATGAGTACACTACCCGTGAAAAAAACCCTCTATTGTCCCGTCTTGTCCATTTACTGCCCTTGAGCCTGATTGGCCGCATCTGCGCGCTCAATGCACTCCTCGATGACCTGCCAAAACTTGGGAATATCCACTCCACGCGGGATTCTCACGCCCTCTTCACCTGGAGACAGTGCCTTAGCGAGCGTTCGACCAGTCTGCTTGCCGGCCTTGGCCTCCTCGAATGTGCCCTCAGTGATGACCGTCACCTCAAAGCGTTCCTTGTGCTCCGGAGCGTGGGCTGCGCGCGGCATCCCACTCCAGGAAGGGGATCTCGCCGTCCGTGCCGAGGAGTACGGCGGCAACAGCTAGGGGGTCATGGAGCGGCGGCCCGGCGGTGATTCCAAACGTGTCGCTAGGGTGGACATGTTAGTCTGAGGAAGAGCAATAGGGAATAATTGACGTACGCATAGGTTTTTGCGAAGAAGTACAGAAGCTCGACAAGCATGGTCCGCAGTGTCGTTTTGCCGGGGCCAGTCTTGTCGCTATCGGGGCCGTACAGCAGCATCTCCCTCACCTCAGGTGTCGCCAGCACCTGGTGACTAAGATCCAGAGGCACAACAGTTGTCTTAGCTGCAATTTCCTTGTTATGGAACACGGTTGCCGCCGCCTCCGGGTCAACGAGGATGTTGAACTCAGCCCATGGCGTATAATTACCGATCCTAGCGTGCCCGTCCACCATACCTAGAGGCGCATCGGAGAAACCACCGCCAATGGAACCGCCCATGAGACTCAGCCCCTTGATATGCGGGATGAGCTCCGGATAGTTGCGGAAGAAGGCACCAACGTTGGTCAGCGCGCCGGTAGCGACAATCCAAGCGGTTCCGGGGCTCCTGAGCGCGGATGGCTTCGGCCATGGCCTCTACTCCGGGGACAGAGGACGGCGTGGTGAGGGGCTTGGGGAGAAGTTCGGTGCCGTCCAGGCCGGATTCGCCGTGGATGTCCGTAGGTGCGTGAATGGCCGGCCGCTCGAGAGCCTTGGATAGGCCAACGTGCAGGGGGATGTCCTTGTGCTTGCCGATGGCGGTGAGGAGCGATGCGGCATTGTGTGTGGTGTTCCTGTAGGGTCCAGGTGTCAGTGACGCGAAGGATCGGGGCCGAAGGATGCAGAGGTGAAGACGTACTCGAGCGAAGCATTGCCGAAGACGGTTGAGATGCCCAGAAGCTTGATATTGGGATGGTAGGCGGCCAGGAGGATGGCAAAGGCGTCCTAATTGGAGGTGAGTCTCATTGGTTGATTACGCTTTGATTACGCTTGGCTGAAAGGAATAATAGAGGATTGGGTGTTGAAAAGGGGGCGTTCAACTTCATGCTGTGTATCCCACCACCATATTCATCACCAAAGCCTCACTTGAGTCGAGATAACGATTGGATGAGACGGAGGAGGCGAGGCGGCGTAGCGTGGAAACGTACATCATGACCTGGGTCACAATCCAACCAGACGGGGATTTGAGAAGACGACATGGTTGCCAGCGGTTGGAGGGAGAGGAAGGATTGGACTAGGAGAGAGAAGCACGAAGGAGCGCAAAATCACTCGAAGAGATAATGATAATGAGACGGATTTAGGAGTGAGGTGAAAGCAGCGACGTTTCATTGGGGAGAAGCTTACTGCATGATGCCAGGTGTTGATGGTGGGGTTGGCGCATCCATCCTCTGAAGCGTGGACCCCGCTTATTGCTAAGGTCCTTCCTGTACCAGCTAACAACGTGTGACAGTCGACCACGAGCCATCATCTTAGCGCATGGCGGTGAACTTTTGGGGCTTCAACGGCGAGCCTGGTGAGTGACAATTCTGCAGGCTTCCACAATGCAGATTGCACCGGAATGTAAGACCTCGAGCTTCCTCTCACCAAAACCGACTGGATGTGTTGTCCATGATTGGTGGGGGGAGGGAGGACTCAGACAGGCCCTAACTTGGTCTCATGATGATGGGTTTCATGATTTCTTGCGTGCCTCCATCACCCGCAACACATCCGCAGCGCTGTTGGCATCACCCTTGCGCTTCTTTGCTCCCCGCTTCCGTTTTGATGGTCCGCCTTTCGATTGTCCGTCGCCCTCATCGGCCTTGCCCCCCAAGTCGAGAGCTTGACCCGACTCTCATCAAAGTCTTCCTCGTCCTCAAGGCGACTCGTGCCGAAGCCCATGTCGAGATCCTGGTCGTCCCGGTCGGCCATCTGAAGCAGCTTCTTCCGTCGCTCCTCCATGGCCTTGTTCTTTGCCGCCTCGCCTTCTTCTTCGTCATCGTCATCGTCGCCCTTCTCCTTAGCTATCGGGTTCAATGCTGCCGCTCGCTTGATGGCCGCCATGATGGCGGGGTCGGACATGGACGGCGCCTTGGTCTGTTCCTCCGATACAAGGCTGGTCTTGGCGTCCTTGAAGTAGTTGCGCGGTGCAGACGGCGCCTGGGGCTTAGGTGGTGGAGGCATAGACTTATCTGTAATCTCGCCACCTTCCACATCCTTCTTGGCGTCGCCTCCGTCTTCGGAGTCGGAATCGGATCCATCCATGCCTGCTAGGGGATTATAATCGTCACCAACTCCGTCGAAGATGTCAATGTCCTCGTCTTCTTCCTCAGGTTCCTCCTTCTTTCGGTATTGTTCCGGAACCTCCATTCCCAGGGGCTTCGCATCCTTGTCTAGCATCAGAAGACCGCGAGCCGCCTCATCGTCCTTCTCTGTTCCCGGCTGTATTTTTCGGACTTTCCTCTTTTCGTGTCCGTCTTCGTCCACGATGATCAATACCTCCCGTCCCTTGCTGTCTCGCTCAATCCGTGTACCTGGCATCTGTTTGGCCCCAATCTTCTTGAACCGGTCTCCGAGCAAGTCCTGCTGCGCTTTCGCTGCTTCTCTTGAGGCTTTCAACTCTGCCAGAATTTGATCCCTTGTCCGCTTTTTCCCCGGTGCTAAAGACACGGTTGATAGCTGACCTTTTTTCTTCTCCTTCTCCTTCACAACTGCCATGACTTCCGGGTCCTCCAGCTGGTCAAACTCCTCGTCGACGTCTGCTTCCGGCTCATCTTCTTTCTCTTCTTCCGTTTTCTTATCTCCGTAGACATCTTCTCCTTCCTTGATGCGCTTCAGAAGCTTGAAGTCAAGGCCCTTGACCAAATGTGTACTGCTGAGGTCTCCGCCTGCGATTTCGAACCGACGCTTCTCAAAGGTCTCTTGATCGATCTCTTCGTTCTTCAATGCCTCCTCCAGTTTCCTTGAGTTGCTCTGCACGCTCATCTTCGTCATCCTCGCGGTCTTTCGATCGATCGACGTATCCGGTGGCGAGCTTGACGCCTCTGGGGTTGGAGGTCTTAAACTTCCGTTGAGGTCGAGTCGTATTGTTTCGATCCGCAAGCTGTCGTGCAAAAATCGGCCTGAGACCCTCCCACTGACCGTCTGCAAAATGTCAGTTTGTAGTCATCACTCCCCTTGGGACGGAACTACTGACGGTGTCATTGGGATGCTTGCCCGTTGTCGCGAACCCAGAGCACCTCCCTTCGCGGGGGTCGCGGCGTCTGATGATGCGCCATTCTTGTCTTTTGACTGCTTTGCTGAGTCTGCAAGCATAAGCTTGCGAAACTGCGAGTTATTCATGCTCGTGGTGATGGCTCTGAGCAGTGTTGTGTATTTAAAGATCTCTCGGAGTGATGAAATCAAAGGTCAGCCTCGCGTGTTGAGGCTGGAGAGTGTGGCGCATGGATAGCTGATCACGAGCCGACGTGTGAAAGGCGCGCTCCACTTTACGCGGTTGACATCACCGACGTCTCCGATTTGCTTCCCTGAGATATCTGGCGAGACAACAACACGACAAAAATACCATCTCGACTATCGTGGAAACAATATGAAGCCTCTGCTTCCTTCAGATCCCAGCGGATTTTGATACTTGTTTGATGAAGCTGGGCTCACCTGTTCGGCTCACAGGGACCAACGCGCTCCACGCCTCAAGAAACCCCCAGCACTACCGTGAATTCTAATCAAATCACGACCCGGCCATCTATCGCATCGACTCAGGATGGGGAGTGTTCTCGACAAGAACTCCTCCCAAGTGAGGAAGCGCATTGAAGGGCACACCTTTGATGATGAAGAGGGAGACGAGTATGGAGCTAGCGAATTCCGTGGCTTCGGTGATTATTTCAGGCGGAAGAAGATTAAGCTCCAAAATCTCGATGCCGACATACGCGCTTCTTCAGATAAACCTCGGATATTCAAAGGGATTGTTGCACATATCACGGGGTACACCCAACCTCCGCTTCACATGTAAGCCATATCCTCCTGGTCAATCCCGGACTCTTTCTGACCACGACCAAGACTTCATCGCGAGATTGTACAGCATGGAGGCGGCTTCCTCCAGTATCTTGACTCCAAAACGATGGCAACGCACATAATAGCGTCAAATCTACCACCAAAAAAGTCTGTGGACTTCAACAGATATAGGATCGTCAAACCTGCATGGATCATGGACTCAGTCAAAGCCGGAAAACTACTTCCATGGGCGGACTACCGAGTCCTCGATGAGGGACCTAGACAAAAGGTTTTGAGGTTTGGCGGTGACAAAGGTTTGACCCAGTCAACTCCACAACCGAAACAGGGCTATCGAGAGCAGACAGACAACAGCTTTTACACAAACCAGTTGAAGGCTGCAAATCTCCCTAGCCAGTCCCTCAGCCAAGTCGTGGAACAAGCACAAACTCCTGTACGACCATTTCATCCGGATTCAAACCCCACGCTAGACGGAGTCGAGACCCCTTCATGCGAAACACCCCAGATACCGGCAGAGCAGTCATTAAATGATACAACGGAACCGGACTCGGCAGATTTGTACTTAGATGGTCGAACTGGACAGGCTGGGCAAGTCAAATCTGCAAACCCTCCGAAGAACATGACCTCAGAGGAGCACAATGCATGGCTTCTGTCAGACCCTCGACTGCGGAAGTCATCGACTGCAAACCCGAACTTCCTGAAGCAGTTCTATTCAGAGAGTCGTTTACATCACCTCTCTACGTGGAAATCAGAGCTGAAGTCCAAAATGCAACGACTAGCAACAGAAAAGGGTCCTGGTGAGCAGAAACCGAGGAAGAGGCGGCCAAGCTCAAGGCGATATATTCTCCACGTGGACTTTGACAGTTTCTTCTGTGCGGTTTCTCTAAAACGCCATCCAGAGTATGTGGATAAGCCAGTCGTTGTTGCGCACAGTACTGGAGCAGGGTCTGAGATTGCGAGTTGCAATTACCCAGCTCGAGAATTTGGCGTCAAGAATGGCATGTGGATGAAAGGAGCTCTCGAGCTATGCCCCGACCTCAAGGTCCTACCATATGACTTCCCAGCCTATGAAGATGCGAGTCGCATATTCTACGAGTCTATTTTGGATATTGGTGGCATTGTGCAGAGTGTCAGCGTTGACGAGGCACTGGTCGATGTTACATCAATTGTGTTAACCTCTACTGGCTCTCAAGGAACTGAAGTCGAAGACGGCAGCATCGGCAGAGAGCAAGATACAGTGGCAGACATCTCAAGAGGCCTCCGCGAAAAGATTAAGGCAAAGACGGGTTGCCACGTCTCTGTTGGGGTTGGTGGAAATATATTACAAGCCAAGGTTGCACTCAGAAGAGCAAAGCCAGCAGGACAATATCATCTCAAACCTGAGGAGGTCTTAGAAATGATGGGAGAGCTCAAGGTCGAACAGCTACCAGGAGTTGCACGCAACATCAGTGGAAAGCTCGAGGAAATTGGCGTCACATTCGTCAAAGACCTTCGACATATTTCAAAAGAGCGCCTCACGTCCACTCTGGGGCCGAAGACTAGCGACAAGCTCCGAGACTATGCTCAGGGTATCGACCATACTGAGGTTGGTGAGCAACCGCCAAGGAAATCAGTATCGGCCGAAGTAAACTGGGGCATTCGCTTCATCAACCAGCCGGAGGCGGAGGAATTCGTTTTCAACCTTTGCAAGGAGCTTGAGAAGCGTCTTGTGAACGAGCAAGTGAGGGGAAGACAACTCACAATGAAAATCATGAGAAGGTCTATGGATGCACCGCTTGATCCAGCAAAGCATCTCGGACATGGCAGGTGTGACACATTCAACAAGAGTGCCACTTTCGGCGTTGCGACTCATGATTACCAGACCATTGGAAAGGAGGCCGTGTCAATATTGCGGTTTTTTAAATTCAGCCCCGGGGATCTCCGTGGCTTGGGGGTTCAGATGACCAAGCTGGAACCTATCAAGACGAGCAACTCTGCCCCAGAGGGAAGTCAAAAGAAGCTCACATTTACTACATTCACCAAGCCGTCACCTACGAGGAAGTCTTCCAGGGCAGAGCCGATCGATGAAGTAGACAGCTTGGAGAAACCGAGGGGAACACCGGGCCGAGAAATCTACCAGGATCCCATCACCGATGATCCATTAACACCACGAAAACCAAAACCACACCCTGCCCTAGCGCTCTCGAGGGCCAATCAAGACGACGTGAAGGCCAAGACACCTCTGAATGTCTCTGGAACTCAATTTATCATTCCCAGCAATGCCGATCCAGCTGTTCTCGCAGAGCTACCCAGTGATATTCGGAGCAAGTTAATGGCCCAGAAGGCAAAGACAACCGAGTCTAGAGTTCACACTCCGATACAAGCGAGGTCAGAAAGCCCAACGTCGAGAGATATGCTGCTATCTCAGGTTGACCCTGAAGTATTCAACGCACTGCCTGAAGACATGAAAGCGGAGGTCCTGGCAACATATGGGCGAAAACCGGCACAAAGCACACCACACTCCTCGCCACGAAAGGACCGCTCCATTCAGTCAAAAAAGCCAATCACACCTACGAAGCGTGGTGGGACGCGAAGCATGCTTGGAACAGCTCAGCGGGAGAAGGATGCTCAAGCTGGTCTTTTGCAGACCAACTTTCGAGCCTCGAAGGAAGACAGCGAGGACGTCGAGGACATTGAGGAATTGGATCCAGACTTTCTCGTCGAGTTACCCGAAGGTATGCGAAAGGAAGTCATCGCCGATCATCGTCGGCGGCGACTAGCACAGATGTCGGGACTCGATGCGCCAACGCGGAAACACCACACGCCTGATCCCGAGAGCATCCTCGCGGGTGGACAACGTACAATCCAGTTCGCCGCCCCGCCGCCCAAGATTTCGTTTGCACAATCGGGTGTGACTTCGACTCAGGAGATGAAAGACATGTTGGACGCGTGGCACATGGAAACGCAGAAAGAAGGGCCGCATCGCAGAGACGTGGAAGTTTTGGAGAAATTCCTGGTGCGAGTCGTTCAGGAGGAACGTGACTTGGAGAAAGCTGCGAAGCTTGTACGGTGGTTGGATTTGGTGGTGGAGCAGGATGGAAGAGGTGGAAAGGGCCAACACTCTTGGAGACGATCAGTACAGAGCGTGAAGGACGCTGTGCAAAGAGCTGTCAAGCAACGAGGCATGGCGCCATTAAAGCTGTAGTCAAGAAAGTAGGATACCCGCTGATCAATATCACTGTGCGAAGCTCACTGAATTCATCATATCGTCTCCACCGGTTCAGCTTGAAACATCATGCAGAGTGGCAAATGCATACGGTTTAAGTCAGTGCCTGATAAACCCGATGAAGCATGAGTGGCCAAGGAATATCGAGTGCGGCGTGACGCCTTCGGCTATCCGGTTATAGAGATGGCTTATGTAACCTATGGAGTTGAGAATGCGGCGACGTTTGCGTCGTCGAGTGTGAGACAGTGGGGCCATCCCGATGAACGGAGAGAGCGGGAGGCGTTTCCTTTGCAGTTATCTAGGCACCACTGACCACTGTGGTTAATACGTAGTCCTACGCCGTGGGACGGGCGTTCATAGTGGATATCTTACATACTAACTCCAGATAAGAAATAAAGCACTGGCCAATTCCTTCAGCGTTAAACGATTCGTGGCAGGTGCTAAGAGATTACGGTCCAGACTCGATCGATTCTCATCCTGGATTACGTATTTGCTTCTTGTACAGTACCTGCCGTTCCTCCCTGATTCGGTGCATTGCGAGGTACCTCCGCCACCGCGCCCATGTCCCGTCGCTCTTCTCCGCATCATACCATCTTCTAGAAGCCCTCCTCAGTCAGTGCTTGTCGCGTGGCCCCAATTTTGCTTGGTGGGGCCGAATCGGGCTTAGCAACCACTCAGAATCCCCACATTAGCACAGGACCTGCCTTCCCCAGCCTACCACTGAACTGGAAAGCACAGCACCGGCTGCCATCGGACCTACCCTTAGCTAACCTTGTCTGCTCCTCATCCTTCCTGCGAGGCGCTGCTCCATTGTCTTCTCGCTCTCTCCTTCTTCTTCTTCTACCTTTCGCCGTCTCTCGCCTCCTCTCGCCCTCATTCTCTTCTTTTCCCCCTCCTCCCCATCCTTCACCACCATCGCAAGCCTCTCTAACGGGCTCTAATACTTCTCGCCTGCCCCTCCCCTGGCGACTTTTTGCGACACCACCTCCCGTCGCAATTCCCGCGCCCCTCAGCCTTTGGCGCAAATCGCAACTCCGCAAAGTCGTCTCATTCTCTCCGCCAAAATGAGTTCCTACATCGATTATTCGAAGACCACCAAATCTTCAAACTATCAAGGAACTGGCTCGTTCGCGACGTTCATGATCATCGCGCGTAAGTCCTGTCCTCCCACTTCCTTTCCCTCAATCCCCCTCGCGCCATATCCCCTCCACGGCCTCTCGCTGACCCAACCCCACAGCCGTGTGCTTCTTCCTCGGTGTCCTCTTTGCCTCATTCCCATACGATTTTCCTCTCCTCTGGACCAAGGCTCCCGTCACCGATGACTTCCTGAACCATCTCGAGACCCATCTCAAGTTTCTCCACCAGTCGCCACCCCTCATCAGCCGCATGCTCCACATCATCATCTCCGTTGGCTTCATCGGCTTCTTCATCAAGCTCTTCCGCCCCAGCGAGGCCAACTTCCTCTTCGATGGCGCCTCCCTCATTCTCTACATCATCGGCTTTGGCGTCTATGTTGCCAACATCATCAAGGGTCTCCGCACCGTTAGCGCCGACATCTGGTCTGACGACGAATTCAAGGGCCAGACCCACGATGGCGAGCACGGTGAGATGATCCTCGGTCGCGAAGACACCCTGAAGGTCCTCTCCGCCAGCAACACCATCCTCGCCCTTGTCCTCGTTGGCATCCTGGTCCTCCAGGCTGGCCAGTGGTACGCCGAGAAGAAGGACGCCGACGATATTGCTGCCGCCGACAAGAAGGATGCCGACAAGAAGGACACTGCTGAGAAGAAGGAAGCTTCTCCCAGCAAGGCGGCGAACAAGAAGAAGCAGTAAGGGATTGAATCTTTTCAGTCTTCACAATTTGGGAACGGTGATACCACGAGGACGCTGTGGATCTAACCCCCACGTCCTCATTGCATTTGTAGTGTTATGTGTTGTAAAAACCTGTTACCATAATTTTGAATACAACTCTCAGTATCTTGCAAACTATGATCCATCAAGTTCCTCTCTCTTCCCGCAAGGCCATTTTTCAAGCATATCGATCCTCCTATAATCCTATAATTAAGAAAAGGGGCGTGCAGTGGGATGCTTATCTATGTGCGGTGTTCTCCGGATCCGCGCACGGCATCGCCGGAACGCCACACCAGGAAGGCTTCCGATCCTTTTTTTCCCCAGACCACAGCAACATATTAACTACCCGCGGACGCGCATGTACGACAGAGTTTATTATCTAGCCTTAGGCTCTCAATTCCCAATATATAGCAACGCCATCTATCCCTTAACAATTGGCCAACCCATGATAACTTGCAAAAACTTCTCAAACGTTGCTCATACAGACATCTTCATCGCAATTGTCTTGTGAGGGTCATAGCCCTTGATCACAAAGTCCTCTGCCTTCCAGCCATCAATGCTCCCTCCCTTCTCACACGAGATCTCCAGCTCGGGGAACTCGCGGGGCTCACGCTCTAGTTGGATGTTGAGCGCATCAACGTGGTCGAGGTAGACGTGGGCGTCGCCCATAACGTGGGTGAGGCTTCCCGGAACCAACTCACAGACATGCGCGAGCATGTGAGTCAGCAGCGCATAACTCGCAATGTTGAAGGGCACGCCGAGACCCATGTCGCAAGATCGCTGGTAGAGCTGGCAGTGCAGGTGGCCCTGGGGCTTAGGCTCATCACCATTCTCCGAATCCCGTTTCTGGCGTGGGTACGAGACGTAGAACTGGGCAAACATATGGCAGGGTGGCAGGACCATCTTCTTGAGGTCGGCCGGGTTCCAGGCTGTGAGGATAAGGCGGCGGTCGTAGGGGTTCGTCCGCAGCTTATGGATGAGTTCGGCAATCTGGTCGACACCCCTGTCCCGTGTAGTCCGTTTTGGAGTCAACATACTCGGCGCCAAAGTGTCGCCACTGGAAACCGTAGACAGGGCCAAGGTCACCCTCCTCACGGTGAGTCAGGCCGAGGTTGTCGAGGAACTCGCGGGAGCCATTTCCATCCCAGATCTTGATGCCAGCCTCGCTAAGGGACTTGGATGAGGTGTTTGCCTCGATAAACCAGAGGAGCTCGGCGATGACGGCTCGTGTGAAGACGCGTTTGGTGGTGAGGAGGGGCAGGACCGGGTTGCCGTTCTTGTTAAGGGAGAACTTCAGGGGACGAGGAGCAAAAATCGAGTAGGTGCCGGTGCCCGTCCTTAGAAATGTGTTAGTGGATTCCTTCAGATCAAAGTTTCAGGGCAATTGCGTTGGGTTGTGTTTTCTTCGCATCCACGTCGCATCGACAGGGAGTTGAGCTTGGAGAGGGCGACTCACCGGTCCGGTCGACGCTCGCCGCTATCGAGGATCTCGCGCACCAAATCCAAGTACTGGTGCTCCTCATGGTTGACAACAGGAGCCGAGCCGTTTGAAGGCTGGGCAGCGGGATTAGTTTGCGAGGCCGTCATGATTGGGGTTGATGTAAATCGAATGCTGGACCTCGAAGCGGTATGATGACCGACCTTAATTGATCTGGGCGCTCGACGCGTCCAGGCGCGACCAAACGCGCTCTATCCCCACCTTGACGCCACCCCACGGTGAGATGGCGGGCTATAGTTTTGCCGCTGCCGCCCACGTAGAAATTACGTCCAGGTTTCCCCAACCCGATCCAGGGGCCGCTCAGGTTTGCTCATAAACTGGCCTAGTCTGACTGCCGCCGCCGGTACTTCGGACGTACAGTACATGTCCCATGCCCAAAGATCCGGAACCCTCCCGCTAGAGAGGAATTCGCGCAAACCAACAGCGCATCAATTTCCGATGACTGTATTTTTATGCAGCCGGCTGAGCCATGGATGAGGTGGCCCCCATGCGATCCCAAAACAATTATCAACGCATACTTTAACGTAGTTGCGGAGCTAGGATATATTGGCGACGACGCTGCTCAGGACCGGACTGAGACAGATGGGAGCATAACCAACCGTCATTGGCCAGAACACCCAACTACCGACCAAGCGGGCGTTGTAAAATGCCGACTGGGCAATGTCTAAGCACACCATCACCGGCAACGAGTACGGGACCGGCACTCCAGAATTGCTGGGCGCTGCAGGTCGCCGTCTTGGAAAGTACTAATATGGGCATGGCACAGTAGTTTAACAGCCCGGCGCCGGAGCGGCCATCTAATCAATCAGTCGATCAAGTTGCAGGACGCTAATTTGCATGGCATTGCCTTCCAGAGCTGTCGCAATAGGCATGCAAAGGCCACCAAATGGAGCCGTAACGGGGTTTTTCATGGGGGGCCTGCCCTGGATGGCCCGAAGAACCCCTCCAGACCCCTCCAGGGACCCCCTGTCCACCCCTGTGCCCCTCCAAGTTTACCCCCCAAGCCCGCTTCGAGCCCCTCCAAAAATACGGCTGACGGTCCCTGTCTGGCCGTGGCCGGGTCGGGTCCGGAGCACAGGCGATCTGATAACTGTGCTAGCCCTCTGGTTGGCCCCATACGACCGAAAAGCGGATACCCTGATGTCACATGCTTTCCCGATAAGGCGATAATAAATTTTTGCCTGCCTTGATGGCGCCCGAAAGCTGCACCAGCGCCTTTTCATCCACTCATCCTGCATGTCCGTGGGCGATGGTTTTATGTCGCAGCCCACTGTCGTGACCCAGACAGCGTGGGAGGGACTGGTTTCGAGCCTTTGCCTAGGACCAAGGTAGCCCTCATTGTCTTAAAACCCCATCTCCTCTCCTTCCCCAACGGCCCACTTTGCCTCGTCCCAGCTTGGTTGCGTGTCTCTCATCTCGTCTGTTGTCTCTCGTCCCTCCTCCCACTCACCAGAATGCGCTGAGGAGAAAACGACCCGGCCGCGTTGCCTTCCTCCCTTCTCCAAAAGCCCTACTTTCCCGGTATCGGTGCGCACGCTGCGAAATGCCCTCCGTTTTCCCGCGTCAACTTCTCTATCCGTGTTAAGCTTCAGAACTACACCGACATCTACAAGACTACCAGACGGACTGCGCACCTTGATCACTGCTGAACAAACAAACCGCCCCTCATCCCAAGTTTCTAAAGGGCATCTATTGGAACCCGCCATCCTCCAACGCTTACTACCCTACTCCTGCTCTTTCCCCTTTCACCCTCCTCTACATCTCCCCTCTTTTGTCCCACCTGCCATGGATTCTGCTCCTGTCGCGGTCGACACCGCAAACATGACCGCAATTCCGGCTACTGAGCTTGCGCTCAAGAGCAAGACGGCTGCCATGGAGGCCATCGAAGATGTTGTCTGTGGCTCGGTAAGCTCCACTCTCTCTGGCGTTGTTTCCTCATACTAACCAAGGCAGATTGCTGGAGCCGTAGGCAAATACATCGAGTACCCATTCGACACCGTCAAGGTGCGGCTACAGAGCCAACCTGACCACCTACCCCTGCGATATAGCGGTCCTCTGGATTGCTTCCGACAATCTATAAAGAGCGATGGATTCCTGGGACTATACCGAGGTATCAGCGCTCCGGTCGTGGGAGCAGCTGCTGAGACGAGCAGTCTATTCGTTTTTGAGAGTATTGGGCGCGAAGTCATGTTCCTGACCGGACTAGCCTCTCGAGAAAAGGGCCTGTCCCTACCTGACCTGTTCCTTACCGGTGCCTTCGCTGGCGTTTTTACTTCGGTTGTTCTGACTCCGATTGAGCTCGTCAAATGCAAGATCCAAGCTCCAATGGGAGATGGATCTGCAAGTACCCCGCTCCGCCCTCTGCCTGTCATCAGAGAAATCTTCCGCCACGAAGGGTTGAGAGGCTTCTGGCATGGTCAGCTCGGAACTCTGATTCGAGAAGCTGGTGGTGGCTCCGCGTGGTTTGGAGCCAAGGAGACGGTCACATCTATGTTCTATCAACACAGAACCAAGGCTGCCACATCTGAGGCCGAAAGACGACAGATTTTAGCCACCCCTCTACCCTTTTGGCAACAAGCCGTTGCAGGCGCGTCGGCGGGTGTCTCATATAACTTCATCTTTTTCCCCGCAGACACCATCAAGTCGCGCATGCAGACGGTCCCACTGGGAAGCATGGGAGAAAAGCGAACATTCTGGAACGAGGGCGCCACCCTCTGGCGGCAGCATGGAATCCGTGGCATGTACCGCGGTTGCGGAATTACATGCCTTCGATCGGCACCAAGCTCCGCATTCATTTTTATGATTTATGATGGATTGAAGGCACATTTGCCTTCCCACTAGAAATTTTATAGGGAATTGGGCTCATCTTCTTGCAGCGGGCATTTGACAAAAGTTTTCTCTGGGGAGCCATGATATGCGTGGCATTTACAAGGCGTTCAATTTTTTTTGGGGGTCATTTTCTCAAGCATTAAAGGACAGGCAACGAGTTGGTGGATGTTGCATACCTTTGGGTATTTCAGAGCAGGGGATGCGAACAGAGAACGAATAAATGGGATAGACATGGCAATTTAGTACAGTGTAATGATCCTCAAAGACATTAGTCCATTTCGCAAAAGTTCCATCCTAGGAGACCTCTAATTCATTCTCAAACAATCCTCTACTGCTTCTTAGCCTCCGCTTTGGTTGACTTGCCGGACAAATCCCAGTTGTTCAAGTGGCCAATGCTAGCACAGAGGTATGTGGCAAAGCTCAGCCAGCCCAGGTAAGGGACCTGACACCAGCTAGCGACGGGGTCGATGGTGCTCCAAACATAAGTCAGATACCCGTTGACACCAACGAGTCCAATGATATCAACCGTCGCTGCAATGGGGCGGTTGAAACCAAAGAACAGCGGGGTCCAGATGAGGTTGAGTCCAAGCTGGATCGTGTAGAGTGTCATGGCCTGCCTGGTCGTCCGGATGGTCTCAGGAGAAGAGAGCGGAGAGAGGCCATTGAATGTTGCACGATAGGCAGCGTAACCCATTACACTAGAGGGATGGCCTTTGGTCAGCACTGCATGGCAGGGCGCATATTGGATGCGCGAGGAGCTCACCCATAGAGGATGGTCCAGACAGGGCCGAAGAGCCATGGCGGAGGGTGCAGATCAGGTTTCTTTAAGCCGAGATATGTCTTTTGGGTCTCTAGATTAGCAGTATAAGATGAGGTTAGTCGAACGAACTGCGCTTTGGACGCAGGTGGAGGAAACTAACGCCTTGCGCTGAGGCCGACGGCAGTCCCCAGCCCAATGGGCAGCAGGACGGACACTGCGGGATTGAGAAACACTGCAGAGGGCAAGGTAAGGGCGGGAATGAAGGTTGTCATCTTAATTAAATATCTCTCGGCTGGGCGGAGTGAGAGAAAAGTATTACTTGAACAGGTGAAGATGGCCACAGATACAATGTATGTGAAGACGAAGAGAGAAAAGAGGGAAACGAGAGTTTACAGCTGGGACTCAATGACGTAATATAAGTATTCGGAGCTAGAATCCGTTCAGGGATATTATGGGACATAGCATCAATACCAAGGCGCCAGATGCGGGAGAGCCCCAATTCGACCAACAATGTGGCCTGATGCCGTCGAATTCCAGATTTGAAGCGATCGTGAGCGGGACGGCGATCGAGTTTAATGGGGAGGTCTACGAATAAATCGGAGGTGCCACACAAATGGGGCCGTCATACCCCTGTCAGACTGCATAAAAGATGGCACGCCTGCGAATTGCCTCCCTCATTTGGATTTGGATGCGGAGAATACCCGACCGGCCCGGATCGACGAGCCATAGAAACCTTCCACGGGCATGCGGCGTCGTGACATCCAATCGACGCGTGAGCGATCGAGTTCACGAAAGGGTGGGCCGCAATCAGGAACCTGGCGTGGCTCGTGGCTCGTGGCGCGCGGCGCAAAAGTGAGGCGCGTACCTGATGCGTCTCAGCGCACGGGCCATTTCTTTAATGGGCCTTCGCGACTTGAACGCGCCGAAACGCGTCCAGCACGTCGTGCAGGCCGAATCCACGTCTGGCGCGCGGCTACGCCCTGGCCTGGGTACTAATGAATTCTCCATCCGGCCTTCACCACGCCCCATCCAACTTCCATCCCTCAGCTTCAGCATCATACCTTCTAACAAGTGTCATCAACCCATCTGTACATTTGAACTGGAAGCTACCATCCGCAATCATGGCTCGATCTTCGTTAGGAAAGCGGACCCGGAGTGTCGATGATACCGGTAAGTCTCAGTCCACTCCAGGAAAGGGGAGGAACGAAAGAAGGAAAGAAGCATCCCGGTTGCTAACCACAACGACGAAACAGATGCAAGCCCGGTTCAGACTCCTTCCAAGCGAAGCCGCCGCCTAGCAAATACGGCTCCAGTATACAACGACGAGAACCAAGACCCTCAATCGCCCCTGGGCGACGATGACTTCAAGGCGCTCCCTCCCATCATCCGACACTCTCCCTCCCAATCCTCCTCCATCAAGCAGAACCCCGTCACACCTTCCACACCCCGACACCGAGATGCACTTGCCGTTCCTCCCACTACCCCCCGACATGCCGTCATGTCGGCAGGCAAGCTTTTCAAAGCGGTTGACTCCTCAGACGCCGCTCTCGCCCAGTACGATCCAGACCGTCTACCATTCCGCGCGCCAACTCTTTGCTCGCGGTGCCGAGCCAGGCCAGTTGGTTGGCCGAGAGTCTGAGCGAGAAAAGCTCACTACTTTCCTCGACCGGTGCTCATCGGCGACCCCCAATGGATGCCTGTATGTCAGTGGGCCGCCAGGAACTGGCAAGAGTGCCATGATTACCGAGATGACCCAGGCCTGCTCAGAACGTGACAACGTGCGGGCCGCGTACATCAATTGCATGAGCATCAAGTCATCAAAGGACCTGTACACTACGCTCCTCGGGGCCCTAGACCAGGCCAGCGACTTGTCCGAGGCCGACGCCGTTGCAGCACTGCAAGCAACCTTCGTGCCCAAGTCGAAGTCAAGCAATGTCTACCTAGTCACACTCGATGAGATCGATCACATCCTGACTATGGGGTTGGAGAGTCTATACCGAGTGTTTGAGTGGTCCCTGCAGAAGTCGTCTCGTCTCGTTCTCGTTGGGATTGCCAACGCCCTAGACCTGACTGATCGGTTCTTGCCTCGACTCAAGTCGAAGAACCTAAAGCCTGATCTTATGTCTTTCCTTCCGTACACGGCACCCCAAGTCAAGAACATCATCATCACCAGACTGAAGTCCCTGATGCCGGCAGGAAAGGAGAGCTACGTCCCATTTATCCACCCTGCTGCCATCGAGCTTTGCTCCCGGAAGGTGTCTAGCCAGACTGGAGATTTGCGGAAGGCATTTGAGATCTGCCGACGAGCGCTAGATCTAATTGAAGCCGAGACGAGAGGAAAGCACGAGGAAGAGGCAAGGGAGAAGCTTCTGCAAATGACACCATCCAAGCGACCTCTCGGAGAGAACATCAATGGAGCATCCGGCAGCGGGGTACGAAGCGTCGTCCAGATCATGGCGACGTCGCTCAAGGCACTCAATGCAGAGACGGCCCCTCGAGCGTCGATCGGACACCTCAACAAAATCACATCGGCTGCATTCAACAACGGAACTTCGCAACGACTCAAGGCTCTCAACCTACAACAAAAGGCCGCGTTGTGTGCTTTGGTGGCTTGTGAGAAGCGAAACCGAGCAGCGGCCAAGATGGCCAATGGCCTGACCACGCCATCCAAGTCGAAACTTATGGCGCCCACAGTAAAGGCCTTGTTCGAGGCCTACTGCCAGCTGTGTACTCGCGATTCAGTCCTCCACCCGCTGTCGAGCTCTGAGTTTCGAGAGGTGGTGGGCAGCCTGGAAACCCTGGGGCTGGTTAACGCATCGGATGGCAAGAGTGGAAGCTTTGTGACACCACAGACACCCAGCAAGAGAGGTCGAAAGGCCGCCATGCCCAGCGGGGACGAGCGTCGGGTCACGAGTTGCGCTGGAGAGAAGGAGATTGAGTCAATTGCTGAAGGCGTTGGTGCGGGAATTCTCAAGACCATTTTAAGCGGCGAGTCTTTGGACTAGATGACAGGGTTATGAACGAGTGTGGCATTTTGCATTGTATGGCGTTTTTGGATGTGATGCGAAGGATCACGGTTGGGGAATTCGATTGTTTTCGGGTTGGCTTGTCGAGTATTGCATCGCATTGGGCTCTGTTGCATATGGCCAGGGCGGGAATCCCTGGCAAATGATGATACCTCTTGTAATAGATAAAGACGATGATGGTTCGAGGATGAAGCATTTATAGATGATGAAAAGATAGACCAAAAGAAAGAAAGAGTCAAAACTATATCTAATTGCATGATATTGTGATTTTCAGAGATTCTATCTTGACGAGACCAATCCCAGCATCGCACTTTGAAGAAAGCTCCTGGTAGTAGGAGGCGACTAGGTCAATATTAGTTGAAGCTCATCTCGTTCCCTGACAGGCCGGCGCCTCATCCGAGTACAGTCGATTGGTCAAACCCCTAAAATCTAACGAAGTAGCGCTCCCACCAACCACAGCCCTCCGTTCCTCCACGAGAAGTCGCTGTCATTATATTCGTGCCTGAGGCGCCGAGCGGAATCGAGCGGAAGGCACCGAAGGATCACCAAGGGTCCGGGGTGTTGTCCCGGAAAGCCAGACAAGCTCGTCGAGCCAACAACCAAGCTTTTCTTGGCGCGAGCGGCAACTTGTGAAGCCTTGGCATATGCAAGCCCCAGTTAACACCTGACAGCCAGCCCCCGAGGCGCAAGGCCACAAGTGGATAGGTGAACCAGACGAGACCAGAGAAATACGTGTATTCGTAAGGCAGTGATGGTGATCGACATTTAGGAGGAGGCACGAAACGTGGGCAGCGACTCGGGTCCTGCTAGCTCAGGGCCTAGGGGGCAGCATCCCACTGGCCGCGACAGTTAGTGCGGCTCCAGGGGCTATTTCCAGCGTTCTTTTGTAGCGCTTGAGCCCCTACAGGCTTACTGGAGAACGCCCGAAGACGCCGTGGAAGGTAGCAGTGTAGCACAGTGCACTGGGCCACTATTCATGGCGCACGACACGGACTCCCGCGGGAGGAACTAACCTCCACACAGGCTACCCTGCCCCCCTCCATCCTCTATCGCTCCATCACTCCATCGCTCCATCAGCGTCCGTCTCTTCGGCGGGCGGCCCTCCACCTCCGCCTCCACGCTTCAACCTCAATCGACGCCTCTCTCCCTCCGTCTCCTTCGCCTCCTCCACGCCCACCTGCGCTTTCACTTCCCTCTCCCCAATCCCCTCTCCTTCCCTCCGTTCCGGCGTTCCCTTTGAGCTGCGCCTCCGCCCAGCAACGCGCGAGCCTGACTCGAGACGCGCCGCTCGTCCTCGACCCGTCGACGCCCAAGGCAGGCCCACGATCCACAATCCGCAACCCGCAACCCGGGATCTACGTCTGCGTCGTCGAGTGCGATCTCGACCTCGACCCCCGACCCCGGCCCTCATGCCTTCGGCATCGCAACTGGGAATGGGCAGCCGGTCGAGATCCTCTCCGTCGCTCTCCAACAACTCCACCTCTAGCTCGTCTACTGCTGCCGCTGCCGTCGCTGCCACATCCCCGTCTCCCGTCGACCACATCGAGTCCCCAACGTCTACGCCGCAGGCCTCCTCCCCCGGCGCCATCCACGACCTCCTCGCGCCCAGGCTTCTTGTCGCGTCTCAGCCTACCCCTCTCGCTCCGTAGCCGCAACCGAAATGTTACCGACTTTCACATCCGGCCGGAGGAGCCGCACCGGAGATACGGCGCTGGCGACCACGTCCGCGGCTCTGTTGTCCTGGCCGTAGTGAAGACCGTCCGTATTACTCACCTCGTTGTGTCGCTGCACGGCTACATACGCGTCCTCAAGGACCCAACCTCGATTGCCAAGACCCAGGGCGCGACAGTGCTACCTCTGGGTGGTGGCTCCATGCAGCCGCGCTATCACAGCAATGGCCTTGCCAGTCTCTTCCAGGACGAACAGGTGTTGAGCGGCGAGGGGAGGTTAGAACCAGGAAAGTACGAATTCGGCTTCGACCTAGTATTTCCAGACAAGGGGCTGCCGAGCAGTATTGATGTAAGTTTTGAGTAGGCCAACTGACTACGGGACCAATTACTAATGATCGCGTAGTTCGAACGAGGGACAGTTTCATACAACATTACTGCGACTCTAACAAGACCGACCTCAATCAACCCGACCACTTCGTGCGATCGGAAAGTAATGTTGGTTGAGAACATCGACATAGGATTGCTGCCAACGCCCCCGCCGCGGACCATCTTTTTAGAACCCATATCGAAGCGCACACGGAGGAAGAAGTCAATCGTCTTGGACAAGGCTTCCATGCCCCCGACAGAGGTGACCGAGGTTACCCCCGATCCGGATTCGGTTGATCCTACCGCCCCCGGTGCCTCCGATGACTCTCGCGACCCCACAGCCGACGCACGAAGCCCAATACAGAGCGACGTACGAAGCGAAGTCAGCGGAGATAGTGCCAGCACCGGCGTGAGCCGCAACGATCTTTCTCTGTCGCAGATCGGGACATTGACAGCATCTGCTAAGCAGCAGGCGGTGGACAAGAAGACCATTACAGCGACTGTTGAGCTCCTAAGAGGAGGTTGTTTACCGGGCGATGCCGTCACTGTGCGAATTTCAGTCCAGCACATCAAGCATGTCAAGAGCATGTCGGGTATTATTGTGACATTGTACCGGCAGGGGAAGATTGACAGCTCCCCACCAGCGTCATTGTTCAGCGACGACATGAGTAAGGAGGACCTTAAACGGGCCGAGAGGGAAGACATATATCCACGATCGCGGACTGGCCTTGGGGGCCTCTCCCTATCGTCATCGGGCTCCACGAGCATGTTTCGTAAGGATCTCGACCAGAATACAGCGCCTCTAATCATGGATCCGACTACTTTACAGACGTCGGTAACGGTCTCAGTCAAGCTACCTGATGACTCGTTCCCAACGATCAAGAGCGTTCCGGGGGAGATGATCAGCTTCAAATACCTGGTCGAAGTTGTTGTCGATCTCGGCGGAAGATTAGCGAATCAACTACAAGGCGGCCCCTCGTCTCGGTTCGGAACTTTCGGCCATGGGAATTCAGAACCTAGCCCATTTGTGTATGGTCCGCGGAGGGGAATTAACATTGCCGATACCTCACAACTGCGGCGCGAGAAGGGTGTCATATCAGTGTCAATGGAGACGTTGGTAGGCACAACGGACTCGTCGAGGGGTCGCAAGAGGTCAAGAGCATCGCCATCGTCACGAAGGATGGCTATGCCAGAGAGTGACGACGAGGACCCCGGCCGCACAGATATAGGATATGTGGAAGATATGCCCTACGAATATCACGCCAACGGTCAGCTCTCGCCTGTTGGCTACTTCCCAGCTCAAATGAACGGGAACCGTCATCCGCAACCTCACATACTCCCTCCACAGCCATACTCACCCTTATTACCGTCACACCCGTCCCAACATTTGCCACTAGGCCAGGGAGACTTCCAGACAGTCAATGGGTTCTCTCCACCCGCAATTCCCGCCTACGTTCCTCCGCCTCAGATTCCAGAGCAGGATGAGCTCTCTGAGAAAGAGCGGATTCGCCAGGCCGAGACAAGACTCTTACCAAGTGCGCCTCCGGCAGCCGGGCCATCTAACAGCAATGACGATGACAATATCTACGATGCAGAAGATACTCCCCGAGCTCCGCCCCTCGAAGCCAGATTCCGGCCTAATGATGCCGATGATGCCCCGTCGGCACCTTCGCAAGACGAAATCGTAAATGCAACAGCTCCCCCAGCCAACCGGTTAGAGGATAAGCAAGAGCAGGAACGCCATCGACTGATGAACGAGGCCAGCGCGCCGCCCGAGTTCCCGGATGATGTCGACGACCAGAGAAATAGTGGTCCTTCGACGAGGGAGATGGCCCCCGAGATGGTTCCCGAGACGGAGCCAAGTGCACCGAGTGCACCATTGCTCGACGAGTTGGATGATTTTCCGGGAATTGGCCCCGTGGCTGGCCCATCTGGAAGCGGCAGCCGTGGTAATGGAGAGCAATTGCCGGCCTATCAACGATGAAAAGCGATGTCGGCTCTTTAAATACGTTTCAACAGGTGACGAGATATATATTCTAGGCAGAAGAGAGCTGTACGATTTGAAGCCGGTTGTTGGATACTTATCACGATGGCGTTTTGGATATACGGGCAAGAAATGATGATGAAACATTAATACCGAGCGACTGCGAACAAGGCGTCATCCACCGTCTTGTCTACGCCGGGGTTATCAAAAGACTATTATTAATTCTTCATATATTCTTCACATATTTATGTATGTTGACCAGATGAGAGTGGAGTATTTACTCCATAGTGGTGGCTGGTCTAGGAGCTGAGAGAATCCTCTGATCTTAATGTCAAACTGCAATCGCCATGCACCACATTGCCTCTATTTATACAGCCAGTCTAGTCTATTGAATACACAAGCAGGACTCTATGTCCTTGAGGGGTGATTGTTCATCCCATTCCATCCAATCCCATGCCCGTCCTCGTTATTTTAACACGAGCATAAATAGTGTACAACCCAGCGGCGGTAGTCCAGCCTGATCAGGCCATTTCCCCAATGGGATGACGAAAGAATCAGGCGATGCCAGCTCCGCATCTCCAGCCGCGAGCCGCATCCAAGACAAGAAAAAAGAGCCCCGCACCTCCGGACACGGCGCCGAATTTCAAGGCGTGTGAACCCCTCCTCCGAGCCCGTCGCGAAACCCACCGGTGAGGTTTGCAAATATGACGGCGTCCGGACCTCCGAGCCTCCGAGCTTCTCCAGTGCGCAGGTTGGTCTAGTGTTCCAACACAACGTCCTTGCCCTTCTCCCAGTTATCGAGACTCTCCTTGATGTTAACCCAGTATCGCAGGCGAACGGCCTCGTGCTTAGCAGCGTCAACGTCATCATGCTGGAAGGCATACTCTAGGGCCTGCTCGCTGGCCGCGATGCGAGCATCATTCTCTCCCCGGGGGGTATCCAGGTCCTCTTCCGACTCGGCCTCGACAATCTCCTCATGGGCCTCGAGGACTATCATCAGCAGATCGGGCTCCTCGACCTTAAGCGCCTCGTCGTTGGCCACATCGACGCCGCGAAGGCCGAGCAGATACTGCGCGCGCAGGAGCGGGTTGGTGAGAGTCTTGTAGGCGTCGTTGATGCGGGCCGATATCGCTTCGGCGCGCACCTTGTTCTCGGCCGGGTGCATGTCTGGATGGGCGCGAGCCTGGAGGCGGAGGAACTCGCGGCGGAGGGCTCGGGTGTCTATGGGGAAGTGGCCTGTAGGCGGGGGTCCGTCAGGGAGCGTCTCGGGGAAGAGGTCATAATGCGTCTGAGGCGGCGGTGCCGGCGACGGGGAAGACTCGGCGGGCGCGGAGGTGCCGGAGGCGCGGCGGGCCTGGAGGAGCGCGGCGGACGGCGACGGTGATGACGGAGTCCGAACGGCAGCGAGACGGCCAGCAGCGGAGGTGCTGATGCCGGCGGGGATCGCGACGGCGGATGGGCGCGTCGTGGGAGGCAGGGCGGCGAGGGATGATGCTCGGCGAACTCGGAGACGACATCGGACACAAAGCCGAGAGACGTCGCGGGCGGCGACGGAAGCGATAGAGGGTCGCATGTTTGGATGGACTGGGGGATATTTGGAGGGAGGAGGGTTTAGATTACGACGGCAGCAAAGACGCAGCAATCAACGCAGCGGGCGGTGCATAAGAAGAAGAGCGGGAGCGCACCCGAGATCGAAGATGGAAATGCCGTGAATTTCGGTTTATTGGAGCACGAGACAGTGAATGACGACGGACTGTGGAATTAATTCGCGGTGTGGCTAGTGGGGTTGTGGCAAGTGGCGAGTGAGTGGCTTCCGTCGGCCGGAGAGTGTTGTGGCGCGGCGATTGTCCCTTGTGCCTTCCCGCTCGGTACAGTGAACACGCCGCCGGTGGTCGGACAATGGGGAATATGACGGCCCGAGAGGACGCAAAGGAAAACGGAAGGAAAGTGGAGGGCTGGGCAGGGAAAGTGGGGGTAACGACGTGTGGCAAGCACCTTCCCTGGGGCACGTTGGGGACGTTCTTCTGTGCGAAATCCGGGGTTGACCGCTTGCAAGCGGTTGGTTGCTCCAGCGGCCGGTGCTCCATAAACCAGCAGGTCGGACGAGGTCGGCGGGCGCGTTCGGCGTCCAGTCCGATGTGGTTGATTTCTCGACCGGGGCGCCGCCTATCGCTAGACTTCCAGCCTACCAGGGAACCAGAGAAGTGGCCCAATGGCCGGCCGGGCAAATCAACACGCTGGAATGGTCACGGTCAATCAGCCGTCTCTCGACTCGGCCAGGCGAACCTCAGGCGATCTCTGGCTCAATTGCTCCAAAAACACGGCCAGACGCGACCAGGACATGGGTCGCCAGTAGCATAGCGTTTCTCCCTTCTCACCGGTCCCCTTTTTCGCCCTTTCTTCTTCTTCTCCTGTAGGCCGTCCGTCGCATCACGTCACCGGGATTACCATTCCGTCGGCGGCGCAAAATCACAAAGACGCAAAGACGCAAAGACGCAAAGAACCAAAGAACCAAAGAACGGCGCAAAGACAGAGCGACAGCCAGAGAGCCGCAGTTCATCCAACCCACTTGCTCTCACTAACACTAGTCCTGGCCTTGCTCCAACCATCATCCATTCATTATCCATCCATTATCCATCCCGCCCCCAAAGTCCCAAGCCAGCATCTGTTCGGCTTCCACTCCCGCAGCTAAATCCTAGTCGTCGCCCCCCAATGCAACGGGTCAAAGGTCGCCGAGTCCCATAGATTCATCCTCTGCATCCAATTCTTACACAACGCAACTACCTCAACCTCAATCGCGACCGCCGCGAGATAGAGAGATAGAGGCCTCTTCCCTCGGCCTCTCTGCCTGAGCTCTTATC
Organism: Ilyonectria mors-panacis; assembly: GCA_002991585.1. Lineage (NCBI taxonomy): Eukaryota > Fungi > Ascomycota > Sordariomycetes > Hypocreales > Nectriaceae > Ilyonectria > Ilyonectria mors-panacis. The sequence continues at coordinate 575,217 of PPHJ01000112.1, read as the reverse complement.
TCAGCTCTGTCCCCTCTCCCAATCCCCCAATCGGTCACAAACAGAGACCATGGCGAAGGTCTTTGACGCCGCCGAAGGTACGTCTCCCGCGCGCCCAAAATACATATGCGCCCTCCGATAATTGCAACGCCACGGGCCACGGTCCGCGATATACGTTTCACGTTCACTAACAGCCACCGCCTTTCTCTTCATAGTGGCGAAGCACAATACGGCAGATAGCTGCTGGGTCGTACTCTACGGCAAAGTCTACGACGTCACAAACTTCCTGCCCGAGCACCCTGGCGGCAAGAAGATCATCCTCAAGCTGGCTGGCAAAGATGCCACTGAGGAATATGACCCCGTCCACCCGCCGGGCATCCTTGAGGAGAACCTTAGCCCAGAGAACTTTCTCGGCACCGTCGATGAGGGCTCGCTTCCCCAGTCCGAGGTTGTCGCTGAGGACACCAACAAGGACTCAGATGCGCCGCCACCGCTGGGTCTGCTCATGAACCTCGACGAAATCGAGGAGGAGGCCACTAAGCGCATTTCCAAAAAGGCATGGGCCTACTACTTCTCCGCCAGCGACGACCTAAGATCAAAGTCCTTCAACAACCTTGTCTACCAGAAGATCCTTCTGCGTCCCAGGGTCTTTGTCGACTGCACCTCTTGCGACCTCTCCACCAATTTCCTGGGCCACAAGGTCGGCATGCCCATCTTCGTTGCCCCGGCTGCCATGGCCCGCCTTGCCCATCCCGACGGCGAGCAAGGCATCGCCAAGGCCTGCGCCCGCTTCGGTGCCATGCAGATCGTCTCCAACAACGCCTCCATGACTCCCGAGCAGATCGTTGAGGGCGCCGCCCCCGGCCAGGTCTTTGGCTGGCAGCTGTATGTCCAGAACCAGCGCGAGAAGAGCGAGGCCATGCTCAGACGTATCAATGCCATGCGCGACCACTACAAGTTCATCACCCTGACCCTCGACGCCCCCGTTCCCGGAAAGCGTGAGCTCGATGAGAAGTCAAACTTTGACTTCGCTGATACCAGCCCCGCCAGCGGCGAGGCCACAGAGGCCAAGGGCGGCGTGGGACAACAGCTCTTCTTCGGCACTGCTGCCGACCTGACGTGGAAGACGACGCTGTCATGGTTGTCTGAACACACTGACCTGCCCATCGTGTTGAAGGGTTTGCAGACCCACGAGGATGTTTACCTGGCTACCAAATATCCTCAGGTCAAGGCCGTCATCCTGTCCAACCACGGCGGCCGTGCACTCGACACGGCACCTCCCGCCATTCACACGCTGCTCGAGATTCGCAAGTATTGCCCAGAGGTGCTGACCAGGCTCGAGGTATATGTCGATGGCGGCATCAAGCGGGGAACAGACATTGTCAAGGCTCTTTGCCTCGGTGCCACGGGCGTGGGCATCGGACGAGGTGCGCTGTACGGCCTCGGTGCCGGAGGCCAGGCGGGCGTTGAGCGTGTATTAGAGAGTAAGTTTCAGCCGGGACGATCAAACCACAGCAGTCGTTTTACTAATACGCAAACCTATAGTCCTGGAGGGAGAGACGTCCACTTGCCTGAGGCTGCTCGGTGTCAAGAACATCTCGGAGCTGGGGCCTAGATTGGTAAGACCCTCCCCCAGACTCCCCAGACTCCCCCATTCTTGGCGATCTCGACTAATTTTGGTCGGCAGATAAACGCTCGCAGTGTGGAGCGAGATATCTACGATGGCGATCCGGGGTTGGAGCGGAGAGGCCTGTGGTCGAAATCCAAGCTGTAAAGTAGAGAGCATCAATTTCAGATGTCAAACAGAGGCCTCGGCTCGCGGGTGAATACGCCCCACCCCTGGCCGACCGGCGGCCGCGCGACGGCGGTAGCTTTCGGACATGGCGCTGGGCTGGCGCCATGCAAGCCGGGTCTGCTACACCGAGGGGTTGAGGATTTGTGCGGCACATACGCAGAAAAACGAGGCGCCGAAGCCCCGAAAGCTGAGGGTTGGTTTGCGACGGGTCCGGATGAGAGCACCCACCGAGATAGAATGGTGCTGAATGACAAGATAGGTCAATGTTTCGTCAATGGCGCGAGGGCGAGGGACACCCTGCGGCCAATTTTGTTTCTATTAGAGTATCCCGGTATAAGAATTGAATATGAAGACCACGGAGAACTTGTTGGATTTGATCAATTCATTTGCCTGGCCTGCGGCACAATGGCTTTGTCGCAACGTATCAGTACTCACCTCTCAAACCCCTCGTGAGAGACCGGAGCACACGCCTTATACCCGGTCGTCATCGATGCGATTGGCCGCCGGCAAGGCCCCCCCCTTCCCCCCTCGTCGGAGACGTCCCATCGCGGGTGGAGGTACATGATCGTCACGGACAAGGCAATGGTGGTCTGCAGGGACGGGGGTGTCAAATGACACCACATGCTTTCCAATACCAGGAAGCAGCCCACCATGGCAATAATTCCTTCGCATATCCCCCTGCTTCAGTTGGTGGCCACAGGCTAGCCAGCTGGCGAGCTGGTTGGTTTGCCTCCCGGAGCAGAGTTGGGGCAGGGCGCAAGATAGAACAGCTGAAAAGTCTGGGTGGCTAACGTGGCCCAGACAAACCTCCCTCCTGTTGTTTGGTGAGAGCCTCCCGTATCGAAAACGCCTCCCGAAGTTGACACATCGAGGTTGAAGTGGCGTCGTACAGCATCTTTGACTGGGCGATTGATTGGTATTTTTGTTTGGCCACCATCCAACCTTAAAATACGCAGGGGCGGACGAGAGATTGGGCGGAAGGCGTGGGAAGCGTGCGATGGTAGGTTACTGGCAGCCATCAAGAGATTGTAACCGTACATGCCGGCCTCTTGTTCGACACAAGGGGATTAGCTCCCTTGCCGCTCGTTCGGTGAGGGGTCAAATGTCGCGTGCAGATCGCCAACGAGACGTAAAAGACCCTTCCCACGACAGATATTGGCTTGGCTAACTTTGTGTGGTGTCGAGTGGTTGGCTGTCGAGGCCGCCTCTGGTCCGTCGCATGCATCACCGTTTTCCTGCTGCTCATGGCGTCCCCCTCCGCCACCCGTCGTATCGTCGATGACAGGTTAGCACGGCGTCCTGCCTGCTGTGACCAGCCCGTTGGAAGGATGGAATGCGGATCTGCCAGGGCGTGTAACCGCAGGATCAGATCACCGTAAGCCAGGCCTTTCGGTGCCTGACATGTGAATCTTGGAGTTCCCGGCCTGACACACATCTCGGTTTCCTCCTGTCACAGTCACAGCGGCCCGGTAGCATTGCCCTAGCCCTCGAAACCGCCCGGAAGCCGCGAAGAATTTCAATGCAGCTTCGCAGCCCAGAGCATGCCACCCACAACTGAAGAATGGCCAACTTTTCATTGACACATGACGATATTGAGGGTTGCCACCTCCAGCCTCAACCCACTCGTGTATCGCTTAAAGCGGCGAAAGGTTGCGCCCGAGATGCTATAAATTGCTCCCGTGCGTTGTCAGTTGCCAGTAAGAACCGGTTCAAGAAAGATCCCCTTGAGCTCAGTGTGCCGTGACAGGCGGCGGGGTCCTCTCGAGCCATGCCAAACGTCGGACAAGGCGTCGACAAAGTTCTCGCGCTGTTCCCAGCTCGGCCCTTCTCCCGTCCGCCACAGTACAGGGGGGGTTTGGGGGGATGGCTTCACCGGCCAACGCCCGTGGTCGCGAAATGAAGGGATGGGGCCACCCATGGTTGCTTTTTTCTTTCATGTGGGCGCGCCATCACAAGATGCCGAGGGACCTTGAAATTCGCCAGAGGGGAGAGCGGGCGAGGGGACGGAGGACGGACTAGGGCATTGCCATGACCGGGGAAGCCCTGAAAGGCGCTCGTTCCCTCTACCCCAGAAGCGCGATGGACTCCGATGGGCGCGAGATGGGCTCCACGCGGGGCAAACCTGGGGAATAGCGCCAATGGCCTCGTTCGGCGAATTGCCTCTTTTGGAAGGCGATGCCCGAGTAGAGATGCAAAGGAGCATGGGCGAGAAGATCATGGTGATCTAGTCTCTCTCTGGGCGCCCTCCGTGCCGTAGGCGGGCTTGCGGTGCAGCTGGTTCGTTCCCCTTGCCGTGCAACGTAAAACGCAGCGTCGTGCTACTTAAACTGTAGTGTTGTTCCCTCGCTTTTGCAGCCGTGTGGTTGATATTTGGCTTGCCTCCTTTCGACTCCACGACATTCGCCCGTCATATCCTCTGCCGTGGTTTTTTTCAGTTTTGCCCCTTGCCGTCGCTGGATTCTATACCCCCGGGGCGAGAACCCTTCTCAGACACCGATAGACACCGACGCCCTTTATCGAAACCATGTCAGACAAGCCGGAGTACGCCCAGGCGGAGAATGGTGTCGTTGTCACCAAGTCCAAGAAGAAGACCGTCGCACGACACTGTAAGCGGTTTTGGTGGGTATATGTTATCCTCTTCATCGGCTTTGTCGTAGTGGCTGTCCCCTTGACGTGAGTAAACAATCCCTTGGTGACCTGTTCGATGTTTCAGGAGAACTGACGCGCTCGCCCGTGACGTAGCATCCTCGTCATTGTCCCCAAGATTGCTCAGAGTAAGATGAACGCGGCCCATCTTGAGATCCAAGGCGTCAACATTCTCCAGACTGAGAGCAATGCCTACCATATGGAGATCAACTCCACCATCAAGACTGATGGATCCATCAAGGCCAATATCGATCCCTTTGAGGGCGAGATGTACCTCGAGGACTATGAGCCGCACACCGCATTCGCGACTCTCCTGTTCCCGAAAACCAATGCCAACAAGCACCAAGTCGTCAACGTCAGCCAGGAGATCAAGATCACTGACATGGAGGCTTTCACCCGCTTCAACGTCTGGTTCCACAACAACGAGACCGTACGGATCACCATCAACGGCAGGACAAAGGTCAAGCCACATGGCCTGGACCGCAAGTACGGCGTCACCTTCAAGAAAACCTTGACCATCAACGGCCTAAATCATTTCAATGGCACCGAGGTCACCGATGGACACATCTCGCTCGAGAACGACGACAACGGCCGCAACTTCAACGGCACCGCCAACATCCCCAACAACTCCGTCTTCACCCTGGACATTGTAAGTGGCCCGCTTAATAATGCCTCCTGTTTGATATTTTGCTCACCACACCTTCAGGGAAATGTTTCCTTCACCAACTTCGTTGGCGACGAAAACGTTGGTACCCTGTATATCCAAGATTTGCTCCTCAAGCCTGGCGACAACATCCTCAACATCACGGCGACCATGGACCAGCTTGCGATCCTCTCTGTTGTTCGCAAGAAGCCATACTGCAACACAGGCATCCTCCCATTCAAGTTGCTAGGCAAGTCGGTGGTGAACAATGGTGATGATCTGAGCTACTTTGCCGCCGCTCTTGCCAGCGCCAACCAGACCGTTAATATCGACATCGGATCCATTATTAAGAATGACTTGGGGACCACGGTCAAGTGTTCGGAAGATTAAGCTGATGAAGCTGGTCGTATACTGTCTATATTAATTCAGGTTGTTGTCGTTTTGATTTCCGGGAAAGTAGAGGAGACCATCAGGAAGGGCTTTGTATATGATTTGCTGGTGCACCTTGCAGTGTATCGCGCGCTGGTAGGGCGGAGTGTCAAGGGATAATATCAGACAGGTGATGGTCAAGCGGCAGGCGCATTCGGATTCAAATGATACCTTGATGCAGATCATCACGTCGAGCCAAAGGGGCTACCGAAATCGAATGTTGAAATCGTCCTCTCTCATTTTTTGGGTATCATTCTTGGTCCACCTTTCTTCCTGAGCTCGAATGCATCCACCGTGAATCCGTCCAGTGAGTGCAAGTCTATGCTGGTCAGTCTCATTTCCATCCGCCCTTGCGCTTCTCGCCTCGAGATACTCCTCCAGTCCCAGACGTGCTTCCACCTAGAGGGGTCGTAGATGGGACGAAGTCAACAGCGGTCCTCCCACCGCTTGCTTTTTCGGCTTCCTTCTCCTTCGCGAACTTTTCCACACTTCGGCGGAGCTTATCCTTGAAAGCCCAATCTGGAAAACCGGTTGGATCCCAGAGATCGGTCGGCAAGGTCGTTGAATACTGATTTCCTTCATCAATCTCCACGAATGTCATGAGCTTGTCCATCAAACTAGGGTTCTTCAGCGCCGAAGACTGTTCTAACTTTGCGTTAAAATGCACGCTTCTCTTCTTGAGCTCTAGAAACTGGTCGAACTTCTTGTTGGCGCCTGGCTGTGGTGACCCGGGTGGTGATGGGGGGATGTCCATGTTGGGCGCTGAGGGAAGCGTGAGGTCACGCAGCAGTGCTCGATTGGCAGAATATGGTGATGAAGGAGTCTGTCCGGAGGGGTCTTCTTCATTGATCAAGGGCTCGCCCACCGGCGGAAGTGATGGCCCCAGGGGCACGGCATTTTGTTGTACTGGACCGATGACCACAGGGTCTTCTCTTGCTGCTGCTATTCTGCAGGTAAGCATCATAGACATGGTTATTTTTTTCCTTTAAAGTCAAAGGAGAGACGTTCAATACATACCCGAGCCACCTGTCGCAGTCGAGTTTTCACTCGTGACCTTGTCTGCTGCAGGATCCGCGACCGTTGCCTTTGGTGGTGCCTGGAGAAAACCAACATCAGAACTCACCCTCAAGGTGGGGTTTGATTCATAAATACCTCGACGAGCGCCGTCTGCTCAACCTCCTCTTCTTCTTCGCTGCTGGCGTATTCAACTAGCCCGGCCATTTCTTCTTTTCAGGTGCTGTGGTGTAAGCTGATGATGTGTTTGTGAGAGTTAGGAGCATGAGACAGTGCGATACCGAGGCAGAACAATCTATAACCATTCTTGGCTTAGCGCGGCTATCGGTCCCTTGGTCGCGTCAGTGGGTAAACTTCGGCTTGGCAGCCCCAGACTTTTGATCATCATCTAAATGTCGTGCCTCGCCTTGTAATGCGCTTTCTGCATTCTGATCACCCCTCATCTGCTCGTCTCATCTGCATCCATCCTAGTGAGCCGGCGTATCCATCGTCAGACTCCTTGTCCGTTGCTCTAGAGGACCGAAAAGACCCGACCAGGCTCTAGCTGCGCGCTACTTCGAACGTGGCTACGCGCCTTCGCTGGCACCACCAACGTCTTGGCTACGTTCACAAAAGTAGTACTCACCAACGTAGTGTCCTACTGAGCCTGCGAGACCGCAACAATGGCTCGGCCAAGAGACTCGCGCTCACCAAGTCCTGCAGGCAGTCCCAACAGCTCACGCCGCCCCCGCAAAGATGACGACCGACGGGACAGGGATCGCCGCGATGATGGGAGAGACCATCCTCGGGGTACGAGGTCGCGCAGTCCTGATGTGAGGAAACACCATCGCAACGCCCGCGGGCTCTATTCTGACGAGATGCTCCATGAACAGCCCCGATACCGCAACCGAGATCATGATCGAGACACAACAGAGATCGTGCCCGAGATCGCGACTACTACCACCGCAGGGACCGCTCCCTAGATCGACGAGACGATGACTACCGCGGCGGCGGACGCCGTGACCGCCGAGATAGAGACCGCCCGAAGGTCGCGAGACCGCTTTGACGACAGAAACCGATCGCCAGACCGCCAACAGAACCGCAGCCGAGGAGGCGACAGGGACTTCAGAAGGCGAGAGGATTCCCGCGACCGAGCGCGTGGCCACCGCGAAGGTACGGCTGACTCGCATGCGCGTAGCATTCGCGATGAGAGTCGCCATCAGAAGACACCGATGGGCGACAGCGGCAACGCGGGCAGCAACGAGGTTCGTCACTCCGACCATCATCCAAGAAATACTCCCGTTGACAGAGTGCAGGCCCAAAAGCCAAAGGCGACCGCTTCCCAGGCCGAGGTTGACAAGAAAGCCGAACGACTCGCGAAGCTCGAAGCGTGGAAGAAGAAGAAGGAGATCGAGAGCCAGAAACAAAAAGAAGTCAACCCAAGCCAGACACGAAACCTCTTGGCTGAGATGGACATGAAGGCAAGTGGCGCCTCATCAAGAACAGTGTCCCCTGTCGTTTCCGCCGTTGCTTCACCTGCTGCCAAGGATTCGCCAAGCGCCGCTTCCCCCGTGACACCTTACACCGGGAAGTTCGATCCCAAGGCCATCGCCAAGAAGTCGGCAGCTTCGCGGTCCCATGAAGCTGGAAAGCCAGTTCTTGGGGCGTTTGGTGCGCAACCTGAGACGGTATCAGTAACTGTGAAACAAACAAGCACTGGTATGTCACTGTTCGCTCCTCATATTCCGGGCACTGCTGACAGACAATATTCAGCCTCAGCCCTTCCGGCGAATCGACTCAAAGCTAGTGGTTTCGGCTTTACCAAGTCGCATGCAGAGAATGACAAGCTCCCCAGCAAGCGCAAGCTCGACTTGGACGAGGAAGATACCACAAAGCGAAAACTCACGAAGCTACCCGCCCTCCCAATCGAGACCGACGATACCCCCTACGCTGATCAGGATGAGGATGACGAATCGGATGGAGATGTCTTTGCAGAAACTGAGGAGGAAGCAGCCGCCGCCGCTCGTGCTGCTCATGAGAAGCGGCTGCAGGCAGAGAGCCAGGCAGCCCAGAGCGAACAGGAGTCAAAGGCAGCCGAAGCTCAAACCAACGGCCAGGCGACCACCAATGGTGAACCTGAGAAGCCCGCCTCGCCGGAGCAAATGGATGTAGACGAGGGTGACGGTGTGGACCCGTTGGATGCGTTCATGGCTGATCTAAAGCAAACGGACGTCAGGAAGCCAGCCAAGGCATCTGTGACAGCCAAGGTTCAAGAGCCTGAAGCCTACTTCAGCGATGATGACTATGCGTTCAAGGCCAAAGAAGAAGGTGACGCCAATGCTTTCCTGGCGATGACGAACAAGCGGAAGAAGAAGGACATCCCGTCCATCGACTACACCAAAATCGAAATTGAGCCGATCAGGAAGAACTTCTGGGTTGAACCAGCGGAGCTAAGCTCCCTCACTGAAGCCGAGGTGGCAGATCTGCGCCTAGAGCTAGATGGGATCAAGGTCAACGGAAAGGACGTTCCCAAGCCTGTCCAAAAATGGGCACAGTGTGGTCTGACACGGCAAACCTTGGACGTCATCGAGCACCTGGGTTACGAGAAGCCTACTCCGATTCAGATGCAGGCGGTGCCAGCAATCATGTCTGGTCGCGACGTTGTGGGTGTTGCGAAAACGGGTTCTGGAAAAACGGTTGCCTTCCTGCTTCCCATGTTCCGACACATCAAGGACCAAGCTCCGTTGAAAGATACAGACGGTGCCATTGGTCTGATTATGACACCGACGCGAGAGCTGGCCACCCAGATCCACCGCGATTGCAAACCTTTCCTAAAAATGATGGGGCTTCGTTCGGTGTGTGCATATGGAGGAGCTCCTATCCGGGAGCAGATTGCCGAGCTAAAGCGTGGCGCCGAGATCGTTGTCTGCACCCCAGGGCGAATGATAGATCTGCTAGCTGCGAACCAAGGCCGGGTAACGAATCTTAAGAGAGTTTCTTACGTGGTCTTGGACGAGGCGGATCGAATGTTTGACATGGGCTTTGAGCCCCAAGTCATGAAGATTTTTGCCAACATGCGACCGGACAGGCAGACAATTCTCTTTTCGGCGACCATGCCACGAATCATCGACTCGTTGACCAAAAAGGTTCTCAAGGCGCCCGTAGAGATCACTGTGGGTGGCCGAAGCGTCGTGGCAAAGGAAATCGAGCAGATTGTCGAGGTTCGCCAGGAAACCACAAAGTTCTTGCGGATCCTGGAGCTTCTGGGCGAACTTTACGACCGAGACGAAGACGCACGCACACTGATATTTGTTGAACGCCAAGAAAAGGCAGACGACCTACTCAAGGAGTTGATGATGAAAGGCTATCCTTGCATGTCCATCCACGGAGGCAAGGATCAAATCGACCGAGACTCGACCATTTCAGACTTCAAGAAGGGCGTCGTCCCCATTCTGATTGCTACCTCGGTGGCGGCACGTGGTCTCGACGTCAAGCAACTCAAACTCGTCGTCAACTACGATGCTCCAAATCACTTGGAGGACTACGTCCACCGTGCCGGTCGTACTGGGCGTGCTGGAAACACGGGTGTGGCTGTAACGTTCGTTACGCCGGAGCAGGAAAACTGCGCCCCTGGCATTGCAAAGGCGCTAGAGCAGAGCGGCCAGCCGGTACCTGAACGTCTTAATGAGATGAGGAAAGCCCACCGCGAGAAAGTCAAATCTGGAAAGGCAAAGGATACCTCTGGCTTTGGTGGCAAGGGCCTAGACCGCCTGGATCAGGAACGAGAGGCCGCACGCCTCCGCGAGAGGAAAACGCACAAGGCGGAGGGCGAGGAGGAGGAGGACAAGGAGGAGAAGAAGGACGATGAGGAGAAGGCCGAGAAGGCACTGAGCGCTATCAGAGCAGCTGCGTCGGGTGTACAGTCACGTGAGACGGCGAAGACGGAGCAGCCAGAGGTGAAGCCTGTGCAGCCCGTCATCCATGGTCCCACTGCGACTACCAAGGACAGCAAGGCCAAAGACCCGCTCGACAAGGTCAGTTCGGCTGTCAGCGCCATCAATAGCCGTCTGGGCAAGGCCGGCCAACTGCGTGCCGGCCAGCCCATCGACAACAAGGGCCCGGATGCAGGAGCGTACCACGCTACGCTGGAAATCAACGACTTTCCCCAGAAGGCCAGATGGGCCGTCACCAACCGGACCAACGTGGCCAAGATTCTGGAAGCCACAGGCACCTCCATCACCACCAAGGGCAACTTCTACCCTCTGGGCAAGGAAGCTCCGGCAGGCGCAGAGCCGAAGTTGTACATTCTCATCGAGGGCGATACGGAGGTTGTAGTAAGTTCGGCCTGACCGAGCTGACCCGGTTGTTGCGCGAGGGCACGATTGCCGCAGCAGATGCAGACAGCCGAGCCCCTGCAAGCGGCAGATACACTATTACTTGAGACCCGCCATGGCCGAGGTTGGCCGATACGAAAGAGGAAAAAGTGCTGCGAACGACACCAGCGGAAAAAGAGAGCTACTGTATTGGGCAAAATTGTTCAACGGGCGTTGCGGCGGGAAAGGCGCAACTGGGCAACTCGCCATGTATAGGATTTCAAGGAGTTAATGGGTGGCGGATAGCTGTCTAGTAAAAGAAACAAAATCGTTATTCTCGCACGCAAGCAAAATGTCCACTCTTGAGCAACAGCAGCAACTCGGGCACACGCTTCCGTAGCCTTGATTTCACACCTCGTCGCCGTAATAATCTCAATTGCTATGTCAGGTGGTTGAGAGCCACCCGCAGGGATCGACAACTGAAGCAAAAAGTAATTGACCACCGAGCTCATCCGCCGTTCACCGGAGGAATGCAAAACCGCCCATCCAAAAGACTCCCATGCAAGTATCGTCATCCGTATGCTCGTAGGAGGCTTACGAGTCTCGTCTTCGTTCTTTCAGCCTTGGCACCCATTACGACTCTTCCTCTCAGTTCTCTCACTCCCCCTCTGCGTCTCGCTCTCTCCAAACCCCCAAGACAGTGTTTCAGTCCCACCTCTGGATCTCGGTGTCCTGCGTGCTTTGGTTTTCGCCCCTCCTTGTCTTACTGGCATCGTTCAGATGCTCCAACTGGCTCTTTTTTTTGCTGGGAGGTCAGCTGCGTTTGGAGCTTACCTCCGCCGGCAGACGAGGCTTTGGCTCGAGCCTGGAACGAAGTGGTTAGAGAGTTCACGATAGTTGGCACGATGATGGTGGTGGTGTGAGCTTTGGATGGAATAAGGGAGTGTTGGTGTGTGTGGTGTGTGCAATCGATCATCCCTGCTCGAGGTGCACGCAGCCCTCGCCCATGGGAAGGATGAGGTCTATTTCGCTACACAGTACTATGCAGCACGGCGCGGTGCGGGACGGTCTGGGGGATTCACAGGTGTTGTACTCACCAGGGCTGCCTCGGAGGCCTTGCGCCGCGCATCTTCTTGGCTTCCTGACGCTTCAACGGCCGATGAACCACCCAACACTCGCGGGGGCCCTCCAACCTTCTTCGGAACGGGGGCAGTTGTCGGTCCTGGAGGTGGAGCGGAGCCCAGGACACGGCCAGGTTGATCAAATGGATCCGCTTCAGTCTTGCCGCAGATGTTGCCCATCGTGGCGACTCGCGATGCGCCGGAGTTGAGGTCCGGGAGAGACGAGGGTTTGAATCGAGCGGGTCGATGAAGAAGATGGTTTTCAGCACAGGCAATCAACCAACTTTGCGACGGGGTTTGTGCAGGAGAGAGTGCGGCGAGCAAGCAATTGTTTGCGATGCGCCCAGGTGTGCGAACTCCTCGTGATCTAGAGATGCTGCTGCGCCTCGAGAAAGCTTACGACGTCACTCTGCAAGGCAACTTGGCGAGTGGAGGGGCGTCCGGGGTCAGGGAGTGCGCATGGAGTGGATGGGAATGCGTCCAGAGTTTCCTTTTTGCCTTGGGATAGGACCTGGAACTACAACCGAGCCTGCGAAGCTGCAAGTTGGGGTTCGCAGAGACGATAAGTTAATAGTGGCTGGTCGGTGAGGGTGAGTGGATTGGATGGATAAATTGGTGGAGCTGGTGGCACGGATACACGGTGCAAATAGTACATACAATAGGCCAAGACCGCGCTGGTGGGGGACGGTCCCGGAAGAGCGAGCGGGGTTCCGCCAGTTGCGCCAGTTCTGCAATGGGGACTCGGGCAGCTAAATAGACAGGACGAACTGCATGCGTGCCAGACAGAATATGCGCGTGGAAGAGCGTGCAGCAAGCGTTCCATGGTAGGTACCTGCTGCTGCTCTAGCTCGTAGGCAACTGGCATTCCTCCACTCGCACCGCATCGCCGGACGAGACCACGCCGATCCGAGCGCCGTCTGACTTGCTCCGGCGGACAAGACCTCGGCGATCCGTGCGCCATCTAACTCCGGGTCCCGGAGAGTTCGTTGCGGCGGCGTGGACGCGGGCATGTGCAGGCCGGTGATCCATGCGCCGGACACGGGTCCGATTGATGGAGACGACGTCCCACCGCGAGGAACAGGCTGCATTGTTGAGCTTTCGGCACGTAAGGGGCGTGACCACAGTGTAGCTGGTTATGCAGGTACCCTGGATGCCGTTTTCAAGGGGGAGCAAATGGCCCTTGTGGCTTGAGCTTAAGTTGACTGGGTGGGTTGGCACAGCGGAACATAGGGTTAACCATTCGTGGTCTGCTCTGGGTTCAACGCCACCACATGAATGCCACACGAGACGAGGAACGGCGAGCTCGTCCCGCAACCAACACTCAGTTAAGAAATCAGACTAGTAGTCAATTTGCCGGGAATGCACCAAGCAGTCAGATGTGTCCAGTCTGTGCAGAAAATCGCACGAAATTGGGTTGCAACGGTCTGTTTTTCACCGGGTACAGGGTAAGAGGCTCGCCAATGCCTGTCTCTGGCACCACCACCACGCGATTCGTCCCGCGACGGGATTGCGCGGTTTCTTTCGTCCATCGTGGTCGGCGTTTAAGCATGGCGAACAATATCACCAGCTAACATCTGCGAGTTTGCAATGTTCCCTGCCCGGTGATTCTCACAATAACTCTGCCCTCGAGAGTGTCCACATTGAGATTACCAGCCAAACCAAGGAGTTTAAACGGCAAGGACGGCAATAACGGCAACTCGTCTCAAGAATACACCTCCACGAAGACAGAATAGATGAGTCGAAGAGTGGATTCAGTGGAGAGGCAGGGCAAGCTCTCGCTGAATCAGCTCCGTCCAGATCCCCACGCCCCCGACCTCAATCATCTCCACAGTGGCTTGCCTGCGTGTTGCACAGCCAGGCACACACTGTAGGCACGTTCCTGGTGCAGTAATAAATAAACAACCGGCGAGCTTGGTTGAACCCCAGAAATTCGAAAAATTAAAAACCAACGGAAAAAAGCAAGGCGTGTCTCGTGGAGGGACAGAGACGGAGGCACACCTGTCAAGAATTAGTCTTTGCTCCCGATGCATCTGTCAAAGCTACCAGCTTAAACGTTGCCCTCGTGGACGGGAAAGAAGAAGCTGGACCGTCGTCGACAATTCTTCCAATTATAAAAAGACTGGCAGGGACACCCTTCTGATCCTGCCTTTTCTTTCCAACAGACATACTCCTTCCCTTCCCTTCCCTCACTTCCCTCACTTCCCTCACTCTCTTCCCTGCCTGCATTCACTCCACAAACGAAGCGACAAAATAGTCGAGCACTCTATTACTCTTTCTCCGCTCCTCATTGGCTGCCCCCACCCAGCCTATCGTCACTGCACTGCACAGACTAGTCTGCCCCTCAGCCTCGAGCACCCAGGCCATCCGGGTTCTCATAAATCGCCTTTCTTGGCGCCCGTGCCGATCTCAAGTCTGAACATCCCACTCGGGAGTCGGGAGAGGTCTAGGCCCATCCCCATCATCCATCCTTCTGTCCATCGCGATTTTTTTTTTAATTCTGCCTCTGTTTGGAATAATCCGAATGGATCAATCCATGTCCTACGAAGGCCACCCGGGCATGGAAGGCATCGACTTGGACGATGGTATCAACGCCGGCGCCAATCTGCCGTTCGACGCGCACCACTTCCAGATGGAGCTGGATCCTATGGCTGCCCTCCAGAGCCTCAACTGGAACCAGACTCAGATGCTGCCTCCGGCCGACTTCATCATGCCTTGGAACCCTCACACGCAGTGGCTGCAGCATCCATGGGGAGTCTCCTTAGACCAACAGGCAGCCCCTAACACGGGCATGGTTGCTCAATCCTTCAACGGCGGCCCTGCTTACGATGACGGTGCCTCCATGGCCTGCAGCTCTCACTGCGGTGTTAACTGTGCAGACCAGTGCGAGGAGACGGCCGACGCCAACTGCTGCTTCGATGCTTCCTGCGTTGATGCGTCCTGTGGTGGTCTCGAGATGATGAACATTCTGTCTGCTGTTTCGATGAGGCTTGCGGGATGCCAGAGCCATGCCTCGACGACGAGTGCACCGAAGCAGGCCACACATGCACTGACGCGAACTGCATGGTGCCGCCCACAGTATACACGACACCAGCATCGGCTTCGGTTCCAACACCGCCAACAATCGAATCTGACCCCATGATCAACCCTGTCACGAGCCCTGTTGACGCCGACATGGACTCTATGATGGAATGGCACCCGAATCGCTTGAAGGGCCCGACTCCTGGCTTGAATGGCCCGACTCCTGGCTTGAATAACCCGACTCCTGGCTTGAATATCCCGACTCCTGCATTGAAGGTTCCGATTCCTGCATTGAAGGGCCAGCCGCAGTCTATCAGTGCGGACAACCAGTTCTCGTGTCGATGGGTTGTTGCGAACGGAGACCTCTGTAGCTTCAAGTTCGAAAACCACAAGGACCTGCAGTCTCACTGCAAGGAAGCGCACCTCAAGGACCTGGAGAAGGCGAGTGGTGGGTTCAACTGCTCGTGGTACGCTTGCACCAGACGGACTCCGTTCTCGCAGAAGAGCAAGCTGGAGAGGCACATGCAAACACACACAGGATGTAAGTTGACACTTGACACTTCCAACCCCAACGTACCAGGCCTTGTCCTAACGATAGCAGTCAAACCCGTCGCGTGCAATATTTGCGGAATTCTTCTTTCAGCGAAGCAGTCCCTCGAGCAGCATATGCGAACTCATTCCGGAGAGAAGCCCTGGAAATGCAAACACCCAGGCTGCACTCAGTCTTTCAAGCAACAGAGCGCGCTCAGTAAGTCCACACTTCCTTCACCTGCTGTCAATTCCTGCTAACCTGGCCCTTAGCTATGCACACTCGCACACACACGGGAGAGAAGCCTCTGATGTGTGAAATCTGCGGCAAGAGGTTTGGTGAATCATCCAACCTGTCCAAGCATCGTCGAACCCACAACGTGAAGGGCGGCCACGTCTGTGACGTCTGTGGCAAGGACTTCCACCGCTTGGACCAGCTTCGTCGCCACATGAAGACGAAGCATGAGCATTTAGAAGAATAGACACAAGAATACCCCCGAGGACATCGTTTCCTGGGGCGAGACGGCCTGGTGTTTCGGCGCAGTGTTTCTTTCTGAATGGTCTTGTTTTTGAGATTTTATTTTTGTGTGGCATTGGCCGACAAGGGGAAAAGTCGAACCCAACATGTCACCTAGGTAGTGATAGACATTAATGATAAGGCTCTTAATGTTAACTTCTTCAAGTAATGAGAATAGCTGTTCGCGCATATATACCTACCTATACCCATTTGCATGCATAAGATATGTCCTAAACTCGACCATTAATTATGGTATCGTAGATGAAATAGAAAATGAACCAATAACTCGTAAAACCAATCTCCCGTTTATCGATGAGCCTTGTCATTTCACTTAATTCATTGGAATGGTAAGGGCGCGGATTGCGCGACTTCATCGAGATGAGCTAGGCCTGGGTGGCCAATTGGTCTCATATGCGCACTGAAAAGGATTGTTAATGGCATCGGAGAAATAAATAAAGAAGACAAAAGAGGGAGGCAGAAGATATTAAAGCAAATTTTAGGGCTCTGGTCGCTTTGCTGCCTTTGTTGGGGATGGTTAGCTGTTTAGGCCCGTGATGGGTGGTCCGATTCGGGTCTTGCCGCTCCGAAGAAGTGGTAGTCGATAGTAGGGATGGCGACGACCTCGGATTGGGCGACATATGACGTTACCATGAACGCGGCCAAGAAATCGCCAATTATCACTCCCTTTGTGCTGAGGCTGGCAAGTATAGTGGGAGTTAAAAAAATCCCTCTTGCGGAGAGGTCGTCGATGTTGTTTAAAGTGCAACTAGCCGTCGGTTCGGCTCGGAGACAACGCATTCCCGCAAATGGAACGAGTATCCTGGCCACATCTACGCCGCATCTGCATCATTACGGTTCCATCACTTCACAATTGGCCCGTCACTTCTTTCACAGCTCTCTTGGGAAGGTAGAATACGCATGCGTCGGCATTCTTGATCATGACCTCATTTTTTTTAGGCTGCCTGACCGGGCAGCCCATTGTGGACGTCCCGTCCCAGAACGAGGCCCAAACCGGGAAATAAGCACAAGTCAGACCGAGATTCCCTGAGCCATGCGATGCAAGTTCGAAGCCTTTTGTTCAAAGAAAAAGCACGCCACGCCCTCCATACCCCGTTTCCCTTCTACCCAGATGTCCGTCAACCCTTCAAGCAGTTTAAGCCTGCGATTGATCGTTAGCAAACCATGTCCCATATAACAAATCATAACGTCCGCAGCGGATAACAGATTGCGTCTGCCACCATGACTACGACGTCGGATCGTCTCGTACCTTGATGGCGAACTTGCGCTGGGGGAAGTGAACGGTGCGCTTCTTGGCCTTCTGCAACACGCGGGCCTTGTCTTCGGGGGATAATCGGCGGCGGATGGCGCGGGTCTGCTTGGGTCGGAGGTCGAGAGGAGCGTACTTCTTGTTCTTGTAGAACAGGCGGAGCTGAGCCCTTTGCTTGGCGTTGATGATGGTGAGGACGCGAGCGATGGACTTGCGGAGGTCGTGGCTGGAGATCCACCGGATTAGCACAAGTGGCCTTCCAAAGAAAAAAAGTACACGCCCCAAAGTTTGGCGTTGGGAGAGGATTTCGGCTCACATCTTGTTCAACTTGCTGCCGGAAGAAGCGACCTTCTGGATGCGAAGCTGGCCGAGCTCGGTCTTGAGCTCGCCGAGTTGCTTCGTCAACTCATCCTTGTTCTTGCCCCAGAGCGCAACCGCCTTGACCTTGCCCGACGACTATAACCTGTCAGCATCCCATTCCTCTGATTCTTGTGTGTGGTGTTGTCGCTTCACAGTGGAAGACTCGATAGGGGGAATCGATCGTGTGAGTGACTGTGCGTGTGCGTGGTCGTTGTCGAGCAATTCGATTGGGTTGTGAAAGCGGATGGGAGCGACGACACGGTGCCGACGTCCATCTGAAAGGGGGCAAGAAGGTGTGTACTCACCATCTTGATTATCTTCGAAGTGGTTGGCGAAGTGAGTCGACGAGTGTGTTGAAAAATATCAGCCTCAACCGTAAACCGTCCGTGTCGCGATAGATCCTAGGCGTAGAATTTAGAGAAGTTTGCCGAGAGGGTGAAAAATTGCCCTAGGGCTTGAGGAGCGTGTGCGAAATAGTGGAGAATATGAGTGGTTTCGCAATTTTTCATTGGACAGTGGGCTTTGGCAGTCCGAGAGGGGTCCTCTAACCACGTGACGTACCTCGTGACGTTGATTTCGCGCTAGTGAAGGCGGTGAGCAGTTCTGCCGATTCCGGGATGGTCCAGGTGTCGGTCGTCGTCGTCAGGGAGTCGGTTGTCGACAGGGTGTTGTATTGAGCCTCGTTGAAGCCATCCCATCATCATTTGTCACTGAAATCTTTACTTTCGCAATAATGGCTGCGCCGTCAGGGAATGCTGGTTGGGCTCACCTGCGGCAGCAGGCCCGAACATTAGAGACTCAGGTCCGTCGCGAGTGGCATCATGCGTCATGAGGAGCTAGCTGACGTTGTTGCAGACCGAGAACCTATTCCACACATACTCGCAGTTCTCCACAGCTACCAACATCCCGGCGAAGCCTACGGATGAAGAGCGCGAAACAGAGCAGAAGCTAGAGGAGCTTCTGGAAAAGGTACGCTTTTGCGCCCTCACCTCCCGGTCGTCCGGCGATACTAACCCATCCTCGCAGCGCGATGCCAGCATCACTCAGCTCTCCCGCCTCCTCGACTCCGAAGCCGCCCTCACATCATCCGCCCTCAAGCAGAACAACCTCTCCCTCCTCCGCGAGAAGTTGACCAATCACAAGCGTGACCTGACACGACTGCGGTCGACCCTCCAACAAGCCCGCGATCGCGCGAACCTCCTTACCAATGTCCGCTCCGATATCAACGAATACCGGACCAACAACCCCGAAGCGGCAGAGGCCGACTATATGCTCGAGGAGCGCAACCGTGTAGACAACAGCAACAACATGGCGGACAGTGTACTTAGCCAGGCGTATGCCGTCAACGACAGCTTCAACCTGCAGCGCGAGACCTTGGCCAGTATCAACCGCCGGATCAACCAAGCCGCAGCCCAAGTGCCGGGGCTGAACTCGTTGATTGGAAGGATATCGGCCAAGAAGAGGAGAGACGGCATCATCATGGGAGGCTTTGTTGCATTTTGCTTCATCGTCTTCTGGTTGATGATGTAAAACACAAGGAGACGGGAATTTGCATATCGCATAGGCGTTCAGGGGTATCAGCGTGCATTTGTTGTACAGTATGGTGGGGACATGGGATATCTAAGTTACAGTATCCTCTCTTGATAGAGAGTGTGAATTACAATGCCTTTGGGACCTCGAGATGCTGCTTTCCTGGGTGCTGCTCCCGCGCTGTCGCAGGCAGCGTGGTCTCCCTGTTGATCTCATCAACGAGACGTCCAAGGCCTTTTGCTAGGCCCTCCCGCTCATCAGGCTCGCTCGGTCCGCTCCCTGCCCATCGCACCCGGCAATATTGATCAACCAGGAAGACATAGCCGACCTTGCTGTTTAGCAGACCGATCGACTCGCGGATATCGTCTGTGATGCCGCGGCGAACTAGGAAGTACTTGTCCCAATCCCTTTCGGGAAACTGCTTGCGCAGCGAGCTCATGAAGAAGCGCACGAGCCATGCCTTGCCTGCATTGTCCTCGTAGTTGAGATTGACGAGCTGCGCAAGGTCACCGTGCTGGGCCAGGACCTGGTGCAGCGCCGGGTTTTCCTCCTTGGAGGTAAAGGTGGCCGCTTGCTGCTCGGCCCATCGGCTGTTGAAGAAGGCGACGACGCTTGCCTTGCCCGTCAGAAGCGGGGTTGTATCGCGCGGATTTCGGTCCGTCTTGAGGAGGGTCTCGCCGTAGAAGTTGGGGAAGAAGAGCGAGAGCTCCGCCTTGAAGAGTCGTGGTGGGGCAATGAAGGATTTGCCCTTGTGGTGTTGCAGGTTGCCCCAATCTCGGAAATACGGTCTCGATATTTTGGCCGTCCTGTTTAATAAAGCATCAGAATGTGTTTACTTTATTTCATCGTTTCAGACATGGTGCTTACAGTTCTTTTCGCCTTTGCAAGTGCTTGTCGTAGTTGACGAAATCTTCGCGGCGCTGCCGCAACGTTCGGCCGTCAATGCCAGAATTTTCGCCTGCCTTTGGTGGGAGCGGCATGCCGATTGGCCTCGGCAGAGGCTTCGGGGTGAACTTGCCCTCGAATCGCTTGCCGTAGCTTCGGGGAGCTTCAATCGGGGCGCCGGTGAGGTTGGCCTGGGGGTCCATGGACGAGCCGGACGCGGCTTTTCGGCCCTCGCCGCGCGGATGGCGGACGAGGTGAAGGAGCGGCGAGCCTCGCAGAAGAGGCATGCCAGCGGCCGTCGCGAAAGGCCGGACAGAGCCAGCTCGAGTCGTCGTGATGCCATGGTGGGCTTGATCGCGTCGCGGGTGCTGCGCTGCTGGTCGGGAGTTGGAAATTTCACGGGCCAGGGCCCACGCTTCTCCGGTCGGAGCCCAGAAACGCCGCCGATCCATGGGCACGGAGCAATCGGTCGCATGTGGGGACGCGGCCCAATTCGGTTTTAGCGTGCCGTCATCCCCAGACTCGGCTATCCACGGGGAGCTTCACGGCCAAAGTCACAATGCCGACTGAACCCCTTCGGCTTTACAATTCCCAGGGTTCCTCTTCTTCCTCGAGCCGGCTCGAGATGGCTGTGCTTGTTTCTTCTCATCTCAGCTTCAATTGCCTGCCATCATGTTTCTCCAGCGTGGATCTCGAGTGCTTCGAAAGCAATGGCAAACTGCCAAGGGCATGCGCCAGACGGCTATGACATCACGGCCCGCCGTCATCTCTCCCAGATGGTTCAGCGAGTCGAGAAGATTAATGGTGATTAAGCCGGTATTACTAGCCGACATTGGTGAGGGTAAGTGAATGCTTATGCCTACCTCCCGAAAACAACTTTGCAAAGATAGAGGACTAACTAGCCCAGGCATTGTCGAGTGCGAGGTCATCCAATGGTTCGTGGAACCCGGCGCGCGCGTCGAGGAGTTCTCCCCGCTGTGCGAAGTCCAAAGCGACAAAGCTTCCGTGGAGATCACCAGTCGCTTCTCGGGTGTGGTCAAGAAGCTCTACTATGAGGCCGGCGAAATGGCCAAGGTGGGAAAGGCATTTGTGGACATCGACATCGAGGGCGATGCCAAAGTCGAGAATATCGAACCTTCGCCCCCCAAGCAACCTGAGAAGGTAGCTATCTCTCCAGCGCCTGTTGTTGCGTCGGAGCCAATCACCGAACAAGAGGCCGATAAGGCTTCTGGGGAGGTGGCGCCTACGACTCCGCGCAAGGAAAAGGGCAAGTGCGCAAGCCTTGCTACGCCGGCTGTCCGGCATCTCTCTAAGGAACTCAAGATCGACATCATGGACATCGACGGGACGGGCAAGGATGGCAGAGTCCTGAAAGAAGACATTTACAAGTTTGTCAAGGCCAGAGATGCCCAACCAGTATCCCCGTCCCTGGCATCGACCTTCCCCCAGGATCCGTCCATCCAGACGGAAACGGTGGTGCCGCTGTCCAACACACAACTGCAGATGTTCAAGACCATGACGCGGTCTCTGACAATTCCCCATTTCCTCTATGCCGACGAAGTCGACTTCTCGAATCTCGTGGAGCTACGTACGCGCATCAACCGCGTGCTCTCCAAAAGCTCAATGGCGGACGGCCAGCTCTCTAAGCTGTCGTACCTACCGTTCATTATCAAGGCTGTTTCGCTGGCGATATACCAATACCCCATACTCAATGCAAGGGTGGATGTTGACACTAAGACCAATAAGCCATGCTTGGTGCACCGTCCCCAGCACAATATTGGAATCGCCATGGACACACCCCAGGGCTTGATGGTACCTGTTATCAAGAACGTCGGAGCTCTCAACATCGTGTCGATCGCGGCAGAGTTGGCTCGGCTGCAAGGCCTCGCTGCACAGGGGAAGCTGTCGCCGGCAGACTTTACGGGTGGCACTATCACCGTGACCAACATTGGCAGTATCGGTGGTACATACGTCAGCCCCGTCATTGTCGAGCGTGAGGTGGCTATCTTGGGTATCGGGCGTATGCGTACCGTGCCAGCATTTGACGAAGCCGACCAAGTCGTCAAGAAACAGGTGTGCAACTTCAGCTGGAGTGCTGATCACCGAGTCATTGATGGGGCAACTATGGCGCGGGCCGCAGAGTTCATCCGAACAGTAGTAGAGGAGCCAGATGTGATGGTGATGCAGCTAAGATAGACATGTTATGTGATTACATTAAGACCCAATAAACTTATCGATAGTAGACAATTTACTACCTCTGTCCACCTTCCTTCTCTACGAGCCGGGAATTCCACCTTAGGACTGCAAGGACTTAATTTGTTCATAAGTTGGCACCGAGATAGCAAGCAGACAGAGATGCTTTGGCAGGTAGCTATAAGTCGCAGCCTCTGGCGGTAACTCTACGATGAAGACCTCTCTTGGTGAGTGTCTGTATGGTGCTAGTTGAGGGGTAGTATAAATATCGTTTGCACGTCATATTACAGAAGTTGAGCCCTCTATGCCCAGTCCTCCTTTTTTCTCTTCGGGCATAAAATTGGGGCTTAGATATTTGCCTATAACGGAGGGAGGGGTCGAGTGGTATCATTTTAGACTATTGAAGCCAGGAGAAAATGGCGGACTGTTTGAATTCAATCGAATAAAGTTATAAAGGAGACTATCAAATGTTCGCTTCAAATGTTTTAAGTACAAACTTAATTTCAAAGCGTTTTACAAAATTCAAAACATTTAATTGACAACTTTCTCGATTTAATTCGTTGTTGTGTACGATTAGGATAGGGTAGGCGGCACTGCAAATGAGCCGACCATTATTTTGCTCACTCATCATTTTGCCAATGGAGACGGGAATTCGTAACGATTAGGTCCCCCATGTTTTTTTGGGGGCAATTTATAAAAATGTTACCCCTAAATAGAAACCCCGTCAAGGGTTTATGATTAACCGTCTGTAGCTGTAACTGACCGCTAGAGTGTGTCGTCTTCATCTAGAGGGGTGGTAAATTTGGAGAGAAACTGTTCACCCCATGATTCTAGGCCTGACTGAGCCGTACACTTGGACCTAGATTCTCATGCCCCGACAGCTCCGGGCTGCTGTTAACGACTCTCTGTTGAGGTTAGGGCAGATGACCTGGCTGCCTGAAAATTGCATGAAGTCTAGCTTGAGCAACATGATATGCAAAGATGAGATTGGTGTCAGCAACCAAGACAGCTGAGGTATCTCGTGACCGTATCGTGCAGCTGGCTTCCTGTACGTCGCCGTGTACGTCACCGACTATTGCTCGTGTAGCATGCCGGCACCCTCTACAACTTCCAAAAGTCGCTTCTACTCGAGCGATGCGGTTGAAAATTGCCTGTTTCGTCCACATACATATCTCCCTCGTCCAAGCCTCCCTCAACTTCGGCTGCCACACCGGCTTCATGCAATGTCTAGGGCATGAGGGGTAGATGGATCAAGCGGTGCCTGCAACGATAGGTAATTGCGCTATGAGGAGTGGCCCATGTGAGGGTTGCCGGCGGGGAGCATGTACGTAGGTGGGACACCCGAGCCGTGTTCTGGCAAGCTTCCATTTGCTCGCAGTTGAGACTGCCTGGCCGGGTAACATGCAACATGCAACATGCAGTACGCAACACGCAATCTGGAACAGGGAATATGCAGCTTGTTAATGATGACAGATGGCAGATGACTGATTATGGGCGCGGACCGATGAAGCGTCGGTGGGTTACACAACCCCCAGGCAAGGAAGGCCCTGCCCGGACGTAACTATTCGCATCCGCCCCTCCCGTCTGTCCTCCCTTGCATTCTTTTGCAACCCATGTAGGTTGATCACCCCCTTCAACCTCCCCCCCGCACCCCGCGCGTTGCCGCTGCAGAGCGCAGTCTGTATGTACATTTGGTGTGACGGCTCTAATTTAGTTGACTTGCGGGGGCGGCTTTCCAGCCTAGCCCCATGGCCTCGGCTTAGGCTGGGTCGGAGAGTTCTCCGAGGAGCGGCCTAGTGGCCAGCCGAGTAATTTGCTTCCACGCAACGCAAGAATCCAGTTGAAAATACAAAAACTCCATGATGGTAAAATCCAATCGGGACCAGTAAAGATGATCGACTCGAAACGCTGTGACTCCAGGCTAAACCAATTTTTTGCGAATACCGTACACTTCCGTATGACGAAAGTGTATGCTCGTGTGACCAATACTTGTTGTTGTAGGTGCATGAGGGTGTGTTAGAGTGACTTGTGCAAGTACATGCAGCCTATAGTCGTCATTGTCCTCGGTCATGGTCTCCAAGACATTCGCCAGGGCGGCTCGCTTGACCTCATCGATGGATACGCTGACATCGATGGTGACAACGTCCCTCTCGTCGCTCGTGGGACGCTCGAGGATGTCGAACTGGCTGTGGACCATGTTGGCACCCATGTAGTGGTTCTCTCGTTGCGAGACACGGGCGAGGAGGACTTCCTCGGGTGCGTTGAGGAAGATGAAGTGGATGCAGAGGCGGTGGTCGAAGTAACCGGCGACGCGAATGACGTCCCGGTACTTGCGCTTCAGGGCTGAGCAAGTGAGGACGACACCGTCAGCGCCGGCGTTGATCCGGTTAATAGACTCCTCTCGGAGAGCCGTGAGCCAGTCCCAGCGGTCCGCATCGGTCAGAGGGGTGCCAGTGCGCATTTTTTCGACGTTGGCAGGAGGGTGGAACTGCAAGTCGTGTTAGTGATGAGACCGTGTAAACCGGAGCACGCGGCAGCCACCCGGGACACGCCACGGAAGGGAAGGGTCACACTCACGGAATCACCCTCGATGTAGGGCATGTTCAGGGTGTTGGCCAAATACTCGGCGATGGTGCTCTTTCCACAGCCAGCCGGGCCAGTAACCAGCCAGATGTGCTGCTGGTCCTTGGCGCTGTGGCCGTTGACGACAGTTGAATTCAGGGAAGCCAGAGGCGACGGCGTGGTAGGGGTTGCCTGCAGCGAAGGTGGCAAGGGAACGGAAGCCGGGGCCCGGGGAGCCTTGATGGGCATGGCAGAAGAATCGTAGGACAACATGTCGAGAGGATGCGAAGGGTGTAAGTCGAGGTTGGAGCAGGAAGGATGAAAGCAGGGCTCGATGACTCCTTTGGCGTTGTGGTAGAGAAAGGGAACAGGTCGGAGTTGACGGGACGGCAGCCGTAGGCCGAGTTCGGTGTACATGTATGAATACGCGCAAGCTGTCTAATTCCAGTCAAGGAAGTAGAAGAGGGTTTGTGAGGATTGGTATTAGGTTCAACAAGGCAATGCGAGGTAGAGCGGCAAGGAAGAAATCCAAAGGATCAAAAGCCAACAACTTAAAATGTGAGATGGGGTTCGGTCGGGGAGGCAAACTGCTGGGCAAGGGGGACCAGAGGCCTCTATTATAAGGCTGATGACGAGAAAGACATTTCCGGCTTCAGGCAACGGGGAGAAGGCCGTGGCCCAGTCCGTGGATCAGGCCTCCCCCGAGCCTGTTACGGAACGTCCGTACTCGCGCAAGTGACGTGGGGGAGTGTGTAATAACTAGCAGGCGCCGGTGGGCCGGGTCACTTGGTCACTAGTTGTACTATGGTACCGACGGCGTCCCGGGTGTCTTCCAGCCAGCGCCGGGGTGTGTGTAATGCGCGGTAGTGAGTGGATGCGGTTGAATTGGAAGAAGCCAGGGCAAGTTTTCCCGTCGTGTCCACTCCGACCCAAGCAATTTTCAGGCTTTTTTTCGCCGCCTCTTGGTGGGTGGAAGGATGGATGCATGGAGAGAGGGGGTGGATGACAGGGGAGTCAGGGGGGCTTGGCCGTGATCGACCCCACAGACTTGACCTGGGACTGAACTGGGACTGACCTGAGCAGGGGTAAAGTCTCAGAGATGGCGTACATTGGCATTGCAGTAGTGAAGGGAAGGGAATGGAAGGCAAGGGGGACGCAGCAGGAGAAGTAGAAAGCAACAGGTCATGATCGCCATCTAGAAGCTGAAGAACACGAAGAAGACGCTGGAAAAGAGCCGGAATTGCTACGCAGTCTGGACGCAGGGTTGGGTGAGCGGCAAATGGACAGGGGAAAGCGACTTTGGGGGCGTGTCTGAGTGTCTGAGCGAGTGAGCTCCTCTGGGAGAGCCGGGCGTCGGTGTCGGTGACAGGGTTGGCATGTATGTATTTTGGGACAGGTCACGAGTACACTCTTGGTGCCTCGAGGCTTGGCGGCGGCTTGATGTCACAATGAACAATCATTCCGGGGAAGACAGACAGTGTACGAAGTAGCGGGGCATGCTACGTAGTACAGGAGGCGCATCAGCGGTGCATGCAGTGGCTTCCGGAACAAGCTGGAGGTGAGGTGGGGGTGTCTTGGGGTGCCTCGCCGTATTACTTGATACGACTCACTCACCTCAGACATGGGGAGGTACAGTGTCGCCCTGTACAGTACGATTCTGTTGAGTACGGAGTACAACCGCAGTCCTGCAGAGTGGCATCCCTCTCCGCAATCCAACCGCCTGTTGTGGCCTGCCGCAGGGCGACATCCCGTCCAAATCGCTCCCACTGCATCCAGCCCTCCATCGGTTCTGGAGATGCTGCATCCCATGTCATCCCGATCCCGTGCCCGGACGCAAATGAGTGTCCGGCCAAGCCAACAGCCAGACCGAGGACGGGGAAAGCAACCCCAATCCCAACAGCCTCGAAGCAACCTGCGGTTCTTGCTCGGGCCGTGGTCCAGTGCGCTGGGCTGGGACGCATCATTCGACAATAGGGGACGATCCGATCCAGATCGTCGTTTGACAGCAACAAATGCCGTTGGGCAACCCTCCCACAGCCGCTTGGGGGCCACTCCGTACGTGCTAGGACCAGGCAATTACGGCTGCTGTCCCCGGCACGCGATGGAGGTCTGCCGCCAGCCTGCCGTGATGCGCCATGGGCAACTGGCTCCGATGGGCGTCCGACGGCGTAAAGGGCAGAATATTCTGTGCGTCTCGATCGGGAAAGAGGCGCCGGAGCGGACTACGCCGATGTGGTACTCCTTTGGTCCCCGCTGCCGTCCACGAGTCCCGTCCACGGGTCCCGTCCACGACAAAACAGAACAACTCACAGGCGCAGCAATTGACGAAATGGCGGGCAGTCAGGCCAAACAGCGAGCCCTCTCCGGAGCAGACAGGGACCAGGCAATTACCTTCCTACATATTCGTACCAAGTACTGCCTCCGATTTCCTCCCCACTCCCCGCAGTCTCTCCCGCTGTTGGGGATGCACCCTGGCCCCAGCCAGAGAAGAGCGAGGAATGTCTCACCAAACGAGTGCGTGGGAGTCAGGAGGCGTTGTTACACACCCCCACCCCACCTCCAGCGATCCTCTGGCACCCTCCAGCGCCCTCCAGCGACCTCCAGCGCCTTCTCGCACCCACTGACATCCTCGGCGGCGTAAAAGGAAAAAATCCTAGTCGTTGTCCAGCCAGGCCGTGTCCCGCGCGTGGAGCTCGACCGCATGGGTGGTGTGCTGCGTAGCGTGGGGGTCGCAGATTTCTCGAGGTCAGGCGGAGGTGGTGCCCCACAGAGCCGCCCACAGCCTGCTGTTCCCACTGGACGCTGACTGGACCTCATCTTCACGCCCGGTCGTGACTGGTGAGTGAATGAGACGCAAATTACAACAATGGAAATGAAACAGAGAATGGAGACCGAAGTTGGGTACGTGTACTGCGTAGTAGTTTTGCTTTGGTCACTCGCAACCTCAGTTCGGGCATGATGTGAAAATTCATCACTCAATTCGTCTCGATCCCCCTCCCGTCGCATCACCATCTCCTCCACAAACTAGTCCGGTCATGGGCCATTGCCAACCACTCGGGACGTTCACCTCCCAACAAGGTAAGCATTGAATACACCGTCGACCTTTCCTGCTTCCCCGGTTGGCGTCCCTGGCCTAGCCAGCCAACCAGATTAACTCCCCACCCTTCGACGTTCGGTTCGGCTGGCAGGTCGACATTCCGAAGCATGGCTCGGTGGATGTTGGTGGACACTCCGCCTAGGTGGACACTCCGACACTGTCGGTCATGCTAGTTAGTGCTTGCTTGCAGCACGCTTTGCTCGCCGAGTTTCATCCCCTGTTGCTTCTGTTGCCAGATGTTGCATTGGCTCCATGTCAAAGGCCACACCGCTCCTGCTCATCCTCATTCATCGGAGTGCCATCTTCGATTTTCTCCAAGCCTTGGGCTTCACTGAGGGGCAGCAGGCTTGATTGCAACTCTACCAATCCGCTGTATCTATCGAGTTCTCTATACGCAACGGCACAGCCTCTAATCAGCGCAGAATGACACCCTCCCACTCTCTAGCACTCCCGTGGTTCCGATTGCTGAACCTTTGTCTGGCGATCCGCTTCTCCGTTTGCACCCGTTCCTGACTTGTCCTGCATTCACGCGGTGAAGCTGAACCTGGCACTAATCCTCAACTAGTGACCTGGAGGTACATTCGGCAGTCCATCCGGTCTGTAGTATCGGGTCGGTATGCTGCTCATCGTGTGCCCAGGCGGCGAGGTGCGGGTGGGACTCAACGTTTGTTTCCGACCGACAGCTCTAATGACATGATGTGTCTTTCCCGCCCCATACCATGCGAGTGCGTCGAATACGTATCTATTGAGCAATCAGTCAAACCTGTGCGCCCGTATAGCACCGGATCCCCCCGCGGGTGCTTGAGTGGGGGCCTCATCCTAGATACAGGATATCCACGTAGAAATTTCGTGGTTGTTTCTTTATCCCACGCGGAGCGATTCTCGGCCGCGCCCACCCGGTCCGAAGCTACCGACGACGGCTAACTCATTCCTTGAACGTCTGGCCTGAGATGACAAGGCACAGGCTGCGGCCCTCACCGCTTTGATCACCATATAGAGCTCTAAGAATAAAGTTAAGAAGATCTCACAACGACCCGGATTGTTCATACGACATAGGTGGATGTAATGAGTGCCTGATCCTCAAGTTAGTTGGGAGGAGGCTGAAGAGTCGCCAACTTTCTCAGTCTAACCTCGAATTGAGCCCAGGTCGGTTTAGGCATGTCTGCTTTCACACATATACAAGTGAGGCGCGGTCCTTTTTTGGATGGTGTGTAAGAGGGGGCACATGGCCGCCGAGCCTCTCTACGTTATCTACGAATAACAGTCACCAAGGAGGTCTAATTAGGCAAGTATACCCAACCCATTGTTTCGAGATGGCACGCCCTGACAGGAAAGGCAAACCAAGCCAAGGATAGACGCACGGAGCATGTGATTGTTAACTGCAATTGTTTCTGAGTATTGCTATTCGCACACGAGAATATTACTATTCGCTTACAGGTAGAAGCTTCTTTACTAAAGCATCAGCTGGGCTAAGGTACCTACCTACCTACCTACCATGTGTGTGTAGTAGTCAAAGGGCGGTACTAAAAATTAGACCTAATAAATAAGTAAAAATATTATTACTTTTTAAAAAAAAAAATACTAAAAATTAATCCTCTAAACTGCTCTAGTAGGATATTAGATGATCATTAATAGGATTAAGAATGTGGTTATGTGTGCAAATAGCAATAGGTATGTGTGCGAATAGCAATACTCTTGTTTCTTGTCAACGCACTCTTGTTACACTTCTTGGACGGTTCTGAAACAAACACATCTCTGCTCGTCTCCGACTGGCCACCTTGCCGTTTCTGGTCACCATGGGATATCTTGAAGCTCCTCGGCCTTCTCGTGCCGTACTTGCTTGTGACGAGCCGCCAATCGCCATGGCCCAGACAAAAGTACGACACCACGCCATCTGTTCCCGCAGCTTGGCGGATCCGTGAGCCCGATCTGGCAGCTCGACAAGCCACCATGATGGCTGCCCCTCCTTGAAGTGGCTGAGAGTGGCGCCACTGAGTTCCATTGAGTTCCAGTGAGGCAGGAGCAGTAACATCTCGGAGGGGTCGACCAGATTGGCACATACTGCGTGCGTAAGCTGACACCTAGGCGGGGCTCTGCCCATGGCCACATCAATATTGTGTTAAAAGGACTGGAAATAATTTATGCTTCTAAGTCTCTGAGGCGCTCTCCTACAGCCGGTGCAAAATATAATGCATGATTTTTTGTCCAAATCACAAACCGGAGGCTTCCTTGGGCAAGTTTGGTTCCTGTCAGGCCACTGCCCCTCGCACGCAACTGACATCACCACCTCTGCCTAATATGTAAAGGCGGGGAAATGTACACCCGGTCACTAGCCGCAACAGGCATCTGCTGCCTGCGCCTCACCAAAGGTCCCCCCGCGTCTCCTGGACACGTTTGGCGGCAGGTCCAAAGGTCCCAAGATCGATTGGGCGGCAGTGACAAACGGCCGCTGTAAACCGACCCTCATGTCTTCTCCAATCTCACCGTCTTTCATTCTTCGGAGACTGCCTTCACTCCGAATCGCAGCCTTCAAGCCCTCGATCCCAACACGCCGTCGCGTCCCTCACTTTCCCAGGTCTTTCCGACAGACTCATCAGAGATTTTCCACCTCGGCCATCATGAACTCCAACGAGCTGGTCCACTACCTCGCCGACCAGCCGCCCTCGGTTGTCAGGCTAGAGATTGAGAAGCACTTTGAAGCTTTGACCGACAAGCAGAAGCGCTATGCTCACTTTATCAGCAAGTATGTTGTTCTCTTGCTCCCTAGCGTCTCATAAGCTTCGTCCCCGTGCCGGTAGCTAAACGTACACACCAGGGCCGCCTTTGCTGGCACCAGAATTGTCTTGCGACAAATCTCCCCTGAGTCTGAGGCTATCTATGACCTGATTCTTGCTCTCCACAAGTCTGTCGGCGGCGACTGGAACGCCCTGGCTAGCAAGGCTGGCATTGAGGAGTCTGAACTCATTCTCTTCCTCGAGTATGCTGTCATGTTCCTCGGCAACAACGGCAACTACAAGAGCTTCGGTGACTCCAAGTTCATTCCCCGATGCAGCGAGAAGAGCGTGGCTGCTCTCTCGGGCGCCACCTGCCCTGTAGCCACCAAGTTCTACGAGGCCACCGGAGGCGCCATCTTTGGTGCTGCCAGCCCCGCCATCATGCACTTGGGATACCCGGATGACGGCCACATGACCACCTACTACCCCGAGTCTTCAGAAATCACCAAGGAGGAGATCAAGGCCATTTCTGACTGGATGGAGTCCAAGGGACAGCTCCCCGAGAACAACCGGTTGCGAAAGCTGTCTGATGGAAACTTTGAGATCCTGATTGCTTCTGCTGTGACGAATGTTCCCTCACAGGGTGGTGACATTGGAAAGGAGACTCAATTCACTATCGAAGATGGTGTTCTGAAGGGCAAGACCATTAAGCTTACCTTCGGAGACTATGCCGAGGAGATGAAGAGCATCGCTGCATACATCGACAAGGCTGGCGAGAACGCGGACAACGAGACGCAGAAGAGCATGCACTCAGCGTACAGCAAGTCTTTCGAGACTGGTTCTTTGGAAGCATTCAAGGACAGCCAGCGATACTGGATCAAGGACAAGGGCCCAATGGTGGAGTCTAACATCGGTTTCATCGAGACGTACCGAGACCCTGCTGGCATT
Source organism: Ilyonectria mors-panacis (assembly GCA_002991585.1). Classification (NCBI taxonomy): domain Eukaryota; kingdom Fungi; phylum Ascomycota; class Sordariomycetes; order Hypocreales; family Nectriaceae; genus Ilyonectria; species Ilyonectria mors-panacis. The sequence goes on along the minus strand of PPHJ01000112.1, from coordinate 543,679 downwards.
CGTGGCGAGTGGGAAGGCTTTGCTTCCAGTTCGTTGTCCCTCTCTTACCTACGTTATATGTGTGCATGATTTGCTAATAAGTTTCATAGTGGTTAACAGTAAGCTCAATATTTGCTTGCTCAATCTAAGGAGCACTAACTGACGCATACTAGTGGAACGAACCCGCGCCTTTGGTGAGCTTGTCGCCGCAGCTCCCGGCCTTATCCCACTCCTGCCTTGGGGCAAGGAGTTCGAGAAGGACAAATTTTTGTCCCCTGACTTCACCTCCCTGGAAGTCCTCACCTTTGCTGGTAAGTGCTTTGCCTTGTTCGTCTTGTGGCAATGCTAACTAATTCTCAGGCTCTGGTATTCCTGCTGGCATCAACATGTATGTTTATTTCAGGCTCGACTTGAGTCGCCATCCAAACTCTAACACGCCCCGTGTCCATGCCACTAACTTACTAAATTCAGTCCCAACTACGACGATATCCGACAAACTGAGGGCTTCAAGAATGTGTCTCTTGGAAACGTCATGAGTGCTAAGGCCCCTAACGAGAAGATTCCCTTCATTCGAGAGGAGGACCTGGAGGTTTACAAGAAGCAGCGTGATGCCTCTTTCGAGGTCCAAGTTGGTCTTCATGAACTTACTGGTGCGTTTGTAAATCTGGGTCTATTTCTTTCCTGCTAACTCGCCTCAGGCCACGGCTGCGCGGTAAGCTCCTGCAGGAGACCTCCGCCGGCTCTTTCAACTTTGACAAGGAAAACCCCCAGTCAGCCCTGTCGATAACAAGCCCATCTCAACTTGGTACAAGCCTGGCCAGACCTGGGGCTCCGTTTTCGGTAGCATCGCTGCCTCGTATGAGGAGTGCCGAGCTGAGCTTGTCGCAATGCACCTTAGCTGCGAGTTCCCTGTCCTCAAGATCTTTGGTTTCGGCGATGGTTCTGAGGATATTAACGGCGAGCCCGGCGATGTCCTCTATGCGTCTTACCTCTCTATGGCTCGCTCTGGCCTTGGAGCCTTGGAGATGTGGGATCCCAAGAGCCAGAAATGGGGACAGGCTCACAGCCAAGCCCGTTTCTCCATCCTGAAGTGCTTCCTCGAGGCCGAGGACGATTTCTGCAAGCTCGACTACAAGGAGAGTGATCTGTCGGATCTGACTATTAAGTTGGACCGCTCCAAGATTCTCACTGCAGGCCGCGCTGGTACGTTGCCCAAATCCCAACTTCCCAGGGTCTCATTCTTACAAATTGTATAGCTGTTGCCAAGTACCTGCAGAAGCTGCACGTCTACAAGTCCACCGCTGATGTTAAGACCGGCACGGACTTCTACATTCACATGACTACTGTTGACACTGACTTCTGGGGCACCAAGGTCCGCGACGTTGTCCTTGCCAACAAGCAGCCCCGTAAGGTCTTCGTCCAGGCCAATACCTACCTGGATGATACTACGGGCAAGGTCTCGATCAAGCACTACGAGGCGTCGCTCGCTGGCATGGTTGAGAGTTGGGCAGACAGGAACTTGTAAGGTAGCATAGCCGGGAACATTTGGCACTCATGATCATGAAAGAGGGCTGGATATTGTAGAATAGAAGAAAGCAAGCCACGATGCTATTTCGGAACCGATTCCTGACAAAATGTTTCACCACCACAATAGTTGATGATAATTCCGCCAGCCCGAGACACACATTCTTGAATCTTCATCCCAAATCCAGCCCTAATGTCCAGCCCAGGCCGGTTCAGGGAGTGTGCCCATAAGTCGCTCGCGTTCTGTTTTTCACCCCAGGAAAGAAGATTGATACTCCGAATGGTTGTTTATCATAAGAGCCTCTCACCGGAAGCCTGGTAGATTTTGTATGCTCGTTTGTTTTTTGACTGTAAAACCTGATTACAGACGCCAAAATGTGACCGATGCCGTCGACTTCCAAATGCAATTGGCCAAACCAGCCCATTTCGGAGACCCTTCCCGTTCTACAACCCGTCGTCGCAACCCTGGTACTCCCCCAGCCCCGGCGTAAGATGCACATGTTTACCAAGCCATCTCGTGGGGCTTGTCACCCTTTCGCAAGCTGAAGGAGCTACCGAGGTAGCTAGCCAGCAGGTCCACCTTCTTGATGTTGGCGATCAGGGCCTTGTCGATGGCCTTCTGGTCGGCAGCACGGCTGCTGTTGATCTCCTTCTTCTGTGGGGCCACAAAGTCAGTCACCAAAGAAACAAAAAATTCCAGTTTCCGAGAAATCTTACCTGGGGCTTCTCTCCCTGCTTGAAGAAGGCCTCCTCGCCAGCCTTCTCCTTGGACTTCTCGGCGGTGAAGTACTTGGGTTGAGAGATCTCCTCGATCTTCTTCTCATCGAGGCCGGAGATGTCGACCTTGTAGGAAGTGGCGATGACGTATCGGGAGTTGACTCGGCGGAGGGGAACACCGTTGATCTTGAAGGGGCCGGTGACGAGGAGGACGCCCTGGTCAAGGGTCTTCAGGAGGATGACACGCTTGCCACGGAAACGGCCGGCGAGGAGGATGAGGACAGTGCCGGCCTCGAGGGACTTGCGGGGAGTCCAAGATCGGACGGCCTTGCGGACCTGTGATTTCCAGTTGTCAGCACATAAGATTCTGTGTGAAAGCGCTGAAGCCTCTGTGGAATATCCACGGTGCCAATCGCCATCTCATTGGAGTTGCGTATTGTCTGAGTTCGAATGTCCGGGCTCCGACTTCGCGAGCCCTGATTCCAGGCTCTGGCTCCAACGTCGGCGGTATTCCAAACGTGCAGCCACTCCCATTCGACTCCCAGATCAATCCGTGCCTCCAATGGATGTGTGTCAAGGGCGTTGCGAGGCAGCATCATCAAAGACTCACCTTCTTGCTCTCGGCATCATCTTCGGCGCTGTACCACTTCTTGGCCTTCTCCGAGGGAGCGGGAACCTCCCGGGTCGACTTCCCGAACGTCTTGGTTGTGGGCTTCGTCGACATGGTGACACTCTCCTGGCTGGTGGTTAGGGTTGGGTGATAAGGAAAGGAAGACACTTGTTGATGATGCGCCCGGAAATGTTAGAATTCTTTGTGAGCGCCGCTAGCGAGTTTGTGGGAATCAAAATGTGAACCCTCTGGCGCTAACCTAATCTGTAATCGGTACGTACCCTGTTGCCGCTCCGTGAGCCGGACATGGGGCTACCGGCACGTGCTGATAAGATAAGACTTTTCGGAGCTGCGGGCGCCGGAAAGTACGAGAAAGTGCTCCTGGCGTCATGAGACCTCTCGCGAAGCTTCCCGATAGATTGATATTGCAGTTGTTTGCCCCTCGACGTTGGATTTCCTCCCTCTTTTGATTCCATCCCCAATTCTCTCTACTTTTTCCTATGTATATGCTCCGATCACCAACATGCAGGCACGCAGACAATTAATTACGTCGGCCCAGCGACTTGCTGTCGCACCCACCCGATCCCTCCGACCACTTACACGACTCCTAGCGACGCAAACTGTCCGCCCGACAAAATTGCGATTGACCCCGAGCCTTTCCATCCGAACTTACGCAAATGGACGACCTCACCCGCCCGGTGGGACGCACCGGATGGACATGGGCGGCGGCGAAGAGGAGAAACCGGCTCTGGAGCAGTTTGGAATCGACCTGACTGCAAGGGCAAAAGATGGAAAGCTGGATCCCGTGATTGGAAGGGATGCCGAAATCCAGAGGACCATTCAGATTCTATCACGCCGCACGAAAAACAACCCTGTGTTGATCGGTAACGCGGGAACAGGAAAGACGGCAATTCTCGAAGGACTGGCGCTACGAATCGTCCGTGGTGATGTCCCCGAGAGTGTCAAAAACAAACGGGTCATCAGCTTGGACCTTGGATCACTTATTGCCGGTGCCAAATTTCCGAGGTGACTTCGAGGAGAGGTTGAAAAGGGTGCTCAGCGAAGTAGAGAAAGCAGATGGTGAGGTCATCCTGTTCATCGATGAACTTCACACCCTGCTCGGGCTGGGCAAGGCCGAAGGTTCCATCGACGCCTCCAACCTTTTGAAGCCAGCTCTTGCTCGAGGAGAGCTGCAATGTTGCGGCGCCACCACCCTTACAGAGTATCGTCAAATCGAGAAGGATGTTGCGCTGGCCCGAAGATTCCAGCCCATTCTCGTTACCGAACCCAGTGTTGAGGATACCATTAGCATTCTTCGAGGTATCAAAGACAAGTACGAAGTTCACCATGGTGTCCGGATTGCCGACGGGGCTTTAGTGGCTTCCGCAACGCTCTCCAACCGCTACATTACCGACCGCTTTCTGCCAGACAAGGCCATTGATCTGATGGACGAGGCCGCCAGTCACCTGAAGCTCCAACACGAATCCAAGCCCGAGGACATCATGCGCCTTGACCATAAAATTATGACCATTCAGATCGAACTCGAAAGTCTTCGAAAAGAAAGTGATGTGGCAAGCAAGGAGCGAAGAGAGAAACTCGAGAAGGACCTCCAGAAGTACGCTGACGAGAACGCCGAGTTGAATGCTCGGTGGGAGAAGGAAAGAGCCGAGATTGAATCGGTCAAGACGGTCCAAGAAGACCTCGACAAGGCCAAGTTTGAGCTCGAGCAGGCGCAAAGAGATGGCAAATTTGCCCGTGCGTCCGAGCTGAGGTTTGGTGTCATCCCGACATTGGAGCAGAAGCTGCCACAGGAGGGAGAAGTCAAGGAGTCCAGCGACGATGTTCTCATCCATGACTCCGTCACCGCTGATGATATCGCGAACGTTGTTTCCCGAATCACTGGTATTCCAGTGACCAAGTTGACTTCTGGACACATCGAGAAATTGGTCCACATGGAAGACAGTCTCCGCGTCGCCGTCAAAGGTCAGGACGAGGCCATCAAGGCCGTCTCCAACGCGGTTCGCCTCCAACGAGCTGGCTTGAGCGGCGACAACCGTCCCCTGGCGTCGTTCTTCTTCCTCGGTCCCACCGGCGTGGGCAAGACGGAGCTCTGCAAGAAGCTCGCCAACTTTCTCTTCTCGACCGAGTCCGCGGTGGTGCGATTCGATATGTCAGAGTTTCAAGAGAAGCATACCATTTCCCGCCTCATTGGAGCTCCCTCTGGCTACGTCGGTTATGACGATGCTGGACAACTGACCGAGGCCGTCCGCCGCAAACCATATGCGGTTCTGCTCTTTGACGAATTTGAGAAGGCGCACCGAGATATTTCAGCTCTACTGCTGCAGGTCCTTGACGAAGGTTATCTGACCGATGCCCAGGGCCACAAAGTCGATTTCAAGAACACCATCATCGTCCTGACTTCTAACCTTGGTGCCGATATCCTTGTCGGCCAAAACCACCTGCACCCTTACAAGGAGACTCCGGATGGCGACATCGACCCTTCGGTCCGCAAGGCCGTCATGGATGTGGTCGCTTCTGCGTATCCTCCCGAGTTCTTGAACCGTATCGACTCCTTCATCGTCTTTAAGCGCCTGGCCCTCAGCGCCATCCGCGACATTGTCGACATCCGCCTCAAGGAGCTACAGCAGCGCCTCGATGACAGACGCATCGTGCTCTCTGTCCCCAACGACGTCAAAGACTGGCTTGCAGAACGCGGATATGACCCCAAGTTTGGTGCCCGCCCTCTCCATCGACTCATCACCAACGAGATCAGCAACGGTCTCGCAGATCAGATCATCAAGGGCGAATTGAAGATGGGTGAGACGGCCGAGGTAAAGATCCGCGACGACAAGGAGGGTCTGGATATTTCCATCATCCCGAAGGCGTTTTGAGTTTTACAAGCAGCACAGGAGTTTACCGGTTAATGAATTAACGTGTACCATACCCATTGTAACATTTTGTATTTACAGAGATACTCTCCACTGGCACCAGAACAGTATTTACTTGATACCGTCATAGAATAGTTAATTGACTTTCCTCTCAACACATGAGCTCGTGATTTGCAGGCGCCCCGTTATTCAGAGTGTCAGCCGGCCGCTTATGACAGATCCCGTCAAAATATGACTTGCAAGTGATAATATTATTCACGCACCGTCAGCCCACTCCCACCCTAAGATCAGCCCATGCAACGACTGTCAACAACGTGATAGTCACCAAGAGAAGCCCCAATAGGCACCAGGATAGGGAGAGATGTTCCTTTGTGCGATGCTACTATGTACCACGGTGCATCTCCCACTAACTAGCCCAGCCATCGCCAAACCCCTACGCTCCACATGCAACAATGCTTGAATGATGAAAAAAGGCTAGGACCCTTGCCCATGTCTGGCGTCCACAATTCCAGGAGCCTTTAATTAGATACAGCCCAATCTGATCAAATCTGTGCCGAGATATCAATGACAAGGGTCGGTCAAGAAAAAAGGAGCGCAACATTGTGAAAATCGGGTCCCCATTGCAGGGGCGTTCAAAGCCGGACAGCCAGAAATCCTCATTGGTTCCCTCGAGTACGAAGCAGTGTGGTTTAGATGAGATTTTCATGTTGTGTTTTGCACGATGCCTGAAATGAAGAGTGAAAGCATAGAAAAAACCCCGAAAACCAGAGAGCACCACACATCAGTGGAAATGTATTCTTTTCAAAGAAAACGAACACCCGATTGTACAATATCCCGGAGTTTCCCCAAAAGACGCCTCCACCAATCGCCCGACTTTTCCTCCAAAGACTAAAAGAAAGCACGTTGTGGTCCTCGGAGCGAGTTGGCAGAAGACAAACGAACGACCATTTTGACCGAGGCTCACAAAAGCACCGTTTGGGGGAGAGAAGGGGAGGGAGCCGTAAAAGAAGAGACGTGATATTGGTTCAAGGATTAATTTCGATTGGTTGACCCGATAACTTTGCAAATTACAACCGAATCCTCGAGTCGTGTAGAACCATGAGAGACCTATGTGGCAGAGAGCAGGAGGGAGAAGGCGGCTTTGTTCAGAGGAGGCTTCTCGTAATCTTCTACTGGTGGCCCGCCTTTCGGAGGGTGGTGGCGAGCCACTCAAGACCCTCGTACAAACCATCACCAGACGTGGCACAGGTAGACTGGATGTACTGTTGGGGGGAAGGGACGATTAGCATGTGATTTGGCCATTGAGGGAACTCGGTTGGAACCGGAGCAAAGGAGACATACCCAGGCACGTTGTCGCAAGCTGTGAAGGCCAAGCTTGTCTGTGATCTCGGCGGCGTTCATGGCATTCTAGATAAAAACGCGTCAGCAAGAGTCGTGGTTGGTTGGGTGAATCAATGGGGGAGTCGATTGGCTAGAGGCGCGAAGACGGATGAAAGGGGAAGTGGGGACTCGTGACGTACGGGAAGATCCTGCTTGTTGGCGAAGACCAGGAGAATGGCGTCTCGGAGCTCGTCCTCGTTGAGCATGCGCTGGAGTTCCTCTCGGGCCTCGACGATACGGTCGCGATCGTTGGAGTCGACAACGAAGATGATGCCCTGGGTGTTCTGGAAGTAGTGCCTCCACAGAGGTCGGATCTTGTCCTGACCACCGACATCCCACACGGTGAACTGAATGTTCTTGTACTCGACGGTCTCGACGTTGAAGCCTAGAGAGGAAAGAGTTAGAGTGATGCGCTCATTTGGCTAACAGGAGGATTGGTGGCTTCATACCGATGGTGGGAATGGTGGTGACGATCTCACCAAGCTTGAGCTTGTACAGGATGGTGGTTTTACCGGCGGCATCAAGACCAACCATCAGAATTCGCATCTCCTTCTTGCCCCATAGTCGATCAAAAATCTTCGAGAAAGTGAGACCCATGATTGCGGTTGAAGGCTTCGCGGCCTAGGTGCAAGGTATTAGATGGAGGTCCTAGAGAAGGGGCGCGTCCGAGGTCAGCGATGGTGCAAGACAAAGGGCGAGGCCAAGCAAGATGGCAAGATGGCGACGGTGAGTTGAGAGTGTTATGGGTGAGAGCCAAGAACAAGATAAGGGGGCTGAGGGGGGCCAGAAAGGGTAAGCGCGGAAGGGAGGAAGAATGTGGTTTGGAGGTTGGTGATGATTGTTGCAGGAGGCAGGATGCTTTATGGGCCAGTGTCGCAAAGGACACCTGGATAATGGGCAAGGCAGCGCGCATTTCCATCCTAGGGCGACGCCCATGTGCAGCCGGGCCCCCTAGAGCCAGGCTGCAGCATTCGGTGCGGTCGAGTGACTGAGTGACTGAGTGACTGAGTGACTGGGCACCATCCGCCATCGAGCCAAAGCTGAGCGCCGTGACCGAGGCTGCGGCCGTGGGTCGGGGGGTGCAGCGGAGGGAGGAAGAGGCCACGGGGAATCATGACGGGACGGCAAGAAAGATGAGGCCATCGCCGTCATCAGCGCCGTCGTCGCCGGCAAAAACGGGACGCAACGAGCGGAGCGGCAGGCAAGCAGAGAGCATGAAGACTTACTTGGAGATCGTGGGGCGGTCCTTGGGTGGTGTGCAGGAGGGACAAGGACGGCGTCGTGTGGTTTAACTTGTCGGTGTAGAGGTGGACGTGGACGAAGGACACGCTCGACTTGCGGGAGGCGGAGGGGTGAGAAATGGGGACTTGGGGCCTTGGGGCTGGGCTGCTGAATTTTGGGGCCTGGCGTTCTTTCGAGGGGGCGGGCCCGCAGAGCCACACTTGAGGGAGGTACCTACCGCCCCCCCTTCTAGTGCAGTGGTGCTCAGTGCATCACCCACTCTCAGCAGGCCAAACCGCGCCAAAGCAGGGCAAAACAGGGTACCGCAGCGCAGCGGTACATTAGGTACGGGGCTCCCATTACAGGGCGCCGGCCAGGGGGCGGAATCAGCATCAGCACCCGCCCAGCCACACTTGGGCTTTTTACAGTGACGCTGGGTGACAGATCTCCAGTGCGACAACAGATAGGTAACCAACTGAATGCTCCGTACGGGGCCTCGGATCGACCAGCCACTCTCATCGCCGGTCCACTCCTTTTCCCCCCAGCCTCGCAATCGTGGGTCGCCCTTGTATCATTTCCGTACGGTACGTAGTAAGTTAGGTACCTGCCCGAGCATCCAATGAAGCCAAGTCAGCCGCTCTCTTTCCAGCTGTCCGCCGTCGTTGCCACCGCAGTGATGCCATGCCATGCCATGTCGTATCGCTATCTCTGTGGACACGGGTCCCCTATCCCCTTTTGGACAGTTCGCCTCTCAAAGAAAAAAAAGCCCGCCGCCCAAGCCACACTGCCTCACCTCACCAGTTTCCCTCGTGCTCCACCAGCGCCACGCCCCACTATAACTGCTCCTACCCTCCAACGCACCCCTTAAAGTTACTTGGCAGGTCGTCGGCTAAACCCTGGTTCAAATCAGCCCGCTGGCAAGGCCGGTGCGGATAGGTGTCAATTCGTCGCGATCCGATCTAAGCTCCCGTCCCAAGGGCTCCAAGACGACAGCGACGACATATCACGGGGACATCCACCAACGAACGATTCGGGCTTCCCTTTCCGCTGCCACCGTCCATATAACGCTCCTTTGATACGGCAACAACCCACCGCCGGCCATGTACTTCCTCACCGCTGCGAGGGCCCTCCTCGCCGCCGCCGTCTTCCAGGCCGCCGCTGCCCACAACATCGTCCTGCCCGCCCACGGCCGCGAGTGCTTCCACGAGAGCCTGCACAAGGATGACACCATGACCGTCACCTTCCAGGTTGGCGACCGCGAGTTCGGAAGCGCAGGCAACCTCGACATCGACTTCTGGGTACGTTGTCCGCTCCACTTGGCAGCTTCCCTCGTGGCCCTTCCGCAACGGGGGGGTTGTCTGAAGCTCGAGGCAGCAGCCATCTGGAATATAACATGATGCCAGATAGCATGATGCTAACATGATCCGGACAGATCTCCAACCCCAGCGGCCAGTACGAGGCCAACGAGAAGACCGTCTCCAACGGCGACTACTCCTTCACTGCCAAGCACGACGGCAAGTACACCTACTGCTTCGGCAACGAGAACTGGGGCGCCAACACCAAGGAGGTCTCCTTCAACGTCCACGGCATTGTCTACGTGAGCGAGTCTGATGTCCCCGCCGATCCCCTCGAACGTGAAGGTAAGCTTGCCCCACCTCCCACCGAGCCCTCTGGGTCTCTCAAAACTAACCTCCACGTTTACAGTCCGCCGCCTCTCCGAACTCCTCGCCCAGGTCAAGGACGAGCAGCAGTACATCATCATCCGCGAGCGCACCCACCGCAACACCGCCGAGAGCACCAACAACCGAGTCAAGTGGTGGAACATGTTCGTCATTGGCATTGTCATTGGCGAGTCCCTCTTCCAGGTCTGGTGGCTGCGTCGCTTCTTCGAGGTCAAGCGCGTGGTATAAATGAATACTCCTAGGCACATAGGGTATCAGGGTATGAGACAAGAATGAGGCTGGGGAACTATGTAAGCACAACTCCCATTGACTGGGCCGTGGGAAAACCAGGGGTGCTGTTTCTCTGATTCTTGCTGGCGCAAAACTGGAGGAGCCTTGAAACTTGGGTGGGATGCTACGCGAAAAAGCGACTGAGGATCTACGCATTGTGTGGTAATAGGAGCCTGTGTATAAACATTAGTCATGTCTGAAAACAAGAAGATTTAATTCATCCCCTGTCCGTTGCCGACACAACTCACAAACAATCACGAGCCATGGAGCGAACCCAAGAGTCGGGAACAATGTCATGTAAAATTCATATCCAACGCCCAAAACAGGGCTTTTGCACATGATACGGATCATTATCATCTAGTGGCATCCCATCCATCAGAAACAGAACAACATGAATGCCGTTAGAACAGAGTGATATCCCAAGGCAAAATCCTACTCCAAACGCCTCCCAAAACTTCCGTAGTCTAGAACAATTATAAACACAACTCCATCTGGCCATCTAGGCATTGGGGTCCGACTCGGGAGCCTTGCTCTTGCCCTCCTCTAGCGTCTCTGGCACCTCGACGGGCAGCTCTACACCCTTGATGGGATGAAGTAGCATGGGCGGGAGACACATGCGACCTTCACCACCACGCATGTTGCTGACACGCCCTTGCCCTTGCGGCTCTTGTCTTCGGTGGTTTCGAACTCGTCACCGCCGTCATTGTTCACCTTGAGTCCGAGCCAGCGGCGGTACAAGTTAGGCGCGAAGCCAGAGTTGTAGAACCATGACAGGCCGTGCATGTTGTGCTCGCGGTCGCCGAAGATGCTGGTGCGAGAACCACCGCTGGCACCGTCACGGCCGTTGTTAAACATCTGCGCCATGTACCCGACAGGCCACTTGCGGTCGACGTAGACGGGGTGCGGCGCATAAACGGCCTTGTAGCCGTGCTGCAGCGCTACAGTCGCAGGCCACATCTCGGGGAAGGCGAACTGCTTCTTGAGCGCCGTCATCCTGTGCATTGTCAGGAGCAGTCGTCGCGACATGCGGGACGTGGTGATGATGTTGGCGCGGCGCGGAGGCGGGCCCTCGGTGCGGTTGAAGCCCGTGATGTCGTCCTTGAGGCCCCAGGTCGTGCCGTCGGGGTCGAAGATGGGGTTGAGCGAGATGTAATCGGCCTCTTCGCCGACGCCCCATTGGTAGTGGTCCTTCTCGTAGGCAATAGGGACGACAGGATCGTTGCCGGGCTCGAACCAGTCGTCATCATCCTGAGGGCGAACAGGGCCCCAAACGACCTTTGCGTTCCCCTTTGACTTGGCAGGCGTCTTGTCGTCCATACCGGGCACGTTCTTCCAGACATCGTCGGCTCCAACAACGCCCATCTCACTCTGTACGCGGGACATCTGCGAGAAGTCGTCCCAGGTGCCGTGGACAGTCGGGAAGTAGAAGCGGGCGTTGCGGTCCCACAGCCCCTTTCGTGGCTGTTCCTTGGCGAAGTTCTCGAGCTTGGTGAACAGGTCGTAGTAGTGGCCGGTGTAGCGGACGTCCATCTCCCACTGCCAGAAGTGCTCGTACTCAGGGTGCATGTAGGCAAAGTATTGCATCGCCATTGACAGGCCGCGGTAGACGCCATGGACGGGCAGCTCGGGGCCACGGCTGAAGAGGTCATAGATGCCTTGGTACAGCGACAGCATCTGCGTCTCGGTCCAGAGGGTGACGATGCCGCGGAATTCCTCGGGGATGACATCTTCCACTCGCTGTCGGTAGACGTCCTCGTCAGCCCAGATGGGATGGTCAGCATCATTCTTCACCTGGACCAGCAGGTGGATATCATATCGACCACCTGAGCCGAGGGCCAGTTCCGTGATCATGGAACGAATGTTTGCAATGTCGTCTTCGCGCCAGAGATACTCATCCCAGCATCGCACAACCACGGCAGTTCTCGACTTCTTCTCGGTGACTGTCTTCTCCTCCTGTGTGGGAATGTCGGTGCTGTTGAACTTGGCGTTCGTCGTGGTCGTCTTGGCCGGCTTTTCGGCGTCCTTCTCCTTGACATCACGAGCCTTGACGGACTTCGAGGGTTTCTGAGACTCTTGGATGTAAAAGCCGTGGGGAGTAGACGTCTTGCGTGGAACCTCATTGAACCTGTTGGCGTTCTTCTTGAAGCAACGGCGCTGGACGTCGGCCCAGTTGACCTGTCGGTAATCAACGCGAGGAGTCTTGTCCCAGACGGCTTCGGAGCCCTCCTTCTCTCCATGCTCGCCAACGCTCAATCCGCCGTTCCTCTCCGAGTAGCCAAAGCCGTAGGGGCCGTAACGGCCAAAGCGGTCGAAGCAAATGTCCTCGGGCAGACTCAAGACCTCGTAAGAGCCAATGATATGCTCGGGGAATCCCTTCGGTCGGCCGTTGTAGTACTGCAGCTCCGGGACACGGACGGTGCCTTCGGCATCGACGAAGCATTCCTGGATGTCCGTCTCCTCGTTCCTTCCGGTGTATCCGTTCCAGCCGAGGCTCGCAGAGACATGTCTCTTGCCGGCCTCACCCTCCTTGGTCGAGTCTGCTTCAGTCTCCTCCTTGGTTTCTTGTTGTGTGCCTCACTGTTGACATTATCACCAGCTTCCTCGCTCGCTTTCTCTTCGGCCTTTTCTTCGGCCTTCTCCTCGGCGACTTCCTCGAGCAGCGATGCCTCATCCGGCACATAGGGATACTCCGGTTTGTTGTCCTCGAGGCTCACCAATGTCTTAATGCCACCATAGTACCTCTCCAGGAATGGAAATTTCTCCCATAGGGGAGGGGGAGGAGGTCGGCTCTCCACTTGGCCATTTGCAACCTTCCAGTTCTCGACCTGGCTGGCGCGGACCAAGCTCAGGATCATGATGACAATAAATCCAACCACAAAGCAGACTAGATATCTTGTGACCTTTGTTGGCAGTCGATAGGGGTATACGTTGGCGATTCGTCTCGTGGGTGGAGGCTTAGCAGCCTGTCGGGGCAACCTCAACAGGCCAGTTGAAGCCGAGCCGGATGTGTGTTTCTGGAGGAGCCCTGGGAAGAGCTTCCCGCCGAGTACGGCTCGTCCTCATCGTCAGATGTGTAGTCAGAGGTGTCGTCGTCTGAAAAGTGCTCTTTGCTCGGGGACTCGGCTTTGTGGTAGAGCGGAAGCCCCGGCTCTTGGGTCCGCAGGCTCCTGGGTAATAACCCCATGGCTGGCTTTGTTCGAAGAGCTGCAGCGGCAGTGCCAGTTAGGATACGCGAGTCGAGATATTTGGAGTTGGAAGCTTGCCTACCGATGGGTGTTCGTAATGCCCACTCCGGGCGAGTGTCTCAGGTAGTTGCCTCCCAACGTGCCAGTCAGTCCAGATGAAAGGATGGGCGTAGCCAAACACGGCGAATGGTCGTGTGCGAAGCGTCGTGCAGCAATGGAGCTTGTAGTTGGATAGTAGCAATGGAGGAGAGCTTTTGAAAAGGAGCTGATTGATGAATTGGGTTATGTGAGTACGCGTCGTCGTCGTCGAGCCTTGTCCAGACGAGTGCCCCGTCCGGATGTACTCCCCTGAGCTGTCATTTGCGGATTTGTTTGTGTAGCGGAGATGGACGGTTGCGGGGCAACGCGGGTGCTGGAGGTGGGGGCGACTGTATGCATGTTGATATGTGTGATAGACAACCACGCATTGGGTGTTACCATTATGCCAATTGTGCTCAGCCATCCCTGTTCCGCAGGTCCCGGATAGCCTAGTTCTGCAGGATGTGCTGTAGGCTTGCACTCATTCATCCTGGTCTGAGGCACAGGGGCTGTCACCCACCGCCTCTTATTCCCATGGTGGTGGTTGTATTCTCTCACCACCACATGGCTCAATCCTTGATCGGTCAAGGCGGGACACATCCTCGCGGTCTGTGATGTCTGTCCAGTCCTATAGATATCGTCAGCCGCATCTCTCGCGAGAAAATCATGGCATGGGCCTGTGAAACAGCATCTGCCTGGAGCGAGAAGAGTGTAGCCATGGATGATCAGCCAGTTGAATCTGACATGCTTGTCCAGGGTAAGCAACCCGTCACTTCACAACACAGGATTACACTGCCCAAACGCTAATCGTCGACTGCCAATCACCAACACCATAAAACTTCCGATCTACAACATCCCTCTCGGCGCCGTCCGTTTAATAAGCTTTGAAGATGCTGTGCGGAGCGTCCATTGGAACCGCATCCTCTGCTCCAGCCTCCATCTCCTCTCCAACTCTGTTCCCTCCAACTTGTCCGCCACCGCGTGATCCCATTGGCGCCTCTCCGCAGCCAACCCCTCCCCTAGCGCCCTGCTGTGTTCGCTGCCCTCGAACAACCTCAGTCCAACGTCATGGCTCAACGCCAATCATGCCCATGAGCGACCTCGGGCGGGGAGGTCATGCGCTGCAGCGTGCCGTCCGCATCGTGCCTTTGCCCTAACGCCAACGCGCGAGGGACACGGGACAGCGCCTCTCTAGCCGGTTTGGTCAGCGACTCGTGGCCTCGCTCCAGTAGAGGAATCTAGTCCACACGGCGTACATACGCAGTAGCAGGGCTTGTGCCGAGAGCTTTGGGCTGAGACCGCGGTGAAGCCTATTGTCGGATATCGGATGTCGGTCTCGAACTGCCCGACCCGTGTGCCCTGTCCGTCAGATGACGGTTCCCTTCTTGTCATGTTTCGTTCTTCCTGTCTCTGATCTCCGACCTTTGACCTCTCGCCTCACCTTTCACCTCTCACCTCTCGCCTCTCATCTCCCACCGTTGACCTCTAACGTGCTCTGAAATCCAGCAGCGCCTGTTAGGGACTGCAAGCAAGTCGCATTGCTCCTGGATTGACGTCGTGTCAAGAGCCAGTGACTTATACACTAGCCAAGCTGCTTCCTCCGGCTCGTCGACGCTGCTCACTTACACAAATTGTCATCCCACCAGCTGCCCAGATCCTACCCAATCCTCTCATTCTCCCCAGACTTCAATCCCATCCCACCTATCTGGCCGCCCAATTCACAGGCCCATTCGCCCATTCGCCCCCCAATCGCTACAATGTCCGTCTCTGTCACTTCTTCAGAAACACTCGCTTCGCCTCCATCAAACGTCCAAGCTGAGGCGGAACGGGAGACGCTCAAGCTCTCGTATGCCCTCAGGCAACAACCCGTCTCTGTCACTCTTGATGGAACCACCATCTTCCTCTCGGCCATGGCTCTCGTCCTTCTTATCCACTTTGCCGAGTCCTACCATGCCGAACTCCTCGTGAGCCTTGTTCCTGTACTCTTGCTCGTCCACAACGACTACCAAAACTTCCTCAACCTCGGCCCCGGCGGCACACCCTCTACTTTCCAGGGATACCTCCGCATAACTTGGTTCCGTCTGTGGTCTCTCCGAGATCCCTTCGTCGCCCCAGACCCTGATCCCTCACGTCTTCCCACGGCGGGCATTCTAAGCCGCTGCAATCTTCCCTACCGCGCGGGTCCCCGCCCTACCGTAGCCGGCATCGCTCCCCAGCGCCAGCTTGACCAGCACGGGTCTCGGTACTGCTACCGGGCTCTCCGCCGGTCGATGGCGAAGATTGCAGACCAGAATCCCACCAAGTTTGGCACAGAGAGGTCTTGCCTCGAGAAACATGGCCTTGCACTCTTCGCCAGACACCCACTGCAGACCACTTGCCAGGGCGAGATCTGTCATGTCCACGACTCAGACCACTCCATGCACATGTGTTTGCATCCAGATGACATTAAGCAAGTCCTGGACAAGGGATGGGGCCAGAGACACCCTCTCGCCTGGAGAAGCCGACTTCTCAAAAGCCCTGTGTCTGCCGACTTTGTCATGATTTATGCGCCTCGAGGTAAGAATTGTCCCGTATATTGAACTGAAGCCTGCTGAATTGCTCCCCTGGGTATTAGGTGACCAAGAACTTCAAGTTGTTTGCAACATCATCCAGGCAGCAATCTGGTATACCCTTGCCGAGGAGGTTGAAATGGGCGTTTATCTCAAAACCACATAACTTCAAAGAGCCAATGCCTGAAAAGAAGCTGAATGAGATGCCCCAAAAAAATGAGGGAGGGTCCTAGTTTAAGTTAAACGGATAAAATAGGACGCCATACGTCGTCCTTTGTTGTTGTTATTCTTTGGGTATCTTACATCCTAACCAATCCTAGACGTTGGGTCTTCATGTACTGTAGCGGTATCTCTAGTCCGAATCCTCATCATTCTGTACCTTCTTGGACTTTTTGAATTTCTCCCCTCCCGTGGCCAGGAACGCCTCCACTGTGCGGCCATCGAAGCTCCTCCCATGCATGAGCTTGATGCAAGCAAGAGCGGATTGAGCATCTTGGAACTTGACCGATACCATGCCATCGGGTTCTTGGTCAAAGAGCACCACGTTCGTGACTGTTCCCAGCTTGGCGCACTCATCCCGGATATCCTCCTTGATCTCCAGCAATGCAGCCGGGTCCTCTTCGAGCTCTGCCAGAGTGAACATGTGTCGTAGAATCACCACCTTGTCCCTCTTTGGTGCCTCTGCTTGCGCCTGATATGGCAGATCATCATCCCAGTCGGCAAGCTTCGCGTCTAGTTTTTGGGTCTTCCTGATGATCTTTTGGCGATCCTGATTGCTCTTCTGCGGTCTCCGCTCTGCAACATCCTTGGCACCTGCTGCAGCCCCCTCCTGGTCATACTTGACCTTCTTGTAACTTGAATCCGCTGCTTGCACTCGTATCCTCCCTTCTCGGGTGCCACTCGCCGTGATTCGGAAGTCGGTGTCGTCAAGGAGCATAATGGCCATATCGACACTCTGGGGCTTGAAGAAGACGATTAATGCATCGCCCTTGAAGATGCCCTCGTCATCGTTGTACAACTTGATGCGCGGCGCTCCGCTGTCGATCTCTTCGGCGACTACACCACATTTTCGGGAGAAGAGCTCGTGAACTTCGTCAACGGTTGCGTCGGCGGGGAGTCCGGTGACGTACACGGCCGTGTTCTGTCTCGGCTGTGGAGGCGCCTTTTGTTTCTTGTTCGGTCGAGGAGGCTTTGGCGCGTCCGGCATCTAGAGGATGTGTATGGTCAGTGCCTCTGCATTCTTGCTCGGCATGCGAAGCCCGAGGAATCGCGATCGGATGGGATGGTTGTTGACTTTAGAAGGGTAAGCTCACCTCAAAACCAGGCCCCGAACCATTCTTCCGTTTCCTCGACTCTCCATCCTCAGCCCCATATGCTGCGCCGTCGTCAAGTTGTTCATGCAGATCGGGCGCATCGTGTTCCTCCGCAGCAAGCCCCCATCGCTTCAAATCGGCATCAAACTCATACTCGGTGCCGTCGTCGTGGACGGCGATGAACTTGTTGTCGAGCTTCGAAAACGATATGCGATCGTCGCTGTCGAATTCGCGAACGTCCGTGGGGAATATCGAGTCCATCGTGTTACCGCGCTGGGAGGTTGAGGCTGAGAGATGCCGGAGGAAGAGGATGGAGGGAGGATGTTAGAGAGCTCAACCAAGGTACCTCAGGTACTAAAATCCGGACGTGGATACGTCAGAGTCCTTCAAACGTGGGGCGGCTTCCATCCCGACAGGCGGTCCCACTCCCAAAGACACGCTTAAGCATCAACGTGGACCAGCAATTCATGATATATGCGGACAAGTGGTAATAATTTGGCCAATGACGAATTAGACTAGTTATATCCACTGTGAGAAAGTACCATTGCTCGAATTCACGTTCATTGAGGTTGATGGCAAGGAGGTTGTTAGGGCTGTCATCCACTCGTATTTGGCCGTTCCCGCAACGCCATGCGTAGGTCTACTTGTACATGGATATCAAAGTGTATCATGAGGTATAAGAAGGAATGAAGACTATGCACTGGATCCCGAAAGTTCCGCGTGATCACATTTCATTTCTTCTCCTCCTGGGCTGTCTTCTTGACTCCCTCGACAAACGCCTCGACGGCATGACCTCCTCCGAGGGGCATACCACCTCCTGGGATATAACCACCGTTCTGCACCTTAACACCGAGAGCCTCTGCGATGCTAGGCAAGCCGCCGTCTCGAATGGCCATGGTCAACGTGCCAAGTGCCTGGTTGAACTGGGGGCTTCGGAGCACCTTCTTGAGTAGGCTCCGCTTGTCCTCGAGGGTGAGGGACACCTTGGCAGCCTCCACAGCTGCAGCTGACGGCTCGGGCTTTTCCATCAATGGCGTCTGGTGCGCCGGTCGCGAGCACAATGACGGCCGGAGGCAGGAAGCTGATCAAGGCGTCGGCAAACTCCGCTGGTGCGGCATCAATCATAGGCACCGTGATGGATGTTGGCAGAAGATGGTTGAGATAAGGGTACGGCTTCTCCGCGCCGTGCTGTCGTTGTCCCCCGGAAAGTCCAGACTGATCTCTGAGAGAGTCGAGGAAGTTCCTCACTGCGGCTGCGGCATCAGGGGCAGATGAAGAGACACTGAAAGGAGGTCAGCGTTGTCACGATTGAATACTGACACCAAAGATCCGACGTAAAGACACTAGTTCCCAATTCTTCTCGTTGAGGCAAGGAAATCTAGTTTTACACTGCAACCAGCCGTTCCAGGCCCTGTGCCACACACACAACCAGGCCCAATTTGCGCCGTCCGTCATCAACCGTGCAAAGGGAATCACCTACGCTCTCGCACCATCAGCTCCTCCCTCTCTCGAGCCCTCGCCCTCCTCTCTGATGTCTCCGCCAGTGGCGCCAGGTCCAGCTCCGCCGCTGCCACTCCCACGGTGGGTGTGCTGGTCACGGTGACCCTCAACGTCCTCCATCGTCTCGTCATCGTCGTCGTCGGGTCGGTCGTCCGTGTTGCGAACAGCCGCAAGCTCGCTAGTGACATCCACGTCCTCGCCCTGCAGCAAAAGGTGGACAATTTCGCCAATCTTACGATCCCGGGGGCTGAAATGGCTGGGGTCACCGTTTCGGCCTTGGGGCTTGGACTGGAGCCAAAACAGGTACCGCTGGGAGGATGACGAGAACCTGAGAGTGAATATGCGACCGTTGGTCTTTGAAGTTGGCTGAGGGGTCGTCTTGTATTCGTAGGGAACAAAGCTGCCGTCGGTCGGGACCATAGTTAGGTCCAACTCGGGCTCGTCCAACGGGTCGCTGCGCTTGCGCCAGCAGAAGTGCACCAAGTCTGTCCGACGGTCAGTACCGCGAGACTGGGCGGGGAATAACTTGGAAACCAACCATCCTCGGAGTACAAGTAGATGTAGCCAGGCTCGGGCTGCGGCTTCACCTTGAACGGCTTGGAGGAGGTCTGCGAACGAGGCAGGTCAGTGTGTGGACTTGCGATAGGAAGCTTGGGAACGGAGCCGTACATCAACCTCGCACTGGCCGGCTTTGAAGGTAATAATCGGCGAGATCGGCATGGTGGGAGGCGTAATGAGGGCGGCTTGGAGGATTGGGAAAAAAAGGCACAAATGGAGTTGAAAGGTGAAGCTCAAAGAGGGCGCCTCTGGTTGGTAAGGCAGGTATGTCAGGTACGTAGCACGTCGCCCGCTATTCGGCAAGGCTGCAGGAGCTCTTACGTCGAGCATCGCTCAAGGCGGCCCTGTGGCGGTTGAGCCACACCATCACGGCCCGACGTTTCTCCATTCTCCACACACCGCCGCCACGTTCCCCTCAGCAACTCATGCCATTGCCAGATGCCCCAGTCCTGGAAATTTGGTTTGGGTGAAAAATCTCATAAACCCCACCTTGGGACATCGACCAGACAACCCCATTTTCCTCCTCCCATCTCTCCCAGCTCTACAAATACCCGTCTTTCTTCCCTCTTCTTTCTCACTCAAACTCATCATCATTCAAAATGGGCTTCTCCGACCTCCTTTCCGATGCTGGACTCACCAGTATGTGGTTGCTTCTTTTGCGTTTCGCGCCCATTCGTCAGCGCCTCAGTCACTGACAGCTGGACTCTCCTCAGTCCTTAACAGCTGGTTGACCACCCGCTCCTACATTGTCGGGTATGTACAGATCTCTCCTCTGGTCTCCAGATGCCCTCTTTCCACCCTAAAGCTCTTTCACAACATGATGAGAACAATTGGTCCGTGTTTCGGAGGCGATTAAGACCCGCCTACTGACGAAACAACAAGCACTTGTGCACCTCTGAGTTGTTTTTGATTGCCCAATACTTTGTTCAAGCTCTCGCTCGACATGATGTGCTAATAGCCGTCTACAGACACACTGCCTCGCAGGCCGATGTTGCTGTCTTCAAGGCTATCCAGTCTGCCCCTGACGCCGGCAAGTACGCCCACGCTGCCCGCTGGTACAAGCACATCGCCAGCTACGAGCCTGACTTCGCCACCCTCCCCGGCGATGCCTCCGCTGCCTACTCCACCTACGGCCCTGAGGCTGTGACCCCAGCCGCTGCCCCCGCCGCTGACGCCGAGGAGGACGATGACGTCGACCTGTTCGGTAGCGACGACGAGGAGGAGGACGCCGAGGCTGTCCGAGTCCGCGAGGAGCGCCTGGCCGAGTACAAGGCGAAGAAGGAGGCCAAGGGTCCCAAGCCCGCCGCCAAGTCTATCGTCACTCTTGACGTCAAGCCCTGGGGTAAGAACCACTTTCCCCGGCCGTACCTAGTATCAATGTCGCTGACCAACTTTAGATGACGAGACCGACATGGCTGCTCTTGAGGCCAGTGTCCGTGCCATCACCTTGGACGGCCTTGTCTGGGGTGCCTCTCAGCTGATCCCCGTCGGCTATGGTGTCCGCAAGCTCCAGATCAACATGGTCGTCGAGGACGAGAAGGTCAGTGTCACTGACCTCTCCGAGGAGATTGAGGCTCTCGAGGACTACGTCCAGTCCACCGACGTTGCTGCCATGCAGAAGCTGTAAAGTGTTAGGCACAACGGGATGGATCATGTGATGAGGCACGACGGCTGGGATTTGATGAACTCCAATGGGAATGATGTCTTGGGAATGAACCTCATGAAAGGGAGGACCAGCTACGAAAGCTACCCCTCGCACCTGCCATAGACTATGAAGAAATGAAGAAAAATACATGGGGGCAAAACACCCAGTGTCCGTGTCAACGGCATTTCACAATACCCTCTTGTCCTCTTTCCCCCAGTGATTGAACGACTTGATTGTACATGCAGTGAGTGGAGCGCCCCGAAATTGATGCTGCCTGATCATGTTCTTGGTGCGACACGAACCTGAAGGAGGGGTAAAATTTGCCCAAGTCGTCGGTCGTATTCTTATAAACCGTATTTTGGCGGGGTAGTGAGGGTCTCATGCACACGCGACGGAACCTGCCACTCACCGCGGCTGCATTGACGCGACACCGAATCTTTGTCTCTGGAGAGTTTCCCAATAGAAATCTAGTCGACATCCATCCTACGGCCGGAGTTCACCACAACGCCCCAGTTACGCGCTTGGATTTCAAAAGCCGATAGGCATCTAGATGTGCACATCATCATCCTAAGAGCACCCCGTTTGGACCGGCGGCGCCATGTACGGGGACTTGGGCAACAAGCTGGTACCGAGTCTTCTGCCATGTCCTCTCCCGAGGCAACCGACTAACGGACGTGTGAATACAGGTCCACCATGCCAAGCGAACCCAGAATCTGGCTCATCTGCCTCCATACCAAGCTGAGATCGTTCGTGCCGTGACGCGAGAGGTCAGGGATCTAAAGAAGGATGTAGACGAACTCCTCGAGCCCTTCGACGATGCTTTCCAACCGACCGAGGAACAAGCTATTGCCTGTACCGTGCTGGTAAACCACCTGGCGATGCGTCGGAACAAGCGGTGTCTGCTCGCATATCATCGAACGCGGACGGATAAGCTCGAAGAGCTCGTGTGGAATGGATCGGATGTGGTTGATCTGTCGGGCCAACAAGTGCGGGATGCCGCAGGAACATCCAATGGAGGAGCCGTCGGAGCTGGCGATGCAACAACGAGCAGCCTGAGCCCGCAGGAGGAGGAGTACGTTCGCCAATACAGTGACCTGCTTGCGGCGTACAAAGGCCAATGGACGGACATTGATTTGACGGGGAGCCTGGAGCCACCGCGAGATCTGTTTATCGACGTGCGTGTGCTCAAGGATGCCGGAGAGATACAGACAGAGTATGGGTAAGTGCAACACTACGTTGATGCGGGTGGGGAGAACCACAGCTGACGAGGGCTACAGTGCCATCACTCTGACCAAGAACAGCCAGTTTTACGTGCGGCAGGGAGACGTCGAGCGACTGATTGCGCAGGGATATCTTCATAAGCTGGGCTAAGGCTCTTTGCTTCGGTCCCCATTCTTATTCCTTTCCCTCTTCCTCTTCCTCTGCCTCTTCCCTCCCTTCTTCTTGGAAGCCATCGTGGATCCATCCTCGGGGCGAGGGAGGTCGGATCAAAATGCCGTCTGGACGCAGCACACATGTCCCGCCCACTCAAAGGTGCGGTCAGGTGACAGCCACATTGCTTCGCGTACCGTTGAGACAGGGCCAAATGCACTAGCAACCCCAGCCAACGCCCGCTGTGCCTGGCCGGCCAATCCCAGTCCAGTAATGGGCTAGACTGGTTGGTGTTAGTGACACAAGAATGCGCGAGATGGAGCATTAGTGGAGTTGCAAACTCGACCGTTTGTCGCCATCCGGAGGGGCGGTTTCGGGACCGGCTTTGGGGCGAGACCACATGCAAAATAGTATGAGAAGGGAAACTTGGCCGCACTGGAGCTGGAGGGCGGCAAAGTTTCTGCTCCGACATGGGGATGCGACTAATACTACAAAGTACGTACATAGTACCGTACATAGGTAGGTACTATGCCAGAGTGCTCCGCAGATAGCACAATTGATGGCGCCCTAGGCTCTGTCCGCGCCCGCTGGTGCCATGACCCACCGGCTCTCAGTCATTGAGTTTCGTCACTCCATTCCCCATGAACCCTCGCCATCGGTTGTCCGGCGCCTGGAATGTTTTACTTTCCCGCCGACTCCCTTCCATGATTCTTTGAGTTTTTATTTTTATTATTATTGCTATCCGTGCTCCCATGGCATTGTCCGGGCCCTTGTTGTATTAATACCCCAACCAACCGCAAACCGCAAACCGCACCCTGCCATATCGTGGAGGGTGGCCAGGTACGAGCTCGAGCTGATCCAATGTCATCCCCACTCGGCTTCACTCCGTGGAGGAGGAGGGCGTTGAGCTCGATTTCGCAGTGCGATCCCCGCTGCCTGGTGGCGATGTCTCCAGCTCCAGCCCTTCCCACGGATCCCACCAGACCTCGATCCCTCCCGCGCGCCCGACGTCCATCAGCTCCGTGCCGGGCCACAGAGAGCCGATCCGATCCTTCATCCACGGCTCGGTGCGAGACGACCTGCTAGGTGCGTTTTTGCATGTTTTGCATGTGCTCTTGCGCCGTTATGTTGTCATCATCCCATCATCCCATCATCACCATCACCGATCCCCATCTACGTCGTCTCGTCGTCTTGAAACCCTGCTCCGCGTCAATCCGTCAATGGAGAAAATATTTCTTCGCCTCGGCTAACTCCCAGAAGCAGTGCCTGTCGACAGTGTGCAGAATGCGCGAAACATCCGAGAAGACACCGCGGAGCTTGCGACCTACCTGCTCTCCGACGGCCAGGTGCAGCTAAGCCCTGCGTTCCTGCAGCGAGCGCGATCCTCTTTCTACGAAGCTGCGGACTCGGAATGCGGAGACGACGCGTTCACGGCCGACCATGCACGCAACTCGCAGACAATCCTGGAGGTTTCGGAGCCGCCATCGCCAGAGACCGAGCGCAATTGCGATGCGCCCGCTGGGCCGTCCGTGCTCGCAAACCTTCTCAAGGGATCCCCTGCTCAGTCGATGGCGCAACAAGAGCCCGCCAGCCCCGGATATGACGAAGAAGACGAAGACGACCAAGACGACCAAGGCGAGGGCGAGCCGCGTCGCGCCAGCCACCCTGCCGATGCAGCCTCAGAGCGAACCCCGCTCCTGTCGAGGGTGACTTCTGATGGAAGGCAGTCCTATACTGAGGACCTGGAGGGCCAGAAATCTCACTCGAAACACCCGTGGATAAGTGGCTTAGTGGGAGTCAGCCACAAGATGGAGGAGCGAATGACCCACGGCGTTGCAGTCGCTGTCAACCCTCGCCGCTGGGATCACAAGGCAATCTGGCAGAATACTGTGGTATTGCCACTTTCTTGCCTCCCTGCCGTGGCTGTCGGACTTTTGCTCAATATTCTCGATGCCCTCTCCTACGGTGCGTTGAGCGGTTCTAACATGTTTCTGACTTTTACTGACGCCGCGTAGGCATGATTCTTTTCCCTCTCGGGAGGCCCATCTTTGCCCATCTTGGCTCCGCGGGCATCTCTATTTTCTATGTCAGCACCATTGTATCACAAATCACCTTCTCATCCGGGAGCATTTTCAAGGGCTCCGTTGGGTCTGAGTTGGTACGTCTCTTATACTGCAATCACGATGTCCTCGACTAACATGCATAGATCGAAGTGGTTCCTTTCTTCCACAACATGGCGGCCAGGATCACCGATGTGGTTGGGGAAGACAACCCCGATGCAGTCATCGCCACCACTATTGTGTCATATGCCATCAGCTCCATGATTACCGGTCTCGTCTTCTACCTCATGGGCCGATTCAAGTTTGGGTACATGGTGGGGTTCATTCCCCGTCATATCTTGATTGGCTGCATAGGCGGTGTCGGATGGTTCCTGGTTGCCACTGGTTTTGAGGTCTCAGCCCGTCTCGACGGTAGTCTTGAATATGACCTCGAAACACTGAGGAAACTCACAGAGGCCGCGACAGTCCCTCTCTGGGTTACCCCCTTGGTACTGGCATTATCCTCTTCTACGGGCAGTCAAAGGTTACCTCCAAGTTCTTCTTGCCCCTCTATATATTGGCGATTCCTGTAGTTTTTTACTTTTTCGTAACGACACTCGATGCCTTGGACGTGGATGTCCTGCGGGACCATGGCTGGATCTTCCAGGGCCCTCCCTCTGGGGAGCCTTGGTGGTATTTCTACACCCTCTACAGTAAGTCTCTTGCGTTTCTCGTGTTGACTTTTCAAACCCATGCTAACAATCGTATTAGAGTTCAAACTTGTACGTTGGGATGCTGTCATTGAGTGTATTCCCGCCATGTTCGCTTTGACGTTCTTTGGCATCCTGCATGTCCCGATCAATGTTCCTGCCTTGGCTCTGAATTGCGGCGAGGACCATGCCGATCTCGACAAGGAGCTAAGGCTCCATGGCTATTCCAATTTCCTGTCTGGTTGCTTTGGCAGTATCCAGAACTACCTGGTCTATGCGAATACCGTCTTTTTTATGCGATCCGGTGGTAACTACCGGCTTGCGGGATATATGCTGGCGGCTGCTACCTTCGGCATCATGCTTATTGGCCCATCTCTTATTGGCTTTATTCCAGTCATGATGGTTGGAACTTTGATCTTCGATCTCGGCTTTGAGTTGATGTTAGAGGCCCTGTGGCTCCCCCGCAAGAAGCTCAAGCTCGCCGAGTACCTCACGGTTGTTGTTATTGTGCTCGTAATGGGCATCCACGACTTCGTGGTAGGTATTGGGGTTGGCATTCTGCTGGCCTTTGTATCGCTCATTCTACAAACTTCACGGGTATCGGCTATCCGTGCAAACTATTCTGGCGATATCGTCACATCCACTGTGAGACGAAATCCCTCACAGCACCATTATTTGCACGAGGTTGGTCGGCAGATTTACATTGTGAAGCTCACCGGATATCTCTTCTTTGGTACCGTTGTGAGCGTCGAGGAGAAAATTCGAGGCCTTTTGGAGGAGAGTACATTTGCCAAGCAACCGATCAAGTTTTTGATTTTGGACTTGTGGCACGTTACTGGGCTCGACTACTCGGCCGGCGAGGCCTTCAACACCATCAGCCGACTGCTCGACCACAAGGCAGTAGACCTCGTCCTGAGTGGTGTGGATACTGAGAGCCAACTTGGGCGAAATCTGAGAGCTGTGGGACTGGGAAGCGATGGTATTGAGGTCATGATGCTGCCAGATCTCAATTCTGCACTGGAGAGTTGCGAGAATGAGCTCCTCAAGACTCTCTATGCAAGACAGGAAGAGCTTTCATTGAAGCGGATTTCTGCCCAAAACCTGGACGTACCTGCAAGAGCCTCCGCATTCTCGTCTTTCGATGCGCCATTCAACTCACCTCGCCGAAATCACCTTGTTGAGGCTGCCCGAGATGCCCTCAGCAGTGTCGACGTCCAACGCCCGTCTAAGTGGATGAGCTTTAAGGAGCCGCTCCGGCTCATGCTGCAAATTTTCCAGGGCCTCAGCGAAAAGAATGAGGACTTCTGGTTCCCGGCCGCCCACTACTTTACTCGCCGGGAATACCCCGCCGGTACCATTCTCTTCCGGCGCGGCGAGGAGGCGAAAGGATTTTATCTTCTGGAACGAGGTATCATCCGTGCCGAGTACGACTTGCCCCAGGGATGGCTTTGTGAGAGCATCGTGGCGGGGACAACATGCGGCGAGCTGCCTTTCTTCTCCGAAACGGATCGGACCGCAACCGCGGTTGTGGAAAGAGATTGTGTGGCCTGGCTGATGGACCGTGAGCAGTGGGCCAATATTCAAAAAGAAGAGCCCGAGGTTGGAAGAGAACTGTTGCGGGTATCCCTGAAGCTCACTAGCGAGCGGATGAGCGCCATCACTTCGTACATCTTGACGACGGCGGGTTAGAAACTCGGCCAAATCGCAGAATGTCAGAATAGGGAAGGGGAAGCAAATCCTAACAATAAACCCATTACAAAGATCAGGAACCCAGTCCCATCAGCACTTGTAATGGTGACATGCTTCATTCCAAGTCATAGTTCTCGATTCAGTTCCTCACGTTCCCCAATTAGCAGTGAATGCAGGTCGAGACTAGCAGGCGGCTTGATGTGATTGCCATGTATTTAGTCCCCCATCCGTTTGATTCGAATATTACACGTCGCCAAGTCTATGCGCTTTCCAGGAAAGCTTGAATAATAACAGCCACCAAGACTATTCGAGTGGCGACATGTATGTGGAACCTCATCCTTCGCTGGGTCTTAGCGAGACAAACAAACAAGCTAGAGTCCTGAGTTACTTTGAGAGCCAGAGCTCTTGCAAATTTAGATAGGTTTAAGAGAGTGGTTACAACGAAGGAAGTGTGACGTCACAAAGGTAGGTAGGATACCGTAGCACTCGCTTCAAGGCTGCCTCGCTGCTGCCTAGGTAGGCACTGAATGGGTTGGTGACTGCCTTAGCTGAGATCTAATTTTTGCACATCAGAAGAAATCGTTCTCGCCGACAACAGCATGAACCAGGTTATCTTCGTTGACATCAGAGTGTGTCCTTGTTCCCTAGCTTTGCGGCGATTCTCAGTGTCCGACACGGATAAAGTCCATTTGAGTTAGATTTCCCCACTATTTTGTCAGACAACCTCGAAGGGCGTAAACTACAATCCACATGAGACGGGTCTCGTGAAGTCACATCCTGGAACAACCAGGCAAATCCAGGTTCTCAAAGAAACAATGCCTAAAAGCATACGTTCCATATTAGGAAAATCAAATCGCGTCACTAAAGCCTCTCGACCGTCTCCCGCGAGACAGCCAAGGCCAAGCGGATCACCCGTCAAGGCCCGCAAGCCGAAGGATGATGAAGCAGAGCTCTTCCAAGACAAGCTCGACGACCTGGGCCTCATCAAAATACTGGAAGATGAGTTGACGCTGCGCGATGTGATCCAGGCAATGCGCTATGTCCGGTCGCGCATGTTCAGCCCCGTTCCGGCAACGGGTCTCAACTCCACGCGAACCGCCGAGGTGCTCAACTACCGAGTCGCCGCCGCGCCCATCGTTACCGTCGGGCATCTCAACGCCATCTTTGAACTCGCCGTCCAAGGTGTCTCGGGAGATGGCTGAACTAACGGGCAAGGGTATCGTGAGGAGAGTGAGGGTGGAAAGACGTGGTGGAATGGGAGAGGCTTTGATCGAGACGGCCGACCTGTCTGGGATGCTTGACAAGGCTCAGCTGGGAGAGGAGACGAAGATGAAGTTTACGACATTCTTGAAGGAGAACCCTACAGCCCAGACACTCCCCAAGGGCGTATTGGAGAGCAGCCATGCGGATGAGCTTGTCCGGGCAGGATTTCTTACCGGGTCGACGCCATCCAATCCGGGAAACACCCTCGACGTCCGCCCCGAGGACCGTACGACAATGATGTCCATTCAGCACGTCTCCCGTTTCGCCTCCGGTAGTTTCTCTGCCGTAGGCGGCCGCAATGCCATACACCTCGCCGGCGGCGGCGGGGGAGCCCCAACACTTACGTACGCGGCATCGCTGGACGCATCGCCGGCGGCTTTCCGGCTTGCGGTCCCGGGCCACGGACGGTACCTGAAGCTGGCGAACGCCGCGGTGGACTGGGTGCGGGACGCGCTGGGGCGGACCAAGTGGGGTGAAGGCCCGGAGAGCTGGTTACAGGAGCGGTTCGAGGGCGGTGGGCTGTACGGGCCGCGATGGAAGGAGTTCTGGGGAGTAGAGTGGGAGTGGGTGCTAGGGGAGGCGGTTGGGCTCGGGGTTGTTGAGGTGTTTGAGACGGGGAGTGTGGGGAGGGGAGTGAGGGCCTTGGGACCTTAGGATAAAGGTGTTCGTGCTTGATGGATGACTACATGATGCAGGATGGATAAATGCTACAGAGATATATGAGGTTGGAGTTACAGAAGAGGAGAGAACGTCCAAACGAAACCCCGGATAATATAGAAGGGAGTTGCTATGCAAGGTTCGCATCATCCGTCAAGCAGAGTAGATAGCTTGTGGAAGAGAACGAAGCCTTGAGCTCGCTAAATATATAAACTGGACGGGGAGCAGTCATGAATACCAGGCCCTATACAAAGGCTGGCGCAGGGAGTTTGACAACTTCAATCGTATCTAGGCAGCCCCCAACACAATCCGATTTGCGACCGATCGATTGCCTAAGGCAAGTAACAGCGGCGTTATACGAACCTAAACGAAAGTTAATTCAATATTATATACTGAAGTATATTCATACTTTAGGCTAATAGTAACCAAAACCTCACTTAGAGAATAATAACCAAGTTTAAGTGCACCCTCAAGTACTAAATAATAATGATCTTAGGGCTCTCTACTGACAGATGCCTACTCATGCAATGTGCTACACTGCACAGTTGGCAGGTCCATATATACCTTTGAAAGTTGTCAAACTTCCTGCGCCAGCCTTCGTACTCGTCATGGCATTGGACCTTTGAGACACAGGATGTGCCTTCATAAGTGGATGCTTGAGAGGCTCACTGTGCAACCGACATCACGAGACACCCAAAAGCTGCGAGCGACAAATCTAGCAGAGAAAAGAAACAAGCGGCCGGTCCAGCCTGATGGGTTGGCCTCCCCAGAAAGAACCCACGTCCGCCTCGTTTCGAGTTTCCCAGGATGCACCGCCTGTACGAATTTCAGAATCCCATCCTCATCTTCCATCCTTCGCGGCTCAAGGGTGCAAACAAAGCTTGCCTAGTCTGGTGATGATCACCGAGTCGGAGGGTCGTTGGTGGAGCGAGCGAACGAACCCATTTCTTTCGTCTGCCCAGGTTCATAATGTAACTCCACACCGTGGAACCCAAGATAATTATCCCGAAGCTGCTACCGGGTCCGGCTGGAAAAGGGTCCCTGTCGGAGAAAAGATTCCTAGAGGAGGGTTTGCTAAGGGACCAGGCACGGAAGGAGCATTACCAACGTCTTAAACGAGCCTCAACGAGTCTTTATTTACCGTTGACTGGCCATCTGCTCATTAGCGCTTGAGATTAAGGCATCGGTAATGGTGTTTTGCGCTTTCGCAACTGGCGTGTTGTTTATTCAACATTCAGTTTCGAAACTAGAGCGGGCGTCTCCACCTGGAGTGGCTACATGGGACCGCAATTATTCTGTTACACTGTTTCAAATCCTTCCGCTGGGCAGCCATGTGGAAATGCGAAAGTTACATTGGAGCCGTCACTGGCGCGTCTGGCGCTACGGGCAAACCCATTCTTGACAAGGGCCGACGAGGGGAAAAAGCAAAGACGGGACGGCGGAGAAAAAGCAAGATGAGAGCGGGTGCTTACAAGGACTATCCTTGACTGTGCGTGAGACTCAAGCTACCGGCTTTGGCAGTCTAATCCAAGTCGAGGCCAAAGTTGGACACGCTCAATTGTCGACATGCGGCCGTTGGTTCCGTGTCGCATCGACAAAGCAAACCTGGTCCTGCTAACTGGGACATCGGCTAGGGTGAGTTTGTGATAGGGATGATGCTAATGCACGGGGCTTATGAGGAGATACTGTGATGAAGCCACGTGCTTTTGGATGTGAGCGTTGGAGGGATAGGAGTGGATAGGAGGTGATATGGAGCTTGCAGGGCCCGCGTGACAGAAGGATTCGTGATGGCAGGCGAATATGGTAAGTTGAAGGGATTAGAGCTGCCCGCGGTATGCCCGACGATGTCACAAGTTGAGAAATGACGGGCAATGCAGCGTGCAAAGACTCGTACGTGGGGTGCCATTGGCCCATGTGTGTTCATCCGTGGATACGAAGTTTCGAGCGCCCATCGAACCCGAGTAGGCGGGAGTGCAACTGACGAACCATGTCGCTCAGGGGCGAAGACCAGGAACATCGGCTCATCTCATGGGCTTCGTCAACGGCTCTCCACAAGTAGCCAGGGGACCCTGCTGCGAACCATGTGAGCCCTGTAAACGGTTTGGGCCGAGCCCCGAGGTTGCTTTGTGGGAAGTTAGGGTGCCCGATCGGTTGGTCCTTGGAGCGCGTTGGGCATCTGGCATCATGTTCATTCATTAGTAGTATCGGGTGATGATTCGATCCTTTCATCGTGGGGCGTACCTAGATGTGGTAAGGGCGCAGACAAGGCTCCCCTCCACGTTGTGGCTCACGGACGCTTTCACGAGGGTAAACATTCGGAAGAGGAGAGATATGATAACTCGGCATGCGACTTTGATGCACCTCTGTAATTAGCTGGCATAAACAAGCCGAGTTATGAGCGACAAGGGGGTTGGAAATTGCAGCCACATTTGCTCGGACCCGACCAGGTCGCCATGTGAGAGGGTAGGCGACAAGATGAGACGCCGGCCAGGTGACCAGCCAGCGCCATCGCGATGCGGGTGAAGCTGCCGGCCACTGGGACAACAAGCTCTGCTGTGGATAGAGCAAAACGGAATGAGACACCCATCTAGCACCATGTATGTCAGCATTGGAGGTGATTGCTGGAGGCCGCACCCAGCATGGCCATTCGCGGGGCAATGTTTGGTGTTGGTCGATGCTAGTTGAGGGGTGGTCAGCAGATAAATGCCGAAAGGGCCCCTGGCGATGCTGATAGTGACAGGCAGGGCTATGACAAGAATGCAGCCATCATGAGGATGCATGAGTGCATGCGGCACTGAGATTGCGTCGATTATTGCCCCCTTGGGATGGCGATCGCCCATTGAGTGGGTTGGCCTGTTGCACCTGCGTCTGTGCCTGCGTACAGCATCCGCCGCCGCTGCCGCCGCCGTGCATACGCATACCGGACCACCAACCTGGGCCATGCTTTTGACGACTCTCTTTTTCTTGTCAGTTTTTTACTCTGAACTCTCGTCGGACGACCCAATTATCTCAGTCTCCGCAGGCCCGAACGGTGCTTGGGCCACGATGCATGCCTGAAAGTTCGCTCGGGGGAGAATCTTAGCATGGCCGCAGGGCGCGCACGTCCACGCACACGTACAAGCACACGTACAAGCACACGCTGGTGATGTTGTCATTCGAGTTGCGCTGGATGCAATAAGGAACAATGCCGCGGTGGTTTTCCTCATCCTCCACGTGTATGCACATACATTTGAGCTGAGAGAATTTACGATTCGCGTGATGACGCAGCCAGCAGCATGTCACATATCGGGAGCAGTGCCGCACCCGACGGAGGCGCCCCCAACTGTCCCCAACTGCCCCCGTGGCGCGTGATGGTCCATGGGCAACGAGGAGGCTTGCGAAGCTCGACCAGGCAGGGAATAACTCGAAATACCGAGTTGATGCTACTCCTTGCTTGGTAGTAAGTGCCACACCTGGAGCTAAACTAGCCGCATGAGGCCGGACAGTAGCCAGGGGTAAAAAGTTCGCCCATGCATACGTAGCAAAGGCTACCGAAAGATGGCTTGGTCAGTTTTTTTTTTTGCTCCAGCAAATTCGGAGGGAGAAAAATTGGGCCTGCTTGGGGACTGACGACGGTATGCACTTTTGTACACATCGAGGGGGTTGAAGAGCTGGAGAGGCTGAAGACAACGAAAGGGCGTGAAGAGGGAGGGGGACGGGGAACCAGAGGGAGACAGGATCAACAGGGGCGAAACACGTTTTGTACATCGCATTCACGAACACAATCTAGGTTCCTTGGCAATGCAACAGTGAGAGACAAGGAGACGGGAGGACAAGGAAGGCCCGACGGACGGGAGCGAGGATGAAGCCGACGCGATGCAAGAAGCCGGTGAACGGTGGAGGACCGTGACGTAGACTGCAAGTTCCGTTCGGGTAGCGACATGTCTGATGCTGAAGAATTCGTGTCCGTGTATTGCAATTGGATGAAAGCTGTAGCGCGAGATGGACTGGTGTGAAAAGCGATTCATGGATGAGGCTTCGAGAGGAAGATGGAGGGGGTCCCGTGGAGTAACGGAGGGTCCGTTTGTTGGCTCGGCAGGATCTACATGCACGTACTTGCTGCTCCGCCCATATCAGTGCATAGGGAAGGTACTACGCAGTAGGGAGCAATTATACGAACGAAGTAGCGTCCTACGTAGTGCAATTCTCCTTCCAACTGAGAGCCCCAGGCCTGATCAATCCGACTGGCCATTGCATCTTTGTTAGCCGGCTTCAGTCCGCCTGCCAACCAACTCAGCCAGCCATGTACACCTGCCCTGCACAATACTGGTGCATACACATTAATTAACATTAACATTAGTGCTACATTGTGAGTACCCGAGGCACCGAGCTGGCTTGTTCAGCGCCAGTCTAGGGCGCCTCCAACTGCCAGCTCCCAAGGCATTGGCCACTAACTTGCCCAGCCTCGCCCAGTCTCTGCACCAGCACGCTCCGGTTCGCGCCCCCCGCTGCCATTCCCTCCCTCGAGCCCTAAATCGCCCCAAGCCTAGCGCATCGGCTAGGCACCGGAAGACCCCCAGTGGCTTTCAGTGGGATGTTGCAATGGGGCCCTTCGTGGACTCGTAGAGCGGCGAATACTCCCACCAAGGCTCGGCCCTCCCTGTTGGTCGCCCGCCGCCACCCTGAACCCCGGAGCTGGGGTGGCGCGCTCCGGTTGGCCAACCCAGTGCGACTGCCCCCGGGCCTGCATATCGCAATTACAGTGCCCGGCTTCAGCTACCGTCTCTGTCCCTCTCTGCAATCTCTCTAATCTCAGCGCTGCTCTGCAGGTGCTCGCGTTGTCTCTGCGGTACTTTGCTTTCGGCGGGTGCTGCTGTGCCATCCTAGGTACCAGGCAGGCGACGCTAGTCCTGTACGCACTGTAAGGCAGGCCAGGGGCCGGAGTACCTGGGCTCAGGCCTGGCCTCACCTCACTGAGAAGGTAACCCAACTGAGCCCCGTCGTCCGTCACGAAATAACCTTCTTCCCCATCTGGGACCCTGAACGAGTTTCTGTATCGCCGCGTAAATCTCCCCTAATTCGCGTCTCTGGCCGGTATTCGCACATTCCACCCTTTTCCCTTTTGCCTCTCCTTCGCGGTCCAGTCGTTCATTCTCCTTCGCGCTCTCATTCTCAATTCATCCGCTACCCGCCTTAACCCGCGACGTCACGCCACTCCACTCATTCTCTCGCTGTCAAGTGGACCCGCGTGTTCCCAGTCAGTCAAGCCCCAGCCCTCCTGGAGTGTCCCGGCGCTCACCTCGCCTCGCCTCCCCCACCTCAACACCAAGCACCGAGCGGCACTTACTCTCCCATAGCCCGTCGACTACGCCGGTCGTCTCCCAATCGCCTTCACAACCCTAGCACTAGCATCGTCTCCGGCAGCGACGTCGGCTCCCGCCCAGACCAGGCCACCGCTAAGAGATCAACATCCCACGCCAGCCGCCGTGTCGCCTGGCCCTGATCTTGATCCGTGTTGCTTGCCTGACCCGAGACAGCGCCCACTTGCAGGACATCTCTCCCCCCCGATTTCCTGCTCCTCCAACCTACCCTGGCCAACATCGTCACCGTGCCCTTTAGTAAAGAAATCCGAGCAGGCCGTCTGCTGCGCTACTGGCCCCTAGCCAACAACCTTGCCTCGAGACCTGGAGACGCTGGGACTTGGAGGACTTGGGTCCGTGGTCTTTGCTTTTTGTGAGAGGGGTTTCACTTTCCTCCTTGTCTTCTGTTGTATTGCTCCGCGGCGAGATCCCCCTTCGACATTGCCCCCTTTCGATTTGATCCCTCCTTGGGCACCGGGAATACTTTCTCTTAGCGACTGCTGGTACGTCGACCGCGATTCTACTTCGACTTTCTTCAGCTTCTGTCCTCTGCATAACTGCATGTAGACTTCGGCACCTTGCACCGTCACGACCCTCGGGCTGCCAACTCCCCAGCGCCACTAACGGGTACATGCTCCAGGTCAACCGATTCCCACGAGGAACACTCCTCCCAGCCGCGTCGCACACCAACGTTTCAACATTAAGCCTCCTCCCTTGATCGACCGGACGCCTTCACTCCGCCCCCCAGCCGGCATATACGCTATCGATCTGGTTTCGAGTCGCACACGCTTTAGCGACGGAGGGTTGTAGTGCGACATTCATCGACCGAACATTCATCTCGTTCTAGGGGTTCATGGACAACCGATCCTTTTGAAGGGCACACAGATCTTGCACCGGGTCTCCAACACCCGACCTGCGAGCATTCATTCCCTCCTTTGTTCTCCGACTTAATCCATCGTCATCACCATGACGACTACCTTGCCGCGGCCATCGCGGCCATCTCTTGGACCTCCCAATATGGCCCTACCCGCTTTGCCAGTGAGTAAGACTCGTAAGAGCACTGGAGGTATCCCAAACGCGCCCTCAATCAAGTCAGCACCTGGTACCCCTCGGTCGGGCCTGAGAACACCTTCCACAATGAGCCTGGTTCCCCCTTCGCCAGCTCCGAAAGCAGCGCTTCCGCATCCAAAGCTTGGAGTTCCTACAAATGGCGCTGGAAAGACCATCCGAAAAAGCGTGAGCATCAACTCGTTCCCTCAACCACCGCGGGGTGACACCCGTCCAAGTGGCGTGCCGCCCAGCCCGAGGGGCAGCGAGAAGAGCCGACCTGCCAGGAAATCAATGGCCTCCAACAAGGACTCAATATACAGCACTTTCGGGTCGAGCACCCCCAGCTTCCTCAACGGAAGCGCCGACGGCAAGTCCATTACCAGCGTGCGCATGTCAGATGGCTTGATTAGTGTCTCTTCACCACCTCAGAGCCGTAGCTCCTCAGCACAAGACTCGTATTCCACGTCAGCGACAACCTATGATGATCCAGCCGAGGGATCCGCCCAGAAATCCGATTCGTCTGCCGACAAGTCTGCGTTGAAAGCAGACGGAAAGGGCAACGTGCTGGTCAGTGTCCGTGTTAGACCTGACGCAGGCAACAACAGCGGACACCCAGAGGGCGAATGGATGGTGGATGGACGGAAGTCGCTTATCTCATACCGAGGCAAAGATGGTGGCGACCATTTCTATGGTATGTGGAATGGTGAACAAGATAAATTTGAAGATGCTAATTGTTTCCTAACAGACAATGTCTTTACGACCCACGATAATAACTCCCGGGTGTACGATCATATTGCGAAAAGATTGGTCCGACGAGTCATGGAAGGTTATCACGGTACGGTATTCGCCTACGGTATGACCGGTACAGGAAAGACCTTTTCAATGCAAGGAACGGCCTCGTCACCAGGAGTGATTCCCCTCGCCATCACAGACATCTTCTCCTATATCCGAGAGACGCCTTCCCGAGAGTTCCTGCTACGAGTCAGTTACCTCGAAATTTACAACGAAAAAATCCATGATCTTTTGAGCATGCCCACGGGCAGTGGTGTCGGGGGCAACGCGCAACAGGATGAAATCAAACTGCGCGAGGACAGTAAGAGAGGTGTCTATGCCACGCCACTGAAGGAGGAGATTGTGCAAAGCCCCACACAACTTTTGCGAGTTATTGCCCGTGGAGACCAAGCTCGACGAACCGCTAGCACACAGTTTAACGCCCGCAGTTCACGAAGTCATGCCGTTGTCCAGATTGTCGTCGAGAGCCGAGAGCGGATACCAGGCGGCAACGCTCCCGGTGGGAACAAGCGATCCGGTCTCCCCCCTGGCGGTGTCCGAGTGTCGACGCTGAGCCTCATCGATCTGGCAGGTTCCGAAAAGGCTGCCGAATCGAAAGAACGCAGGCAGGAAGGAGCGCATATCAACAAGAGTTTGCTCACCCTAGGAACCGTCATTGCGAAGCTTTCGGAATGGAAAGAAAAGGAGGCCAAGGGTGGCGATAAGGAGGGAAAGCATCTTCCTTACCGTGACAGCAAACTCACCCGCTTGCTCCAGGGCGCATTATCCGGAAACTCCCTCGTCAGTATTCTCTGCACCATTCAGACTGGTGCAGGAGGTAGTGCAGCATCAGCCAATAACCACACCCTCGAGACAATCAACACCCTCAAGTTCGCCTCGAGAGCGAAGAATAACATTGTCAGCCATGCAAAGAGAGCGGAGGAGGCACTTGGCGCCGGAGGTGACGGCGGTGCGCGTGTACTGTTGGAACGATACCGGATGGAGATTCTCGAGCTGAGGCAACAGTTGGATACTCAGGCTAAGAAGAAGAAGAAAGACACAGTCGAAGAGAACAAGATCCAGAATGAGGAGGAAGAGAGAGCCCGAGAAGTGGAAGCCGCAGAGCGTCACGAGGAACAGATTCTCGAAATGCAATTGGCGCGCGCACAGCACTCAAGGAACGAATCGACCACCTGAACCGCCTCATTCTCAGCTCCAAGTCGATTGGCGTCAACACAAACGGGTCCATGAGTTCCCTTGGGCAGTACGCGCGGTTCTCACAGATTTCGTTACCAGCGTCCATCCGATCATCAGTGGCAACCTCGACAGGCGGCAAGTCGATACTGGAGCGAACGTCGTCAATGACCTCGGCATCTTCAACCATTGGGCGACGGTCTAGCGGTGGAAACCAAAGGGCCGCTGATGATTCGGGCGAAGCAGACGAGGATAGCGTCGGCGAATTCGGAGACGGAACAGCCTCTCTAACGGCGCAGAACCGTGCTCTGCAATCGGATCTTGCTGATAAGAATCGATACATCGCTACGTTGGAGAAGCGGTTGCTACAAGCCCGCCGGGCCAGCTCCTCACGCGCCTCCGTAGGGTTTGCAGCACCCAACAAGGCCATTATGGTTGGAGAGGATCACAGTGTATCTGCAGCACTCCGAGACAAGGACAACGAAATTGCCGATTTGCGAGCGAGACTAGATGACAAGGACCGGATGTTGGCTGCTCTGCGTACTGCTGCCCGGTCGCGGGATACGGCTGAAGCTTCGGCTGAGCCCCGATCGCCGTTGTCGCAGGAGAGTCATTCCTCATTACCAGGTAGCCCTCTGGTACCAGAAGCCGACAAGAAACGGGCCCGAGGCGTCGATGAGATGAATAAGATGCTAGATGAGATGCTCCAAGACAGAGTGGAGACTGGACATGCGGTTCGGGGCAGGCAAGGAAGCGTGCGAGTAGCCAATGGACAGAAAATGGATTCTTTAACAGAGCCCATTCAAACCATGGAACCGCTACGCCAGAGCCCGACACCAGGACCTGCGGATGAACCCAAGACTGTCCCATTAGACGGATAGAGCGGAAAGAGGTTTGAGAGGGAA
This sequence comes from Ilyonectria mors-panacis, assembly GCA_002991585.1. Classification (NCBI taxonomy): domain Eukaryota; kingdom Fungi; phylum Ascomycota; class Sordariomycetes; order Hypocreales; family Nectriaceae; genus Ilyonectria; species Ilyonectria mors-panacis. The sequence goes on along the minus strand of PPHJ01000112.1, from coordinate 505,592 downwards.
GTTTGATTTTCTATGTTATTCTTGAGAAGAAGCCAGTACCTGGAATTTGCGCAAAGCAAGCGGCGTTGGGGCACGGGATACTCTTTCAAGGGAAGGGAGGTTGTTTGCGTTATACCCGATCACTTTCGTTTGTCGCGGGAAAAGGGAACACGGGAGAGACGAGGCGAGGGAACATTGTTTGATTCATGATGTGGGCACCCGTGTCGTTGTTTCTGGGAGGCGAGAACGGGACAGCAACTGGCTCGACGAGACGAGACGAGGACGGGACGGGAAACGCCGCATATGTGTGTGAGTAATCTATCGTGACAAGAATGACGCCACGAGACGTCTACATTGGGACCAATTTCTTTTCTCTTGTGTTTTGCAGTCAAAATATCTCTATATATGTATTATAGTCGGGAAGCAGAGGACGCTCTGGACGGCGCTTTGTTGTTGAATGGGTTAGTTATGGAAACGAGAGGGCACAGAGCCTAGAGAATGACAAAGGAGAAATCTATCTACTGCGGCATTTGCTTGTGACATGAGGATGAACTGGTTCGTGATGTCTTGATAGTGCTTTGGAGACCCGGCGATCTGGATACGCGGATAGAATCTGGTCAGCAGGGAGGCGATCCAGGTTCGAGGTAACGGTCGGGCTGACTCCTCGGAGCTACACAGGACAAGCAGCTGTGGCTCAGACGAGGATAGAGACAAAACGCTTGGACTGACCAGTGGTCAATGGTCAGCGGTTGGCCGACAGCAAGAGAGTCTCGATCTCGTGGTTGAGAGATATTTGACAAGGACGTGGATTCGAGGAACTGACAGACGCCGACTGCAGGCCAGTGGGGTGCAACCCGCAGGTTGCATGTCACAGACCGCATCGCTAACAGTGATCGACGAACGTCATTGGTGGATATTGAAGGTCGCTATTGGGCTTGCGACTAGAGGACGCGTTATCATCGTTGTCGGTCACCATGTGTGGTGATGAGTCTGTGGCATGGCGAGACGTGAGCAGTGTGAGGTGAAGTGGCGGTGGGCTGTGGGTTGTGGATGGACAGAGACAGAAAGCATGAATGTGGGAGAGATGGCGAGACAGTGGGCGAAACCTGCGCCGAAGTGAGTCGCTGATCAAGGCAAAACACGGGGCACAGTACAAATCAGGAGGATCCGCGGAGAAGAGATTTTGTTTTGTTCTTCATTTCGTTTTGTTTCTTGCATTTCCATATCTAGGCCAGTCTGTATCTGAAAGAAAGGGCATGTTTGGTCTAGACAGCTGCCAAGATGTTCCGATGCGAGGGTTAGGATCACGACTATTCCCAAGCAGATACACACACACTACGTAGTAGTGGCAAACGCCGAGACTGAGAGAGATTGGGGATCCATACGGGACGAAAGGGTGCTGCGGGATGCTGCAGGCCGTTGCTAGTGCATCTTGGTCTGTGGTCTGGCTGACAAGGACCCAATGACAAACGGGCCACAAGTCTGCGTCTGCTTCACACGAAGCTCTCTCAAGGCGGCGCCGAGATTGCCATGGTCTGTTGAGCAGCCAGGCCGGCAGCGATTGGCCCGCAAGGCCGAGCAACCCTGGCTTAGACGTTGGACTCGCTGGTTGGGCTTTCAAGGTGAAACGGGCTAGCAGAGAGGTGCGCAGCGGCCGCCTTTTTCGACGGGGCCTTATGGGGCTTCGGGCGCTGTAACCCCTGCCAAGCCACCGCGTTCCTGCAGATATTATGTCAGGGACTTGGGGACTTTGCGAACCGGGGGACGAGACGGGGGGTTGAGACTCCGGCCGCGTGTAGTCTCGCAAGCCTTTCTCTATTAGAGAGTGACTCTGGGGGAGGTACCCTTTTGTTTTGCCAGCCAGAGCAGGAAGAGGCTGATCTGACGCAGGATGATGATGAAGGATGAGGAAGGACTGAAGAATGGCCAATAACTTGGCCATAGTACGTGTGATATGTACAATGCAGCACCTCAACCTTGCCACAGGAGTTGCTCCTTTGCCGGCATTTGCGTTGCTTTCCCATTTGTCACCTCGTCTTGTCTTGATTATGTGTGTGTGCGCGATCTGCCTATGGCTCTTCCAGCATGAATATGGCCATTTCGAAGTGTTCCATGTTTGTGAGGGGCGTCTTGTCTTGGTTGGCTGTCGAGCAACCGCCTTTGCAACCTCTAACTTCCTGCCTCGAGTCTCTGTATCGTGTGTCGGTGTCCCGTGTGTCATCATCGCACTGGTTCCCTGGTTTACGTTGACTCCTCTCTATTACTGTGTGCTCCGTCTATACTACGTAGTATATAGTAGTCTTTGCTGTCAAAGTTTGCTGGTCCTTGTGCTTCGACCGTCGGTGCTTGCTCATTCGCTCGCTCTCACACACCCCTGAGATCATCAATCAATCTGCGACTAGGGACGACCGTTTGAGCCTCCCCGATGCCGCCGGCCTGGCGAGCTTGCAGCTCCATCTGGCAGATATGGTCTGAGGAGCCGGGGGGCTTTTGAGCACCAGGTTTCCTGGAGGGAGCTGTAGGATCAAGGCCACTCAAAAGTGAGAGAGATCAAAGCGTATGCCGTCCTATCATTTGCGTCTCAGCATCCCATCCATCGTACACACTGTAACTTGGTAACGGTACCGAAGCGGCATTCAGCGCATGGCTCGTAATACCTCAGAAGCGGTCTGGAGCATTGCGTCTCGGTAAGGACGGGTCGCTTGCTACCTGTGTTCGTACCTACCTGCCTTGGGAAGGCACGATGGCCGTAGCCCCGGAGCACCCTTCCCATCCTAGTGCCAACGCCTTTTTAGCGATCGAACCCTGGACTGCATACTGCGTACACAAGGAAGGCACGCTGCACGACAACCACCAAGACCACCCCACGACAGGCACAGGCGCAACACGAAACCCTGCCATGGGCCTTCCCATGGAACGCCAACCCAGAGTCTCGGGGGTCTTCCCTGGCACGGCGGGGGCCGTCTCCTCCGTTTAGGCGTCTTCGGTGCCCGCCAACGTCCAGCGCCCAGGCCAACGCCAGCGCCTGCCAGCGCCAAACGCCATCATCCTGAATCCCGACGCTTCCTTCCTGCGCTGCGCTTCCTCCCTCCTCCTCACCCACCCCAATCTCACTCTCTCCATTTCTTCGCACGGGGGCTTGACGTCTTCCTCTGCACCCCGTTTTTTGTTTGTTTGCTTCTTCCGTCCGCTCTCTTCCGCATATCTTCATCTGCCTCTCCTTTTGGCTCCCGATCCGTTGATTCGATCCGCCGGCCCCTTGATCGTCCTTCTCTTCTCTCACGCCCCTCCCTTCCTTTTTTGCTTGGGTGTTTGTGGTTTCGACGCGCTCAATCATTTCCGGTCTCGCCTCATTGCTAGCTGACCCGAGCTGAAGCTGACCTGGGGAACTTTGGCCGAGCTAGACAAGTCCCGTTGATGAATATTGTCGTCGACGCCGCACTCTCTTCCACTTCGTCCTCGCCTTCCTCCTTTGCTCGTGTTTAAGCGCGGAGAGAGACGTTGGTTTCGCGCCTCCTCAAATGTAGCTTCATCTACCACGACTATCTCGTCTCTTTTTACTTCCCTGGTTGCACCAGCGGCTTGACGCCTTCTTGGATACACACTCCCTCTTCTTGTCACTCCTTCGTCCCTGGGACTTGTTTCGACGGAGAACGCCTTGACTTGCTTCACTTCAAACCACGATATACCATACTGTTGATCCTGACTCGAACCACCTCGTTCGACCTGTTCAACTTCACTCTCTTTGATCAACCATCGTCCTTCCTTCAAAACTTGAATACGATCCTTTCACCTCGACGTTACGATGTCGTCTCACTCAACTCACACCAAGATGCTGGTTGCCCCAGCTCGACTGAACCTCCGCCGAGGCGGCTCCTATAACCACCTCGAGCGCGGTCCGCTCTCTTCGACCTCTTCTCGATTCAACTTCAACCACCTTCTCTTCTCCCCCCGCGCCTTCCCCGAGCCTTCCGGCCTTGGTTCCGAGACCCAAGAGGTCTCCCTCTCAAATTTTGGTCGCTCGGCCGAGCCGTGTCTTTCGCCGCCTTTTCCTTCTTGCGGGACTGCTTACTATTGTATACTTCGTGGTTCTTCTCTTCGGGAACCGCGATGTCATGCCAGCGGTCTGGCCCTACTTTGCTCCGCAGGAGGACCTCGAAATGGTTGGCCAGGACGCCTTTCCGGACTTTCCCACACCCGTCGTTATTAGCGACGTCAAAGGCCGATCGAAGTGGACCATTTCTATCCCTCACGATTATGACTTTCCCTTGTCCATTGACCAGTACGCAGACATGAGTGGACAGTGTCGAGAGGTCTCCTCCCGAGCCAGGGATCTTCATCACAAAACCCCCATCTCGGAGCAGACAATGCTAAGCTACGATGCTCCAGACGACTACTTTGTTGACGTGTATGAGGCCGAGAGAACTGGTCTGTTGCCTCCCCCTCCCAAGGGACTCCGCGCTGTCAAAGAAGTTGGTCACATTGTTGGAATGGACCAGGAATCAATCAAATACAAGCCCGTCTGCCAGAGTTCCATGATTTTCGTGTTGGAGACTCCGGATGCCGGCTTGGGAAACACTCTTATGATGATGTGGACGTTTTATGGACTGGCCAAGGAGCAGGGCCGGGCCTTCTTCATCGACGACAGTCGCTGGGCCTATGGTCCCTATACTGACATATTTGCCTCCCCTCCCATCCCCGACTGTCGGGCACCTCCTCGATACCACATGGTTCCCTGCCCCTTCCAAGCTCGCCACCTGGTCGTCTCCAGTGTGACCGCAAAGGAGGTCTTCCCAGCATTGCTAGCCAAGAGCCACCGCATGGGTGGTGCCGACAGTGGGTTGCGCGGTCTCTTTGAACTTGCTCACACGGGGTACCAAGCTATGTTTGGTCTCAACAAGCAGGACCAGTCCTATGTTGATGGTCGCATCAATGGAATCCGGACCAAAGCCAAGGTGGACGATGCCAACGTTCCGGATGTGCCCGTTATTGGACTGCATATTCGCCATGGAGACCAGCATCCCATCGAATACCAGTACCGCGATGGTTACATTCCCTCTGAGGTGTTCCTCGAGAGTGTCGGAAATCTCGTGGAAGAGTACTACAATAAGACATCGACAGACGCCGTCACCAACCGCGATTTCATGACCATCCTCGCCACCGATGACCCGACCGTGTACGAGGAATCCGAGTTTTCCAAGGTCGTCGCCTCCCAGGAGCGAATCCGTCTAGCCTCGAAAGTGGCCATTGACGAGGCCAACCCTAACCCTCACGCGCTCCGCCACTTTGTCGACGAAACTTTTGGTTGGGAGGGTGGCTTCTTCGCACCCATGTTTTGGAACCTCGGCGTTGACCGCAAGAACAACGCCGCCAATGCCCCCAACGGCGTGGATGTGCACGATGTGAATATGGAGGCAAGACACATGGCGCGCCCCATCAGAGGCGACGCTGAGATTGCGGAGCCTTATCGGACGGGCATACATGATGGACCTGGCAGTGCTTGCTGGTGCAAGTGACCAGGTGGTTTGTGCCGTGAGCGCCATGGGGTGTCGACTGTTGGCTGTGATGATGGGCTGGGAAGATGGCATCGAAAAAGCCGGCTGGGTGAATGTTGACGGGTCGTATGGGTGGACTGGAATCAACTGGTGATACTTGAAAACTCGATGACTGTTCTGCATTTACTCCCGGCGCATTGATTTGTTCGTTGTCTCATAATTCAAGGAGGCTTAGAAGGTTTGAAAATATACCCACCCATTTTACGGGGCACTGGTAGGCGTTGGTTGGTGGCATGTACTCATTCTTACGTTCATTGTACCTATTACATCAAATAATCAGGCTCATATGGGCAAGCCGATTTACGGTTGAATCTCAACACAATACAAAACCATACCATGTTGACAGTTGATGAACCAGATGGTCCTTGCAGAATATCAGTGAATGCATGAGTGCGGACTGATCTCTCTTGTGGAGGTGAGCATCAGCTTAAGTAAATTGGTACACCAATAGCCCAACGCTTTTAAGTTATAGAATCAGCTCCTATTCAGTGATTGAATGTAGTAACTACCTAAAAATCTAAAAACGATACGTTGAAGATCCTCGCTCGTTAGCCTCAGCTGCTGCAACCTGTGGTGGCTTTATTGCGGATAAAAGTGGGGGTTGCGCCACGCTTCCGCGTCTCACGCCTGCAGCTTTGTACCTAACTTTAACATTGCTTGTTGCATTTCAACTTCAACTCACCACACCCGCTCATCATCGCGAACCGATTTCCGACCTTTGCCTCACGCCTCAGAGGCCTGCGTCCCGCGTCCCGGACAATTATCGCGGATGACCCTTCGTCGGATTGATACAGGGCGCTCAAACTTGCACCAGGCTCCTCTGCGTCGAGCAGAGAGCATCGCCCACTGTTGAGCTGCGCCAACTTCTCGAGGAGCCCTCCCAGTCGCCAGCATGTCTGCACCCGCGCCTGGCGCTGGCTCCGCGCCACCACCGAAGCCGCGACTCAAGATCAATGTCAGCAGGTCTTCGTCCTTTGTCGCTGACGCCAACGCGACACCCTCCGCAACCACCGCCGCCGCGCCCACACCCACCGAGAACGGCTCTCGAAAGGTCAAGCTCAAGATCAGCCACTCCACCCCGACGACTCCCGCCGACAAGCCCCCCGCAAAGACCAAGGCCGGAAGGCAGACGAAGCCGACGCAGAAGCTGGTCGAGAGTAAGAAGCGGCCACACGATGACGACGACGACGAACCGCTCTCCGCGTCGCACCCGACGACCAAGATCAAGCTCAAGGCGACCAAGTCCAACATGTCCAAATCCGCAATGGCCAAATCTGCCATGTCCAAGTCCGCGATGACCCCGACGCTGGTGGTGAAGCCCAAGGGCCGGGCGCCTATGCATCCGCCTGGCGATGGGTACGACTCCGAGGCGAGCGACCGGGAGAAGGACCCCTCGATCGAGGAGCAGTTTGTTCTACGGATGATGCCAGGGGAGCATTGCGACTACGTGCGTTGGTGTATGGAGAATAGCAAGATGGGTGTTGCGCGAAGTATGGGCGGAGCCGATATCCAACTCAAGTTCTTCGAGGAGGACACGCGCCGAGCAGTCTTGACGGTCAAGGGCCAACGATATGCTGCCGTCATGGTCGATTTGCCCACCATCACCGAGGCGATGAAGACGTGGGATCGCAAATCCTTCCTCAAGTCGGCCGATATCTGTCAAATGCTGCTGGTATTCCAAAGGGTAGTCTCCGATGCCGAAGCCAAACAGGCCCCCCTTCCAAGCATGATCGACACCCATTTTAAGTGGCCGCACGGATTGACGCCGCCCATGCACGACTGTCTCAACCGCCGCTTTGCGAAGACCATCAGCCGGAAGGAGATTGAAGATAAAGAAGCCGAAGTCGAACGCCTGCTTGCAGAGGACGCTAAGGCCGGTTCTACTAAATGGGAATGGGTCGACGAACGAAACCAGGATGGCGACGACGAGGATGGTGACGAGGACGCCGAGGGCGAGGTGGACGACAGCATGGACTACTTCCAGAGTCAGGACATGTTTGGTGAAGATGGTGATGACGATCTCGAGGCCGATCTGGAAGCTGCCTTTGCGGACGACCTCATGGCTGAGACGCCTGCCACTGGCCTTGACATGGGAACGCCCATGACGGGTACTCAGGTCAACACGCCCGCGGTGCACGATAGCATCGAGGCCGACGAGTCTGAGGAGATCTCAGATGACGACGATGATGATGACGACGATGATGACCTAGACGACGACGCCCGTGCCCAGCGTGACGAAGAGCAGGGCGTCAAGGACATCATTGCCGACTTGCAGAAGCAGCTCGGCAACAAGCAGGTCGAGCTGGACCGCACCAACAACAAGATCCTGCGTACTCGTCTTGAGGCCCAGATCAAGCAGCTCAAGTCGGAGATTGAACTCAAGAAATCGTCGATTGGCATCGAGATTGATGACTAGGATGGATGATCGTGTGATGGTGCGGAGGATAAGAGCAGGTTTTCATGGATATTACTCAAAGGAGGCAAAATGGCGTTTGCGGTGTTTACCAGGACGGGGAATGGAAGGCTGGTTTGCGGGTTTAGAGTTAAAATACCACGTCCGTATATGTTAATGCCCATAAGGGCCTTTGTTACAATATGTTGCTCCTTTTGAACGATTACTTGGCACTGCTCACTCTCATGTGCTTCATATAATGGCAACCATAGCCCCTTTCATCCACCACTAAATCATCAGACAATCACCCACCTCGCTACAACTCAAGATTCCATCGCTCGTCCCAAGAGCCTCGCCGATCTCTGCCCATTGACCACCAAGACATCCTTGACCATGTCAGTGACATCCTGCCACGCCACATCCCGGCAGAGCTCCTCGAGGTTCCGCGGCTGGGGCAAAGTCCTTCCCGAAGTGAGAGCAGCCCGGAGGCGAATTCGTTTCTGGAGTGAGCGCTGGAGAAGGACTGCCATGTCCGGATCTCGCTGCGACTGTTTCTTTAGATAGTTTGCGGCGAACTGAGAGTCCGGGAGGGGGGTGACCTTGTGGTCGCGATTCCAGCGGCGGGTGGAGTTGATGGCTTCTTGGATTCGGGACTTGACGTTCACGGCGGCTGTGTCTAGATAACCATGTCAGCTAATGGGTATTTTGATTGTGACGATGGTGTTATTTACTTTGTTGTTCCAGAGGCTGTGTGTCAACCTGTGGGTTCGCACGGCGCATCGCCCTTGTCTCCATACCGCGAGAAGGTGCAACTGGTGCAGCTGGTACTTGAATGTCCCTGTTTATATCATCGAAGCTTGGAAACTGGTCGAGTTGGCTGCCAAGGCCGTCAATGAGGCCCTTCAGATCCATCATTTCCCTCCTAAACCCATCGATGACCTCGGTCGTCTCCCGCTGCTGCCTCTCGAAGCCACCCCTCAGGTCCACTTGCCCATCTGTCGCCGTAGCCATGAACGTCTTCACAGCTTGGATCTCGCACATCATGTCAGCGAGGCGCTTCTCGTTTTCACGCCGGAACTCCTTGTCCAGCTCGGTACGCAGGACGAGCTTGCGGACCTCGTTCTCAAGGTGCTCAGCATGGCCACAGACGGCGCGGAGGTTGAGTTCGAAAGTCATCTTGGTGAGTGCATCGGCCTGAGCGAAGAGCTTGGGGTTCTTGGTGGGCGCAGCGAAGGAACTTGACGAGGAGGTTGTGGTGAGGCTTTGTATGCCGCCCTTGGTTGTAGGTAGGCCATGGTTAGAAGTAGCCCCTGGGGGGACTGAAACGGCGGCGCTTCTGGATCATTATCGTTGAGAAGAACGGCGCAGGTGTATTTGGAACTGAGCGTGGAAAGGCGCATCCCCGTATCGATGTGTGAAGAGGACAGCAGTGAGGGAACTAACTTAGACAGAGTTGGTGTAGATTCTGTGGTCATGGAATAGAGGCGACTCTTTGGGGAAATGGAGGTTGAAGATGTATTATGAAATGACTTGAAAGTTTAGGCTCTTGTTTGCCTCAGGGTGTGAGGCAGGTGCTTTAGAAGGTAGGTACCTAGGTGGTAGGTAGTTGTGGGAAGGAGACCAGTCGAGGAAGGAGCAGCAGGATCCACACAACACACACATCTACAACACCAGCCAGGTACGCATACCGGGTATCATAGCACCTCGACAACTTGGAGACGCTTTATCTAGAAACATACATGGGAATGTGTGTGGAATTGATAAGATATATGGATCCTTCTCTGCGCCTAAACAGCAGACCTCGATAACAGCAAGAGAGTTGGCACCCCTGCATCCTCTTCACGACTTTTGTTCTTTAGCTGTTCCTCCACCTCCCTCCTCCTCCAAGTCCCTTCAATATCTCACCATCCTTCTTCTCCCTCTCCGTCGCAATCCACTGCATAAACATATCCACATCCTTGGCAATCTGCCCCGGCACCGCCATCCGCTGCATCCACGCCGGCAACACCCCACCCGCGTTAGACGCCGTCCCCATGATCCACTCGATCTTGCCATCCGCCGTCTCCCTCACCACTTCGACGCTGGTGTACGCAGCTCTCACCGTGTTCTCATGTCCAGCATCTGCCTGGTCGTCTCCAGCTTGCGCTGCAATCTGCACCACCAAAAACTCCCGCCTCCCACGCACCGCCGCCGTCGCCTGCACCACGGGGAACACGCGCCGGTGTAGTGGCGCCGGCAGCTGGTGAACGGACTCCTCGCTGCGTAGCGTCCAGTCCACCCAGGCCGCGCCGCCGGCCTCTATCTCGATCTCAACGCCCGCGCAGTCCCACTCGTGGCGTCGCTCCGTGCTGGCGATGTTCGGCGTGAAAGCCACCTCCGCCTCGGCGTGCCGCTCCTTGAAGCATCGCACGAATTCGGCCCAGGACGCCGTGCCCCCCGTCGCCGCGTTATCGTGTACGCTCTGGCGCAGCGCCCATGTCTCGGGCTTGATGTTCCTGGCGTCCACGCCTGGCGGATGGTGCTCCTCGACGACGGCGCGGAGGTGCTCGGCTGCGACGGTGCGCTCGTAAAGCTGAACTATCGCAGTGGAGTGGGGGAAATTCTTGGTGGACTTGGGCTTCCAGAGAGAAGAACCGGAGGAGGAGGGTGCTGGGGTGAGGTTGATGAATGGCAGCGCCTCTTTGAGAATCGACGTGAGCAGAGGCTTGAGGTCCTCGCCCTTGAGCGGGAGCTGAGAAGGATGGATGCCCCAAAGACGGACCAAAGGTCCGTACTCTTCCCCCATTTGGACTTATGTAAGAGGCTGGCCCCTCGAGTGAATATGGATACGTGGGCGGAATATACTGAAGCACAATGCCCTTGGTTGGAGTTTCGGATGGTTGGTTCTTTGGCTGGAGTTCACTATTGATCTTATCAGCACGTCGCGTCATCAACTACAGGGCCAAGGTCTTCGAATCTCACAAGGAATGTAAACGTTTAGTGGCATACAAGCCGCCTATCTCGATTCTCGTGTCGGAATGGTCTAGGAATGTCCAAAGAAGCTGAAAATACACATCAGGCTCGGGTCTTGGAGGTTGTTGTCATGACGGGATGCCGCAGTCTTACCCCAAGTGGGGTTTACTCCCGGCATCTCAGTGCCGACCTAGCCACGAATTAACATACACCCATGACAACCAAACTGCACATGTCACATCACCGTATCAGAGTCGCCATCACGTCTTTCTAGCTTAACGGTTTTATATTAAGATATGTATAATTGTACTGCCGGGGCTCTTCGTCGCCACTGCACAGCAAAGGTTTTCATGCCAGCCAAATCATTATGCTCTCAACTCCTCTGCACGCCCGTCGCATTGCTGTGTATATACAAGTTTGATGTTTTCCTTCACATCCAATTTAGTCTCGCTTCTCCCAGTAGATGTTGGCAGGCTCCAGGGGTCGCGAGAAGAGCGACGCATAGTTGGTGCCAATGAGGGTGTTTCCGCCGTCCACGTTGCGGAACTTGTAATGGCGGACAGTCTCAGCGACGATGGTCTGAAGCTGCAAGTTGGCAAAGTGCTCGCCAATGCAGCGGTGGCGACCAGCGCCGAAAGGCAGGTAGGGAGAGGCAGAGCCCTTGCTGACCAGGCCGTATCCGTAGTCGATCTTCTCCTCATCCTCGACGGGAGCGCCGTTGCGGATAATGGTAGGGGCGTTGGGGGAGTCGACCTCCCAGCGGTGAGGGTCCCAGGCATCGGGGTTGGGGAAGTAGGCAGGGTCGGAGCCGCTGACACCGGGAGCGGCGAGGAGGGTGTGGCTGGTCGGGATGACGAACTTAGTGCCGGGGACAGCCATGGGCTGCTTGACGGCGCGCATGATAGAGTGAATGGGAGCGTGCAGGCGGAGAGTCTCCTTGATGATAGCCTGGTTGAGGGGTAGCTTGGCCAGGTCCTCGTACTGCAGAGGGGGGAGATTGGCGCCGAGAACCTTGACCTGCTCCTGGTAGAGCTCTTCCATGATGTCGGGGTTCTGGGCTAGGCGGAGCATGATCCAAGAGCTGGTGGACGAGGAAGAGTGCTGACCAGCCATGAGCAGGGCAATCATCATGTGGGCGACCTCGTGGTCGGGAACCTTGGTGCCGTTCTTGTAGCTTGCGTTCATGAGATGTTTCATCATGTCGAGCTCCTTGTCAGCGTCGCCCATAGCACGACGCTCATTGATGGTGTCCATGTAGATCTTGGCAACGGTGCGCTGAGCATGGTCACGCTTGCGGTTCCAGGGAAGAGGGGCCCAGTGGAGCACGAAGTTGATGGAGGTGAAGCCCATGTCGAGGTCGTGGTAGAGGGAGGCGAGGGAGATGTCAAACTTGTTGCGGATGATGTTGCCCTGGAGGGCATGAGAGGCAGTGAAAATGGTGATCTCGGCCATCCTCTTGGGGATATCGACAACGCCAGACTTGCCCTTGAAGTGAGTGCACTTCTTGAAGTAATCGTTGACCTCGCCGGAGATGATGGGGACGTAAGTTCGGAAGGCTTCGGGTGTGAGGGCAACCTTCATGAACTGTTGACGCGGAGGTCAAGTTAGCGACGATTGCTCTGATATCAACGAGAAATGGAGATGGGGGGTATTGCGGACCTTCTTCTGCTCCATGAGCTTGGCGTTGGGGCAGTCGTAGACGACATCCTTTCCGAAGACGGGGGTAGTGAGGACGGTGTAAATGTCCTCGGCGCTGACGTCCTTGAGCTTGCCATTGAGAATGAAGTCGTTTCCGGTGGGGCCCACAGCAACGGTGGTCTTCTTGCCGAGGAGGACGAAGGTGAAAACGTCACCAAACTGGAGGGGATACCGTTAGCGATTGCGACCAATAGACCCGAGCCGTTCGCAGCATATTGCTACCACATTGCGGTGCGCGCGGTTCAATGGGTTCGTAAGAAGTGTATTGGAGACTAACCTTGGCGCGGTTCTCCTTGAAGAACTGGGGAGGGTCCATGCCATAGATGACGGTGCTGCCGATGAAGGGGAACCAGTGGAAGACCATGGGGGGTTCGTTGGGGTTCGCGAAGAGGAGCTGGTTCGCGACATTGAGGAATACGGAGAGGAAGATAAAGGCACCGAAGCCAATGGCGACCTGCGAGCCGAGTCCCAGAGTCTGGAACTGCTGAGCGAGCGGGTGGCCCGCGAGCTCCTGGAGGAGGCCCATCGCGAGAAGGCGGCGGGTGGGTGTTTTGTTGGTGGTGGAGGCGATTTGGCTGCAAGTTGGCGTGCGATCCCCAGGGAAGAACAGAGGCAATGCAATAAAGAAAGGGAGTCCCAATAGGGAGGAAGGGAGGGAATGAAAAGCAGAGGAGCCCGCACTTCAAGTACCTTGATCGAGGACCAAGATCAAGACGCAGGAGAGGATATGGAGTAGAGAGGAGATGGACAACAGCGAAGGAGATTAACTGATATGTAATTGCCCGACGTTTTTTTCAGACAAGGGGACCAGGGGACAAGCCAAGAGGGACAAGAGGGCGGACAGGGGGGCGCTGGGTGGGTGGGGATTATTTTGGGGAGGTGCCAACCCATCAGTCCCATCAGTCCCATCAGTCGGGGGAAGGACCCACCGCTAACTTCCACGCCGCTGTCTGCTCTGTATTCGTACTTGGCGCATTAGGACTGTGAATGAAGCGTGATGGATGCACGCAGGCGGTGTACCAGGCCCCCTGTAGGCGTTGTTCCGTGCTCTGCCGTGCCCTGTGGCGCCTTGGAGTGCCCTGGAGCGGCCCCCTGGCGTGCCCTGTGGATGTGGATGTCCACACTGACGGGTTCTCGCACCCAAAAACGATGCCCGTCCTGGTGCCTGGCGGGCGGCAGACATCCAATTACCCGTTCCGTTTCCTGCCTGGGACGGCACTGGATGCACAGACAGCCGTCAGTCTAAGGCGGCCGGGCGCCGCGCCCATTGGCTGCTCGTATTCGTATGTCGTTCAAACGAGATCCCCCACCACCCTTCGTTCACCACTACACTGATTCACCCACCCAATGATCTGCCCGTCCACCAAACAGAGCCTCTTTTCACTCCCTGTGGCGGGGATTCGCAGCGGTGCATGATGCGACCTTTCATGGCGGTCCATCGTCCCAGATGCTGAGGCCGCTCGCGGGCAATGCCGTCGCCCTAGCCATGATGCCCCAGCCATGATGCCCCGTCCCCTGTTGTTGTTGGTGGGCTCTGGCGCGGCTCTTCTTGACACGCATCTCGGCGCAGCAGTCGAAAATTACTACGTGGGAAGAGGACCCTCCTACTGGATGGGCCGATAAGTTGTCAGCAGCATTGGTGATTGGGCTCCAGGCGCCTCGTCCCTCCCTTGGGGATTTCTGGACTTTTTCTGGGAGGGATCCGATCCGAATAAGAACGCGACCTGATTCAGCATGCCATCGTCACCGCCCGCCACCACGTCCCGTTACCATCTCCCGCCACCCTCGTCCTCATTCCCCTTCCCAGTCCCGATCCCTGATGAACCCGATGAATAAGACCATTTTGAAATATTGCCAATTGGTCAATTGGAGTTCTTTTTTTTTTTCTGGGTTGGATGAGCATCATCATCCCATGTCACCACCATCACATGCTACTCTCGCCGCCTCGACATTTCCTAGAGGACTTGTACGTCCACACAAGATGCTGACCGATGCTGACTTGCATCCCCAACTTGATTGATCGTATCCGGCATCTCAAGTATCATGCCACAAAACCATTCGTCTCCTATTCAATCATTGGTCGCCACGGTAGATATTGCAGTTGTAGATACCCGCCAGTTCATAACTAGTACCACACACGCCTTCACCCCATCCCCTTGCCAAAAGGAAAGCTGCCGAAAAAAATAACCCATACCTATCATACCCTGCTTCCAAAACATGCCTTCCCCTCCCCGCAAGTTCTCCTTCCCAGTTCTCTGACCATCTCATCTCATCCCATCCCATTCCCATCCCGGATCGCTCCGATCATCGACTACCGTGCCTCCGCCCCGCTGGTGGGCTGACCTGACCTGCTGGCGACGCTCGCGAGCGACGTGCGAGCAACACGCAGCCCGCCTTCCGTATTCGGGACGGACCCTGAAACGCCAACATTGTGTCCCGGCCCGGCGCCTGGATCCCCGGACGCCGGCGACCCGCGCTCTGCCGCGATCCATCGGAGCAGATGACCGGACAAGGGGCCGCTCCGGGATGCCAGAGCGCCGACGCGAGGGACGGTTGTGCGCACGTGATAGATTTCTAATAGAAGTGATCGACCGTTGGGTATGTCAAGCGTGTTCGCTCCTGACCTCGAAGGACCCAAACGACCAAAGGAGGGACGTGTACTTACTACTGATTATCCCGAATTCGAACCCGAGCTGACAAGGGTCCCAGACACGTAAAATCCAAACTCTAATCTCGCAGTATATTCTCACTAGTTTGTTGGACAGATCTATCGGAGCGTACGACTGATGCAACCAAATCTGCCTACGCGCTTACCCTACACTATACACGTAGTGAGCTAATAATTTGTGCAATTGCCTCCTTGCCTTGAGGAAACGAAGAGAGGGACGCCACATATATTCTTGGGCACTATTAGCGTGGCTGTGCCTGCCGTGTGGCTAACGCTCCCGCCCAAGTCAGCCGCAAGGTGATGTCTCTTGCAACCCTGTCTCTGTTTCCTAATGGCCTGCAGTCCTAGCAACAGCCTAGGTCCCCAGATTTGGAACTTTTTCACATCCCCGAGCAGTTCTAGCTCTGTAACTAAGTCCACTACGACTGGCGGATCCCTGTTGAAATCTGAGGCCCGGCTTTTGTTATTCCATCAAGCTCACCGACCGATGACTCTTGGGGATGCGCCTCGCTTCAATGTCCGAGCCATGCATTGAAGACCACACGATCGGCTGGATATGTGCCCTGCAGGAGGAGTACGATGCAGCATGCCGCATGCTCGACGACGAGTTCGAGGGTCCAGAGACGAGCGACGCAAATGACAACAACACCTACGTGTTTGGTCGCATCAGTGAGCATTATGTGGTCATCGGATGCCTCCCGGACGGCCGATACGGTATTGGCCCGGCCACGGCTGTGGCTCGAGACATGGTCCGGTCGTTTCCCAGCTTGAAGTTCGCCTTAATGGTAGGCATCGGTGGAGGTGCTCCGACGCCAGAATTCGCCTCGGTGATGTGGTTATCAGCGTACCACAGGGCAAGCTAGGAGGAGTGATACAATTACGACTTTGGGAAGAGACTATCGAATGGTCGATTCCAGCAGACGAGCCCGCTGAACTCTCCTCCAGAGGTGCTGCTGGGAGTGATTCCTGAGATGCGACGACGTCAGAACGACCCCAAGAAGCCTGATAGAATATCAGAACACCTGATGCTGATGGAAGATATGCCTGACTACCAACGTCCTGCTGAAGATCGACTATACTGTACCGATTACGAGCATAAGGGCGGAGTGACATGCGCAGATTGTGCGTCAGACGGGCTTGAGAAGCGACCACACTGAGTGACTCAGCGGGCAATCAATGTCCATTATGGTATTATCGCATCCTCAAACTCAGTCATGAAAAATGCCAAGGAAAGGGACCAATATGCTCGAGATCCGGAACTCAATGTCTTGTGCTTTGAGATGGAAGCTGCCGGCTTGATGAACAACTTCCCGTGTCTAGTGATCCGAGGAATCTGCGATTATTCCGATTCACACAAAAATGACGTGTGGCACAAATATGCAGCACTCGCGGCAGCTGCATACGCAAGAGAGCTCCTTTATGTTCTGAAACCTAGAAAGGTGGTGGCACTGCCATCTTGGGCAGGCAGATTGGAGAGGGGTAAGTAGTTCTATTCCACTGGGTTTACCTGAACAGGATAGTGCCTCTATTTATGTTAAATTTGTTTACACATCATGTCCCTTCTTCTTGATGTATGATGCTTGATAGCTAACAGGTTATAGTTTCTGGCAGACCTTCAGTGCGAGGTTTCATCTACGTCTAAGAAGGCTGATACAATTATTAACTACCAACGGATCCAGGAACACAAAGATATCTTGGATTGGCTCACTCTAGTCAACTACGGTCCTCAGCAAAGTGACTATATCGGGAAGCGACAGCCGGGAACCGGTCAATGGCTCCTTGACACAGTACAGTTCCACACATGGCGTGACACCTGCAGCCAAACTTTGTTCTGTCCAGGTATTCCAGGCGCCGGCAAGACGATTCTTACCTCTATTGTAGTTGACAATTTGGAAACACTGTTTGGGGATGACAGGAATGTCGGGATTGCATATGTTTATTGCAACTTCCGGCGCCAAGACGAGCAAATAGCTAAGGAACTTCTGGCGAGCCTTCTCAGACAGCTGGTTCAAAGCCTGCGCACTTTCCCAGAGTGCGTGAAATCGCTCTACAACAAGCACAAGGACAAGCAGTCGCGACCATCATTAGAGGAAATCTCAAGTACCCTCCAACTTGTTACCAAAACTCTATTCAAGAGTCTTTGTTCTCATTGATGCACTTGACGAATGTCGGGCATCCGATGGCAGTCGGAAGAGGTTCCTAGCGGAGGTCTCCGAGCTTCAAACCAAGTCCGAGATCAACATCTTTGCAACGTCAAGACATCTCCCAGAGATCACCGAAATTTTCAACGGGACCCTGTCACTGGACATCCATGCGACTCAGGAAGATGTAAGAAAATACCTAGAGGGCCACATGGTAGAGCTGCGACCCTTTGTTCAAGGGGATCAACAATTGCAAGAAGAGATTAAGGCAGGAATATCAGAAGTGGTCGGCGGAATGTGAGTACCCAGTTAATATTTGGATACGTGGATGTAGCTAACGGTGTTATAGGTTTCTCTCTTGGCGCAGATATACCTTGATTCACTTGACGATAAGCTTACAATAAATGCCGTGCGAGACGCACTAGAAGAAATGAAGAGACGAAAGAAAGCATCTGGTAGGAATATGCATCATGTCCTCCTGAACGCATATGATACAGCCATAGAGAGAATCAACGGACAGAAGCCCGGCCTGAGGGAGTTTGCAATACAGGTCCTCTCATGGATCACTTGCGCCAAAAGACCGCTCACGACATCAGAACTTCGGCATGCCCTTGCGACAAAAAGGAACAAACGAGTGCTTGATCCTGGGATCTTCCACAGATTGGAGATATGGTCTCTGTATGTGCTGGGCTGGTCACAGTCGACCAACAAAGCGACCTTATCCGGTTAGTCCACTACACAACGCAGCAATACTTTGACGAAAACCGAACGTTATTTCCGAATGCAGAAGCCGATATCACAACAACTTGCGTTACCTACTTGTCATTCGATGTCTTTGAGAGTGGGTTCTGTCCGACCGATGAGGAATTTAAAGAGCGGATAAGATTGAACCCATTCTACGACTACTCTGCACACCACTGGGGCGACCATGCTCGTAAGACTTCAAATCTATGCCAGGAGGTCATTGACTTTCTTGAATCCGACACAAAAGTCCAGTCATCGAGCCAAGCACTGATGGCATGGGCAAAGAAAGACAGCCAAAACGTTCCAAGGCAGATGACTGGACTGCACTTAGCAGCGTACTTCGGGATTAGGGATGGCGCACAAGTACTGATCAGTAGGAATCCTGTGGACCCGAGGGATAGTTACGGCAGGACAGCACTATTGTATGCCGCCGAGCAAGGACATGAGGCTATAGTTGAGCTGCTTCTCAATAAAGTCGACGTGGATGCTAGAGATCTGGGTGGCCGAAAATACCGTTCTCATATATCGCCGAGCAAGGACATGAGACTGTTATCAAGCTGCTTCTCGATACAGGAAAAGTTAATATTGATGACAGAGATACTGAGCATGGCCGAACACCGTTCTTGTGGGCCGCTAAGCAAGGACATAAGGCTATAGTTGAGCTGCTTCTCAATAAAGTCGAACGTCGATGCTGGAGATCTGGGTGGCCGAACACCGCTCTCGTATGCTACCGAGCAAGGGCATAAGGCTGTTGTCAAGCTACTTCTCGATACGGGAAAAGTCGACGTCGATGCTAGAGATATGGATGGCCGAACACCGCTTTCGTATGCCGCCGAGCAAGGGCATGAGGCTGTTGTCAATCTGCTTCTCGATACAGGCAAAGTTAACATTGATGGACCACTCTCGTGGGCTTCCAAGAACGGGCATAAGGCTGTCTTCAAGCTGATCCTCAAACACACCAGCTGGTACCGTAGGAATTCATCGTTTGCAGCAGGGATATAACGGCATAGTCAAGTTAGAGTAAAGCGTATATGGCACTAGCGTTACTGATGGATAGTCTTGCAACTGGCGGCATTGAGCACACACAAGTTGAATCACTGCCTGTCACAATTTCTGATGGGTCTGGATCTTACGTATAAAAGATCCTGATTTTTCTATCGTATGCGTAGGTGAACGTCTTCGTCTCGTTACAATAGAACTCGAAATCGACTGAGCGGGTAGCCATGATGGATAAGAGGGGTAATTAGGGAGAGTAAGATATATATCCTATGCACTGACACTCGGAATACGGATTGGATGCTGCTTGTAGACCTTGCTTGGGTATAATTAATAATTATTTCGATAGTAATCAAATCCATCCTCACAATGGAACATCTCCTCAACCCCTCGATTTCCCCTCATCTCAACACGCATAATTTGCTATATGAGATATTCTAGGGGGGGATCCTAGACGATATCACATTGCCTAGCCCCGTATGACTTAGCACTCTCCTTTTGTCGGTGCTAATGCAAGCCGTTTCTCAACACCTAAGTTTCCAACCTTGGATGCGTCATTGTAGTTGAAGAAATTGTAATCAGCCATGTCCAACTTCGTTCCTCAAGGCTCCTTTGACCAAACCGTGACCGGTTTGCCTCTCCTATTCAACCTACTACCAGGTGGGAGCGATGGTTTCGGGTTTGAGATTGATCCAGAAATGCATAGGATCGGCTAGTTCGAGCAATCATTGTGCCCGTTGATTGATGGAGCCTACCAATCTTAAACGCCACGATCTAACACAAAAATAAAGGTATTAGTTAGGTGCTAACCATGCTCCTTTCGGGCTTAGGACGTGGACTTCATCAACAGAGCAACAGTTCAGGTTCCATACAAAAGCAAGGTCCTCCGGACACCTTAACTGCTATATCACAGAGCTGCAATACAAACGAACCATCACAAGAAAAGTGCTTCTTCAGAGAACCTCCAAGAGAACCCCGTTGCCAGCATAAATCATCATCGAGGAGAAACATTGACGCCTGGAGTTGAGTATCTACCTAGTGCGATACCTGATCCATATGATTAAATGACCATGCCAACCTTATCTCCGAGTATCCCAATGTATCCCTGCCAATTTGAAGGGCAAACAATAAATGAAAGCACATGCCATCCGGCCTATGCTAGTAAATAAGAAACGCCGACATTGTCTCGACAGGACCGTGGCTTGCGTATCTCGTGAGAATACACATCACTCATCAGTCCCAAACGCCCCCAGATGTTGTCCAGAACGGAGACCCGCCCGCTCCTTTGTGACCCAGACTGAAAAATTAACACAGGGTCAATCGAGATCTAAGCGACGATGCTCTTCCCCACAGCTCCCCACCGGAGCCGCCGCAGCCCGCTGCTAGACGACCGAATAACTTCGCCGCCACAAGCCGTTGTTTCGTTGACGCTGCCAACACTAACCGCTAGCGCCTCCTGCTTTCCAACTTCCCGACCGATGACATAGCCGGCCCCAAAGCCCACAACAGACACGAGGACGACGACACCAGCACTGACAACCCATGTGAGAAGAGTAGGAGAGATGAGAGTCTCTTCAGACTGAGCAATCTTCTTCTTCTTGGTAGCCCGTGGTACCGAGCCGGTTACGGCACCGTGCTTGATCTTGTCGGCAGATGCGGATCTGGCTGGCGAGCCCCGTTTCCGGGGTGGGGTTGGGGTCGCATGTCGTGCACGTTGGGCCCGCGAAGGATCCGCATCCAACTCCGACTCCGCAACCAGTCGCAACCCCATGGGCTGCGAGCTGGGGCCCACTCCGGTGTTTGAAGCCCGCTGGGCTTCCGCCTCCTCCTTGGACTTGGGCAAGCCCCGGGCAGCCGCGGCGCAAGAGAGGAGTGTGGTCAGAGATGCTCGCAGGGCGGCATCGTTCTCCTCGCGAATGGCGGGGGACATGAAGTTGGGGCTTCTTTGGTTGGGCCGCATCTGAGATCGCTGAGAGAATGATGGCCGTGTAAAGCCACTATGGGGATGAGGTGGAGGTGGCATAGTCGAAGGGGCAGAGCTGTTTCTCTGATGGGTTTGCTGTGATAGGGGATGTGAGAAGGCATTTGGCTGTGGTCGGAAGACGGGTTGGTCAGATGCTCGCCCTAGCGCGGTGACGTTATCACCATCAGAGTCGGCGTCTGAGTCCACATCCATCTCCTCCTCCGACGGGTGCACGTTCTCCGTCGAACTGGTTAGGACTTGATCATCCTCACTCTCGCTCTCGCTCTCCTCGTATTCCTCCTGGCTGCTTGCCTCGGCGGCGGCGGCGGCGGCGTGGATGGCTGTCGGTTGCTGCGGGAGCGACCTGGCCGGAGGTTGTAAGCGGCGGCGGCGGGCGTAGGGGCCACCGACGCGCAGCCCAGTGGTGACGATTTCATCGCCGATGCTGGAGAGGGAAGACGAAGAAGGTTGCGAAGATACCTCTACCCATGATTCTAGGCTCGTTAGTTGGAAAGTCCGATGGCAGGAGGAGGGCAAACACAAACCATCGAATCGTCTCTGTTGCGGGAGGCCGGGGCTTGATCGCGAACCGGCTCGCGACACCCGGCCACCCTGCCAGCTCTGGCTCGTTTGCTCGGCCATAGTTTATTGTTTTTGTCCGTGTGTCGATAAAGTCCAAATCCGACTGAAGTTCCGGGAAGCCTAGGTTGAAAGCGCCTGATATCGGTCGGATGCACCGTAGACGTGCCAAGTCAACGTGGGATGAGCGCGCTTCGCAACTCTGCTTATCAAACGATGTTGAACCAGGGAGGCGCTCTGGGATGATGTTTTGGGAGCAAAAGCGATGCCGGGCGGGAGAGGAGACGTGTCGGGAGGAAGTGAAGGATAAGGGAACAAAAAAAAGGAGGCTGTGATGATGACCTGGGCAGCGAAGTCGGGGCTGGGTCGGTGAGGGATGGATGGAGTGGTGGTTTGGGTTGCCTTTGTTGGAGCACGAGAGCACGCCTAGTTGCCCGTCGATAAGGATCTGCGTACTAGTACTTGGAAGGTGTGTGGGGGGACAGTGCGAGCGCATCACGCGCCGACGTCAGATCACGGACAAGTTGCCCCGAGACCCATCGCGTTTCTCTCCGGTTTGGCATAGGCAACGATGACGAAAGTGCCCAATCGCACTGTGCTGGGTGGTCCCGCGGATGGTGAGGCAGCCACGGCCATGTACCGGTACGCCGTACCCCCGCCCGGCTCAGGTGCACGGTCATGAGCTTGCTCACCAAGCGAGGGCTACCCAAAGCAGTTGAGAGGCTTGCGCCCATCCATACATCCACGCGCACACAGCACAACAGCGCAAAGCAGGCCGGCACAGCAAAGCGGCATGCTGGAGCCCGCGCGAGCCTGCATTTGTTGTTCTTGGAACGCACAGTGCCTAAGGTACAAACAAGGGCTTATCGATCTGCCTGCCTGATCTGAATCTAGCCAACGGCCCTGTCATGTCCTGCCCCGTTCTGATTGAGATGGCATCATCTGCCGCTGCTATCAGCTGCCGTGGCGCATTCCCGCACCATACTTATGCTTCCACGGCTGCGTCACCTCCACGCAAGGTCTCTCCTTGTGTGTACTGCAACGCCACATACTCGTAAATGATTCACATACGGCTCACAGCGCAGGTCAGCTCAAACCAAGGAAGAAATATCCAAAACATACCCTTGCTTGTTGAGCCTTCATCACCCCTCCTGTCCCCTCTTTCATCGTGGCCAGCCCCCCCACTCTGTTCGACATCTCCGCATGGAATGGGGCAAACATGCGAGTGAGCATCTCATCGACAGACTACAGTCAGGCACTAATTACTTGCTCACGCGTGGGGCTCCCTTATTACGGCTGCACACACCACACGCGCTGTCTCAGTCCCAGCCATCGACCATCCCCAACGCGCCAGGCTTTCCAGGGTCAAAACGCCCTCTTGATAGGCTCCGGGGCTCTAATGTCTCGAATCACCCAGTCCTCAGCTTTGAATGAGCCCACAACTCGGCCGTTTTGATCTGCGGCATCATCTTCAAACGAGCAACATCTGACCTCAGACCGAATCGTTCGACTGCACGGGACTCATCATTATAGTACATGCACTAATTTAGGGATCACTAGAGCGGGTGACGTCATTTGTTTAATCGTAAAAACATGATCAACTTTTATTACGCCTCTAACTATGTGTGGATGCCGATTATCATCGAAAAGCACGCGGTAGTGGGATACTTACCGATACAGAAAAAAAAAAAGCGACTCAGATGCAAGTGTACAAGGTGGCAAGAGACTGGGTCGTCGCAACAAAGCGAGACTCCGTCCACGTAGTGACGTTTATCGAAAAGCCCCAGGACCCTCAGAAGTATTGAACGAACCAGCTTGGTCCCCTCCGAAGTCTCGTCAACGAGACAAGACAACGGGAGATTCTTCCCAAAAGGAGCCGACAAATCCCTCAGAAGCCCACATGGTTTCCTGTCGAGACGACAGTTGTATTCCGAACCCAAGATCAAAAAGCGCAGAGGCGCATCTATTGCCCTCTGGGTGCCCTCTAGTTGATGCCACGAGCCCACGGTCCCCAAGTGTAATTGCCCCCAGGGTCTGACATTGCTTCATGCTTGAAGCGCATTCTCAAAGCCCACAGCTCCACGATGGAGCCCAACTTGTTTTGAAAGGACAGCCCACAAAAGCCCACTGTAATGGTAACCCGCCGAAAACCCTCGGTTCGTAACTCGTGAACGACGTTTAATCGAAGTTCATCTTGGTGCCAGAGAAGGCCGGGGCACCTCCTCGGCCACCACGGCCGCCGCCACGGCCACCGCCGCCGCGACCGCCGAAGCCACCACCTCCACCACGGCCACCGAAGCCGCCACCACCACCACGTCCGCCGAAACCACCGCCGCCACGTCCACCGAAGCCTCCGCGGCCTCCACGACCACCACCACGACGACGCCGCCGAAGCCACCACCACCACCACCCTCACGGGGGGGACGGCTGCTGGCATAGTCCAGGCGAACACTCCGGGACATGCGTCCGTTGCCAACGGGGGCACCGTTCTTGGCCTCAAGGGCCTTCTTGGCATCCTCAATGGAAGAGAAGCTGACGTATCCGAAACCCTTCAGGTTACCGGTGTCGCTGTTCAGGGTTAGTTATAGGTCTTTCATGGGCGATAGAAGTACTCACGGATCGGTGGGAAGTCGGATGCTGGCGACAGCAGCAACCTCGTTGAAGAACTCGCTGATCTGGTCCTGGTCGACATCGAAGGGCAGGTTGCCAACGAAGAGAGTATCGCTCTCGGGGCTGACGGTGTCACCGAACTTCTTGGAGCGGTCGGCAGCGCGGGCCTGGGGGTTGGCATCAGCGGGCTTGGCGTTGGCGTAGTCCAAGTTGAGGGCACGGCCGTCGAGCTCCTGACCCTGCATGGCATCGTAGGCCTTGGTGGCAGACGCGCCATCGTTGAAGTCAACGTATCCGAAACCACGGCTGCGGCCGGACATCTTGTCCATGACGACACGAGCACTGGCAAGACCCTCGAAGGACTTGAAAGCCTCGTACAGAGCATCGTCGTCGATGTTCCAGCTCAGGCTGCCAGCGAAGAGGGTGGTGGCCTCATCAGTCTTGGTCTTCTTGGGGGCCTCCTCGATCTCATCCTCAGCCTTGCGCTTCTTGGAGGGAGCCTCCTCAGTCTTAGCATCGGAGTCGGACTCATCAGAGTCGTCGCTGTCGTCAGAGTCATCCTCAGAGTCGGAGGTCTTCTAAATCTGGTTAGCTTGGTGTTTGGAGAACGACAGAGCAGCTTTACTAACCTTCTCATCAACCTTGGCACCGCTCTTCTCCTCCTCAGTCTCGGAGTCGGAGTCGGAGTCATCAGAGTCAGAAGACTCAGCCTTAGCCTTAGCAGCGCCGTTGGTCTTGGCAGCCTTGGCCTTGGGCTTCTCCTCCTCGGACTCAGAGTCGCTGTCGGAGTCGTTGTCGGACTCAGAGTCAGAGTCGTCGGAAGAGAGGCAGCAGCCTTAGCCTTAGCAGCGCCGTTGGTCTTGACAGCCTTGGCCTTGGGCTTCTCGTCCTCAGAAGAATCAGAGTCAGAAGAGTTGTCAGCCTCGGACTCGCTGTCAGAGTCGTCGGACTCAGAAGAGTCGGAAGACTCAGGCTCGACAACCTTCTTGCTCTTCTTCTTGGAAGACTCCTTCTCCTTCACGACCTTCTTAGCAGCGGCCTTGGCCAGCTCCTTGGACTTGGCCTTGGAGTCTGGGAAGGCTTGGTGACGCCGGCAGCCTTGACGGCGCTGAGGGCCTCAGCGGCCTTGGCCTTCTTGGAATCCTTGGTAGACTTGGCCATTGTGAAGACTGATAGACAAGGGTATAAAAAGAAGAGTCTCGAGTAAAATAGTCTACCACGAGAAGATGAATGAAGAGGGAGAGGTGGATGGAAAAACAGGATTTCCTGGGCCTTCTATGGGTTTTAAGCCTGGTGGTTGGGTTTGCAGCTGGCGGGCAGATTTTTTTTTTTTTTCGCCAGCCAAACTGTGGGGCAACCGAAAGCGGTGAGTCGACATGCGTCGACCGTCGAGGAAGGTGGTCAGGGCGGTCAGTGCATGCCTGAGAAATCAGGTCGCCTGCCATTGGACATCGATCAATTGAGCTCAAGCTAGAGTGCCGACATCCAAGTTGCCGAGATCGATCGAGTCCAACCCAACCGCGCATCTTCGCCTTGTAACGACGTCCAATTCGACAGCCCGAGGCTCAATCAAAACCGCCGCCATGCCTACCGCCGAGTCCGAACAGTTCAAAGCCCAGAAGCCCACCGTTGCTCCCACCTTTAACGGAGTCAACTTCGACGACACCAAGGCGTTCAAGGCGGCCGAGGATGCCATCATCCGGGAGCAATGGGTCGGCGCCATGATGACCCGTCTCGTCGGCGAGGAGCTGGGCAAATGCTACGTGCGCGAGGGTGTCAACCACCTGGAAAACTGCGGCCACCTCCGAGGTTAGTCGATGCGACTGGGTTGAGGGAGTGAAATTTGAGCATCCGCTGATCACGACAACCAGAGCGATACCTGCAATTGCTGAAGACGAACAAGATCAAGGGCACCAAGTTCTTGCAGCAGAACTACGTGACCAAGCAGGATGAGGAGATGGACCTGCAGGCCAAGGTACACACCAGCGACCAGGTTGCCAAGATGAACCAGGGCAGGTTTGCTTCGTAAACCAGGATCTCGGCGATATTACAAACTTTAGAGATGGCGCAGAGGACACTGGATTATCTAAACGAGAGGGAATTGTGGCCTCTATGGGATCATGGCATTGTACTGTTACAACCTCAGTCTCGGCCGTGACGGTGAAGGATCCAATCACTTCGACCCTGTATGACTGTGTATATATCAGGAAGCAATGAAATGAAAATGAAGCACATATGCGTGTCCCAATCTCACAGGACATGAACTTGGTCTAGACCCATGCGTTCCTTTCGCGCGCTGGCTTCGGATAGCGGGCATTCATGGCGAGGCTGACAATTAGCTCTTACAAAGGCCCTGATTGGCCCCTCCTCACCTCCACTCCAAAATTTCTACAGAAGCTTGAGCCTCGTCTACCACGACTTCAAACAAAACCACCAGTTTATTCGCCATGTTCTGCACTAGGTGCCTCCGCGCCACCGCGCTGCGGCGCCCGCCCCCAATTATTCGTCAATTCTCGACGACGATCCCTTTCCGATCCGCCGAGCCTGTCCTCTCGACCCCCATCGCCGAGGCTGGCGAGTCCAAGGACGCCCCCGTTTCACGGTCCTCGTGCCCCGCTGGAACCAAGCTCACTGGGCTCAACTACCTTAAGAATGGCCAAGACCCGGTTGCGCTGAAGGATGAGGAGTACCCCGAGTGGTTGTGGTCGTGCCTGGATGTGATCAAGTCAAACAAGGATTCCGCAGATGATGGCGCCGGAGACGAGTTCTGTACGTTGCCTGTGCCCACCTCGGCTTTAAGTATATCTTGCTAACAATTTCCGCAGCGAAATCGAAGAAACAACGAAAACTCGCAGCGAAACGCCAGAAGACCATGGAGGCTCAAGCACTCGCCTCGGGTAATCTCGATGCCCTAGCCCCCAAGATCCCCCTGCAGCACCAGTCCGTCAACATCGCCGGCGACGAGAACAGCACTGTCGAGCACAATATTGAGGCCGCACAGAAGAGAGAGGAACTGAAGAAGGCGATGCGCAAGGAAAGGAAGGCAAAGATCAAGGAGGCCAACTACCTGAAGTCTATGTAAATTTGACTTGGTTGGCGGTGTTAATGTACAATACTGCAAGCGCAATGTAACTCAAGTGTACTATATCATGCCGATAGACCTGGCGTGTTGCTCACTGAATTGACTTTCAAGTGAGATGAATTTTTAGGTACGTTACGTTACGAGGAATGGCGCGGTCACGGAAAATAGACCACGAGAAAGTGAGACAGTTGTGTGACCCATTGATTGTCACCTGGTATTGACATTTCCAACCTATACACATCTGATGAAACCATATAGCCTCTTCCTAAAAACACGACTGGGGCTTTAAGCCTCCATGGGCTTTAAACCATGCCTACTGATCACACCTCAAACTCCACCTCATAGAGCACTCAGATTTAGTGGCACACTGCTCCCCCTTCCAGCTCTGTATTTTTTTGTGCCTCCGATAAAGTCCCTCGGCTTTGGGAACGCGGATTCATCTTTGAAATTCCATCTCGTGTCACTCACCACGAAGCGTTCGGGCCCGGAGCCATTAGAAGGAGAGGTTCGTGCCGGGCTAGGTGATTTAGCGCCGTTGGCAGTTAGAGTAAAGGCTGAAGGATCAAGCATAGATTGGCGGAGAGATGAACCCCTCGACCTGAGTTGGACCGGTGGCAGCGGAGAGGGAGCGGAGGGCGCCGAGGGAGTTGATGATAGTGGTGGAGGAGGAGGCGGGGTGTGCAGAGCTGGGAGAGGCTTGCCCAGCCGCGCGGATGGCGGCTTGCGCGACTAAAGAAGGTGTCGAATGGGACGCAGGAGGCGGAGGCGGCGGAGGTGGTTGTGACCGTGGCGCCGGCGAAAGACTTGGGCGAGGAGGTGCAGAAGACGGGGGTGGAGGCGGAGGTGCTGCGGGAGCGGCAGCGGAGGATGGCGGTGGAGGTGGTGGAGGTGGCGCCGGGGCGGAGGGCGCAGGAGCTGATGGAGCGAAGGACATGGACGATGGCTTCCGGGATGTTGGTAAAGGTGGCGGCTTCTTACCAATGGGCGGGGGCGGTCCCTTGGATCCCATCGGGGTCGTCTTTCTTAGATTTGCTACTCCTCCAGGGGGTGGCATCGGAGGTCGTCCACCCGGGATTGTGGGCGCCGCCCCAGGCGGAGGTCTGGGTGCAGAAAAGGCCGGAGGCTTCGGCGCTGAACTTGTGGGCTCCCCCGGATCTGACAGATACGTTGAATCTGTGTTTGCGCCGGTATCAATGCCTCCTCTCTTCTTCAGTTTAGGCATCCCTCCAGCAAAGAGTCCGGCCAACTGGGGCGCAGCGTCCATGCCTCCAGCTGTTGAATCTCGGGAGCCCTGGTCGCTGTTGCTTCTCGCCCGATTCCCCGGAACGGGCGGCGCGAGCCCACCTGGAGGCTTTGGAGCTCCGCCGAGCATAGGAATTGGTGGCGCGCCGCCGACTGGAGGGCCTGACGAGGAAGAGGACTTGCTGACGATTGGCGCCGAGCGGTCATTGGTGACAGCCTTCTTGAGAGCCCTGCCTTTGGAAATGTCTGACAGGAGAGCATTCTATTGTAAACCGGTCAGTTTGATCATTTCGATGGCAGCCATATGGAGGGATGTCAGAGCATTGGGGGGGCTTTGCTACATACTCTGTTTCCGCCTCCAGCTGGAGGCCTCGAGGGCATGTTCCCCGGAGGAGGAGGGGGCGGTGGTGGTCCACCAAAGCCTGGCGGCGGCGGAGGGGGCGGAGGTGGAGGAGGCGGCATGGTGATTTTGGCCTATGGGCGTGGTGTGTGCTGGTGATGTTGTGTCGTTCGATGGGTGGTGATAAGTTGGGCAGAGGTG
This sequence comes from Ilyonectria mors-panacis, assembly GCA_002991585.1. Lineage (NCBI taxonomy): Eukaryota > Fungi > Ascomycota > Sordariomycetes > Hypocreales > Nectriaceae > Ilyonectria > Ilyonectria mors-panacis. The sequence continues at coordinate 476,450 of PPHJ01000112.1, read as the reverse complement.
TTGCAGCTCTCAGGCGCTGTCGATCGAGGATTGGGCAGCTTTACGATATCGTCAAGAGAAGCTGCCCTCGGTTGGAGCGGTCTAACGGCCTAGATCACACCAGGGAGTTGGTCGCGAAAGGGCGGAGGATGCAGTAAAGACGGTGGTGGTGGTGGTGGAAGAGAGGGCCACCCGTATACGGTCGAGAAGGGTTGGTGTTGAAAGTAGGCCTGGGGCGATGCTGCAGCCGCGTGCGATGTTTCGTCATGGCCGCCGCTTACGGTGCAAAGGGGCACTGCTACAGGCCGCTATTACCTTCTGGACGCTTAGTTTAGTGCCCCGCTTTCTTCACGTGGAACTTTGGGCAGTAAATTTTAGCGATCGCATCACTGTTGCTTAGTGACAGCCCCCTGTAAGCTAGGCCATGGAAGAAAAAGGAAGGGGGAAAAAAGCATAGGATGAATGCAGTACAATAGTAGGACCAGAGCGATAAGCCATCCTCCTCATTCAAGATGTTTATGAGTGAGATGGTTTTCTTTTCTTTTTCTCATTCTTATTAGGAGTCAAGAGGGGTTTCAGTTAATAACTGCCTTGAGCAAAAAATCAGTTTAGGCACCACTGACCAAGGCTGCCATCATCTCTTATTAGTGTCTATCCGAATCCGCGTATCCGAAGGTCGAGTGGGGCGCTTTAGAGGTTCTCCAAAACTCCAAGGTCTTCCAAAACGCGCATTATGTCTCAAAAAAGGAGGGTATCCTTGATTTGATGGAGCCTGGAAAGTAATGGGTCTTGAAGGACCTTGCGAGCTGCGCAGTGAGGGCCCTGAGGGAGAGTCTGAGAGTGTGATTTGAGTTTGTTGAACGTGAGCGAGAGCAAAAGGATTTCCGATATTACTGTGGACTTCGACTCTTGCTGGTAGGGATAATTTCATAAACAGTCTATTCACGTCAGGAGACAACGATATGAGAAGCTCATGGTGTTAACTATTTATTTCCCACATAATCATTCTTCCAAGCACACTACAAGATTGTGTGTCTTGCACAGCCGTATCTTACACCAGTGTCTAACTCGCTTCCGAACGTGATGGAACTAATTGTCTACACGCTTTCCTATCATATTTATTTTCAACTGTGAGAGGAGAGTATATATCGATCGTGAGGTGGAAACGGCGTGTACTGTGAGAAGTTGTCCGTTTCTGGCCACAGACCGTTTTGAACTACGCAGCACGGCGCTAGTCACCTGACTAAACGGTGGCCATGTAACGGTTGCACTAAGAAGTCTGATCCGCCTGAGATGTCAACGCCGTGGGAAAACCAAGAGTCAGGCTAGGAACCGCAGCCAAGGGCGCTCAATCAGGCTCAAGCCATCGAACCGATCCTCCGCGGAGGCCGAATTCGCCTAGTCCTCTCCGAATCGTCACCGAAGCCACTACACAAGATCGGCCCGCCGCCACCACGACAATGCGAAGAGCGAACCCGAGGCAGATCGGCTCCGTCTGCCAGCTGTGCGCCGTTGCGCCAGCCCAGATTGCCGGCCAGACCTTCATCCGCCGGGCGCTATTGTCACAAAGCCGCCATGTTCGAAGCCTAAACGCGAGGCCCGTCGGTGTGCGATGGCTTGCAACCGCATCTTCGATTCCCGAACCAGCTTCTGCACGACCCTCAGTCCCCGCCAGCTCGAACACCCCGGTGGAATTGTTGAACCCTGCCCAGCTGGCCAAGGCAGTGGAGGATACCAGAGACAAGTTTGTCTCGACTGATGGAATCCCGGCCAAACAATTGACGGCCACGGCGCTCGAGACATGCCTCAAAGCTGCGGAAGCTCTCCAACCACTAGTGAGGAGGGCTGAGGCCCAGGCTCGGGCTTCAACCTCGAAGCTCATGGCCCTGGGCTCCGAGCGGACCGGCGCTAAGCCATTGGTGAATGCTGAGTTGAGGGACAGCGCGTCAACAAGATCTCGTACTCGGCATATACCATCATCAGCCAACCTAATGTCGAGATGTCGCCCGAATTTCTCGAACTGTACGTCGTGATCCAGGCCACCCTAGGCCGGCCGGAGTCACTGCCTGCTGTCCTAGAGCAGTTTGCCACCAAGCCTCGGCCTGTGGTCAAAAATGGTGTGATTCAATACGTCCGCCGAAACCCCAACTCTGCCGTGAGGGCCATTGAGGAGGGAGTCGCCGACATGGCCTTGCAGACGGCCATTGATGCCAAGAACTTGGATTCAGCTCTAGGCATCGTCGAGGCCTCATTCAGTCTCCCTGCCTTCAAGCGCCAAAAGATGCTCAAGCACTCTACTGCCCCTGCCTTGGCTCTTACCACACTGCCCTTTGGCATTTTTGGCCTAGCATCTGGCTACGCTGCCTACTGGCAAAACACCATGGATGTCACGACCGCAACGGGTCTTGGTGTCGCTGGTATCTCGGGCTACTTCCTTGTGGTGGGGTCAATGGGCCTGATTGCCAAGCTTAGCCACAAGGACCAAATGAAGCGAGTGACCTGGGCGCCGGGCACGCCGCTGCGTTATCGGTGGCTGAGGGAGGAAGAGCGTGCGGCACTAGACAAGATTGCGTGTGCGTGGGGTTTCAAAGAGCCTTGGAGGCACGGAGAGGAGTCGGGGCCTGAGTGGGAGGGCTTGAAGGAGTATATGGGCTACCGACAGATGATTCTGGATCGGGTGGAGTTTATGGATGGAATGAGTTAGAGTACTCTTCTTGTCCGCTCATGTGTATAAACAAGTCATGTATAAAAGTAAAACCCCATGCTCCAAGCTCAAACCATTTCCCTTTCCTCATTGTCAGGACGAGTTCCAGCAACAACAGCCCCTTCCATCATCCATCAACTGGTCATGTCTTGGCATAGCATACTAGGCACAATTATAAGGGACGTACAGGTGGTGTCTTGATCGTTGAGAAAGATAGAGTTGTCGAACGCATGATGGACGTCACTTTGACACTACGAGACGGCTAGTTATCAGGGGTGATGTTAGACGAGGGACTATGCGATCGTACCAGTTCATGGTCAAATCGATGCATTTTGGGCCGATCGTGTTATTCCAGGCGGTCATAATCTAGTGCGCATTATCGATTTGAGAGGCCCATCCGTGAAGCAGCAGGCTTTGAATCTGGGTGGCATGAGGCGTGGCATGGAAAGGAACCTTTGTCGAGAAACACTCGGGACTTGCCAGCAATACGACATGTGGCAGGGGATCGCTGGGTGCTTCTTGTCCCTTAGCTAGCATGCAGTTGTCGACCCACGGTGCCATGGTAAATGGAGCCTTTGGGTGATAGCAACACTACTCTGGAGACATCTAGTTGCAGAACTGCATAGATACCATCTAGAGGTCAGGGGCCAGGTGTGTATGCTCTATACTCACGATCTACTCATTTACTAGACTCTTCAAATTTAGAGCAGCAGCAAGAATCCACCCGGATGTCTGACCTGGGGCAACAGAACATCTCGGGGAGGTTGAGAGGATTCGAGGATGAAGTCGAGAGGCCACTACGACCCTAGAGTCTCCACTCAGCGACCCGGATGTAACAAGGTACGGTCGGTTCCGAATAACCGCAGTTGACAGAGTTAATTCCAGGACAAGGGTGCCTTTGCTCTTGCTGAAGATGAGAACTTGCATCACAAGCACAGTGGCATGTGACTGACAACATGGGAAGGATGCGGCTTAGCATCCCAGTACGGCTCCGGACTGTCAACCTGCGCGTCTCGGGATAGATGAATCGCACAACATAATGGTACACGACGGACACAATCCATCTCGATGTAGCCACCGTACGGTAAAGCCAAGAAGCAAATAAAGACGAGCAGGGGCTAGTGTGAGTGGACAGACCCCAGACTCTCCAGCGGTCAAGAACAGAGACTTTCGGCCGAGCTTCTGGATATGGCCCGGGGAGGTGGTGCCGCTAGGGTGTGCCCGGCCGGATAGTCAGGGGAATCCCTGAATCCCTGACGACATTTCGTATGTAGACGAGGCTTCACGTGAATGCGGAAAGAAGCAAAGCCTCACAGACACCTCCGAGATGGGTTTTACAAGGCCACATCTGAAGTGGATGGGTATTGGAGCCCGCCGCTTTTAGCCCGAGCCATGACTGAGCGCTGAACCCTGACTGCTACATACGTTACACAAATGCCCCGCTTGCATCACTTTCACCTTCCTACCGTTCATAAGTGGCATAGGTGAAGTCAAATAAAACGATAGATCAAACGGTACCCAAAGGGCCTTAGTCTATCATCTGCTGTTGCTTTGAAGTGGGATTCCGCTCTTGCCAGCCTCCATACCTTCCTTTGTCAGATGGCGTCCTACAATGCGATCAAGTAATCAACCATTTTGTACAGCAGAACGAGCTAGTGCATGCTGCTTTAAGGCATATTGAATATAAACTTGAATCACCTAAAAGTAAGACGCGAAACACAAGATAGCAATATCACATAACAGGCTCATATATAAGAAATCTAAGGGTTTATAACATTATATAAAGCAGTACTTCATATTATACTTCTGACACGTCTATATCAAAGAACATGTTAGCATATCCTTCCTAGTCTGTTCTATCCCAATACATCTCATTCTCATCAATACCATTCAATACCATCTTCTCCCAGTGCTTCTCATTTGTGTTGGTATTAACTGCACCGCCTAACGTCCTGCGGAGATTGCCGAGTGCGTCATCTTCGCTTTCCGCAACACACCATTGGTACTCCGGGAGCGATTGTGAAACAGGAAATACCGTTGCAGGTGTGGTTTGGCGAACCTCTGCCAGACGTGGGTTGATTGCTTCCTAGTCTCCTTCGAGGAAGTTAGTCTAGGTCGAAAGTTAGCGCTACGCTAGAATTATATCAAACATGCTGATACAGCTGCATCGTCGAATATAAGCATTGCTCGCCGTTTAGGAATCCCTGGCATTCGATACTATTCTACCCGCTACAAATGCATGTTCTCTAGACTCCGGTACTACGAGTACAATATCCACACATGTCGGGTACTAATCGGATGCACAGGGGCTTCGTGCAACATGATTGGTCAATATCTAAGCAGCGGGGGGCCTGCCATTAGGATCGGAAACTCTGACTATCTAATTGGTCTCGGATAGGTGTTTTCGACCCAAAAAAAGAAATTCAATCTCATTCCATTTGTCCTCCAGCCAGCCTCAACAACATCTCGCCTGCTTCTCAGCATGACCTACGCTCTCGTATGCAACAATGACTTTTCTACCTATAAACGTCGACTAATTTGTCCCCAGGCCAGGCTTGCGCCTCAAACCCGATCGTTCGGTGCATTGGTCCGGCGCATAGCAACCGCGCGCAGTCATTGCTCAGTGAGACCATGCCACCGACCAACCTTCTTCCGCCGCCATGCGAGCACCTCGGCTGCTAAAGATGCCAGATGATCTCCCTCGTTCACCACCGTCTCGATCGAGCCCAAGGAGTCAAGCAGAACACCGCAAACGTTGACGGAAAAGATCTTGCAACGCCACGCTGTCGGTCTTCCCGAGGGAAAGATCGTCCGGAGTGGTGACTACGTCCAGATACAACCTCACAGATGTCTCACGCATGACAATACGTGGCCAGTTGCGACCAAATTTATGTCGACGGGCGCAACCCGTATCAAGGACGCTTCGCAATTAGGTATGGTGTGATCTCACGGGGGACGAGAAGAGAAGGGGCTTAGGGCTGACCCTCCATTCAGTCTTTGCGCTCGACCACAATGTTCAGGACAAGAGTAAAGAAAACTTGCGAAAGTATGAACAGATCGAGGCCTTCGCAAAAACGCACGGTGTCTCATTCTTCCCAGCTGGTCACGCCATTGGCCATCAAGTCATGGCATGTGCTCTCGCTGCCCAAGTGTGAATCTAGATATGCTGACGTGTGAGCCACAGATTGAAGAGCTTTTCGTCTGGCCAGGGACCCTCTGTGTCGGCTCTGACAGCCACAGCAATATGTACGGCGCTCTAGGAAGTTTGGGCGTAAGTCTCGTCAGGAGTGACGCAGCCGGCGTATTCGCGACGGGCAAAGGCTGGTTTCAGTGCCCACCAGTCGTTCAAGTAACCCTCACGGGGAGTTTGCCCCACGGTGTGACTGGCAAGGATGTTATAGTCGCCCTGTGTGGTCTATTTCCAACAGACGTTCTGAACCACAGTGTTGAGTTCGTTGGCTCGGAAGAGACAATGGCCAGCATCCCCGTGGACAGCAGGTTGACAATCAGCAATATGTCAACTGAATGGTCCGCAACTTCTGAAATAGTGCGTCACGAATTGTCTTAACGATATGCTACTGTTCGCCTCTAACTAACTGGTGATTTCATAGTTCCCCATAGATGCAACTCTGGAGCGTTGGCTACGATACAAGGCCACAGAGGCAGCAATTCAGGAGGACCGAACAACTCGAGAGCGAATTAAGCATGAAATGGTCGACAAACTCTACGCCAACCCTCTCCGAGCGGATCCGGGAGCACATTACGCAAAGAAGCTCTATCTTAACCTCGACACTCTTTCACCCTACGTTTCCGGACCTAACTCTGTCAAGATTTCAACACTCCTTCACGAGTTGACTCCAAAGAAGATCAAAATCAACAAGGCCTATATTGGTGAGTTCAATTGATCTTGGTGATATACAAGATATGGTATTAACTCTTCAAAGTTAGCTGCACGGCTGCGCGTGCATCGGACTTTAAAGCAGCCGCAAGAGTCTTTCAGAGTGCAACGAAGACCAACGGGGGCCGCATTTCTAAAGTCGCAGATGGTATCAAGCTGTATATTGCGGCAGCTTCAGTTCACGAGCAGGCCATGGCTGAGGCTGATGGGAGCTGGCAGACCTTGCTCGAAGCCGGGGCTATACCACTTCCAGCATCTTGCGGGCCCTGTATTGGTCTAGTAAGTAGTCACTGCTCCCCGTGTGGAATTTCGTGTGGAACTTATGCTAAGTATTAATACGTAGGGCACAGGCCTGCTAGAGGATGGCGAGGTTGGAGTATCAGCTTCGAACCGTAACTTCAAAGGCCGGATGGGGTCAAGACGTCAGTTTTCTTCACTATACCAATATGCTCCGTAGCACTCCGGACACTCACGTTGAACAGTCGCGAATGCGTATCTTGCCAGTCCAGAGGTCGTGGCCGCCAGCGCTCTGAGTGGCCTGTTGTCCGGCCCAGGCTTCTACGAACCGCCAGAGAATTACTCTGGTGTTGAGTACGGCTATGGTGACGGGTCACCTGCGACCATCGAGAGGAAGCTGGGCAGTGCCATCGAGCAACTTGACTCTCTAGTCGACCGGATCGAGGCTTCTATTCCTGGCGGCGACAGTGCTGCGCAAGCGACCACTGGAATCCTCCCGGGCTTCCCATCCAAGATCAGCGGCGAAATTGTCTTTTGCGATGCCGAGAATCTGGACACTGATAACATCTACGCAGGTCGCTATACCTATCGTGACGACATCACGGCAGAAGGCATGGCCGAAGTCTGCATGGAGAACTATGATCCGGAGTTTAAGTCTATCGTAAAGCCTAACGATATCCTCGTCTCGGGATACAATTTCGGCTGCGGATCATCAAGGGAGCAAGCTGCTACAGCCCTCCTCGCCAAGAAGATACCGCTGGTCGTAGCAGGTAGCTTCTCGAACATCTTTGTTCGGAATAGCATAAACAATGCGCTTCTGGCTCTTTGAGGTTCCACGTTTAGTGGAGCGCCTTCGCGCTAAGTTTCCTTCATCAGACAAGATACCAACCAGACGTACCGGTTGGACCCTTACGTGGGACGTTATTCGAAGTGTCGTTGAGGTACAAGAAGGGCCTGATGGAGATTGTTGGGAGGTGAAGGTGGGCGAGTTTGCTGAGGATTTGCAGGACATCATTGCAAAAGGAGGTCTGATGAACTGGATCAAGCACGAGATCAGCAAGACCAGCGCATAGTCGATTCATTTCACGGGATTGCCACTCCATCGGACTTGGACTAGTACTAAGTCTTTTTGTGCCGCCCAAGGGAAGGCCTCTGCTCTCATCACAGTCGGCCCTTGGACTTGATAGGGTCGCAATGCGCCGGAAATTCTCCGTCTTATTTGTCGCTAGCCAAATATTGACCTAACCGTTCCTTTCTTTTGTACACCATTTGGCGTGTCCTGGAGTTTCCGAAGCGTGCTTGGAATGCCCTGAAAAGCTCATCACGTGTGGACTGCAGGTTGTTCCGGATGAACACGTCTTCCTCAGCTGTCCACAAGTTGAGTTGGGCTGTTGGTCCGCCATTGGCCTCTAGTCGATGGATCTTTTTGCTAATTGCGTGTGAGCTCCGTTCAGAGCCAAATTGTTTCCAAAATGCGGCAACCACGTCGGCGCGGCCGAGTTTGGAAGACATGAGATTCCACAAATAGTCCAGCTCATCCTGACGCCAAAAGTCATGTGTTGAGCGTTCGCCAGACAGGGCGCGAACTTTTTGACCCACCGACTGTACAGTTCGCTCAACCCTGAATTCCTGGTTCAAAAGCCTGGCACACTCAGCGTAGCTCATGTTCTCTTGCCTGAGACTTTGCAGATACTCCAGCTGCTCGTCTGTCCAGATGTTCCGGTCAGCGAAACCGGTAGCAAGCTTGCGCTTCACTGCGGCCATTTGAAGACTCTTCAGCGTTCTGTCCTTGCCATATTTAGCCTGATACTTCACATAAACCTCGTTCCAGTCTTTCTCTGTCTTCAAGAGGCTCTCCAGACATTGTTTCTCGTCTGAAGTCCAGTCCTTATTGTTCCGTGAGTTCACGCCTTTGACTTGATACAGGTGTCTTACGCGGCACCCGACCGATGCCTCTGAGCGACCTGAACCAAACTTTTCCTCAAGCCTCTCAGCTGCTACTTTATGCTCGAGGCTGAGTTCCATTAGGCTCTGTAGGTAATTGTCCTCTTCTGGCTGCCATCTTGGCCTGCGTATGACGTTGCGTGTACGTGGAGGTGACACGGAAGCACCAGAAGTGGGGCTTGACAACATGAAGCCATCAAGAGTTTGGAATGTACCGCCACTTGGATAGCCTGAGCAATCAGCGCCAGAGCTTTGCAAAGTGCTGCCGTCTGTATGCTCTTCAGGGACCGGCTGCTCGAGGTGAGGCTCCGTGGACCCTGCAGTAGACGGGATGATTGAATGGTTTTCAGAAGTGTCATCATCCCCACGTGTGGCAGCTACTCTAGCGTTGAAGCATACGGCATCATTGCTATGATACCAATCCTTCAACTGATACATCGAATCCTCCCAGATCTGGACAATCAGGAGCCCATAAGTGTGACAGAAACCCTGGACCCCAATATCTTTCATCCGAGTGCGCACAGCGAGCTCGAGAGCATTGAAGGTATCGTTGGCCCGTAAGAAACATTGTGTCCATCTCAGACTGAGATCCGGATTAAGGAGGTTTGTAGCCGACTGAGCCGAGCCTGAGCAAGAGCAGCAAGTGGGCTAACCCGATCAATGTACCTAGTCGTGCATGGTAAAAACCCATCACCGAAGGCTCCGAGAGGCCCTTTGCAAAGTACAGCAAACGCTAAGTGATCCAAAGTGGCGGGTTCCTCCGTCCCGCGTAGCATCATCACTTAACCGGGGAGGGATTCCGGGCCATCTTCCGGGCCTAGCGAAGGAAGAGGCATCCCAACCAATCAACCTCACCCATGCCGCTCACTCAGAATCAGCACAGCGTTCCAATATACGATTGACACAACCTTAACCAGCACAATCGAGTCGATAATCGCAGTGGCTTCGCGCAAGCTAGGTACGATTCCGGAAGGTTAGCAGAAGAGGCCCGTTCCTCCCCTGGCCCGGCCATATTGCCTCCATCCGCATGGGAATGGGGAGAGAGAACGCATGGGGCTTGCTACACGCCATTTCTGCAGATTGTTGAATTGAATTCTTGTATAGGTACGCTCTCAATAAGTGCCCGTTTTCTATCCTACGTCATGTGCCCTGCATCCTTCTATCCCGCGCCATCCACTCGTAGCCCCCCTCTCTCTTTTCCCTTCTCCCTTCACCGTCGCAACGCTCAACACACTCTCTTTTGACAACATTGAGTCAGCTTCATCATGAAGTTCTCTCTCCTTTCCACTCTCTCGGCCGGCCTCCTCTCAGCCGGCCTCGTTGCCGCTCAGGCCAACGGAACTATCTACGAGGGTACCGTCGCCGAGGACCTCAATGGCTCCAACTTCACATATCCCTATCCCGTGAAGCTGTTCAGGTTTGAGAGCCAATTTGAGGACCTCGAGATGGCCTTCATGGACGTCAGGCCCAAGGGCAAGTCCAACGGCAGGACGGCCATCCTGTTCCATGGAAGGAACTTCTGTGGCGCCACTTGGGAGGGCACCATCAGCGCTCTGAAGGCCGAGGGATGGCGCGTCATCGTGCCCGACCAGATTGGCTTCTGCAAGAGCTCCAAGCCTGCGGGCTACCAGTTCAGTCTTCACCAGTTCGCCTGGAACACTCGTGGGCTGCTTGACGCGCTCGACATCGACAAGGTCACAGTCATCGGCCACTCCATGGGCGGCATGCTCTCGACCCGATTCTCTCTGCAGTACCCCGAGACGGTGGATGACCTTGTCATGGTCAACGCCATCGGATGGGAGGACTACGTACAAAAGGGCGTTCCATACATCAGCATCGACAAGACTTGGGTAACTGAGTCGGCATCCAACTTTGCCTCGATCAAGGGCTATGAGAAGACGACCTACTACGTCGGCGAGTGGAAGGACGAGTACGACACGTGGGTCAACATGCTTGTCAACATCTACTACGGCTCCGAGCGTGAGAACTACGTCAAGATCCAGGCCAAGATTGTCAACACGGTCCTCGCCCAGCCCATCGCCCACTATTTCGGAGACATCCAGGCCCGAACCCTGGTGATGGTGGGCGAGAAAGACATCACTGCCATTGGGTCTGCTTGGGCGTCCAAAGAAGTTGCTGCAACACTCGGTCATTTTGACGTCCTCGGAAAAGAGGTTGCCTCTCAAATCCCCAACGGCCATCTCTTCAGGTTCCCCGACCTGGGACATGCGCCCCAGATCTCCCAGCCTGAGCGCTTCCACCGCGCGTTACTGCGTTTCTTAAATAAGAAGCCCAAGAACTAATGTCATTGATCATGATGCATATAGAAAAAGAGCTTTAATTTTAAAATTATCTGTAGACAATTTCAGTCCATGGACCCTCTCAAATACTAGACCAAGGGGGAACGACTTATATGCATATTATGTACCTGTGCTTATTGATGGCTCTAGGCTCGGCCACTAATAGAACCTCCGGTTTTGGTGATTATCAACTGCAATGACTTTGTTAGTTGTTTAAACGGTGAGAATTTTACGATTGGCCGATGGCGAACGCGAAATTCAACCCAACGGGTGTTTTGGTATAGGGTAAACGATGAACTGAACCTCCATTTACTGCATTCGATGGACAGCAACAAAGGAAATAATTCAATCATGTGTAGATCACAGAGTGACTGTTCATATTGGAAAGCGAATTATAACTGCCCGAATAACTTTGCGGTACTCATGGAGCTCTAGTTCAATTATTCAGATATATTAGATTAAAATACCAATTACACTTCAGACATTTGTCTATACATTATACGCAGTCGCAACGTCAGCGAATTCATTTAGAACCAAAAAAAAACCCTCAATGGACTTCATTATGCGATAGAGTATCAATGAATATCTCCGAGAACACCAAGGCATTGGACTTGGTGTAAGTTGTCATTTCTTACAATGTCACGCAAGTATTATCTTTGTGGCGGGCGAGAGGGCCACTTGATTTGCTTGAGCTGATTAGCCCGGGAAGCATTGTTCTAGCCAACTATGTAAACTAGCTCATCTGTTCAGGTGAACACTGAAAGAAAGCTCCATGTTCAACCCGGGCTATGGTAAGTTGAAAGGGAAATTTAACACGCATTGTCCAAGGCCATCTGCGTTTCACTGTTCGCCAGAACACACACGATTTCTCGGCGCCGTGAAAGTCTTCCACATACGTCTTGAGACAATTCATTATTTTGCATTTCGTATAAATCTGGAGCGTGGATCTCCTGGCTTGGGTCACTTCCTCCACGCCTCACTTACACCAGTTTCGCGCTACATCAGATCCCAAAACAAACCACGGCCTCATCCACACTACTAGACATATCAAGACGCGCCCGAAAGGAACGCATTGAAAATATGATCAGCGACGAGACTGAAACGGGGGGCATAACAGTCATGTATCTCTCCGAGAAGCCCAATCAACCACTCTCCCAGTTACCTCGCAAACCAACCCTTCGCCGCGGGCAGAGGTTCCGCGGGAATTCCAAGACAGAATCTGACATTTTCCCGAGAACCGATTTTTTTGACTCAGTTCCCTGACCTCCCTGACTTCCCGGATGAGCTCGAGGACTGCGAATTGAGTCGACGAGGCGATGCAGAGTTGCCTCAATCGACAAGGCCCCAGACGCCACGGCAGCGACGCCGGACCGGAACACACGTATTTTGCAAGCATAGTTTCAAAGATAGCTGCAGGTGCTGCACGCCGCTGAAACCTGATGGAGAGGGTGATTACTGCCAGCGGTGTTGGGAGGGCCGGTGTTCTGGACCCAGACCGCCAGGTTCCAAATCTGTAAGCCAAGCAGAGAAGCAGGGGAACTTGGTAAGACGAGTAAGCCTTGTAATAACTGGGAAGTAAATAAAAGTTCTTTAGCGTATCATAATTTCATTGAGGCACAGCAAGCTCTCGACCTACACGAATGCTCCATGGTTGCAAATACAAGCACACATGATAATCCTTCTTCTGGACATATGGAAGTGAAAACGTGACCAATCGTAGTCCGCCGGACACTTCTTCTTTTGGCTAATACATCTTCAATTCTCAACCGGCTCGAGTTGACCCCGAAACATCTAGGTATCATCTGAAACATCGCCAGGCCAGCAGGGCGGATATAACGCTAACAAAACAAGAATGGAACTGAATAGACTCCCCTGCTATGCATGACAAACCCCCAACGCCGTGTCCATAGTACCCCCTAAGAGTTGACCCTTGATTTCCCATTTAAACCGCCAATACAGTGTTCAAACATAGCCAACCGACCTCCCTCAGCCTGTGGCCCTCCTCACCCAGAGTGCTGAGCCCTCGAAGTCTGACTCTCTTTCCAGACGCTTGTTGGCCCGGTAGAGTTTCAAGCCCAAATCATATTCCTCTCTCTGAATCTCTGACAGCTCTCCCTTGAGATCCTCCACCTTTTGTTTCTCGATCTCTCGCTTGCGTAAAACTTCTGTGCTGGACATCAAGTTGTCCGTTGGCATCAACTCCGTCATTTGCTTGATACCCCTGTTGATGTTGGTCCGTCGATGGGCTAAGCTCTCGAGCCGAGCGTTGAGATATGCAACACGGTCATTTGCGGACTGCACCTCCGGAGGGGCGAGAGGGAGAGCCTTGGTAGTCGACGCGATGGAAACGGGGCGATCAGCGTTGGCCCGGTCAGCTCCCGCCTTGCTCGACGAAAGAGTGGACTTGATTGAAATGACGATGGGCTCATCTGTAGGTGACCTGGCGCTTTCGCTTCCAGGAACAGGCCTCCTACGGTCCATCACTGAAGGGAGCTGCTTCTGCGCAGGAGGCATCGGAGGCATCGGAGGGCGGTCTTCGTCGATTGATCGAGGAGAGTCGGGAATTGCTGTGTTGCACGTGGTGACGCTGAAACGGGAGGGTGGAGGCACCCAGGGGTCCTCAGCTGTGAAGGGACTCGTCGGCGCTGCCGTGGACAGGTGAGGGACGTATGTCGCCACGCTTTGGTCAGTGTAGGCCGTATAAACGGAACTAGAAGTTGAGTGATGCGGGTTGTGAGATTGAACATGAGTCGACGGCGACGGCTTTCTCCTGATGGCCTTGTTCGGGTCAGGTAGATTGGGAGCGAGGCGGGGGGGAACCTGCGCGGGGTGGCTCGTCAAGGCAGGGGGATGAGACTGCGAAATTGGAGAGTCGTGGTAGGGAGGGCTGGGATATGCGTGGGAGGGGGCCCTATGCGAACTAGGCTCCGGAGAAGGTGTTTTGGAAGCCTCCTTGAGCTTTTGGTTGGATCTGGAGGGCAGCAATCTTCGGACAGTCGCGGCAGCGGTATTGGACGTTTCAGGCGACACACCACCAGTCCGCGCGCCACGCTTGCTATTTCGACGTCCAATACTAAGTGGTGCGGCGGCTAAATCATCCCGGACAGGCAAACGAGCGGTGCACGGCCGCTTGCTCCATTCCACGGAGGCCGACTCTCCACGGGCTCCGTCTTTCCTCTGGTGAGTTGTCGCATGCGCTGTCCAAATGTTGTTGCAGGGTTGCCAGATCGATGAACCTGGGGCCCGGTGACGGTGGTAGTGAGTCCGAACTCTGGACGGCCTGCCTTGGTCCTCTGATCTGACCAGGGACTGCTTCCCAAGGGTGCTGAACGGCATCGCTCTGCTGATCTCGCAACACGTCCTTGGAATTTGATTCCCTTAGCCTTGTAGCAGCGTGCTCCCGCTCAGCCCGCTTCTCGCGACGCATCGTCGGGATGTGGCTCCGGGGCGCCTGTGGAGAAGTGTCTCTGGCTCCGGGGAGCAGCTCCTGCTGAGACTGATCGGGACTCTCGTCAATGGGTGAGACATCTTCGTGATACCCTCTATATGCGAAACATTGAATTAGCCATGATGTCCGGAATCTGAGCCACCTCATTCTTGTATGGGAATTGGCCTTTGCTGAAGGCGATGCCGAAGAGCGCGTTGAGCAGCCAAATTGCGATCCGCGAGGATTCCGATATCCGAGGCTCAAGGAAATAGAGACACTCAAAAAAGGAACGTGGCAGAGCGACAAAAAGGCCAATAACCAAGAAATGCGTAGCGGCGGAGTAATGGAACAGAGAAGGTAGACTCACCCGTATTTTGCAGCGCTGATGTCAGGCGAGCTGGGCGGGGAGATGTCGAGGCCCCGTGGGACGGCCGTACATGTCTCTGGCAGGTGTCTTTGACTTGGAAGGCACAGGGGGCGGGTGGTGATGGTCGTTGGTTTCGTTGTCGCCGTAGAGGGAGGAAGTCGGGCGCCAGTCGTGAGGGTTGAGTCGTCGTGGGTTTCGAGGCGGAAGATCTCTAGAGGGAGGAGCTTCCGGGTCGTCGGAGTCGTGAGGAGGGGAGCTGTGGTCACGGGGAACAGTGTTAGTCAGGCTTTGCTCCTCGCGACTGCTTATTATCGGGTTTAAGTAACGAAATATTTCGAGGAAAGGGAAAGACAGCTCATGGCGATGTTGAAGGAAGAAGGAAGGCCGAAGGATTTGGGAGCACGGCACACCCTGCCACGACACCAGCCCGTGGATCCGTCTGTATCAGCTGAAAGCGTGGTTGGCTTGCTTGCGCTGAGTGCACAGGCTCGTTAAGGCCGATTTGGGCTGAAGACACGACTGTTTTGCGCTATAGGCGGGCAGTCGAAGAGTGCTGCGCCAACATACGGATCCCAAGCTGGCATGCCCCAGCTCAACTGGCTTGGCTTGCATCAACAGAGGCAGCGCTGCGCCTGCCTGGAGGCGCAACATCTTGCAGATGGTCTTGCACTAGTAAGGCCACGCCAGCAAGCCTGGATAGCTCTATGGATGACGGACGAGAAACGGCATTAATACCGCGAGCGCACTTACAGTTGACGTTGTTGAGTAGAATCGGGCCGGGGAACGGTTTTGCCACGGCGAACTTCGAATCGTTCGGGAACCGTTGCGGATCCCAAGGCCGTTGAGGCGGTTGTCGAACTCGTTCTGCCAGAACGCCTGGTCGTCGCCGTCGGCTTCGGCGTAGTGGATATTTTGTCTGCTGGCGTCGGTGTCGGTATATTGTTTCGGATGTCGTTGCGCTTGTTGTGGCAGCGTTTGGGAGCGAAAGGCGCGCTCTTTGAGGGTTTGAGGCGGCACCAGTTTGGGTTGCGAGCCGCCTGGGGGCCCGGTGGCGGGTTTCTTGTCCCACATGGCGGGCATCATCAAGTGTCAGACAGGTGAGTCGAGCACTGGAGACGCTGGGCTGACCACCCGTAACAAGCGCCAAGAGTGGAACTGAAGCAGCGGGCTGAGCAGCAGTAGTCGCGTCACGGTGTGCGGTGGGCGAGGGGCAGCGTGCAGAGTGCAGAGTGTCTCGTGTTGCCGCCAGTTATTTTTGGTTGCTCAAAACCACAGTTGGTTCGGGTTGGCGATGAACCCGCTGACGGCGTTGGCGAGTGAGAGTCGAGGCGGCGAAAGGCCGGGGATCGGGAAAGGCGGGGAACAAAGTGTGGCGGAGGTGCTTCTAGAAGTGATGAGCTTTATTTAGTTCTGTCTCGTACACAAATCAACCGAGTGAGTGAATGAATGAATGTGTGAGCGAGTGTGTGAATGAGTGATTGAAAGGCAAGCAACAAAGAAAACCGAAGCCAAAAGCCAGTCGTGGGTGTCAGCTCCAGGCTCGACGAATTCCAAAGACAGAGCGGAATGATTGACAGCAAGGAACAGCAAGGAGCAGGTCGTCGTCCGGTCTTAAGAAGAACCCCAAGGTGCGACGCTGGTCGTTGGGTCCATCGTCTTGACTTAATTTACCGCTGGTACACCGTACTCCGGCTTAACGTCTGTATGCACGTATTACCTTGGTACCACCAACATTGGATGGAGCCTGGAGCAAGGAGCGTGATTAGGTATGATTAGCACCGGGAGGAGCAGTGCAGTAATTAGCTGCCGGCCAGTGGCGCGTCGGTTGTCCCCCGATTGTGCGGCTGCTGGCAAATGAACCAGGGAGGTGACATGGAAAATGACGGGGTTTGTTGACTTTGCTGGCTCCCCGAGTGCCGTGGGCCAACCATTTGAGCCCAGGCGTCCAGGTCAGGCCGCGAAGTCTGGGTCGTTCCAGGGCCGAGGCCGTTGGCAGGCTGGCGACTTGTGCTTTTGCTTGCGGGGGATGGGGCGGCGTCAACGTCATGACGCCAAGCGCTGTGCGAGCTTGTCTTTGGCAATGCGGCTTGACTGGGCTGAGAGACAGCTGAGGCTAGGCGCTCAGGTGCTCGCTCAGGCGCTGTCGCTGGCGCTGACGCTGACGCTCGGCGCCAACTAGTTTGCAGCTCAGACAACTAAGGTTATCCGTCGTCGGCTGTTCAGGCTCAACGCTGTGGTTTTGGATGATCATGGGCATCAAATCATTGCACAATGACTAGCCATCGCGTTTCGCCCAAAAAACCCTTCCCGCCGTACCTGGTCGGTTGGGGGAGAGACTGCCTGCCTTGTGATGAACCATCCCCTGCACATCCAAAAAAAGAGTTGCCCCCCCTTGCCCATCGCAATTAATACACAGGGCCTCGTCTAATACGGCTTCGTCCCAACTGCCAGTGGACTGTGGATGCCAGTCGCCGTGCCTCGCCCACCACCCCAGCGTAGTGTGCGCCGGATTGGCATGGTCCTCGTCAGGGCGTTTTCCTTTACTCTTTCCAGCATAACACCACCACTGGAGGGGGTTGGTTGGATTTGTTGTCTCCCGCGCCATGTCAGACATATTAGGCACGCTTTACACGGCCTAAACAAAGATACCTGATTAGACCCTTTCCAAGCGGAAGCACATGCTGTACATCTTCAACTCCTTATTAGAGTTGAAGGCCAAAGTTCAGGCCGTTGCTTCATGCAGGAACACCGTCAGTACGTAGCACGCAGCCTGAAGATTGTAGGGAGGGCCCCACCTGCAAATGGGCTGTTTCAGATGGAGTAGAGATGGGGCAGGGACCGGGCGAAACTGAAGGGTTGCACCTGCTCTGGGACGACATCGAGTGGACCGTCGCATCGTCCCTCCACTCGTAGCCGAGAACGCCGCAATCCTTCATCAATTCCGCAATTGATGAGGCATACAAATTTTGTACTTTGACAATTGTGCACAGTGAGGCCTCTGAGTCTTGTCCTTGATCCTGGCCCTCTTTAGCGACCTTGTCCTTGATTCTCCGCCGTTTCTACCGTCTCCCGCCTTCCGGACTAGACCGCCTCTCCTCCGGATTTCTTCTTCGGTGCAGTCGTCTCCTGATTACCTGCAGTTCATCAATTTGGCTTTTCTCTCCCTCCTTACCCCTGCAGTTCAATCAAGAGCCGCCCGCGCTCGAGATTTTGTTCCACTCTTGATTTACTCGCCCCTGCAGAATGGCACCTGCAGACACGACGTGGCTTAATTAATTTGGCTGCTGGACTGTTGCATCCCACATTGGATGGCCGTTTTCGTCAAGAGCTCCGAAAGATCCAGGCCACAGGCATCACCAACTCCGCCAGGACCCGGCGATGTTGTTCTCGGAAGGCTTTGCGAGCCTCGGCCCTGGTTCGTAGCTGATAACTCGAAGCTACGTGTGACTCCGAGGACATGTTAATAAATAAACGGAACCGAACTCAATGTAAAACCACCGACAGAAACTAAAGGACTAAGGTATCGAGGGTGGAACATTACAGATAACCTCCCACTGCGGCATCATGATCGCCCAGTATGGCCATTATCTCACTGCCAATTCATCAAGACTGTGTCACCTTGCTTGATCCCGGCAGCTACGAGTCCATAGTCCCACAGGGATTTTCTCTTCGTCGCATCCCTCGCCTCTTTCGATGTCTCAAGCTCATCTGTGCCGTTCAAGTATAGTGCCTTTCCCTTGGGAGCAGCAACCTCAAAGCACAGCCGTAGCACATCCCCAGCGCTCTTCCACAATGGACGCATGTCACCATTTGGGTTGAACTTGACCGTCAGGTAAGCC
Organism: Ilyonectria mors-panacis; assembly: GCA_002991585.1. Taxonomy (NCBI): domain Eukaryota; kingdom Fungi; phylum Ascomycota; class Sordariomycetes; order Hypocreales; family Nectriaceae; genus Ilyonectria; species Ilyonectria mors-panacis. Next base: position 457,755 of record PPHJ01000112.1, on the reverse strand, counting down.
ATAATGGGGAGCATCCACTTGATGTTGAAATGCATCACAGAGCTGCCCCGTCGGGTTAGGTCTGAGCTCATTGCACCGGGGTCCAGTCCGACGACTGTGATCTCGCACAACTCTGGGTCTGTTGCGATGCGATTGGCAAGCTCGTGCCTAGGAGCGGTAAGTTTATGTTGAGCATGCAGTTATTGGGGTACTCACATGAGCATCACGGCGCAGAGCTTGCTCGCTCCATATCGTCGGAAACCTGTCCACCATCCATCGCCATCCTTGGGAGTGCTCCAGGTCCCCTTGGCGAGCTCCTCCACGCTGGGAAATAGCGTGGTGCGGCCCTTGTACGGCTCGCCGCCAATGTTATTGCGTTTGTCGTCAATGCTGAAACAAGGCGTCAGAGACGTTGTGATACATAGGTTCGATGAGAAGGATACTCACTCATGGGACCAACTGCCAAGGATGAGAATCCGGCCCTTTTCCTTGTCCATGCTTTGGAGAAGCATGAGAGACAGCAACTGGTTCGCTAGGTAGTTGACATGCCAGGTTATCTCATAACCATCTGCCGTCATGTTCTGTCCTGGTCAATATATGATTCCCTTCGGGCGAAACAGAAAACTCACAAGTTCCTCGTGGTCTTGATAGGCGGCATTGAGAATAAGCGCTTTGATGGGAGGTAACTCCCCCGCTGCGACTTGGCGGTTGATCTCGGTTGCCGTCTTCCGAACACTGGCCAGGGAGCTGAGATCTAAGTCCACAATGTCATGCTTGTGCGATTTTGATCCTGAATTGAGGACAGTCTTAAGTTGTGTCGCGGTTTCTGCTTTGCGGACCGTGTAGACACCGGGTGTCGGCGGCAAGCTCAGGCTTCTTGAGGATGCCGGCGACAATGGCTGAGCCAAGGCCTCCGTTGGCGCCTGTTAACACGATAGTGCCTTGAGAAGATGCCATGTTTCCCGGACCTTTTCTTTAGTTGGAATATTGATTATAGCGATGGAGGGTATTGGAAGTATTGAGAAACATGATCAATATTGTGTAGGCGATGCCCTGGTACTTATACCATTCCATCGCCGGAGACATGAGTGTACGCTTCGGTGTAATTTGATCCGCCAGTGTTAGTGTTGAGTTACTCAAACCACCAATTTCCGCAGGACATGCAAGCACGCACTAACAAAGGGCTGAGGTGAGCCACTTCACTCCCAACTCCGCAAAGTCCGGCTAACACCATCATGGCTTGGCCAAGTGGATCCGGGGCTCGCAGCTTAAGTTCATGTTTTGCATTTCTTTTCCTTTTTCGGATGAGCGGCGCTGATTCATTGGCAATGCATCCAATCGGAGGCATGAACCTATCGCCGGTGTCTCGACATCGTGCATGCTTATTAAGGCGATGGCCCTACAATGACATGCATATGTGATGTTGGTACGAAAAACATATTCATGAACGTCATCGGTTTAAAATGGAGGAACTAGCTCGGGCATGGCGGCTTTAATTGGAAAACAGCTCTGCTATGTATTCGGTTCTGGCATCTGCCAATATGTACATGATTGAAGAGAGAAAGACCCCTACTTGCAGCGTCTAGGTCGTCACAGACAACACATTAGCCTAGTAGAACAGCTCAACAGCATCGAAGATGAAGTTGGGGTTCAAGTAAGTGTCGCCAGAGCTTCCGGAGATGACCTCGATGGTGATTGTGTTGGTTCCTGCAACCAAGGTACCGGCGGGGATGGTCGCATCGTAGACCTCGCCGAGGCCACGGTAGGCACCGCGGGTCACACCTCGGGAGTCGATCTTGGTGGGCGCGCTGAAGGCCTTGGTGAAGCTGCCGACCGTGACTTGGGGGCGGCCACTGGCGAAGGCGAGGGTGGTGCCGATGCGAAGGGTGGCAGCCTTGGAGATGGCAGAGCTCAGGGTGAACTTGATGGTGACGGGGCTGTTGATGGTCTTGAAGAGCGCCATGGGGAACTGGCCAACGGTGCTGGATCCGACAGTGTAGGTGAGCGGGCCCCAGCTGGACATGCGGCTATCGCTGGGGTGCATGCGGAGCTGGTTCGCGGCGTTGCGGAAGCCAGTGGGCTGGCCGTCCCAGTCGCCGATCTGGAAGACAGTGGTGTGCGAACCGGTGGTGATATCAGAGGTGGCGCTGATCGAGGACGAGGTGGTACCGCCGGCCGAGACGGTGATGCTCTTGGAAGCAACCTGGAGCTCGGTCTGGTAGAGGACCATGGTGTACGTGCCGGGGACCATGTAGGGGGAGGTGAAGGAGCCCGAGGATGAGGCGGTGGCCCAGTACTGGTAGTTGGAGTTGTACCAGTGGACAACAGGACTGAAGCCAGACTTGACTCCAGAGGCGGTGCCACTGACCCTTCCGCGAGCAGAGTCCGCAATGTAGTTGGAGATGGAAAGGCTGCTGAAGAAGCTGAAGTCGAAGTCGCTCTGCTTGGGGATGCCGGAGCGCGAGAAAGACAGGGCGTACGGTCCGTGGAAGCCCTGGCGGTAGGCCTCGGTCTGGGCGTGGTTCGAGTTCATGTAGAAGGTCAGGGCGCTGAAGTCGCCGTTGTTGTTGGTGTTGATGTCGCGGAAGAAGGGGCCGCCAGAGCTCTTCTCGTAGGAGCGCGAAGCATGCGCAACCATACAGGCGTGGATGTCATCGGCGCTGCTCTGGAAGCAGTACACATCGTTGTCGATGAAGCGCTCGGACGAGTAGAACTTGGAGCGGGTCTCGCCGCCAACGTTGTAGACGTCGGAAGCCTCAATGGCAGTGCCGCCGGAGGTGTTGGAGGCGTCACCGAAGGGATACTCATCGGGCAGCTTGGATCGGTCGAGGCGAGTAATGTACCGCAGCTCACCAATGGCAGGCTCCGAGGTGGTGTCGGTGGCCATGTAGATGTTGCTCTCGCCACTCTTGAAGACGTAGTAGTGGGTCAGATCGAAGTCGCTGTTGTCGGCGACACACTTGACCTTGATGTACGTGCCTGTAAAAGTAAATTAGAGCCGTGATCAATTGACCTCTTGCAATGGACATACTGCTGATGGTCGTGTACGAGACGGTCGCGGAGCCCAAGCCAGAGGCGATGTGGGACGTCTGGGACGAGTACTGGTACTCCGTGCTGCGGTACTTGAGCGAAGTAATGGAGCAGTCACTGCGCTTGATGGTGACAACGAAGCCATCGGAGCTGCCCGTGTCTACAACATAACTGGCGGTAGATTCCGTGACGCCGAAGGCTGCCAGAGCCGGGACGGCGCTGACCAGAAGCACGGCCAGACTTTTCCAGGAAACCATGGTGATGGATTTCCGGTCACAACGCAACTAGGCGGTGATGGCTAGCAGAGAGTATCGACAGAAACCGGTTCCAGAAGGAGGAGACAAGAACGAAGCAGAGGAAAAGGAAACGAGTAGCCACAGACCAAAAGGGTGGCCATGGCAAGTTGACGCTGACAACCCGCTGTATATATGCATCGCGTTACCAGCGAGGGCATGCTTGGCTGCCATCGCGACGGTCCTTCGATATACGGACATGCGGGCACCGATTGGAGGAGAAACAATGAATCGCCCGGTTGGAGGGTATGGTGAAACAGGAGGACCACGTTCAGAATCGGAAAGTGGGCGCACGAATCAACGAATGAGCAGGGGTCAGGTCGGTACCGGCATGGAGCGGGAATGGGACGTGGAGTGGGACGCTGTCACGGACTTAGAGGCTGAACTTGGCAACGAGCGGGCTTACATAGAATTGGTCGCCTAACGTGGAAATTTACTTGGCATAGGCCTCGCCAATAATGCTATACCCCGGGAATATTACGGACGGGAGTCTGTTGAAGGCGCATCGTGCGCGTGTATTACCGGTGACTATTGTACTGCACTGGGTTTACTACAGATAACGGAATACGCGGAGGTTCTGGTCTGGACTACGTATCGGTTTATTACAGGCCTGCTCTTCCTGTTCGGGAGCATCCTGTCTTCCGTTCCCGAAGCGGCGGTGCGATATTGCAACAGGGGTAAGTAGTAAGCTTTCGAAGACGAGAGTCACAAGATATACTCGCTATTAATTGTCCCGGATCTTCCGCCCCCGCTAGGACGTCGAAAGAATAGACACAAGGCGGTGACGACGATCGAGTCACTGGTGGGGGGTTTCTCGGAGATGGGATGTTGCAACGTTCTTGCTCAGCACCCACAGTCGCCTCAACATGGCGATTCTCCGTCGGAAGGTTCGGCCAATTCGAAGGGTACATTGTCACTTAAATCACGAAGTATCCTGGCTTTTGGATTTTCTACTCGTGCGCATGTATGCTCATTTGGCAGGAGGGGGAGCTAACGTCATCTGCTGCTCGAAACACGAATTACTCGAGACTATGTTCCCAGCAGAAATAATATGCGAGATGAAGGACCCTGACATAGGGTTCGAAATAAGTTTTGATCTAAAACCTATTCGCAAGTGGGGAAACTGGTGCTATAGCTGTTTTGGATGGAGCTAGATCCGAGTGGTTAGTTGGTGTTTGGCTTCTTGCCGTATTTCCGGTTTATAAGTTAGCGTGACTAGGTTTAAGTTGCTCGAGACCACAGAAAGCATATCACGTACGTTGACCGGAAGAAAATGAACTCAATATGTCGATACAAGTTTGTAAAAAACCTCAATAGTCTGAATCTAACCTCCATGACAGCAGAGCAAACACACTTAACAACCAAGAAGTGGAATGTTCGGCAAGCGCTTGGCAGAGTTCACGAAACAATGGATACGAAACATTGGGGGTCGTTTGAGATCGTCATCCCAACCCCCAAAGAGAGGCGATGCACTATGCTTTTTTGACATAGTCCCAAGCTAGGATGATGCTCCTCGCTGGTATTGACCCGAGCTCCCAAACGCCGCATCGTGCACACACCTCAATGTCGTAATGCCCCCTAAGAATTCCTCAGACCACAACTAAGCACACCCATAACCCAAATATAGACAACACCACTGCCTTGCTTTTCGATGACCTCGTTCCAGTACTTGAACCGCTAGTACCATTTCCATTGTCATTTTCATCGTATTCGACCGCGAAAGTGTCCGCCTTGCCCGACGGAGTGCATCTCGTCCCCGCCGCGCACTGGATCTCCTCGCTCCACTGCCCACTGGCACACCGCTGCCACGAACTTGTCATGCAGTTCCACTGACCCTCTGAGTCGCACGCAGAACCGACTTCCTCGGCACGGCGCACTAGGGGGTTGTGCTGGGCGGTGAAGATTCTAGCAAGGTCCGAGTTGGGTGTTGCCAGGGACTGGAGAATGAGAGATGATACCACGAGAGCAGCCGTGACTAGCGTAGTCGTTGAGAGCTGAAAGTTGCCGCTGAACCGCATTTTGGCAGTTGGTAGATCCGGCTCCGGAACCGGGAGGATGATCGGGATCGGCGCCGATAATGTGTGGGGAATCGGGGATGGAACCAAAATGTTGAGGCAGGCCGCTTATTGACCACAGGAAATGTTCGCGTTTGTGGACCTTTAGTTTGCTACAAAAGAAGACATTTTGGATGATATATGAGAAGTCACAGAATGACCTGACGCTAAATAAACCAGCCCTCTCATACCGCCTTCCACCGTTTTTGCTTGAGTGAATTCCTGTTGATGCCCAGCGCCATCTGCGCCGGGGCAGTGGGTCAACCCCGGACGTGGATCAGTCTCATTGGAGCACTGGTAGGGTAGCAAGCGACAATGGTGAGATGGAAATTAGGGCGAGACATCTGTGCCGTCATTAAGTGTGATTTGTCTGCATTATTGTCTGCCGATGTGATTGTCTGCATAGAGTTGGGCTTGGGTTGGTTAATTCGCCATTGGTTTGGGACGAGTTGCATTGATGTGAGCCTGTGAATGCCCGAGTTGGGCTGCAAGGGACCAAGATTCAGACACAGATGCGATGGAACGATAAAACATATGACAAGGCATGATTGAGAATGTCAAAATCCTCGATTTAATTATGAAATCTACATATTGTCTTCAGCCCCGAGCTCGTGAGTCCACGACTTTGGAGGCTGTGGATGGTATCGTGGTGGGGCGTGAAATCGCCATGTAATCCACCAGGGATGCTTTGGCCGTGAATAAAATAAACCAATCAACTAAAACACACACCCGAAGAAGGAAATATTTGCGTCTCTGCCACCTTGGTGCGCCCACCCGTTATCCGATTTGACCCCACAACCCAGAGATTCCCGATCTCGAAGTGATCCAAGCAAGTAACATCCACATCCACTGCAGCGACAGTGCACCCACTTAGACGTTGGCGTTGGTATCCGACGCCGTGGTACGGCTGGGCACCTCCTGGTTGCGGCGGCGTCTCTGGGCCCTGTGTGTCAAGACCATAAAGACCACGACGGTGGTGATGACCGCGAAGATGAAGCATCCCATGGCGGCAGCCACAATCAGAGATTGCTTTCGGGCGGCGACGTCCCTGGCGGGAACGATGGTCGTCGCATTGAGACGGTCGACGCCGCGGAACTGGCCCATAGCGGAATCCATTGTAAAGTGTTGTTGGTAGGAAGTTGAGAATGGAGAGCGCTGCTCTTGCTGCTTCCAGCTAACCGTCAGCACCGTGTATTTGTGCAAGGAATCAAGGGGATCTTACAGGTCTCTAGGGGTAGTGTTGGCGGAGAGGTTTGTGAGAGTGACGGTCGGAGCGGTGAAGAGTCGGTTGAAGTGCTGGATAGTCGGTTCAGGTCGTTTCCACAAGATGCCAGACCTTGCTGTGATGATTGGGATGTCAGGTTTCCAGAGGACAAGGCATCTCTACTTATAATCGATCCTCAACAGTGGAAAATGTCCATGTTTGTTAGTTGGGCGACCGACATTTCGTTGGCGGTTTCATTCTTTGTGGTGAGCTGCACTAGAATGGCGTCTAGACGCAGCCACCGCCTTGCCTGGGCGCAACTCACCGTGAAGTTCTACTTGACGTATCATTTTATACTTCGCAACTTCTAAAAAAACCGCGAATGATCCCGGCAAACTAAGCCTCATGCTCTTGACCGGACTCATAAGCGAAAGAGGCGTCTGGAAGAAGCGGACTTGAAACGAGCACAGGCAAGGGTGTTGGATAAAGATAGAAATGGTCTAAAATGTCTTATTGAATTACTCATTACGTCTGACGAGGCGTCCCAGCGCTTGGTACGCAAGTCTTCTCCCCGGCTATCTAAACTCCTTCCAATGCGTGACAAAGAAAATCTTGAGGATGCGCCCTTAAGGATGCTGTGCCATATGTAATTTTCCTGGTCGCAATGCCCCTTTCCATTTCCCATTAATCCTAATGCTTCGTACTCAAACATGGTATTCTCTAATGCATCGACTGGTCTCGTAAATCATCTCGCAATCTTGGCGGTGGTAAATTAGCGGCCGAAGAAGGTGCCGTTGATAGGGGGGTAGGTGGTGTGCCACTGGCCGTTGTCGTGAGTCTGAGGGGTTGTAGACGTCTCAGGGATGCTTGACATGCTGATGGCTGAGGTGACGAAGGTGGTGGGGATTGTGGAGAAGGTCGTCTGCTCAGCGGTGATGGTGGTCTGAGTGGTCTCCTCAGAGGTCGTGGCGTTTGGTGATGCAGTCTCAACCGGGGCGGTGTACTCAGAGTTCTCGGTGGTGGTGCTTGCCACCGTGACAGAAGATGTCGACTCAGTAGTAGACTCAGTGGTGGTGCTAGCTACCGTGACAGAAGTTGTCGTCTCAGTTGTCGATTCAGTGGTTGCAGCGGAGCTCTGTGCCGTTGGGGCTGGCTGCACATAAACCTGGGTGGTAGGCTCGGAGATGGCGACAGAAGTCGCGTCGGAAGCCTCTGTCTGAACAGTGGTTGTGGAAAGCGACGTCGTGCTCTGCTCTTCGGCCTTGTGGGAAGTCGTGCTAGTGGAAGCAACGACTGTGACAGTAGTGACGTCCTGATCAATGTCGATGATAGAGATGGTCGTCCGGGTCTCCTTGGTGACAGTTTTCGCTGGAGCGGTGGCAGTGGCTGTAGCGGTGATAGTCTCCGCCTCCCCAGTGTGAGTGATTGTCTGAGTGACGGGCTCGTCTGTCTTGACTACTGTCTTGACAACGGTTACAGTGCTCTCATCGTCGCCGTCATCGTTCCCATCGCCACTTCCTGATCCAGATGATCCCGAATCGTCGCCACCTTTGCTGGGTTCCAGAGGCACTACTGAGTACTTGGGCTTAGAAGCGGGCTCACGGACCACAATCACAATCACAGGCTTGGGCAGGGCAGTGACGGTGGTGTAAGAGGCGGAGAGAGGGCCAGAAGAAGGGGGATGAAGCCGCGCATCTTGGCGAGGCTTCTTCGTCAAGGTGGGTTCCACGAGTTGGTTGTTGATGAGTCAGATTTCTTGCAGTGGTTTGTGATGTGTGTTGGAGGTGTGTTGGTGTTTAAGGGCGGGCCCAGTGCGAAGCGGGCGAGTGAGGCGGGATGAATCTTGTAAAGCGCAAGAAAATCACTGTCAATCGCAGCCGATGTAATACGAAGATGATCAACAGATGCAGTTGTGGGTTGCAGTTGCATGAATGTGAGAGAGAGGTGAGTGAATACGAACCCGGGTTTCCTAGATTCGTTATAACAGGTGCAATTGAGATGGCTGGTGAAGCTGCGAATTGGTGGTGGTTGGAGAGCCGGGGTTGCGCTAGGTCCCGTCCCGCGTGCCTGAGTGGCCCAATTTGGTGCAGGGGGGCCGTCCGTCAGTGGTTCAGACGCCTGTGATTCAGTGGAATGAGCTGCGGTTGGGTGGGCGGTACAGCGGGAGCCCCAGGTGGGGGGTACTATCGGAAGTTGCGCATGCGCCGCGACCGGGGTTCTTCACCAGCCACCCAGAATCAGATGAACCAGGCGATCTGATTGGCTGTGGGTGATTCGTGGCGGTTTAGGTTCATGGTGCAGAAAGTGAAAGGACGACGCAAGCCCCATTACCCTTGGCAGCGGGATGCACAGGTTGCAGATGGATACATGTTAATTGTGCTAAACTTTCTAGATGCATGTGTATCTGTTGTGCGCTGTACAGTACCTGTCCGCCGATCTCTTGGCAGGCATACAGCAGTGGTTAATCGGGGTCATCGCTGCTTCGATGCGAGCTGGAATTGCGTAAGTTTCAGTGGCGGTGCGTCGTCTTCCGAGAGGCGCGAAGGATTTGCAAAAGGTGGCTGGTGAGTGCCGGATGGGGTCATGGACTGGGCCACCCAGTCATGGGGCTCGCTCTGGCCGCTGGGTCTCGACTGATTTTCGCAGCACACTTTTCGGTACATTAGGCTCCATACGAATTTGCAGTTATGCCTTGTACCTTAGTTGTAGACTAAGAATGACCTTCACTTAGCCTAACCCTTCCCTGAATGGGTTTAGAAGCCTGCGTCCCTGCGTCACCAAGGCCACAGACCACCCAGCCCGCTGGCACTCTGTCTTCGTGCCTCGAAGCTGAGGCGTTTGTGGGGAGACGGGATGGTTATAACCAAAACCCTGCCGTCTAAGGTTAAGTTACTCCATAGCAAGAGGCACCAAATGCAGAATGTGGCGTTCTGACGCTGCACGGAACGATGCAAGGTAAGTTAAGAATAGGCTTCTGCTCCTGCTGTGCTCCGTACCGAATGGTGGCAAGGTTTACTTGCCAAACCACTGGACTCTGGAACTGTAGCGACGGTACGTCCGTCCATGATTAAAAGTCCGAGCAGATGGGGGCAAAATCGATTGGTCTCGTGGACCTGCGCCTGCACATGAGACGTTGTGATGACGTCCAGTGGCCCTCGGCTGTGGTCGCTGCTCCGCCACGCCTCTGCGCGAAAGCACCAACATCCGGCCATGCCCAGTATGTACGTAGTACACCCACAATGCCCACCATCAAGGCTGAGCACTGCAAGCGGCTCGGCATTCTGGATGTCGCCCAACCTATTAAGGCAGAGTTGTAGATACCTAAGCAGCCGGGTATCCGACCCTGCCTACTTAAAATAGAGAGCCGCGCACCTCCAGGATCTGGTTCTTGATTCTTGCAAAGCAGCCCACCCGCATCCAACCCGTTATATTCCCCTCCCCCGCCCACGTCAACGCGACGACGCACTCGACAGATAGAAGACCCCTCCATCCCACAGCTCCCGATCTGACCCAGCACCAAAATCCCGCGGTCATGTCATACCAAGGCTACGGCGGCGCACCTTATGGTCGTGAGTATTTCCACTCCCCTCAGTCGCAATCCTCCTAACCACCGTCGCAGAGCCACCCCAGCAAGGCTACGGCCAGCAGTATCCCCCGCAGCAGTACCCCCCGCAGCACGGCCAGCACCCTCCTCAGCAAGGTGGCTACCAGCAGCCTCCCCAGCAACCGCCCTACGGCGGCTACCAACAGCCCCCGCCAGGCCAATATCCGCCGCAAGGAGGTTACCAGCAGCCTCCCCCCTCAGCAACCGCCCTATGGAGGCTACCAGCAGCAACCTCCACCTCAACAATACGGCGCTCCTCCTCCTCAACAATACGGCGCTCCTCCTCCCCAGCAGTACGGCCAACCGCCTGCGCAGTATGGTGCTCCTCCTCCCCAGCAGTATGGCGCGCCGCCTCAGCAGTACGGCGCACCAACTGGGCCTCCTACGCCGGCGACGTTGGGCTACGGCCCGCCCCAGATCATTCAATGGGACCCCAGTGCGGATGCCCAGGCTCTGCGCAAGGCCATGAAGGGATTTGGTACAGACGAGAGGACTTTGATTTCCATCTTGGCGAACAAGGATGCTCTGCAAATCGAGGCCCTGCGCACGGCCTTTGACCGTTCGTTCAAGCGCAACCTTATAAACGATATCAAGGGCGAGACCAGCAGCTGGTTTGAATTGGCACTGGTTCAACTTGCCCGCGGCCCCCTTCTGGCCGACGTGCACAACCTGCACGATGCTATGGTCGGTGCTGGCACCAAGGAGCGTGTTCTCAACGATGTGCTACTCGGACGGTCAAACGCCGACATTCAGGCCATCAAGAGCGCCTACTACCGCACCTTCCATGACAAGCTCGAAACCGTTGTCCGCGGGCGGGGATCTCAGCATGAAGACTGAGAGGCATTTCATCATGGTCCTCGATGGCAAGCGAGCCGAAGACTCCGCTCCCGTCATCCCGCAGCAGGTCGACGACGACGTCATGCAAATCTACAAGGCCACTGAGGGCAAAAATGGGCACCGACGAGATCTTGGTCTGCAGCATCTTCACCAAGCGCAATGATAACCAGATCCGTGCCATTGCCCACACCTACAAGCAAAAGTTCAACAAGGACCTCGAGAAAGTCATCAAGAGCGTGAGTTTAAAGTACCTCACACACGTAATTACTACTTTTACTAACTTTAGTCCAGGAATTCTCCGGTCACATGGAAGATGCTCTGCTCTTCCAGCTTCGCAATGCTACCGACAAGTACATGCATGCTGCCAAGCTCCTCGAGGACGCCATGGCCGGCATGGGAACCAAGGACCAGCTGCTCGTCACTCGTGTTATCCGATTCCACTGGGACCGCGCTACCCTCGCTAACGTCAAGGGAGCCTACCAACAGCGCTACGGCAGAAGCCTGTCAAGCAGAATCAGTGGAGAGACATCGGGCGACTATCGGAAGACGTTGCTTGCTGCTATTGGCGAACCATGGTAATGAACGCAATGTGTCTCGAACATAAAACGGACCTTGTCGAAGATATCACGATTGGATGGGGACTGCATTTTACCACAGTGCTACGGTCGCTGCTATGGAGGATAGGCGTTAGGGAATTTTTGATACCATGAACCATGACGTTTCTTACAGCTGTGCATTGGGGTGGAGATGCTGGGATATGGATACCAATGGGTGCGACGTCAAGTACAAATACAAAACCCACAGTGTTACACTCGAAAACCAATTGCCACCTTCTGATGTCTTGTTATTTGACATGGTGGAACATGCGCGCCATTCAACTTTGGCAACTTATATGCTCTCGAGCGCGAACAGAATAGATAGCAACCCAGCTTCGCCACTGTAACGAACATTTTAGGCGACGTATTGCTGAAGAACTAGCTCAACTTGGTACGTAACATATCTACAAGAAATATAAACCTTCTCACCTTTTCAACCTAGGCGTAAGGGGTGTGATATAGCGCTGTGCGGCGAGAGCTCACAGAGCTCTCCTTTCTTATGGTGGGTGTGCAGCGCGATTCCAAGTGACGCAGCTTACTTGAATTAACTGATCTTTTTAGCTTAACGGCTAGGAGGTCTATTGTGAGCTGGACACACCGTCCTAGCTCTCACACTGGGTATATTTAATAAATTCTTGATATATCTTGTTTATAACTCGTACAACTTATTAGAAGTGCTGTATACTTAATAATATTGTTAAGTTTGAATTTTAAATTTTAAAATTCTCTGGATAGAATACTAACTGTTAATCGCTGTATCGTTTTTAGCTGTAATAAATACAAATAACTAGCAATTAATATTATAAAAAAATAATAAGAGATATTCACTTCTTTTAATTTCTATTGCCAAACTCATTTTAAAAACAGGATACATACAGGTTCAGCTCTAACAGTGTGGTACCCACTTGTCTATACACCTAACAAAGATAAGAGGCGCTAGTCTGTTTGCAGCTCTTTAAAAAGCAATCCTAAGTAGCTTTACAGGTGAAAAAAAAGGGTCAGCACTCTGGATGCTGCCTGATAATTTAGGCATCAAGCTAAGATAACAGCTTATGATTGGCCATATTTTGTGGGTCCTAAGACGCTAATAAGCACGCTAACAAATTTATAATCAAGCAGCATCTCCTTTTTTTCCCTGCACAGCCTTTTTCTCCAGTGGGCGTCTGAACACCGATCGACCCGTTGCCTTCCCTGTTTTAGCGGCTCACTGAACGCGTGCCGTGCAGCTGCTCCCGGAACCAGAACCAGGCGCGATATCAACCTGCTTCGAAAGTGCTGATTCAGATCGCACTTGCCCAGCTTGTTTTATGTTGAAGACGCATAGCACCTTCCTCAGGGCTCTTGTTCAACTTCGGTTTTACTTATGATCACGGAAGCAACGCCTGGACTGACGGTGTCATCCATTGAAAGCTCATCGCATCCCTCGTATCCCTGCACGAAGCTGAGACGACGCTCGACACCAGCGCTGGGCGCGACTCACTTGCGCAACTCGTCTCAGCGCGGTTCTGACCCAAGATGGCTACGCACGCGGCCTTTCCTCCCTCTGGCGGGCCTAGTCAGAGTGTCGTCAACGGCGTCATGTCGACTGTTTCGCCCTCTCCTTCGCCAAAATTTTCCGACTCGACTCTGCCCAACAGCGCGCCAGCATCGCGTCCAGCTTCGAGCGGCTCCCGTCTTTCGGCTCCACCCGTGACAGCACCGATGGCTGTGTCGTCGCCATACATGCATGCTACTCATGCTCCTGGATCTCACAGCTCACCACCGCTACCTCATCACACCAACTTCAACAACCAGGGCGTGCCTCAGCATATGACACATAATGGTTTTCACTATCAACCGCAACCTGCTGGCTTGCAAGCTCCCCCTCCTCAGCAAGCATATCCTTATCACCACCGTGTGCAACACCTCCCTCATCAACAACCCATAGGACCACCTTCCAATTTTGCGCCACCTCCGCCACCAGTCAGAGGAGATATTCCCCCACCGAACAAAGGGTTGACATCGCCAACTGCAACCAACAACGTGCAGGTCTCGCCGGAGTACCATAACCTCGTGAACATGATCTCAGCGGCCAGTTCTGAAACCGTTCGCCAGGTCATTAGAGATCGATGGGAGAAAGCGCTTCTGGGCTCACAGTATCACGTTGCATTCCTTGTAAGTCCACCCGGCTCTTCCTACGCTTTATCGCCACAACTCTTTTCGATCCCCAAGTCTTGTTCAGCTACATTCAGGCGGCTCCGTCAAGCACTCATCTTTCATGCCAACTGTGGCATTTCTCGTTGTTCTTTATCCCAACCTCCACATGTTCCTGATTCACGCCGGATTGTGGCTATTTCTCTTGTGCTTGAAACCTAATCCCACCTATCATCTCGCCGAGATATCGTCACAGCTAACATGTATGATAGTTGAATGCGACTATACACCAAGCCAACGCTGAGACGCTTAGCCGAGCAGTCAAGGACTTTGGGAGTAAGATGGTTAAGGTGTCAAAAGAGCACATAGTGCGGCATCTAAGTGCCGAGGACTTTGACGAGGTAGCCGACTTGATGCTTGCCAAGGTCAGTCCTGGCTTCTTGGACAAGGCTCTTGCTCGACGCTTCGAGACAATCCCGGCGCGGCAGCTGGTCAATACATTGGCACGAGCGGAGCGCCTTGGATATGATGCTCAGGATATTGTCAACGAAGAGCACGTCATGCCGTCTCTGCATTCGCTGGTTGTGCCGTCTCTTCCTTTGAAGCCTGTTCCGTCACAAGCTACTCCATCGCAGCCCATGGCACGGCAAAATGTTACTCTACAGCCTGGTTCGAAAGAGCCTGTAGCCACACAGCTAGCGGCACCGCAGGGCGCCGTGGGCGCACCTACCTTCACGAGTTCTAAACCAAAACCAGGTGGGATTGTGTACTGCGTCTGTGGTTGGCCTTGCAGCTCGACAAAGGCGCAGGAATACGTAAGTAAACCCCTTTCACGAACGGTGCTGAGTGCTGACACCCCGCAGCATTGGAAGAAAAGTGCCTGTCACAAAATCGAGGAAACAGACAAGGTGGGGAAGGATCTATGCCCTCATTGCGGATGTCGGTTTATCAGCGGCAACGGCTTGGCCTATCATCAAAAAGTGAATGTTTGTGGAGCCTATACAGAAGAACAAGCAAGGAAAATGATGACTGCCATTTCCGCCTTCCGCAAAGAGAAGCAGGGGCAGAGCGCTGCTTCGCAGGCCCCTTCGCAGGACTCGCCGGCCTGGCGTCAACATCAAACCCCTCCAACTCAGGGAACTCCCAAACCTGGTTGGACGACACCATCGGGTGATCCGTACTCAAAGCTTACACCCGACCAACGACGAGACTTTGAGAAGGACATGAATGAGGCTGAGGAGTACTATGGCGGGTTGATGAGGCAAGCCATGGAGCTTCCGGAACCCGAACAGGGAAAACAGTTGGCAAGCTTGAAAAATCGGTACAACACGAAGCAGAGCGTGACACGCAAGAAATACGGCATTCGACTTCGTGAGAGACGTAGCAAGGCGCAGCTCGACGCGCAGCGAAGTCGTCTCTTTGGAACACCAGACGGGCCTTCGTTATCAGGGCGTGATGATGATCCCCCCGGCATCCAAGAAAGCGCGGACTGGCGAGGAGGGTCAATCCACCGTCACGGCGCAGGTTAATAGTAGCCAGGGTGACACGCCACGCAAAAGGATTCCGGTGGCCGAGATAGGTGGACTGTCAGGATCATCTGCAACGGCAGAACTAAATGATCCTACTGCTGTATCGACCCAGCTGCACCAGACACAGCAGCCCAGCCATGCGGGTGGGCAAGCACCGAGCCACGTTCATCCTCCTCTGCCAGGGATGCCCGTGGCCAGCGGGACTCGGGATGAACCCATGTCTATCGAAGATATTTCAAGTGACTCAGATACTGATAGTGATGATGATGACATCCCTGCGTCGCTCCCTACGACTCAGGGCTGAAGGACTACAGGGTGTCGGGGGATTGGCGTTTCTAGTTTTTGGAAGCTATTAAGATGGAGGATGCTTGGGGCAATTCTCGGATCTAAGGAAGCATGGAGTTTGAGGCACAGGCGAAAGGAGCTCGGCGGCTGAAAAACATGCGAAGGATTTTGGACTGAAGTCTGCCGAATATTTTTTGGGTCGTCGGAATGAGAGTATTAGGAAAGGGGTGAAGGTCGAGGTTCACTCGAATCAACAAGGTTCTAGACTCAATCATTCGTCGCTAGTTCTAGCTGGGGTTTCAGACCAAGATTTGTGAATCAGAACTATTGAGTCTAGCTCGCCCGCCACTGGTCCCATCTTCACTTCATTGGTGCACTTCCCAGCACTTGAACAGTCCACCCGAGTCGATCAACTCAACAGCGAATTCGCAAGAAAGACGACATATTGGTCGCCTGGGTATGTAGCTAGATCACAAGCTGATATATTCACCCGCTGAAGATTTTTTTCAGAGCTTCTGAAAGGTTGATTATTGATGTTATCGAAAACGGGCTTACGCCACATTTGACTAGCAAAATTCAGGGGGTGGGAAGTCAGCTCCACTTGAAGGGAGAGAGCCAGACAGCCAGACAGCCAAAAGGGAGAAAAGGATGTAGACAAATTGGTGGCATTTACAGTCAAGGATACCGTGTTTGCATTCCCGTGGCGTTTGGGCTTAGTAATCCTGAGCTGTCGTGCCTTTGCTCTTCACTCCATCCACCAATCCCGTCTTCTGTTCCCTACGAACTCATCATCATCACAGCTGCTATACGATGACCTCCTCCAATGAGCAAAGCGGCTCTTTGTTGAACGACGGCGTCAATGCCGCCAATGCCACCATCGACCAGGGCCAGGATGCCTCCCCCGCCAAATGGACCGAGTTCCGATTACCCCCCCTGCGACTCCTCCTCTTCCGCGTCGCCTGGTTCCTCGTTCCCAGCTTTCTCCAGAGCCGATATATGCGTGAGCACGTCCGCCCGACGAAACTAGGCCCTACGGCCTATCTCGACGGTGTGAGAGGCGTTGCTGCGCTCATTGTCTCCTTCGGCCACTTTACGACACCAGGCTACGATACTCACATTGGCTGGGGGGTCAATGGCGGCAATTACCAATTCATGCGTCTGCCCTTCTGCCGTCTGGTGTATAGTGGAGGGGCCGCCGTAGCCGTCTTCTTCGCCATCTCTGGCTATGTCCTCTCGTATAAGCCCATACAACATATCCGGAACGGAAACTTGGACAGCTTCAGCACTGGCTTGAGCTCCATGGCCTTTCGGCGAGCGATCCGTCTTTACCTCCCGACTACGATTAGCACGGCAATCATCGCCTGCATTATGCAAACGGGTATACTCGAGCGGACCCAAGCGATCGAGAACGATAGAACATATTTTAATTACAATATTCCCTTTCACCTTCGGGCACTTCCCTCTGCATCTGAGGAGTTCATGCGTTGGGTCAATGTTGTCACAGGGGCGTTCTTCGCCTTTAGCTGGGACAAGTATGTGCCATATGCCTGTAGTTTACTGCATTTACCTTGGTTCCCCCTTCAAGTTCATACTAACCAAAACACCTAGGGTATGATGGTCATTTATGGACTATCCCTATTGAATTCCGCGGCTCGTTCTACCTATTTGCTGTCATTCTAGCAACGGCTCGTCTCCAGACTAAATATCGGCTCCTTACTGTTGCGGCCATCATGTATTACAGCTACACATATTCCAGATGGGAATTCATGTTATTCCTCAGTGGCATCCCCCTCGTTGAGTGGGACCATATTCGTGGGGCTCACATTCCACCTTCGGTCCTAGGAGAAAAGGAAGCCACCCCCACACGATCAACATTGAAGACAATCTTCTGGCACCTGGTCAGCGCCCTAGGCCTCTTCCTCCTGAGCCAGCCTGAAGAGGGAGGTGAGACAACCCCTGGCTGGGCTTACCTTACATCTCTGATCCCAGAGTGGTGGGGGGTTGAACAGCAACGCTATTGGCAAAGTGCCGGTGCCGTCTGCTTCCTGTTTGGCGTCGGCCACTCGCCATGGTGGCAGCAAGTCTTTACCTCACGCATTGCTCAGTACTTGGCCAAGATTTCATACTCTATATACCTTGTCCATGGGCCAGTGCATAAGTTGATTTGCTTGCCCTGGCAGAAGTTTGTCTGGGATCTAACGGGCGTTGAGGGAAATGCATTCCATGCCGGATACGTCTTGGGCGTCTTGTTCAGCATCCCAATGTTCATTGTGTTTGCTGATATTTTCTGGCGGGCTGTGGATATCCCTACAGTCAAGTTTGCTAGATACTACGAGACCAAACTCAGTATCAAGGTCAACTACGATACCTCCGCTCATCGCATGCAGCTGTGCGGCTCGCAGCGCTTACGTCAGGCGTACGCTTAGATCAGGAGGCAGTCGGGGAGCTCATGGAGCTGCAAGGGAAAAAGAAACACCGGGTATCCGGGAGCTATGACCGACACCGACCAACACTTGAGAAGATCCAGAGCACTCAGCTCGTGGCACTGGTGGGGGGATGGAATCAGCCTAGAGACACTACCGACCTCGCCTAGTTCTGCCACGTTTCGTCCAAGGCTCAAGAGGCGAGAGTATGGTGTGGGTAGCAAGGTGAGATGCGACTGTGCGGGTGGCGGAATGATGTAGTTGTGCGTCGAGATGTGTGTCGAGTTGACGAGCTTGAGCATGTGGGCGTCCAAGTTTCCGTCTTGTTTTATACTTGAAGCTAGAAGCGTCACATGGGCAGCGAGAGGGATGGGAGAGATGTCCGCCAAGACTTGGCTCGGCATCCGAACGAACCGGTCTAAGCTGGTTGGGTTGATGATGGCCGTGGACATGGATATGGATATGGATGGATTGAGAGATGGAAATGCGCCGCTGAGGGGAATCTCTGGGCGAGCGAGCTCGGCTATTGGGCGTTTCATGATGCAGTCGGGATGTAGTCAGAGAAGTTAGCGGCTGCAAGTCTGTGGTCAAATAAAGTAAAGTATTCGCACCTGTCATTCGCGGAATTGACGGACGGGGAGTCTAGAGCTTCTCCGGACGTGCTCGATCTTGCGGTCCGGTGTATCATCTCCACTTCGCTGGGCACTCTCCACCGTAATATTCCCTGTTCGCTTCTGTCATCACCAACGGGCCAGCCATGGGAAGCGCTCACCAGGACCCGGACCAGACCGGGACAGACGAGGTCCAATCGGGGGCAGAAACAAAGCCAAACACCAAGACGGAGACGGAGACGGAGACGGAGACAGAGGCAGTGTCGGAAACCGAGATGCCCTCGTGGTGGCCGCGTGGGCTCTTGTCCTTTTGGCGAGACTGCGACTCTGGGCCACGTTTTGTTGCGCGATCCCGTCCTTTGCGTGTATGGAGAACCTCGTGCGTGTGTTTGGAGAACCTCGTGCGTGTGTTTGGAGTCCCTCGTCTGTTTGGCGCACGTCGTGTTTGGAAGGCCTCGTGTTTGAGGTGCCCGCCGCGATGGAACTCTCTCGGTGACAATCACAGATTAGAAACTGACGGGTGGCACCATGACCGGGCTACGCGAGCCAAGACGGGCTCGCACAGAGCAGAGCACGCACTGAGAACAAAGACCCGGACAATTCAGGGCTGGGGTGCGCCTGTCTACTCTCTCTCCTCTCCCCAGCCAAACGGTGAAGCGAAACTCGACAAGGCAAGGTCGCTCGCTCGTCGCTCGTGTGAAGCCGAGACGAGACAGGAAGACCCTCAGCAGCGCATCCAACGCCCGGTCAGCGCCCGGTCATGGCCGCATCCGCGCGCGGCCAAGGCTTCCATTTCCTTATCCTCGTCATAAGCGGAATTCTTTGCGGCTGTCACCTATTCGCAATGCGCGACTGGTCCGTCGACCGCGGGCGCCGGCGCGGGTCTTCCCTCCAGTTCCCCATCCATCTCCCCGTCGCCCGCCTCGTGTGACAATGCGAGCGACGGTGGGAGTGACGGTGGGACGGGGGTCGTTTCGCTCGTCGGCTTTTGGGCCAAGAGCACGTTTGGCGCGTTTTGGATCTGGCAGCTTGAAACGCCAACCGCCCGACCCGCCGAATGGATGCGCGCGATCTGCTGCTCATCACTCGAGCTGAGCTACTGAAGCTGAGCTGCGAACTAACGCCTTGGTGCTGGAATTGCCACTCGCGCAAGCCGGCGGCCCCTCTTCGCCACTGTTGATCAGCGCCAATCGCTGTCTTGCTGTTCTCTATCCGCCTCGCGCGCCTCGTGAGCCTAGAAGATGCCGTCGACGGCGCTGAAACCGCCGAGATGCGGTTCGTCTGTACCCGTTCGGGCGTCTGCAGCGCGTCCTGCGTCATGACTGGTGCGCCCTGCCAAGCCGACCTAGGCCTTACTCAGGCTTTGCAGGTTTTGCAGGCCTCGCACGGCCAGGCGCTGCACGCGAGAGGGCCCAGGATCCAGGATCCCCGGGTCTGTTCGCAGCCAGAGTCCAGCCCAGGGGAAAAAACTCCAGCCTCAGGGCCGTCCAGGGGCCTCCCTGACTAGGTCAGGATTGCCAGACTAGGTCAGGATTCCCTCACCAAAGACGCCCGGCCAGGGGTCAGCCAACTCAAGTTGTAGTTGGTTGACGACTTGACAACCGTCTGAGAAGGAGAAATGTGACTGTGTGAGAGTGTGTGGATCACCGGTTTCTGTTGCCGCCTCCACCCCACGTTGTTGATAACGTCCCCGTGGGCCGCTCTAGTGACGCCCTCTGGTTTCGATTCTTCTTGTTCCTTTCTCCCCATCTGGCCGGACCAGCATTTATGTTTCTTCGTCGATCAGCGTTTTGTTTTGTCTCTCTACCCGCCGCCTATCCTTTTCCTTCTTCTCCTTTGCCAATTACAATAACACCCAGTTTCTATACCCCTTGAGTCTGTCTTGTCTTGTCTGCACACGCCCTCATCGTCAACAACCTCTACACCACCACCACCAATCCCACCATGGCCCCGATCCTAAGACCAGCCAGTTTCGAACGCATGGCCGAGGCCGGCAAAGTATCCCGCTCCTCGACGAGCCGTCCCTCACCGACCTCGCAAATGATGATTCCAACGCCGCCACCTCCGGGCCCTCTTTCAACGGTCCTGATCGGTCCCAAGCAGCAGCGCTTCAAGGTCAACAAGCGTCTCCTCTGCGCCTCAGCGTCCTTCTTCAGCGAACGCCTCCAGGATCCCTCCCAAAGCCGGCCCATCTCGCTCTGGCTCCCCCGCGAGTCGGCTTCCATGTTCGCCCTCTTCGTTGAGTGGGTTCACCTGGGTCCTCGCTTCCGCCACTACATCGACGATGCCGTCGTCAACGCCCGAGAGACTGGCGACCAGCACCTCCGTGACTTCCACTGGGCCATGATCCGCCTTCACCTGTTCGCATCTCACCTCGCCCTCCACCGCCTGCAGGATCTCGTCATGGACGCCGTCCAGGACCTATATCTCCGCCGCGACTGGGACGTGCCCCCGAGTCTGATCAACTTCCTCTACACCGAGTGCGAGGACCTCGCCGCCATCCGCCTCCGCCGATGGGCCGTGGCCATGGTTGCCTTCTCCTTCAACGGCGGGCCTCACGTCGACTTCAACTCCCAGGACCTGACCGAATCGGAGCCGGCCCGCTTCAGCGACCTCCTCGACGACCAGCTGCCCGAGTTCTCCGCCGACTACGACCTGCACATGCGCAAGATGCGCGAGTCCGGCCTCGACATCCGCTTCAAGAACCCGCAGCTCCGCATCCCCGCCAACCGCCTGCGCAACGACGAGCGCGCCTTCGGCTTCCGCCAGTGCTCCTTCCACTCACACCGTGCCACCGTCGGCGAGCGCCGCTGTCCCCACAACGGCGGCGCCTCGGCCAAGTTCCACCGCATCCACCACTCCGTCAGCGGCACCCGTGGAGCGGTCGTGGCGGGGCTGTCTACTCCGAGCCGGAGGAACCACGATATCGTTCCTCCACCGCTGTTCTCGGGGCGACTTGACGAGGACGAAGAGGGCGATGTTGATGACGCGATCTCCAAGGCCATCAAGCACGTGAGGTCGATTTCCAGTACGCTGAAGACATGAGGGGGAGTATGCTTGTACGAAAGCAAATCTCCTGAGACGGACGGGACAGGGCCTTGATGGCTTGTAGCTCTTCCTCATAAAGGAAGCCGATCCATCCCCTTGTCATCCCGCCATACACCGCGAGCTCGAGCTCGAGCATGTCGCCTGAGGCGACCTCGAACACCAACGCGGTGCTGGATTCAAAGTCCTGCAACTATACGGCATGCCTGACTAGTCGACTCACTCATGACCTACAAGAGCGGCTGGCCGCCTACCTGGTGCTGCCGAACGGTCAACCTTTGTTGGCCAAGGCGAAGTCGTCAGTCGACTACGACCCGACGCATACTCACCGATTCCGCCTTAGGAGTCAGCGTCTCGTCATCGCTCATCCAGGGGCAAGTAGGTAGATAATACGTTAGGTAAATAGTAATTCATCAAAAATATAAAATCGTCTAGAAACCTAATTGTATCATATAGTGAGATTAATGTCATTATCACGGAACGGGACAAGGTGGAGAGAGATTGTGTCAACTATAATATTTCTCGTTCGATAGACACTGGTGTCCTGCCCCATTGATATGGATTCGTCTTCCCCTTTCCTATCCAGATAGGGCTACAAGTATACCAGTGTCCTCATCAAGACTAGCTTCCAGGAGGAGTGATTGCGCACTCCTGCACACTACCGCCAGCACCATCTGGCGTCCCTCTTGGTGGGGAGAGTGGTGGCGGCGGTAGGGCTGAAAAATCAAAAACACGACACTGAGGCTCTGTTGGCCTGCTAGCTGATCATTCCATCATATCATATCATCATGAGTTGTAAATCGTTCCGAATCCAAAAAGAAATAAAAAATAAGGCCCTTGATCGATCCGAGCAAAAAGGCAAGAAAGCCATCCAATCTGACAAGTTCACCAAAGCGTGACTCGGGTCACGGGGAAGAATCCGTTTCCTGGCGTAAAGAAGAAATGCTGAAGAGTAAAGAGAAGCAATAGTAGGCTGTCGTCGAAAGCTCGCTGCCGTCTAAGGTATGCATCATGTTGGGAGTATGGCATGCGCCTTTTGATATCGATGGCGATGACTCCGGTCTCATATATGGTGTCGATGTACTCGTGAATCTCGTGAGACAACATGAAGAAAGAGCAAATGTACAAAGGAAAAAATGGTGGCGTTATTAAAGCGGCGACTCGGATCGTCGCCGAGGTAGGCCCCGGCGGCGAAAGTCCTTGAGGCGGTCGTCGATGTAGGCAAGCCGGGTGGCCAGCGAGGAGCGTGTCACAGGGCCACTGTCTCCGGATGGTCGAACAGTGTTGAAAGGTCGGCGAATCGACCCCATGTCGATGCTCGAAGAATGCGTTAAGCGATTTGGAAAAGAGTGACTTGAGTTTGTGAGTGAGAAAGGCGATCCCAGCCGTGGGGGAGCCTCGACTGGAGCAGCCAACATGGCCAATTGGGGAGGTTGAGGGCGAGAAGCCTCAAAAAGCTCCTGGAGGTTCGCGCGAGGGACAAACAAGCTATCTCTCTCCTCCAGAGAGGAAGAGCTAAATTCAGGCATTGCCGGTGCAGTGCTGGGCTCTTCGGTGGCAGAGGATGGATCCACCCAGAGATCGGATCCAAGACTGGGTCGCTTGATTCTGCGAGGCTCCAGCAGCGGCTGCTTCGACCGTCGCTTCTGCGTAGATCGACTGCGGGTGAGTCTGACGGGGGACTTTAGAGCCCGGCGCGGTCCGGTTGTGTGACTTTGCCTTTGCAGGTCTGAATCAATGACGAAGCTCGAGGGGAGTGAACTTGAAGAGCTTGGGCCGTAGCTTCGAGTGGTAAATGGCGACGCGAGCGGGGCACGATCAGACTCCAGAGGCTCGTGTCCAGGGAAGGGAGGAAATGCCTCCGTGTAGGATGGTGGAGGAGGGAGTTCCTCGGGTTGAGGAGGGTCAGGTAGCGAATTGGTGAGCTGGGCCAAAGGTCCCTGCAGCTGCATCGACTCCGACGTGCTGACGGCCAACGACATGACCATGTCTTGGCCAGAAAATACCGAAGGAGACCGCGCTGGTGCAGAGCGGCGGCTCCAGAAGCGAGCTGCACTCTTTCCAAAGGGGGTTGGGCTGGGAGCCAGGTACTGCTGATTACGTGCTGACGTCCTCGCATTGACTTTGCAGAGCTCTCTGAGATGGGCTCGGGTGGCTGCACAAGTATGCGGCCATTGGACAAAGGTGCCGGAGCGCTGCGCGGTTGGTGTTGTGCTACCACTCTTGCTGTCGGCAATTGCCTGCGACTTGGATCCTTTCCAGCTCCTCTTTGCTTCCCGCGCAACACGCAAGCATACACCGTGTGGGGGGATCCGCTCTTACCGAGCCGAATTGGGGTAACTTTGGGATCTTGCAGATACATCATGTATGTAGACCACAGGTGCTGGCTCATTGGCTTGGTCCAAGGCGCCCTCCTCAACTTTCCTCTGGATACTGCACTCGGTTGCGCCTTGATGGTCTTGTCGGCATCTTCAGCCGAGGGCAGCTCGACGACGTGATCGGCTTTTTCTGTCTCGGGGCTCACACATTGGTTCAACTCCTCGGAGCTGATTGAGAAGTAACTGAGCAGGGAAGTGCTGGTGTGTGTTGAGTGCGCGGTAGAAGGACGGCTGGACTCGTAGTCTGGGCTTGACTCCAGGCTGCTGATGGTCGAATCGAGAGACCATTTCGGGAACTGCTTTGGGGACAGAGAGGGTACGAGTCCGGGCGCAGGGGTTTTGGGAGGCGAGAACATGCGCTCTGGGACACCAAGTGGTGTCAAGGGCATGTCACCCATGTCGCTCAACTGGGACAACGGGTACATGCCACCATCCATATCCTCGTCGAGCACACGGGGCTCCTCGATGCTCGGGATGGGGATATCTGCAGCCGCTACTGAGGCGAGAAACTGCTGCGTGGGCGCGTTGAGATTCGACGCATTCCTCCTCTTAATTCGGAATCGAGGTCGCGGAGGGGATGGCGGCTGCGCATCGCCCTCTGCCGTAGGCTCAGGGGTCTTGAAGAGAGCATCGCAGCAAGCGCCTCGCGACCAAGCGGCCGCGAAAGGTTGCAAAGGGGGGCATGGTGGAGTAGGAAGTATGCGGTTGCGCAGTGGTGTCGCGCAGAGCAGGGGGCGTCGCGGTATAAGTAGGCGAGGGTAGTGGCGATGGCCTGTGGCAAAAGGAAGCAAGCCGGAGGTTTCGGGACGTGACAGTAATGTCTTAGATCTTGTCGCTGTGCCGCGGAGTGTTGATATTGGGAGAGGTTGGATTGCGATAAAGTTATAAGCAAATGTCGAGTGCCGGTGACGCAAAGGTAAATCTGGGCGTCGTGGAGAGGTCAAATCCGTTGACCAGCTCAGCTGAGACGTGTAGCTCGCTCGTTTAAGGTGCCGGGAGGTTGGATAATAGGCCGCGAGGAGAAGAGAGGTGACGCGAGAGCGACAACAGAAGGAAACGGGTGGTCGTCGCGAAGCGTCGTGGGAGCAGTCGAGTCGCGCCGGATAGTGTTGGCTATGTGCGAGGCAAGACAGTAGAGTAAACGGTGCTGTTTATTGTGTCGCCGTCGCCGTAGTGTTGTGGCTGTCGTTGTGGTGGTCGTCGCCAGCGGTGGACGGAGTTGCCGGTCGCAACAGTACTCACTCTTTACTTGCGCGCGCTCTGTCGCAGCCGTGTTATCCAAAGTTGGACGGGCACAGACACAAGTCGACAAGAAGTCGGCAACGAAGATTGAAAAATATCGACAGCTCAGCTCAGGTCACCCGGCCGGTAGACGGCGCAAAGGCACAGAGAGGCACGGGACACGGGGGGGATGGGCGCAAACGGGAGACTGGAATGGGGAAGAGGTGAAGAGGAAGGGAAAGGGAAGGGGAAGAAAGGCGACGGAGTGAAGGTGGGTGTGGCGGGCGGGAGGTGTGCGGTATGTATGAGGGACCCTTCGTGTGCTGGTTTCCCACTGGCCTCTGGGCTTCTGGGGGGTCCTCACTAGGCCGGTACCTACCTGAGGTACCTAGCTCGAACCAAGGTTGGGTGCTGTGAGGCCGCTGGGACACGCCTCCAGCAAACACGCCCGGGGCCGTCGCAAGGGCCGCCCAGGTGGGCCAACAGCGAACAGCGGGTGGCGCGAACCCTACCAGCGTCTGGAGGTACTTGTGGTACTTCGTGCCTGGCCGCCTGCTGGGTACCCCCACCAGCACTCCCCAGGCCAAGCCCTGTCCCAGGTTTCCAGCGGTTGTAAGCGGGCTGCCAGGTGGTGGACGAAGTGCGAGGTCTGGGGGGGCATGGGTTCTCGAGGTACCTTGCCGTAGCAGCTGTACCCGGCACCCTCTGGCTTCTCTCCCCTCCTCCCCCGACAAGCCCCCCCAACAGTCGCAGCAGCTAGCGCGCACGCCCTGGACAGAGTCCACTCCGGCAGCGCCCGTCGCAAGAGGCGATCAATCGGCGGTCAGTCGCTGGAGGGCACGTTCGACGATGGTACGTGCTGGCGGGGAGCAGGGGCCCTGATAGTGACGGACGGGATAGGTTTGGCTCCCATAGTTAGAGCAGTCAGAGCAATTAGAGAGTCCAGATGGGAGTAGAAACGAGGCGGTGGAATGCAGGACGGGAGACGGGAGTGACAGTCTGGGCCAACCTGAAGCAGTAGCTCTCTGGTTTGGTCCCCAGTGTGTGAGTGATGTGGTGGGCTGGAACTACTACGACATTCAATGTACAAAGTACTGAACCATTACGTGCCGAACACCTGCGTGGTCCGCGCCGTGCGTTCTGCAACTCTGCACACGTCCTTGGAGCTTCTGGGTAATTTCACAATCAACCCCGTCCTGAATAGGAAGCGGCAGTATTAGACTTGGCCGGGGCCGCGCATACGCATATGCGTCGTACGGCTAGGCGTGTGGGAGTGACCGTGGGAGTGGCTGTGGGAGTGGCCGCGGGACGCACCACGACAGCCGGAGCTGCATATTCATACAGATTGAACAGCTCCACGGCCAGCAGCGGCAGCAGCAGCAATAGCTCTGCTCCGCATGCCCTGATTGTCGCCTGTCGTTGGACGGCTGAGGGCCAGTGGCTCAGCAAGCCCCCAGACTACAGCAGACGCGTTGTTTGGAATCGAACGCGACGAGAGCCGGATTGGCCAGTGGCTCTTGTTGTTATGGTTGAGAGTGAGACAAAAAGCCAGCACAGCTCGGGTCCCAACAGGCAAAGTCAGGTCACTTGAGGTAACTTTTGGGCGCCCCGTTGGAACTGGGGCACTTGGCACCAGCGAGGGATACGACGTAGGTATGTATTCGTCGTGTCCGTAGCTGGCGATGGACTCTTTCGGGTCCGGAGTGGCTGGTGGAGCCAACAGGCGCCTTACCTTGGATAGGGCGAGCCTCTTGGCCAGATTCACGGCCACAAGCCAATGCGGCAAGGCGACTCGATGGGCGTCCGGAAACTTTCCAGCGTGTGTGTGAA
The DNA here is from genome assembly GCA_002991585.1 of Ilyonectria mors-panacis. Lineage (NCBI taxonomy): Eukaryota > Fungi > Ascomycota > Sordariomycetes > Hypocreales > Nectriaceae > Ilyonectria > Ilyonectria mors-panacis. Next base: position 430,703 of record PPHJ01000112.1, on the reverse strand, counting down.
GCGGGAGGTTGGCTCCAAGACGGACGGCCAACGTTGGGCTAGGGTTGCTTTTAGGGTCATGAGGAGTGTGGAAGCTGCTCTGCTATTGACCTGGGCCAACTGTGGATGTGATGTGCGAATGCAGGTCGGCGGCAAGAGAAACAGTCCGGCTGAGTCGCTGCAGTCGCTGCAGCATAAGGTAGCCGGGGCTGTTTGGGGCTGTTTGGGCGCACCGGGAATGGGGAATGGGGAATCGACCAAGTGAGGGGTCGTGATGATGCGCAGCTAACATGATCGGATGCAGGTTGGGGACCCAAGCAAACGACCCAATTCGAAGCTCGATGATGATGGCAGTGCTTCAGCTTGGATGACATATTTGTCCCTGTCACTTACAATGACTTCGGGTCTATCCCTCATCACCCGGCGATCATGGAATGCCTTGGAAAGAAGGTAGAGGTAAAATCTCTGCGCTCCTAGACGCGATGGGGTAGACGCGAAAATCACGCGCATGGACGCGTCGCATGTGGCCGTCGAAAAATGGCATGTCACACAAGTTTAGTAGCTACAACCCAAAAGGCCATTTCTCAATTGACCGACCAGCTGCCCACCCAGCATCTTTGAAGGCCGAGTCCCCATGTCCATTTTGGGATCGCCTTGACCCTTTCCGATTTTGCGCGGTTAATATGGATGCAGTAAACCTGGACGCTCAAACCATGCGGCGAGTCATTTGTGTGGCTGTAGTCGTGGTGGTGGTTGTGATACAGAGTGTGAGAGTGATTGTGCGCGCAATCAAGCTGCGTGACTTCTCAGCTGGACGGTTGGATGGAAGGCGTGGGCAGGTGCGTGCTAGGAGGGGCAGACAACCCAAAAGTACCCACCGTCGCTAGCTCCAGCCCAAACCCTCCAAGTGCAACAAATCAGAGGCCAAAGAGACAAATGTGACGGCACAGAAAAGCGACAACGAGCCACAGACACGCCCAATGCCATCGTCATCCATGCTGTTGTTGTCGATGGATGCCGATGCGGAGGCGTCTGTGCTGGTGTGTGCTTGCTGGTGCGTGCTTGCTGGTGTGCTTGTTGGTATGCTTGCTCGGAGGCTTGCGAACCAACCAAGCCCAGTTGCGCCCAAGACCCAAGTCAAGCCTCGACGTCAGGCTCGGTCTCACTGCTGTTCAATTGACCCGTCACGGGCACCGCCAGCAAATGTACTAGGCATCGGTACCAACGCGATGCCCAGGACGCCGGGCAAGACGAGACGACGCCCAGTCCCAAACAAGAGACATGCGGTGAAGCCGCTGGATCACGTCCTTTCCGCTTCCTCCTCCTCGTTTCGTCCTTGCCGGCGAACTTGATGGGCCGTGCTCGGTGCTACCGTGCGACAATGTGACGCCTAACCGACGACGAGTCGTGCCCTGCCCGTGGCTTGCAACACGACTTGCACCTCTTGGATCGTACATACTTTGCACGTACATACTATGTAGTAGTCAGCCACAGACACCATGGATCATGGGCCCCTCAACCATGGAAGCTCGCAGCATGGACCAGGGGACCACGGCTTTCTCGACAGACAGACGCCGCCTGCCGATCCTAGCTGAATCCAGCTAGACCCCGTCCGCACTCCCGTCCGCCGTCTGGCGAGCGGCATCACGGTGGATTGGACTGGTATAGGGTGTTCTCAGGTGGTCGAAGTGACATGTCCTGATCATGTTCATCCCCCCGGTCGGCTCCTCGTACAAATGCAACGGTCCGCATGGGGGTGCAAATGGGGGCGCACGCACAGCAAGCAGGCGAGCTCTGGCGACTGGGGGCGACTAGCAACCACCAAGGCGATGGATGAAAGTTCCACTTCGTCATTCGACGGTCGTCGCCAGGTCGCCGCCAGGTCGCCGCCATCGGTCAACCGCCTGCAACCGCCCGATAGTTGCCGCCAAATCTCGATCCACCAGCTCTGCAACCCTTGCAACCGTCATCGCGTGTCGTTTTTGCGCGTTTCGGTTTGGCCATTACGTCGTGCTGTTGCAGTTAAAACCGCAGCTCAACCGGCCGTCTCTTGGGCCGGAGTTGTGCTGTGTTTCAAGTGCTCACCCAGTTTCGTTGTCTTGTCACTTGGGAGGCTGTAATTTATAGACACACGGCCATTGCACTTCTCCCTCGCTCCCACGATGCCACCAAGCGCCTGGCAGCTCCCACGTCGCGTGTCTGAGACAACGGAGCCTTTATTTGTTTACTTACTTTGTTTTGTTTTTTTTGATGAGTGGATTCGCCTCACGGAGTAACAGCCAGCTGTAAGCCCGTCAGATCAGATCCCGCGTGGAGGGCGCTGGTGCGACGCATGTGCGTTGGCCTGCTGCAGACCTAGGTGCATTCCTGCCTCCTTTCATGTATGTACATGACTGCGCTGACGAGCTGGTTGGCTTGCACGGGGCTGGAGCTAAGGTAGGTCTGGCTACAGTAGCTAAGCTGAGCGAGCTGCTAGGATCGACAAAGGTCCTTCCCCGCCGCCTTGGAACGAGGAGACGCGAGGCGCGGCGCGGCGCAACATTAACATCACATCATGTCTCTATCGTCTGTGGTCTCTGTTTGAGCGGAGAAGTAACAGTATTATCAGCTCAAGTCTCAATCGTGTCTCTCATTCGGTCCTCTAGGATGGCCTGGAACGCTGATCTTGGTCCGGGGAAAGCAGAACCAAACGAGTTGAGGCGCGAGCTTGCGGCTGTGGGCTTGGACTTGTCTCTGAGAACCCTGAAGATGAAGCCTCATGGGCCTATCCCAGCCAGCTGTCATTCAGACCCCGGGTAGGGGGGGACTGAGACATACAGGACGGGCCACGCAGGTACCTCCTCGCGGATGTCGAGCACTGGAGCACTGGAAGCACTCACCGCCACGCCATTCGCCATTTGCCGGCGCTTGCTGGGTTGGCACAGAGGTCTCTCAGCGCGGGCTCTCGGGGGGCTTGGGGGGGGCAGTTCTACCTGGTCAAGCTCGTGGCCTGTAGCCTGCCCTTTCCTTAAAGTAGGTTGGCGGCTTCGGAACATTTTGTTGGCAGAGAGTACTCCGCCCGTACGCTGGAGGTACTGGGGCCATGGCTTTTCCAGCTCGCCTAACCCCTGTGACGGTACTACAGCAGGTACACATGGATGGCGCGCACTGCAGCCGTTGTTGGGGTCAGTGGATTGAGACCCATCTTTTGCCCAAGGGACCAGCCTCATCTCAGTCAGACAGCACTGTCCTTGCGAGCCAGCCGTCGAAGTGTCCGCTGGCTGCCAACGTCTTGTTCCCCTGGGCTGGCTGAGAGTCCTAGTACTGGCTGATTCGGAGTTGAGGTATTCCGTGGCCCTGATGATCTCGTGCCATGTTTCCCAAATAGTGAAGAGGCTTTCGTCTCATTCATGGGCCGGCAAATGGGCTTCACGCCCGCAACCTCTAGTTCATGCACCCATCCCTCGACGAGGGAGCGGGGAAGCTGCTCTTATCAGCCCTCATGTCCCATTCAGGCGCTTGCCATACGCTCTAAGTAGGCCATCTCAGCGGCGACCGCGCTGGCAAGCTGCGTCCACGTGTGTTGGGAACCATTGTGACGTCGCCGACATACAGGTCGTAAGGGCAGAGGGGTTCATGGACGCTATAGACCAAGAGGCATCACCCGTACGGCGCAGGATGCAATGCTGCTCTCGAGATGAATAAACCATCAATCTGGTACTTGGCCATGACCTTCAACGTGCATGCGGCTGATGGCTCGTCTTACCTATCTCATTGATCTCTACCCCGGAATGGTCGCTGTTTTGAGGCCAAGAAATGTTCCACGGCGAATCCAACCCGGCCCCGTTTCGGCTCCGAGGCCGCTACGGTACCGTCAAGACCTACCTATGCGGCTCTATGAGCGCGAGCCGTCCCGATTCGTAACCTCAAGCTTTACCTGCGCAACCTCTACGCCCAACCTTTGTGGCACATCGGAGAAAGAAACATACAAAAGGGTCCAAGTTGCTGGTTTCTTGCTGCTCAGCTTCATCTCACTCCATCGTCTCTTTTACTTCTCTAAATCTGAAACTTCCATCTTAAACCCAGGGATTCTCCTCTGTTACTAGCCAACTTGCATCATGACTAACTTAATAACCCTCGAGAATTTGAAGGAGAAGCTTGCACCATGGAACCCCAACTCTAAGAACCAACTCTTCGCCATTGTTGATATGGGAAGGTATGTCTCCCTGCTGATTCCCTATTGTAGGTGCCTTATCTAACAGTTTCTTTAGCAATGGCATCCGCTTCTCTATTACTTCCCTGGCACAACCTACTACTCGCCTCCTCCTCCCCGTTTATGCAAATCGTGCAAGCATTTCTCTTTTCGATGTTCTCAGGAAAAATGACAACTTGTTCCCCAAGGAGACTATTGACGAAGTTGTCGACACCCTCTCCTGCTTCAAGCGGATCTCTACCGACTATGGCGTACCAGATGATCAGTTTATGGTTCTCGCCACTCAGGCTATGCGCACTGCCAAAAACGCCGCCGACATGCTCACTGCCATTAATGGTAGAACCAAGGGAATCTCCATGAACATCCTTGATCCGAAGGTTGAGACGCTGTTCGGCGCCGTCATGGGTTCCCGCAGCGGCCTGGTGAACGTTGACGAGGGCGCCCTCTTCCTAGATATGGGCGGTGGCAGTGTTCAGATGACATGGGTGAAAACAGGCACCGAGGGCTATGAGATTGTTTCCGCGAAGAACGGTACCAGCTTGAAGTTTGGAGCTGTCGCGTTGATGGACATCTTGAAGGATAAAAAGAAGGCGCATGGTCAGGCGCTCAAGGAACTCGATGCAGACATGTTCAAGGCGTATGACGACCTCTGCAATGCATTCCCCGATCTCAAGGCCATCAAGGACGCCTACGAAAACGGTAACAAGCAGTCCAAGGTCAACGTCTATATGTGCGGTGGCGGCTTCCGCGGCTACGGCAGCATGCTCATGCACAACGATGCCACCCACCCTTACCCTATGGCCTCCACCAACGCTTATACGGCGCCTGGGAAACTTTTTAAGAATGTCGACAAGATGAGCAAGGTCAACGAAAAGGAAAAGGGCGTCAGAATCTTCGGCATGTCCAAACGCCGCCGCGCGCAGTTCCCGGCCATCGCCATCGTCATCGAGGCCTTCATCAGGGCGGTGCCGAACATCGGCAATGTCTCTTTCAGCGGCGGTTCGAACCGCCAGGGTGCTCTAATGATGATGCTCCCATACGAGATCCGCGAGAGCAACCCCATTGATGTTCTGGCTACCGTCTCTGAGGAGGAACGGTCCATTTTCGACGCTGTTTCGGGTCTCCTGCAGGATGCTCTGCCCGCGCGAGGTTGACTTCTCTGAGATCCCGACCGTCTTCACCGCTGGCCTAGATGGTCTATTCATCCGGGATATTTGGGGACGCGCTGGCTACGACAAGGATGCCGACGCTGCCTACACCCTAAACAACGCAATTCTCCACGACCCCGAGGCTCCTGGCCTGACGCATCTTGGCCGGGCTCTCCTGGCGCTGACTGGATCAGCTCGGTGGGATGGGCACCTCGGACCTGACGACGCCAAGCTCTTCAAGGGACTGACTGGAATCGTGGAGAGCCAGAGCGAAGATTCGCCTGTCTGGGCCGCATACATCGGTGCTGTGGCTAATGTCATTGCTGCCATTCTCCCTGCCTTCCCAAAGAGTGCGGATGAGGTGAAGAAAACCATCAGGTTAGTGGCGCGCTCGATCCCTTTCTCGTGGAATAATATAATATTGACAACCATTTAGCATCACATCAAGCATCAAGAAGAACAAGGTTGTTTTACTGATTGGAGTCGCCTCCAACGACATTACAAAGGGTCTCAACCTAGACGAACTTGTTAAAGTAATTGAAGGAGCCGCCAAAAAGAGGAAGGAAAAGAGCCGCAGCTTCAAGATTTCCGCCAAAATCCATATGTTATCATAACTCGTGGCGCACATAATCCGCCCAAAGAAAAAACCACTCAAAAGCCAGGTGCTTGGAGATATAAAGAGAGCGTCATGACATCATGTATCCAATACGAATAGCCTAATACCGTTCTTTTTAATTTGGATTTTCTTTTGTGTATCCGAAATGACTGGAATTGGTGCTTCGAGCCTACTCATCATCGTCATAACCATCAGATGTATGGCTGCTTCTTGACTTTGATGAAGAGCCCTTGGGAGTTCGTCGTCGGGCACTGAGCTTCTTGAGTTCATGGTTGACAACCAGCGCGCAAAGCATGTGGTCGATTTCGCCCTTGGACTGTTGAATGTTCTCGTCTATGAATAGTTAGTTACCGTGGTAGCTTGCAATGGACTATAGGGTACGTACACAAATCCTTCTTGGAGCTCATCATGTCCTTGGTGAACTTGCGGATCCTCTTGCTATGGCATGCTCGAGAAGGATAAGTCGATGACTTGAGCCAGTCCAGTGACATATCCAGGCTCTTCTTCGTCCTGAACTGGTAGTGGTAGAAGATAGCCAGAAGTGGGAAGACTTTGTCGGTCATCCATTGATAGAGGGATTTTGCGTGAGCTATTACCACTGATTAGCACGCCGTATTTTTCAAGACAAGTGAGCGAGTTCATACCAACGGCTGGGTCATGGGCAGGACCCATGCGGGAGATGTCGGCCTTGAATGCATTGAGAAGGTCCCGGTACATCAACATCAGCTGCCACATGCTCGCCCAAATAGCCAGCTTTTCCTGGGTCTTGGCGGGCCCTGGTGTGCTACGCATTCGTCCAGCTGCTTAAAGACATCGTGCTCGAGGGACTCGAGTGCTTTGCGTGCAATGTGCCTCACTTCTGCCTGAACAGACAATGGAAGGGTGACCAATTTGTTGCTTGGGTCGAGGCATGAAAACGAATGGGTCCTCCAGATCCTGAAGAAGCAGTTCATTCTGTGAACCTTGCTCACCAGGTCGTGCTAGGATTAGGTTAACAACTGAAAGAATGATAAAGGAGAAAGAGTGGCTTACCTTAGGGAGACCATGGCCTTCCTCAGAGTAGGGCCAGGAGAAAGCTCTGGAGCGAGTGTTTGAAGTGGGAGCTGCTGCTCTCGCGCTGGATCTGGGCCTCGACCCATTTCTGAAGCTCAAGGTGACCGGGAACTCTCTCTCTCGGGAATGCTGCCTTTCTGGGATTCTCCTCAGTACCATCATGTGACCGATAGGCCTGGACGGTGGCACGGAGGGCAGGGGAGTTGATGTCCCGCGAAGAGACGAGAATAGCAATCTCTCTAGGCTTGCCGATAAAAAATCGAGGTTCCAGGCGGAATCTTTCTTCCTCGGCGGGGTTGACAGACCAAACATCTGAGATGTCTTAGTTACTATGTCTCATTCCATATGGGGGAGTTGGGTCTTGACATACCAGGGGCCCTGCCAATCACGGGCCAAACCATGACCGGGGTCATACGGGTACAGACTAGGTGCGAGTGCTCTGGGAACGCTTTCCGACATGTAGGACAGACCCCACTTTCATGGCACTAAGATTGGCTCAGTTTTGGATTCTTTTAGGGAGTTTGAGTCATGCCTTACACGGGTCTTGGAGACTCGACATGGGAGGCATGCCCCACTCTTCCGGACATCAGCTGTCTGGTCGGGGTCAGAGACAACTCGTCGCCTTTCCAGTGTATTACCAGAGCGGCGGCGCTTGAGACTGGAAGTCAGGTCGAATGGCCGCCGAGACGAATCGTCTTGGACTTGAAGGCGAGGTGGGTATCCTCGAGTGGCGTGCTTGTGAGGGACAGTCTGAGGGTAGGTCCACTCATCATCCTGGGCCTGGACCTCTCTGAGACTAGCCTCGGGACGACGACGAGATTCATCTGACCTCTCTAGGAAGATAGAGCCGGAGTGGTCCGAAGGAGAGGTGCTTCCGCCCTGGATGAGATCAGGCGGAGTCTGACCGGAGTAGTCAGACGGGGTAGCCTGTTCATCGTCGGGAGAGAAGGAAGTCTTCATCCTCAGGAACTCTGACTCTAGTCTTTCAAGAGATAGATGATCAATCACGGAGGGAATCTCCGTGATGAGCTTGTTCAGATCCCTCGTGGACGTTCGGCCGTAGTAGGGGGGTGAGACGATGTCCGAGGGCCGGGTAGAATCACAGTAACCCTGCCAGTCGAAGAAGGAGTCGAAGAGCTCATCATCCAGGTCTGGGGAAGTGGGAACACGCGGGTTTTCATGACCTATCTGGGCAAAGTCCCTGGTAATATCCATGTTGATTTCCGTGTAAGTCACGGGGATCTGGTGGAACCTTGGCTTCTTCTTGGGCGAATTGTAACACGCAGCTCTTGTCAGATGGCGATAAGGTGAAAATGCCCAATGTGCCAGATGCTTGTGTGAGATTTGAGCGATTCAGAGACGCGTCCTGGCACCAGAGAGTTATAATTTGGCGTTCCATGGAGGTTCTTGTGGACTCGTTCACTTACACCATCCCCAGATGTGCATTCTCGGTGAAAGCCGGGGCCCTGATTGGCCAGTGTTGAAAAGGACCCATTAATACCGACCAATCAAGCACCCCTCTTTCACCGATTTTGACATTTCTCTCGAATAGATCACGAGAACGGTCATGTGACGCCAAATGTCGCTGTATGAGGAACGAGAAGAAGTGCTGAAAGTGACCGAAAAGGAAGTCCCATGATGAGAAAATCGTTCTATAGACTCTCTGTGGTGAAACTCGCTTGCCTGGGTGGCCATTGGGGCTGGGAATCCTGGGAAAGTGGCCAGGGGTGGACCTGGCGGCCCAGACAGGGCGAGCATCTGAGAGGACGCCATCCCGACGGGGATGGCAATGACTCAACTCATTTGTCCAGCGGAGGTTTGTACTGGAGCTCTGCTTCGCGGTCCAGAATCATTCGCCGAAGCAGCTGGTCTTCTGGGGCCGTCATCCAAGGCGACTCTCGTTCTGGCGGCGGGTGAGCGGGGGGTTTTTTCGAGGGTTGGTTGGGTTGAGACTTACGGAAGTAGAAGCTCTCGGTGCGAAGGTTCATAAAAGCTCGCACTAGAGATTCGTCATCATTCAGCAGATTCCGAGTGGCTGCCACTCGGAGGTCTGCATAAAGCGGGCTGGTAGCGCGGAAGAGGGCGGCGTATATCGAGACGAGGTAGTGGTAGAAGTGCGTGCCAGCCTCCAGCTTGCATTGCGGAAAGCCACTGTAGTCCTCGGGCACGTGGCACGGAAACTGCTGGAAAGCAATATAGGACCGGACCAACTTGCGGTACATGAGAATCAAGCACCACAGACTAGCCCACAGAGCTATGGCGTTAGATGGTCCGATCCCGGAGGCGCCGAAAACTAGTTTTTCTAGTTCTCCCAGAACATATTTCTCAATGAACTGGGAGGCCGCCTTGGAAATTTGGCCAAATTGGGTGTGCAAGGCACATGACGGTGCGGTCGTCTTCCCGTGCTCATCCACACAAAGGACCAGCCCCAATCTGATTTTGGTCAAGCAGTTAAGCTCATGGACCTTTTGAACCAAATTATGCTAAAAATGTCAGTCAATTTCGAAATTGATTATTGGATTTGGGGCTTGTACCATTGGCAGAGATGTGGACGATTTGGAATATCTCATGATGAAGGCGTCGACCGCCTGCTGAAATCCAATATTCCGAGTGTCTTGATGGGCCACGATCTTTTCGACCCAATCAACCAGGGTCTTGGCAGGAAGTAGTTGAGGGAGAGCGTATCGGGCGCTCTCTTCTCGATGAAACTCGATTTGGCCATCGACTTGATTCATCACTACCCAGCAACAGAGCCAGGGCGGGGTTTCATTGCCAAAGTAGTCCTGGACGTCGACGTGGAGCGCCGGGTTGTCTGGATAGTCCATGCTGATAGCGACTTGACGAGGCGGGCCAAGATGAGTAGTTCCAGCAATGAGTTCCTGATCCAGTAGGCGAGCAGTGTAGTCGATGTAGTGAAGATCTGACTTGTTAGTACGCAGTGCGTTGCTTGCAGGCTACCGTACTCACCGCCAGAGCTGAATCTCATTTTGGTCAACTTCTCCCTGATACAAAGTTGAGGCCCAAGAGCCCCAGCTGCCCTCTCGCAACCTTTACAAGGATCTCCGACACCGCACTGTTTATCGCCCAAATTGTCAGCCCGTGGTTCATGCACGGCCCCGGTTTGGATCTGGAGGCCCGGGAGTTCATGTCATACCGAAATTCTTCGCATCTTGCATCGGAAACAGGCCCCATTCCTGCGCACTTGTGCGACCTCGAGCCGCCTCTTCTCATCAAAATCCCTCCTCTTCTTCTTGATCCCGACCGGCTGAGACGGATTGGAAGGAAAGCAGATGACGGAATATTCGGGGCGGCCCGTGTTTCGTGCCAAGACCTGTCGTTTGAGCTTTGAAGTTGACCTGATAGATCCTTCTGCGCACTCAATCTGCTGTGCGGGTTTTCCGGACCGAGGTTGGGCTGCGCTAACCGGTTCCGACGTCATGGAGCAGTCCAGCGGTGCATTGTCTCTCCCGACCCCGTCTGATAGGGAGTCCTGGCAAAGACTCTCAAGATCAAGCCATATCCCAAGGTCATCATCCGCCGAGGACGTGATTGGGGCCGCCAATTGAGATGGATTGACCGAGGTCATGCTTTACAAAGGCCGCTTTTGAATGTGGAATCTATGATTGCTCTGAATAGAGTTGAAGTCTAGTCGTCTAGTCATCTACGTTATGCCTTCCTCAACCTTGGGCGGTGCGGTTTAAGTGGACCTCGTCCAATGAGAGGCAAGGCCGCCTGGCAAACTCGGTGAAGCTGGAAAGAGACGAAAGTGGAAATATCAGGTCACGTGAACGAGTCATTCCGCTCATGCACGTCACGGATGTTCCAGAAGCCAGGCACCGAATGTAGGGAGTCCCAAAGACTCGGGATTACTGAATCCTTTGATTTGCACAGCAAAAACTTCACATCTTTCGGATCATCTATCCGATAAATTTACACGTTATGTATTCAATCTCAAATAACCTCAAATAAGAGAGATTGACTAGTAATTTGGCTTCCGGGGGACATGTCGCTGCGCCTTGCCACCAAAATGGGCGACAGCCGGAAGATCTAGAGATCTGGGACGGAGTGCACTGTGTGGACATGAGCACGGCCCACGTTTCAGGACAAGAACAGGAGCAGGAATAGAAGAGAAAACCAGGGGAATAATACAATAGTATCCTGGACTGGACAAGGAAGCCCAAATGATGGATGGAGTGCGACGCCGTTGGAGGACAGGGCTCCTTGGTGGTGCGACGTCCTGGGACATTTTGAGCAGCGTCAGTTAGGGAGAGGTTCCTTCGCCCGTGAATCCGGGCCATGTGTTATGGCCGCATGTCCTGGACCAAGGACTTTGGGGAAACGAAAAGGCGCCAATTGGCCGTGATTTGCATGGTCCATTTCAGCTCTGGCTCAGCCCCCCTTGGACTCCTTCACCCAACAGAGCCACTGTCCTAAGCAGGGGTCTGGAAGGATTATGATGCAAGCGTAGATCTGGGGCGGGTCTCAATGACAGGAGTTGGGTCCCTTTTTTTATTTAGAGCAGTGTGCCAAGAATAGGTACTTTGTAGCCGAGGGGCCAAAGGATGAGGCGCCTTGGGTTGACCCACGGGCGGCTTACCTGTACCAAGAGATTTTTTTCCGTTTAATACCCACTATTCACTGCTCAGCGATGTACGTACACCGTCCACCTGCGCTCCCAGGAACCACGGCGATCATGACTGAACTGAAGCTTCATAACAAAGACATTGAAAGGGGGATTCAGGGGTAAAATGTATGTTCGGGTTGTCATAGGAGCGGGAGGAGCGGAGCGTGCATCCACTGACCTGTCTGCTTGCTTTTCTTTTTCCCTTCCACTTCTCGGCGCCACGTCGTCAACCAGACGATGCAGGCCTGTCAAAACTACCCGCTGGATGCTGCTGGATAGTTCGTCGGCAATACGCTTTTCAATACGACCGAAGTACTTAATCCGGCTACGTGTACTACATACTACTTAAGTATGTAAGTAGCACAAATAATGGCCGGCCAATGCAAGTTCCCCTAGCGGAACCAAATAGAAGCCGGAAGCACAAGGGCTCTAAGACAAAGCCGGTCGCTGATCTTATGACGGAGGCATTGCGCGTAACGGGTCACGACCGAGGCAAGGCAAAAGTCTCCGAGAGAGGGTGCAGCGGTCTGTGGCTCCATTTGCTACTGGCGCTGCGGCCTGTGATTGCTGATACAGCTGCTGATGTCAATGCTGATGCTGATGCTGCGGATGATGGAAGCAAAAGTACGATTATAATCATGGCTGTGATGACTGGCATTGGCAAGGCGATGGCGTTGAGGGAACTTATTAAGCTGGTCCGGTCACGATTCCTACGGAGTGGGCTACCCAGGATGGCAGGTTGGTCGTCAGCGTGGACCAACCAGAGACCCCTCCAGTGACGACCACAACTTATTATGACGAGGATCAGGACGCGTGGTACGGCAAGGCGACGCCGAAGCGGTGCTGGCCCTGTACAGTGCGCGGGGCGGGCGGAGGCAGAGCGGTCATGCGCACAGTTGAAGAGGAGACAGCGGAACGTATGCACGTACGTGTGAGATGAGGAGAAGTTGGGTATCGCCGGAGTGGTGCTAGATGCGCATCGGGGTTGTAGGATGATGCCGTGGTTGGTTGAAGTCTCATTGAACACAAAAGTCAAATAGACAAACAAACAAATAAACAAACAACCGACGGGCTCTTCACAAGTGCTGGATTCCGGGTCCCGTCTCCCTACATCTCCCTCCACACTGCGTAGCAGATGTTTCTCGGAGTCCAAACAGCCCCGAAACCACCGCTTGCGTGTGGACAGGCCCGGGTGGCGCAGCATCTCGCGCGCACCGTGGGGTTGTCGGTTGGCTGTCGCCGAATCTGGCCTGTTGCTACGACCTCCACTGCGTCCAAGAGTGACGGTCACTGGGGAGGCTACTGGACTGCCTAATTGCCTACCAGAAGCTGGGTGCCGTGCCAATGTCAAACGCCAGAACGGCGAAACAGCACCTCATCCAATCTCGCTCGGCCAACCAAAACAACCAACACGTATTCCCCCCAAGTCCCTTGCTTCAGACGATCGCGTCTAGGGGGTCGTTGTACATCCATTTCCGGTTCTGTCTAGCCCCGCCTGCGTGGCTACGCACTATTAACGCCGCGGGATCAATTTCAATATCAAATATCAATTGTCGACGTGGTGATGCCAAACTCACCGCCGCAGGTTTCCGCAGCAGCCATTGCCATGATTATAATTGCACTGCATATTACGGACTGAGGCCGACTGGGGGTCTCTCACGCTCTCATCAAAAGGCTAGACTGGCCCCCTTCCCGTCCCGGGCAGTCCGTCATCCCACCCCCCCGGTCGCCCTTCTAGCAGCCCTTCCAGCACAGTTCCGTGGATTGAGCCCTAACAGCATGACCCCTGCCAGAGTGACGCAGGCATTGCCCAAACCCCAGGCGGGTCCTGACTTCAGACGGAGTCGTCGGTCATGCATTGAGGCATAGATGAATGAGCAAGAGAGCGCGTATAGCCGTCCCCGATCGCTTCGATGGTGCGGGAAGAAGAGTCAGGTGTTAAATTTATGGTTATGTCCCCGTGTGCCCCCTGGGATGTACTTATGTACGACGTAGTTTGACCAGGTGAGAGGCCACAGCAGGAGGGGCATCGATCCCAATAGAACCCCCACCACCAACAACCTGCATCCATAACTCGCCGGTGATGTGACGTCTTGCATTGCCAATAAAATTGCTGGTCTGAGCAAAGCGATGAACACATCTCGCTGTACTTGCTATGCCCCCTAGCAAGGCAGAGAGAAGAGCCAAGTACGAGCTCGAGCCTGTAACTGGACTCGGCTGTGACCTGACTTACAGGGCTACGGCTCCTCCATTTCGGTGTCCAGCCGGGCTCGAGCTGGGCTGGTCGTCCACTGCCGCAATTGCTTTTCTCGGCCGATGGTCCTTGGAGGCGTACCTCGTCTCTCGTCACCACGGTCATCGGGATTGTTGCTCCACAGCTTGTATCCCGGCTCAGTCCTGGATCCTCTCAAGACCCGCCACTGGTGCCTCCCCAAATCCCAAGTCCCCGGCGACGTGCGACGTGCGACACAACACGGACACGAACAACGAGGCGCCGAGCACGCACGAGCCCCAGGCCAGCGAGCCCTGCCGGACGAGACATCCGGGCTCATCACGAAGCAGCCCACACGACGTCCCCACACGGAGCAGCCACTCACCTCACATACACAGTCACACAGTCTCACACACACAGTCTCGTCTCCTCCGTCTCCCTGCTTGTGTCCGGCGGCCATCGCGGCGCCGCCCAGGGGCCTTTGCCGCTCTAATTGTAGGTACATACATAGCACGGGGTGCTCCAGACTTCGTACTCTCGACGAACTACTCGGCTAGCTGCCTCTGTTGCCGCCACGCCCCTTGCCCTAAGCTCTTCGAGGGAAAAAAACTTCCCTCCCAATCCAGTCAACGTCATCGCCGCTCCACCCACTCCCGAAGCCCCGAGCCGTTGATCCAGAGACGGCGGCGCCCCGTCCCCAGCGCGTGCCCCAGCCTGGCTCCGGTTCTGGAGCCAAGCCTAGCCAAGCCAAGGCACTGTGGCCCTGGCCCCCCCCCCGCCCGCTAAGACCCAGGGCACAGCGGGTTCAGCTCCAGACGGGCAGTACAGTACGAATTGCGGCTTGCGAATTGCGGCTTGCAGGTCTGGTCTGCAGGGCAAAGCATGCGCAGGGGGAGTCCTGTCTAGATCTGACACGCAGCCACAGGGTACATGTACTGTCGCTGGACATACATATCTTGCAGCTTCGACCCGCCTGCCTCGTCTGCCTGCGTCTACGTTGCCTGCTTCGCTTTGCCTCGCCACTCTGGGCTTCCATTCTTAGCATCTTTTGCTGCATGTAACGCTGGCTGCTTGCTGCTAGCTGCTGTCGGACCGTCATCTCGCCCAACATGACGTCGAGCAAGTCCTTCCGGGCGTCTCTCATGCCCTCGGTCCTCCGTTCCAACACCGATCCCGAGTCCTCGTCCACATCATCCTCCTCGTCTTCCGCCGCTGCTACTGCCAGCAACAGCGAACCCTCGCAAGAAACCGTGGCACAAATCCTCCACCATCGACCTCTCCCACATGCGAGACCCCGGATCCCGAGACGCGGCACAAGCCAGCCACAGCGCCGCTCACACGCAGCACAACCACGCTGTAAGCGGTGCATCCAATACCACCAACACCGCCAACAACGCCAACAACGCCAACACCACCACCACTACCACAAGCGCTGCCGCCGGACCCGAAAAGAGTGTGCCTCCTCAGCCGCGGTCTGCAGCGCCAAACCGAAAATCAAAGACCTGGAGCAATCGCCTGTCTTCGCTGCTTCCCTTACTCATGCTTCCCTCTACAGATTCCGTGCCTGCGGTTCCGAAGCAGCCTACCACTGCTCCTCCTCCTCCTCCAGTGGCCGCTACCGCGCAAACGCCCATCTCAACTCCGACATCAGCGCCGGTTGACACTCCCGCCCTTACTAAATCTTCCACGCCCACCGATAACAGCCCTACGTCCTCTACCCCCAGCATCGTCGAGACGCCGACTATCCGAATGACGGGCGACGACGATTACAGCCTGGGCTTTGTCCAGCCCACCAAGCAGTCGCCCCAGGGATCCCCCGCCAACCCTGCCGATGTTCCCTGCCCAGGACAGCGACGCTCTGGACATTTCCCGGTCAGGCAATAATCCCCAAATCATGGCACCGATCCCCCCTTCTCCCGAGATGAGCCGCGTCGCTCTCAGCATCCCCAGCACTCCCACTATCGCACCTCCTACGGTTCCACCTCCCGCTGTCCCAGTCGCCGGTGAGCAGTCTCCCGTAGAGCAGAACGCCGATTCGATCAAGGTCGGAAAGCTGCGCAAGGAGAAACCCGACACTCGGCGAAGAAGCAGCTCTCTCCAGCCACCTCGCCGGCGAGATCCCTCCCATGCTCGGACTCAAGTCTCGAACGGACTCTCCCGCCCCCGAGCTGCGGGGCCGTCGAGCCTCGTCTGTTCAGCCTGCTTCAGCTCGCGGGAGCCCAAGCAGCTCTCGCGTGCCGTCCGCAAGCATCAACGTCCGGCCTGGCTCCTCAAAAGGCGCAGAGAGCCCTACCCGCGGCCGTCTCCGCCGGAGTTGGATGCCGGGTGGTCGATCTCGCTCAAACTCAGTGGATGTGTCTGCACAGTCCGCAGCGAATGCTTGGGTCTTGTCAGACGACACCCGAGCTGAATACAACGCTTCATTCCTAAAGAACGCGGAAAAGGTGCGTTTCGCACTGCGTGAACCTTGCCGCAAAGCTAACTTTCCGCTCTAGGTCCCAGAGCTTTGGAATGAGGGCGGCAACGTCTATGTTTTCCTGTACCCCCGTATTAGCGGATGCGGGCCGTCCTTCAAAGTTCCCGAGTTCACCGTCAGCTCGTCGTACATCTTCAACGAGCTCATTCAGGCCGAATTTGATACCCCTACCGGTCGGGGTCGAGGACGCAGTTTTGGAGGCCGAGACAGTCTCAGTGTCGAAGATGCAACTCGTTTCATGTCCCCGCCCAGCTCCCCGCCTCCTATTGACACTTCTGGCGAACTTCGATTATATTTGCCTTCCCCACCGCCATCAGGATCGACCCCGTTGGCAGCACCCGGCCAGGGCTCGCAACAAGAGCTGGACAGGCTTATCGCCATTCGAAACTTGTTTGCGTTTTTGACCGGCCAACCCCTCGTGGCCACCAAGACAAAATCTACCAATTTCCAGGCATTCCTCCAGATTGCCGGACTTTTGGAAGAGTTTGGTTTCACCAGCCTTGATGGAACCACGTTTGGCGATGCCGTCGACCTCAGTTTCGGTTTCTACATGGACCAGATGGGTCTTGCCGACTGCCGACACAGCCGAGAGAAAACGCTGGAGGCTTTGATTCTTGGTGAGCGAATGCGATCTATTGACCTATACAACGAGGCGTTTGCCCATGCCGCCGGCAAGTACGCGGCCATTATGGATCTGCGACTACCACTGTTCGAGCAGGTGTCGCCTCAAACTCGACAGGGCCTTGAACGAGCCCACTTGGACCTCGTAAATCGGCAGCACAATGTCAATGTCCACTTGGAACAGTTCGAGTTCCCTGCGTTCTTCTCGGGTATCGCAAACTCAACTTCGACCGTCGAGTTGAAGCAGGTCCGCTTCAAGGTGTGGAGGAATTCTTTCAACCGGATGCGACACTTTGTCCTTGGTTACTACAAATCGACCTTTGGCAACTGGCCACCGAAGGCCAGCAGCAAGAAGAACCCATTCTCCGAGAGTGGTCTGAACAGATTGGTGCTGAAGGTTCTTTACTCGGACATGTGTGCGTTGTACGACCTTCTTGTAGACCGAACCAACCGGACTTCCAGAGTGATGGACGAGGTTCCCACCCTCTCCGCGGCAGCGGATGAGATGACTTCATCAGCGCTGCGCAACATGCTGTCCGAATTCGACCGTTCGAAGCCGCCTGTCCTTCCTCCTATCCCATACGACACTCCTAAGATTCCTTCTCCAGCCTCGGTCTTGGAGACCTACAACTCACTCTCCACGAAGAAGCAGATCAAGTTCGACAAGAACATCAAGGAACACGAGCTCAGCCTTATCTTAAACAAGGCGTACAACTACGACACGAATAGCATCCAGCTCCCCTTCCTAGAACAGTTTAAGGATTTCGAGCAGCGTGAGGCCAAGGGTAAGATGTCGCAAGACTTCGCCGATCAACGATATGGCTACTGGCTATTCCTGTACGCTGTGATCCAATCGTTACCCGTCCTAGTCGTTGACGCTCCCGGCATGTCTCACACCGAGGGTGTTGAATACTTCCTCTGCGAGCCACCGATGGGCAACCCCCCTTGGGTTGGGGATCGGCAGGTTCGAAAGATGTGGTACGAAGTAGCCGGAGGTGGTGGTCTCGTCGAGCTTTCTACCGATGCAGTTCTCTTCAGTGTCGAGGCGACTTACCACCGCAGCCACTGTTGGCTTTCTGCGAAGCAATGGGAAGGACATGAGGGTGACCTTATGCCCCCTCCTCCCCAACATGAACCCCCAATGTCGCCTCTGCATCCACCTCCTGCCATCTTCCCCGGCGAGGAGGACTTCATGGGCAACAACCCCCCGATGGGAGGGCCAAACACGCCGTCACCACCCCTTGGTGTGCCGCAGCTTGCTCTGCGCCCACGAACGCACTCTCCGGGTGGAACCCGCGCCAACCAGGCATGGCGATCGAGTATCGCGATGGGCCTGGAACCTGTACCACTCGCCCCGCCCAGTCCTTTTGGAGAACGGACCAGCTCCCTTGGAGGACGCCCAACCAGCATGTATATGTCCGGCAGAAGCCAGTCGGTCGGCAACTTGGCCGTGATGGGCGGCGGCAGAGACCACTTGGATCCGGCACTAGACGCAAATTCTGGCGCGACATTTGACGACATCTTGGGCAACGAGAAGAAGAAGCAGGAGCCAAAGAAGAAGGGCAGGTTCTTCTAGGTCTGTTGCATCGGCATGCAATCTTTTGGATCTCTAGAGGGCATTGGTTTACCTCTCGTGAACCCTTTATTCAGCTGCTGGATGGATGTAGGCTGTCTCACATTTCGTTGTTGTGTTTTCTTGGATTTTCTCGGCCTGTACACTTTTTTTTTTTTTGGCATGGAAAGAATGTCATGTTTTCTATTTTCGGAGTTTTCTTGATGGACAAACACTTGGGATGAGGGCATCTGGGAGAGAAATTACAAAATTTAACGACCAAGCATGAAAAAATCTACACAGATGTAGGAGGACTATTAGAAGAGTTCGATAGACTAGTCCATATAATTCGGATGGACGAAGAATTTAATTTGCTGAGCGTGTTAAATCCGTTCAGTTTAGTGGCACAACGTGTGGTTTCTCGTTCAAAGTCTCAGTTCGCGTATGTGTGTCTATATGTGTTTGGAGAATGCATCTCACCTCACCGATACGCACTGGACGTTTGCCGAGGCTTTTTGCCATGGGGATTTCCCCCGCTGCTCATATACGAGTGCATGCGGTAGTTCATTGTGTGAGAGTCTTGTACCTTTAGAACTATAATATGGATGTGTGCGAATCGTGATGATATGCTGCCTACATACGTCATAGCTTGCCTGGACTTTCCTTCATGGGGTTTTGAATAGTTACACCTCGTCGTCTTTTCATGGCTGGATTCTGTTTCCTCACTTCTCTCTCACATGCCCTTAGTCACTCCTTACGCCTGGATAGCCTAATAGGCCTTGAGAATCCGGAGTTGCCCGATGTCTTGGCCTCCCACGGCCTGTTGAAGGAGTTTTGCTATTCGCACGCGCTGTTATATACTGTACTTAATAAGGCTAACAATAAACATAAAATAGACGTACATTTATCTTTATCTATAAATTTCTTTAGACTTCGTCTATATTCTTCAGAAAGTACATACGACACTGTTTCTTTCCGAATCGGATGCCTACACGCACACCAAATCCAGGCATGCCCAGTACCAACAGTGGGATACATTATGTAACATGGGTACGTTTATGCAAGCACTTTGTATCTATGGTGTTCATACAAGTAATATTACTTTTGTCAAAATACCAAGCATGTTTGGCTTTTCTTTCGTCGACACTCATTAACCTCGAGTGTAATTAGGGAGGCCTATAACCAATGTCCTAGTTTTAGAATCCCCCAGCGTGGTGAATAACAAAAACTCCAATCATGCCCGCCATTCCCATCCCGTTTGGATATCAGCCGTAAGTCATAAAATAGTAGTTACATCAGTTCCCAAAATCCCATGTCCAAAGGGAAGTCACATCTTCATCCCTTCCTTATTTTCGTTTAGTGAATGGTCTCATCTTCTCTCTCTCTCTCTCTTTACAGAGTCAGCTTCGTCCAGCGACCGCGCTCTGTGTGCCACCATCTTTCCTTCTCCTTTCGATCCGCCATGAAGCCGTCGCGAGTGTTCCACCGGCCGAGGCAACCCTCGCGGCCACCAGCAAGGCTCTCACCGCTGTCACCTTCGAGATCCCGCACATCAATTAAGCCGCCCTTCTCGTCGGTGGATCCCACGTCCGGCAGCAGGTGGTACTTGATCTGACTACCAGATGTTCCGATGAAGCCTGCCATGGAGAAGGTCTCGGTCGTTGTGCCGTCCTCCTCAATGACATTAACGGTGAAGCGTGGCCGGGAGTGCGCCGCCTCGAGGCGTGCCTGGGCGGCAAGGCGTGAGGAGTGCAGGTTGGTGGCGGGTGGATGGCAACTGCTGCCGTTTGGTGACTGCGGAGACCGCGGCGACGGGAGCGAGGTGTTGCTGGAGGACTTGAACAGATACCGCGTTGGGGAGATGGGGCTGGTGTTGGAACTGGAGTTGAGGCTGAAGCCTGGCATCTCAACGGGCGTGTCTGGAGTCCGAAACCGGTCCATGTGAAGGTCGATCCGCTCCACGGGGTAGCACAAATCCTGGAAGAGGCCGTCCGGGTCGTTGGGCACTCGCAACGTCCGTAGCGCTGGGAACCCTCCGGCGGCGATGCTCCGGGAGAGGATGTCGTCCGCAGCATTGACGGACAGGGCATGGGCGGTGATGTCCCAGTGCAGCTTCTTGAGGCTGCCGGAGGCCAGGTACGGCATCATCCAGAGCGTGAAGGAGTCCTCCTCGGGCATCACGGGGGAGAAGGCCTGGATGAGCGAGAAGGTGGTCAGGGAGCGCAGATTGGACAGGATACGGGCGAGGGCGGCCAAGGAAGTCAGCGGCGTGTGACGGAGGTGAAGCTTGCGCAGGGAGACGCTGTTGGCGCGGGTGGCGAAGGCTGACAGGCCATTGGTGGTGATGCCAGTGATGCTGGAGAGCGTCAGGGTCTGGAGCGGCGGGAGAGCGAGGAGGTTGCTGTCGTTGAAGGCGTTGGCCGGGATGTTGGAGATATGGAGGTGCTTCAGAGAGCGGAGGGACTTGAGCGTAGCGGTGAGGAGGGTCTCAGGGGCGAGAGTAGCTCCGGGGGAGCAGTGGATGGTGAGGGTTTCAAGACGAGACCAATTCCGGTGATGATTTAGAAAGGTGGTCTCCTGAAACCGCATCAGCTCTCCCGGCATCACCAAGCCGAGTTGTTGGGTGCGAGAGTGAATTCGCTGGTGCTTCTGGTGCGGCGAGGCCTGGACCATCCAGCTCATCTGCTTGAGGTTGCGCCGGGTCGACAGAGCATGGAAGATCTTCTTGAACGAGTGGTCGTAGGTGGTTGTCGGTCCCGTCAAGCTCTCGAGGTTAGGACAGGCCATGACGAGCGACGCAACGAGGTCGTCGTAGTCGGCGACATTGCTCCCCTTGACGGGCGCCTCGGGCGCAGGCACCTTCAAGACACGCACAATGGCGGCGAGCTGAGGATTCGCACGCAATGAGCGCCGCAGCATCCTCACTCGGGCGCCCTGGTTCAGCTTGTACTTCTTCTTGTGCGCTGCCAAATCAGCCCCCACAAGCTGAATGTCATCGTATCTGGACCGCGTTGTTAGCTCGACGCCACGAAACCGCCCGGCGCGGCATCTTGGCCGCCCGAGTCACGGACGGGACGGAACTTACAGGGCGATACGAGCTGACTTGTAACATTTTCGTGAGGCCACGCTCACGTTGCACACGTCCCGCATCCAGCAGGTCGCACAGCTCTCGCTGCCGGGGTGAGGTGGAGATCCCGCAGCTTGCTCATGATGAGGCCCAAGACCTCAGTCGGCAGCATCGCGAACATCTCGTTTGGCTGCTGGGCGGCGCGGGCAGGCGCCTGGCGTTTGATGGCCATGGGTCGCTGGTACATGTATTCGGGTCTCCATTGTGCGATAGACTCGGCAGTCTCAACACTCGTCCTGCTCCCCCACGAAACTGACCGTCGGCCGGCGCCCATGTTCGCCCTCGTCCCCATACTCATGCCCTCGTTGGAGTACATGCTCGCCATGGTTGCCGTCGAGCCATTCGAAAGCTTGCGTGGTCGGTTCAGCTTCGCCGCAGGCAACGAGTCGGTTGCCTTGGTCGGGTCCGCAGCAGGCGTCTCCAGGCCGGGGTAGATGGAATAAGTCGGGAACGACGAGCGAGGCACATTTTGCTGGGCGGTTGTAGTATCGGTCTTTGACAGGAAGCCACCGACAGAGTCCTCGCGTACTGGATACAGATCCGTCACTGGTCCGAAGGATGATGGATGCATAGGTTGGACGGTGACTGTAGGTCCCTTCATCGTCGACTCGATTTTCTTTGATTCGGCCCTGCGTGGGATGTCTTCCACCTGCGGTGGTGTGGGCTCCGAAGGTAACACTGCTGCTGATGAGAGTGCACCGTGGGCAGAAGCTCGTCTCCTCGATCTCAACTTATTAGGCCCTGGACGTCTAAATCGGCGACGATCTCAACGGTCAGCCAAGGGAAGTGGATAGGTCTTTTTCGTCTGGAAGCAAGCAAAAAATAAAATAAAAATTAAGAAAAGTCTGGGAGACAACGGTGCAAGTATAATAATAATAAAGTGCCCTATGGGTGCACGAAACAGCTCTCAAGGCGTCAGGCTAGGCACACTCGGCTTCGAGTCATTCCGTCTAGAACCCTTCTGACGTATTCGTAGGACAAAGGGCTGATCTCTTGGCGTCTCGTAGCGCGAGGCTGCCAGGCACCTTGAGTGCGCCACCAGGGGAAATAGTGGGCGGGTAATCAAACCAATGCAGCTCGTCGTGGGCCAAAGGTCCAAAAAGGGCGCCACGGAACTGGCTCAAGCTTCTTGTTGGCTAGTTTGTGGAGGGATGCTGATGGGTTTTTGCGGGAGCTGAGGTTGAGACATTGGGGGAGGGAGAAAGCGAGACGCCGCTGTTTCTAGTGGCGTGGTCTACTGTGAGGCAGACAGCACACTTTGTCGGTGCTCGGCAGTGGCGGGTAGGGAGTGAGGGAGAGAGTGAGGGAGGAGGTTTTGTCAAGGGTGTGTGTAATGCAGCACAATGGTGCTCTGTATTGGTTTGTATCCGTTGAGGAAAGGGGAGGGGGGCAAGGGCGAGCAGAGGGAACAACCAGAGGGAACAGCCAGAGGGGGACGAGGGATAATAACAACAAGGAGATGGTGGTTCATTCGAGATGGATCCCTTCCTAGCATTGACTCCGTTCATGGGACGGGATGTGCAGAGGGAGATGGACGGTGGGGAGGGTCTTAGCCGGAACCAAGCACGCGGGATGGATGGACCCGTCCCTTAGATCACCAATATTAAGACACCGGAAACGGAGACGAACAAAAGACACGGAGGAAAAAACGGAAGACTTACGCAAGTTCGGTGGCGTGCCGGCTTCCCTTCCCCGACAAGGGGTCCTCGTCAATCATGGTGACGGCCCAGACATGGCGACGAAAGGCTCCGGCGCGCTTGTCGTCAATGGCCGTCATCGAGCTGCGGCCCGGCGAGAAGAAGCGTTTGAAGTCGGAGCCATGGTGGTTGTGGTCAACCTCAAACATGCTGGAGGCGGTGATGGTGGTGGTGGTGACGGGCTATAATGAAACAATTATTGGAGGGAGGCGTTCAGAGGGCGTTTCCACGTCGTCCTCCACGAGGCGAATAGTGCAAAAAATGCAATACAATCCCCGAAAAGGTCAGCTAAAACACCACCCAATCGTTTCTACTAGAGAATGATCCCTTGTTCCCTTGTTGGAGAACCAGTCGACCCTCGACCGACCGACTAACCCCTGTGGTTGACCGTCAGCTTGGGCGCGGGAGCGGACGCGGCTCGTCAGGTAAATTCGGTGGAGGTGGAGCGAGGTGGACGCGCGGTGGACCGGGTGCGATGTCTTTAGACGGGTGCGTCGGCGAAATATCCAATATCCAATGTTGAATATACGGCGTGCGTACGGGCAAGATCGACGATACGAGGGTCGCCGTGGATGTCCCAACTACCGGGCCGGGGGGATCAAGTTGGTGGGTTGGATGTCCTGGACAAGAAAGGATAGACAGGGACAAGCTGCGTGCGGGTTTGACTCGTATGTTGAGAAGGGGAAGAAAGAAAAGAAGAAAGCAAAGAAGAAGACGGCCGGTCCCAATCTCTTTTGCAGCACAGCAATCAATGACGCCTCTGCTTCAATTTAGAACCAGTGGCGCTGGAAGCGTGTCAGACATGCACTGGCGACAGCAGTCCCAAGGAGCCGCAGGGGGGAGCTTCTGCGATGGGGATTCTCTGATGGACCTCTGTCCGTTTTCGTCCCGGATCCTCCTCCGTAGGGCATAAGGCGGGCTCGACTGCGCTCTTCTCTGCGACGGAATCCAGGTGGGTGGCTACAAGCTTAAGTATGTTGGATCATGCATCAATGGAACGGGCTCCGACAAAAGAAGCCCCTCTCAAAAGCCCCCCTAAGCAATTGCCATTGCGAATGTGTAATTAGCCAGCCCAGTGCATCCAAGCAAAGAAACACACTGCGAGGCCGCCTGACCCTCGGCCCTGTTTCTAAATCCTCCCCGAATCCTCTGTCGAGGCGGAGCCGGCGGGCCAATGAGGTCCGCCGTGGGGCCAAGAGACATGTCGCGGTTCCCTGCTCGGTGGTGTTTGGACTGGGTCCGACGGACGACGTACGACGTACTGTACACAGCCGGCACAGAGTGCGCGGCGTGTTGGCCATGGGATGAAATGCGTGGGATATGCGGGAACGGCATGGGCGGGAACGACGGACAGGCTCGACACGCAGAGCCCTAGTCCGTACAGGGCGCAGTTGTTCTCGCCGCGAAGGGCCTCCCAAGCGCCAGCTGTCCAGCGTCAGATCGAGATCATGGCAGACATCATGGCAGACATCATGGCAGATGCTGAATGGTTGGCGTTCGCTGTACAAGAGTACTTCGTACACACCAACACCAATGACCACGGCAATTAGTAGCCCGTGGGTTCAAAAATAGCAAGTCGTCGTCCACCCAGAACCCTCCGCATGCCGCCAAGCCAAGCCATGTCCAGGTTGCTTGCGTGCCTCGCGCCAGGGGTGCCATGGGACCCTCAGCGGAAATCGCTCTAATAGACCGGCTCTTCCACTTCCTTCAGTGCCGGGGCGTGGATCCAGCGGAAGGATTTTGGGGCGGCGCCGCAGCGGCTAGGATCCATCTTGAACACCTGTTCGCCCAAGCCATCTGCCTTCCTTGACCTTGACCTTGACCTCGGCGAGTGACCGGCCTTGATTCTTGTTGAGGATTGTTCATCTCTTCTTCATCTCGACTTCCCGACTGTGCGGCGCCTAGTCGTCGAGCCATCCCTTCCCTCGGAGATCCACGCCGTACTCTCGATGCAGCATCCCGTATCCATGTCCTTCACCGTGCGACTCTACCCCTCCACACGTCCTCTCCCCCAGGTCCCCCCGGTCTCCCGATTGTTGACTTTGCAGAGATCGGAGCAGGGGATCGTCAGTTCCTCCGAAGCCTTTCCCTATCCTGACACGCCCGGAGGAGAAACCGGGACACATCCACAGGCCATTCAGTGCTTCATCCTGACCGACAGAGCAGTTGCCAAGCAAAAGGTGCCACCGAGATTCCCCAGGTCTCCATGAAAGCTCCGGGGTCCTAGACAGTGGTGGACACGGCCGCGTACCCAATAATCAATTGACCCCGCCTAATGTGCCCTCATGTGAATATCGTACTTATTATCATCCCCAGGGCAGCTTATGGGGGAGCCATGAACCATTCATCCCTCAATCCTTGAGCTGCCACTTCGTGCCTCAGTTAGGCCGGGGCATGCCCCCAACCGCCCGGCGCCGTTGAACTCACCTGCGGGTCGTCGCCGTCCTAATCGATATCCTCATCGTCAGCATTGCTTTCGGAGTATCCGGTTTCAAGGTTCACCTCGTGGCACCAGGCGACACGCAGCATGGTTTCCCCGGCCATGCATCTACCACAACCCAGTCTCTCCGTTAACGGTAGCTTCTAGCTTGTCACTGTTCGTGCATAAGTTGCCTAATATCACCGTTATTGTATATAAACAAATGAATGATAAACGAGCCAAGCACAGGCTTGCTTTGATGACGTCGTATACTCAAAGTTGTTTACATAGGTAATTTCTTGCCATGCGCTGGTGCCCAAACCATCGCAGCAATGCCTCTACTTTCGGTATCTGAATCCTATTTTACGGTTACTCGTATGCGCTATGTTTAGCAGCAACAGGACTGGCAGTCAGGCTCCCCGGTTAACATTCATGAAACTCCAGTGAATAGTGCTGTGCAGTCGTCAGGTGGGAGACAATTTTTAGTTTCAGGTTCCGGATCCAGCCCTGGCCATGTATTCATCGTATTTGTCAACCCGATATTCGAAACAGATTTGGGTCTTCTTTACCACCTAAGCTCTGCAGAATAAGTCATTACTCTCTGCAACCATTCTGGTGTCTTCTTCCGATGCGTCCCCCATCCGAGTTGTCTTGGCGTCCACGAATGACGACGATTCGGCGACCGCAGCACTTCACTCTTCGTCCGAACCAGCAGTGAACCGCACCCTTCTCGCTGGACGCGCGGCCAGGTCTCGCTTGTTCTCTGGCGAGCCATTTTCTCCGGCTTGCAGCTGGCTGTCATCACCAGAGCCAGCGTCGTGCGCCCGTTTTAGAACAATCAACTGGTGAGACTCAGACGGCTCCACCGCGCCACTCTTGGCTTCACCTGAATCATCCAATATGATACCGTCGTCTGGATGCATGGTGCGGCCAAAGCCTCTGCCGAACATGTACTGAGGCGTATGCAGTGCGGTCATCTGACTCATCTTGTCATTGTTGTCTTCGGGCAGTGGAATGATCTTGGCTTTCTTGATCCAGTCGTAGATGGGGCGAATATCCAGTATCGTTTTCACCCGTCGATGTTCGGCTTGTGACATGTGCATTTTGCGTTCGAGGATAATCTCCTCGATACTATTCTTCAAAACCAGTGTCTCGACTGAAACTGGTTTCTGCTGGCTGATGCGGCGGACACGACCGATAGCCTGCGCCTCGACTTGGGGGTTGAGAACCGGGTTAATGAAGTAGATTCTCGATGCCTCTCTCATGTCTAGCCCGAAGGCGGCCTGAGATATGTCCATGAGAAGAACCCTAGAAGAAAATATCAGCTCAAGCCACCAGGACCGAATCGATTCAAAGGTACCTGAAATCTTTATTTTGATGGAACGTGTTCACATATTGTGCTCTCCGTTCAGGGGTTAGGCCCTTGGCGTAGATGAGATACTGGATTTGGAGCTGCTCCTCGTCAGTCATGCTTTCGTACCGAAAAAACGGACTTGACTTACAACATCAAGCATAGACGCAAGATACCATGCAGCGTTCTCATTCTCGTAGAAGACGATGATTTTTTCCTCGTCTTGGTACTTGACAATACTATCAATCAAGTATGAGAGCTTTGAAGATGCAGTTGAGTTGATTGTGGTCGATTCGAGCGGCCCAAGGAATATGTCAGCAGGCATTCCTTCGGTTGGTTTGACACCATTAACCCCGTGGGAGCGTATCTTCTTTCGGCTCTCGCCTCCAAGCTTTGTATTGCCAGCGAGTGTTTGTGATGTTCTATGCCCTGACGAAGATGGTTTATCAGTGGATTGTGACACGAGTATCCGTTCCCTTTCGGCAATTCCCTCCTGTATTAGCTTGCCATTCAAGAGGGAGTTGAGTTCCTCGGGATGTTTGGCTGATTTGTGGATAAGCTTCTGAAGAGCCAACAGCATGCTTGCCGAACTGCACATAACACTCTCCGACTCGCCGTCCAAGGACCACGATTGAGCAAAAATATCTGGGAAGCCATGGGCAGAGACTGGCATCTCATGAAACTCGTTGCTGAGATTCCTGAGCCTATTAGCCATTGCCACATGGCCGATCTCGATAGCTTGCTCGAGGAGCAGCTGATCCTCAGCACTGATTGGGATTTTCTTGTCACGCAGGAAGTCCTCAGCGGTCTTGACAGCTTTTGAAATCTCGTCAGACGTAAAGAACGAGCCACCAAAGAAAACTTGCCTGCTTCAGGTTGTGCACGATCTGCAGCAGACTTTGCTTTTGTTTTGGATGGAAGAAGTAGTCCCTGTCTGTCCGTTGGGATTGGACGGTGTTGAAGATGATCATCATCGAGAAAATATTCAACGAGAGCTGATCTTGATATGATCCGTCCAAAACAACCACCTTCTCATCCACAGGCGGCAGAAGATCCCTCACTTCGTGGATCTGGTGCCGAACTATCAGCGAGTTGATCGTGGATCTGAGGCTCTCCCAGCGGCCACGGCTTTTCGGATTGTGTTTGGGTAACAGTAGGTACAAGGACCAGTTTGCCGTTGCATCAGCATCCATGCTTGTGTTGGCCCATGGGCGTACCTTCAGATAGAGAGCAGCGATAGACCCAATCCTCTGCAAGTCTTTTCTTTCCATCTCAATCATTGATTCGCTGGTATCACTGGTGTTGGATTTAGCAGGTGATTCCAGACTGTCTTTAGAAGATGTTTCCGTGACGTGAGTGTCAACTCCAAACAAGCCGTGCGATGGTGTTCCCGTCACGATCCAGCGAGATGAAAATTTCAAAGAATCCAGGGCGATGAGCAGGTTGCTCCTGTTGCTTATCTTAGAGTTGCCTAGTTTATGGCCTTCATCCACAATGCAGCGTTTGAAGTGTACCTGTGACAATGGGGACTGGTCGATGCCGCCATCTTGCTTGACCAGTTTTTCGAAGCGTGTTTGGGAGAAGAGAATCAAGTCGTACTTCAAGAGGGCTTGACGGGGTGGAACATCATCATCTTTGGTCACAACCAGGACTTCAAGGTCGTCCGTGTGTTTGCGAATCTCTTGTTTCCATTGAGCCAACAGATTGTTCGGCACCACCACAATACTACCTGAGCTCAGGTATATCATCTTCCGTGGCGGAGCAGGACCGTCCTGACGTCGTGCAGAGCGAGAAGGTGGGGGTGCAGGAAGAAAGTAGTAGCCCCGGTTCCGTTCCAAAGCTTCGATGCAATGGCTGAATTCTTCGCCAAGCTGCTCTTTGTAAAGTTCGAAGTAGGGTTTCCATGGGACGGCGTTCCTTGTCGCACATGATGCAGCCATATCAACCAGAGATGCAACGCGCCTCCGTATAGGTACTTCTCCCGCGCGATAGTGTTCTGGCGGCTGTGTGGGGAGGTCTCTCGTGGCTAGAATTAGGGATAGGCAGATAATAGTCTTTCCAGATCCCATTTCTTCTGCGAGGATGCCGCCAGAGACTCCATCGTAAAAGCGTGGTCCCTTGAGAACCGTACCCACAACCAGATCCAGGTACCACTCTGAACCTTGTTGGTCACGGACATGAAGCAATCGAGGTCCCAGTACATTCCCCGGCCAAACCTCCTTCTGGAACATCAAGGCGGCAGACCGTCTTTGGTACCCATATAACTTTGTCCGGAGTCCCGGGACCTTGTTGTCCAAGAGAGCGTACATGACAGTCTGTGAATGTGGCTCCGACACGGATTCAGGGTCTGGTTTGGGTGACGGTATTTTGTTGAAGAGCTGTAGCAGTGACATTTCTGTGTCGTCGTCCTGACTTAGATTGTCAACAAGGGGCGGGCTGCTCATACGTGGACACTTGAGATCCCCATCCCAAGCTTCACTAGAGTAATCGAGGCAGCCGAGGATCACTTGTCTTAATTTCAGCAGGCCAGGATCCGAGCGGTTCACGATGCTGCGGTCGACATCATCCGGGAGCAGGTATACCCTGACGGTACCTCGGTTGGAATCCACATGATGGACTCTGAACTCAAGTTTGATCCAGGACTCACGAAACAGGCGTGCATATGGACGGGTTGAGGGGGTGTCAAGCAATAGGTCTCGCAAGTCTGGGCGAAGGGACTGATGTTTGATATCAAGGCCAGACGTCGGGTCTTCGGGCAGTAAGAGCAATCTCCAGCTTCGGAGCTCTTCCAGGTGCCAGCACTCAGGCGGAAGATTGCTTTCATCCTGGAGGATCGAGATGGATCCCGCAGGGATGTACTTTGCGAGTTGCGACTGCATTGTTCTTATCCCGCGAGTAGCGCTCAGCCAAGGCGACGAGGCGTCACCACATTGGGCTGGCCAAATGGATTGGAGACCAGAAGATCGGCTTTAATATTTCGTAATCCCTGCCTGTATGATATGCCTTTGAGTCGACGACGTGTTGAGACTCGGAGTGTGGGTAGTTCTGTGGTGTGCACGGGTGAGAAAGATCTGGGATGGAAGCAAATGGTGTTGGTTGCCTATTCACTCCGTTAGGTAATAAAATACGCACTGTGCTCAATATGACCATTACAGAGATCACACTGTGCTAAAGGCACTGTCTTTACCTTGAGCCGCGAAACTCACAGTGAACCGTGAGGGAGAAGGAATTTAAAATCAATGCTCGGTTTTTGAAGGTTTTGTGTTTTTATTGTAATATTTTACTTTTTAGGCACTTGGTTCCCATCGCCCAAGTAGTCCAACATTCCATTCCTTGAATGTCCTCTCACGTGTTGGTAGTAGAAGACCACTCAACTTCAACTTTTGCGTCGCAGCTTCAATAGCCGGCTGAGGCAGACTGATCTCCTGCACATCCGAGTTTAGGGACTCGATTAGTCTATTGCCCTCCTCTGCTTCAATGCTTCTGTACAGAATCTTCATGGCGGTCTTGCTCCCACTGACAGACGAAGATGAGTACACGACGTTTGGGTTCAATACCCAGAGATACAAGTCCGTGCGAGACTCATCTGGCTCTGATGACGATGGGCCCAAAACATGCGGCGTAATTATGGACTTGGACGATCCGGATCTCGATATGGTAGCCACCAAAGTTGCTGCTAGGCATTCGGAGCTACTGGGGCTTGGGCTCGGTGCAAGGGTTTGGCAGGTAATCTGCCACTTGAAGAGAGTCACAGACAAGGCCAGGATATTGAAGAGGCCCGCCTCTGTCTTGCATTTCTTGCAGAAGACGTGGAGGAACTTTCTTGGAGCAGTGTCATCCAGTGCCAAAGAACTAAGGTCAAATCCGGCATCCACGGTGGAGGAGGAATACTGGAGAGCGTAAGCGGCGAGTCAACATCAAAGTGCACAAATACTATCTCTCAGGGTAGATTTGCTTCTCTCTAATCCCCCGCCTTCCATATCTTGGGGAGGCCGGATGAAAGAGAGAGGCTGCGTCTTCAGGGTCACTTCAAGAACCCATTCCCTGAGGAAGGGTTCAGTCAGGTTGCCTGCCCACAGTGTGGGGACGACCAAAGCATAGTTCTCGGGGAGTTGTATCGATGGCCAAACCATTGCGTGGTTCTGGGTACCGACATGGTCATCTTCTTTCTCCCCGGGTGGAGGCTGAGGTTGCAAACAAAAAAGGGGGCTAAACGAGCAGTGGCACAAAGCTGAGTGGACTTACCGCCAAGCCGCTGCAGTTCGACTCTGAGAAGAGGAAAGAAGTGAGATCGACAAATCCAACGCCTGCCTGGGCGGAGATAGCACTGTTGGCACCATATCCCTTGCTTGCCAACGACTCTGCGTCGTGCTGGTTGTCGTCATGTGGCTTGTGGCAATGCCAAAACTCCATCATCTCAGCCCAATTTTCGCTCGGCAAGTCTTTCCAGGCCTCAATGGTGTCCTTTGATACGAACTCGCCATCGCAGTGCCGACAGGCTATTCGGGAACCGGCCTCAATGTCCACGGACGTCCAAGGTAGTGCTTGGTTCTCCAGCGAGATGTGCGCGGGCCTAGCCTCTGACGGTGCCACAGGGAGTCTCCAGGATAAATCCAGGACCCCTTGCCTGGGTATTGGGAGGGCCTCGGGGGCTACCACCTGTGCCGGGAGAGAAATGCTCTCTATATGCCCTTGGTGGGCTACCTGGAGTTGGCGGCCATGCTGTGACACTTCAGCCTTGGTGGACGCGTCGACTGGCGATGACAAAGACACGACGACCGAGACCTGTCTGATGTTGGACAGTAGCTCGGCATATATCAAGAAGTCGCCGGTGGATGCCATCTCAGCGCAGACAGCTAACCTTGTAGGCTGTCACCGAGGAGTTATAGTCAGGTCGAGCGTCTCGACCGAAGGTGTTGGCAGCTTGCCGTTGGGTTTCACGGTGTCGCGACGACCGGAGTTTTGCTTGGTCCGTGCGTCAGGGTCCCGGGAGCCGCAGGTCCTGTGCGCCCCAAGGAAAAGCTGCCCCGCCACTTTTTAGCGCCCGCGGACGACCCCAACGGAACGGCTCGGCCTTTTCCCAGTCGGACATTTTGGTGATATTACTTCCCTCTCGCATAATACTCACATAAAAGCGCGGTCACCTCATAATGGCAGGCATTCTTTCATACGTGCCCATCGTGAATCGGGTCCTGGCTCAGGCTCAAAGACTAAGTCAACCAAAGCGCCTACCATCGATCTGCCTCCGGTCGAGGTTCATCATGTTGAGACGAACCCAGACAGGCGCGCGAGGTGCCTCAAGCATCTGTTGAAGGCGAACCATTCCAACTACTCTATCGTCTATCACAATCTTCAATACAACAACCAAAACCCCCACATTCTGGCCTCTGCGTATCTTCTGGGCGCCACGGAGGTCCAGCTGAATCATATCTACGACAAGCAGATTATTGAGCTGGAACCATGGAAACCGTCCCCAGCGGAAGTCGTCGATGATGACTGGGAATATTTCCTTGGCGATAGGAGATATCAACGAGCCTATGTCGACTTCTTTGAGGAAAGACTTGCCATGCGCTTTTCCTACGACTGGAAACAAGTGATAAATCATTTCTTGTTCCTCGGCGATGAACCATTGGTCCATGGTCTGATTGGCGGTCGTGCGTATCCTCCCTGGAACAAGATATACCATAACAATTGCTAACTCATTTCACAGTTGGTCACTCTCTTGTTCACTTGGCGTATGCCTATGAAATGGACTGCAAGGAACTCGCAATGGAGGCTCTGGGGCTTGTTTGCATAGAGTACAACTTCTTACACAAGTACCTTGATGACAAGTCCTATACCAAACCATCAACTTTCAGGTCGGGTTCGCCACTTGAACTAATTACTAAGCTAGCTAAGGATGATCGGTTTAATTCTTTACCCAAGAATTCGAGTGTGGACGATATGGAAGAAATCTTCACCGAGCACGAGGCTCTTGTCCTTGAGTACTGGAATGCATGGGTCATCGATGACCCATTGAAGCAATTCGAGCTGTCGCAAGAGGCCGCTGTCGCGTTGTTAGTTGCGACAGTTCGACCAGGAACCCACGCCTTCGACTTCCTTCTTGTCCATCTCTTGACAACCAGCCATGCTGTCAGAGTCCTCTTGCCTTTCTTCCCGGAAAACTATCGCATAACACTGGTCAGAGAGTGGTGGCTACTAGTTTTGGCCATTTTCATTCTCAAGGGACGGCCACTGCCTGATCCCGATAATGTTGACCATGAGCTGAAGGGCAAGACCTGGAAGTATGTGGAGGATAAGGCGCTGAACTCGGCTTGGTCAAAGGACGCTCACTTCGTAAAAGGTAAGAATTCTGCCAAAAATAGCTCTCAATTTGCAACTAATTCCTTTCAGCCATCCGCGTCATGAGAGAGGCATCCAGGACCTGGGGGGATGTCCATGACTTGTACCTCAGCTCCGCGGTGACATTTGCGGATAATTTCGAAGGATGGGTATTCCCCTAGTTCCTATACTCTACCGAATAGAGGGAATGGAATGCATGAAGAGATGAACATTAGATATTAAAAAAGTCGAGATGGAGGCAAGCATAAGAATAACAGTAGTGATGCCAATTGTATCATACACACGAATAGTGTACCATGTGACAGTTCTACCCTGTAATACTTTACTGTTAAAATAGCCACAAGTAAAATATCATGAATCTAGAAATATAATCACCAGGGCACACTGTCTAGTGACTCAAAGTCCCATTCAATAGAGAGGGTAGCCAGACCTTGGAGGGTGATTAAGTGCGTGCAGAGGGATTCTCAGGCAAGCCAATCACGGTACAGTGCGCGTGTGGAGCACCGTCCATCAACACTGTTATGTGGGTCTCCGACGTCAACATCGCGGCGTGCACAAGGCAATCATCACGGCAATTGTCACTCTTTCATGCGACCGCCATTGAGCAAGGCTGCCCCGGAAGACGCGCCGTGCATTCTTATGGCATGCCCACCCTGCAGATGCAACAGTTGCGTTGATGGCCCCGCCCGCGAAGCGCCGCCGGCGGAATGTCGTCGACGCTTCTGACGATGAAGACGAGCAACCGCGAGCCAACACGCTGACGAACTTCCTGCTCTCCTCGCCGAGCTCGCCCGCCAAGATTCGAGCCCCGACCGCATCCCCGAGTCCTTCGAAAGGCAGAAACATTTCAGGCTCGCTCTCCACGAATGGTTCCAATCGCCTGACCCGTCGAGCTACGCAGAAGAACGGGACGAGCCCTAGCCCCAAGAAGTCGAAGGATGTCGGAAAGGGAAGGGACGATGGAAAGACAGCGGATTTAAAGACACTCTTTTCGAAGCAGGCGCAAAGAGCCACGAAGGCTGGAGGACTCGCGGATAGAAAGACGATCCCTCTCGACGACATAATCAGCGACCCCATATCAGAGGACGAGATTTCGGAGCTGAAAACCAGCTCTTTAAGCTTGGTCAGCCAACATGCGAAGAAAAGACTGAGGAACGGAATACAACCGGCTTCAACGGACAACCCGAGTGCTAGCCAGAGATTCCTCAAGCCACCCAAACCAGCCTTTTTAGCGGCCGTCAACGATGATTCGAGACCATGGTCAGAGCGGTTTGGACCTAGAAACTTAGAGGAGCTTGTGGTACACAAGAAGAAGGTCTCAGATGTGAGGAGGTGGCTAGAAGACGTCACAGATGGACGCATGCGACAGCGGCTGCTGATCCTAAAAGGTGCTGCCGGCTCAGGCAAGACGACGACTATGCGACTGCTTGCCAGCGATATGGGATGCGAGCTCCTAGAATGGAGAAACCCCACAGGCAACTCTGGCCTGGGGTTTGTGTCGACGTCAGCGCAGTTTGACGAGTTTCTTGGACGGGGCGGCAAGTTTGGTGCGCTGGATACGGACAGTCCCGAATCAACGGCCCCTAGCAGCTCACATGCTACCTCGAAGCATCAGTCCAAGCGGGTCATACTCATCGAAGAGTTTCCGAATACATTCTCGAGGTCGTCGACGGCTTTAACCTCGTTCCGAAATACCATCCTGCACTATCTGGCCGCCAACACCCCTTCCCTGTCCATGTTCTCTCCACATTCACAAAAAGAACCAGTTACGCCAGTGGTTATGGTCATATCAGAGACTCTTCTAACCACAACATCCGCCTCAGCCGACAGCTTCACAGCCCACCGCCTGTTGGGGCCGGAAATCCTTCGTCACCCAGGCGTAGGCATTATCGAATTCAACGCTGTTGCACCTTCGTTACTTGCCAAAGCTCTAGAGCTAGTAGTGCAGAAAGAAGCTAGGAAGTCTGGCCGAAGGAAAACGCCCGGCCCATTAGTGCTA
Organism: Ilyonectria mors-panacis; assembly: GCA_002991585.1. NCBI lineage: Eukaryota > Fungi > Ascomycota > Sordariomycetes > Hypocreales > Nectriaceae > Ilyonectria > Ilyonectria mors-panacis. Next base: position 395,295 of record PPHJ01000112.1, on the reverse strand, counting down.
AAGCGTCTGGGAGAGATTGGCGATATCCGGAATGCGGTGGCTTCTCTCGAGTTCCTCTGCCTGAAAGGTGACCAACAAGCGGACTGGGGTGCCAAGGTGGCTTTCACAAAACAGAAGAAGAGTGTCAGGGATGGCATTGGGCTCACCCAAGGCGAGCATGATAGTCTGGAACTGATATCCCAGCGTGAAGCGAGCTTGGGAATCTTTCACGCAGTGGGAAAGGTGGTATACAACAAACGGGATGATGCCGCTCCTCGAAACGATGCCGTGGAGAACCTACCGAGTTTCGTCTCACAGCACTCACGACCCAAACGTTCACAAGTCTCTGTTGACTCCTTAATTGACGAGACTGGGACGGACACACACACGTTCATCTCAGCGCTGCACGAAAACTACCTCCTCTCCTGTGAGAGCACCGGTCCCATGGACCTCTCTACCCCGATGGATTATGTCAACGAGTGCATCGAATACCTCTCCCAGAGCGATCTCCTCTGCTCTTCTAGGGATGTCTTCTTCGGTGGTAGGGGCGGCTTCTCGGGCAGAGACTCTGGCAGCCAGCTCCTGCGTCAAGACGAAATGACGTTCCAAGTCGCTGTCCGTGGCATGCTGTTCGCCTTGCCCAACCCGGTCAAGCGAAAAACGACCACCATGGCCAAAGGTAGTGACTCCTTCAAGATGTTTTACCCAACGAGCCTCAAACTGTGGCGCGCCAAGGAGGAGCTCGAGGGGCTTGTCGACGTCTGGTCCTCGAAGCTTCTCAAAGGTGAGGCCAACGCACCGACCAAGAACCTCACCGATGGCGCCACGGCGTTCCGCCTCCCGAAGCAAACTTCTAGCGACACCTCATGGATGCAGCGCAAGCAGCAGAGCCGTCCGGATGCCATCCCAAAACACCAAGATGAAGAGTCTGAGGAGAGCGCGCCCCTCCTCTCACTAGGCAGCGCTGCACGGCGCGAGATGCTCCTTGAGCGCCTACCTTACATGGCACACATCGCGCGTGGCCGTAAGACGTCCACGATCCGCCTCCGCGACCTTGAGAAGGTCGTCTCCTTCCGAGGCATAGCCGCTGCCGACGAGGAATCAGACGGCGACGAGGAGCCCGCGGCGGGGGAGGCCTGGGCCACGGACAAACCCTCTGAGGAAGCGAGTCCCCGCAAGAAGAGTGCGGGCATCCGGTCTGGTGGCGTATCGGGTCTCCTGGCACAGAAGCTCGTGCTGAGCGATGATGATATCGAGGATTGAGTCGGGGCTGGTGATAGGAATTATAAACTGTATGTACACTGTAAAATACCAGGACGGATTGCATTTGGTTTGATCATGGTCGGGATCGGAACTTAGCTTACGTATAAAATGCGCATGAATTATTCAAGGATCTTGGGTTCCAGGGCTTTGAGGGTATGAATGTGTTGAATATGTGTTCAAGCTCAGTAAATTGAGGACTAGTGTCAAGTGGGCTACATATATCTAAACTAGAGACCTACTCCCATCAGCAAGCACTAGCTTCGGTAAGATGGCCGAGTTGGTTATGGCGCCAGGTTAAGGTCAACCTTAACACCTCAATTTCCTGGTGGAGCAATCCTCCTGGGTTCGAATCCCAGTCTTATCATTTCTTTTTGTATTCTTGACATATTAATTCGTTTTGCATTTTAGCCTCTGCTTTTTGGATTGAGCAGCTTTTCGCTGATGATAATTCAATCATTCATTGCTGAAGACTACGAGTGAGGGCGGATCTTATTTGTTGGGTTGGCTTACGGGCTCTGCGGGAGGGGTGGTGGGATTGCCTCGTTGGGAAGCACGGAATAGACACCCTTCGTATACAGAGTTTATTTACACAGGTTGAGCTTGTAGGATTATACCCCCCTTCAGCCTGGTAATATTGTATGGGAATTATTGAAATCGATCAGTGTAGAAAGCTTGTTGTACAAGATGCCATTTACACAAACCGCCCTCTGCACCCTATACCAGCGAAACCCCACCCGCCCATCTTAATATGAAGGATGTGTTATTTGACTGTCGTCAGGGTGCTACCCTGGACGTGGTAAAGTATGCTGTAATACTGCATGAGGGTGCATGCAAGTGTTGCGTGCTCAGCGCCCAGCGTGCTCTGCTGCCTACTGGACTGACGTCCAACCCACTGACGAGGCACACTACCATGTACCTCTAGCACCCTCTAGCCACATCCATCCCGCTGGACCCTCCATCAACTCAGTCCAGGCAGCCCATCGCACCGTATCCCACCCCGTCCCATCAATCAACCAGCCTCGTCTTGCCAAATCCATCTCCTCGTTCTCAATAAATCACACGCAAGCTCCCGCCCGCACAGCCGTCGTCATGGCCCGCAAGCCCCTCCGCATCCTCTGCTTCGGCGACTCGCTCACCTCGGGCTACTTCTGCTTCGGCATGGACTCGCACCCGTACTCGCTGAAGCTCGAGGACAAGCTCACCGGCGCGCTGCCCGGCGTCGACGTCGAGACTGTCACCAACGGCGTCCCCGGCGATGTCGCCACCTTTAAGCGCTTCACTGACCGCATGAGAGACGAGTGTGGGTGTCCCTTTTTGTTTATCCCCATGCCATCGTTCATGCTTCAAGAGCTGCCCCCACTATGGCACGCGATGAGATACCCCACCGCCAACACGGACCTTGTTCATGAAAGTGATCGATTCATATCGTGAATGTCGCTGACCTGTTACTCTCCCGCTTCGTAGGCAGCAAAAGCTCATTTGACTGGGCCATCGTCCTCGCCGGAACCAAGTACGTACCCCTCACTCATGGGCAACCTTGGCTTTGTCATGACTGGTATCTAACCCGTTGACTTTGCCGTCACAGCGACTTAGCATATGGCATCTCCACTACAAGCATTTATGAGTCCCTCCAGGAAACTTGGAATATAGCCCTTTCCAAGGGGAGCAAAGTCCTCGCCCTCACTGTCCCCGAGTGCGAGTCCAGGTCAGAGAAGCTCACCAAGAGGCGAGACGAGCTCAATCGCAGCATCATGAACCACCAGCAACCCAACTTGTACGTATGACCATTCTCACAGCACCAACCTGAGATATTGCCGCGGTTTGCAGCTAACACTCCAACAGCCACTGCTTCGACCTCAGATCTCATATCCCGTTTCACTCCCTTTCCGAGGATGACCGCGAAAATACTGGGACGACGGCCTGCACCTGCGGGATGACGGATACGACTGGATGGGAAGCCACATCGCCAATGCCCTGATAAGCATCATTAAGCAGGGTGGAGAGCCGGAGCTAGCGACCTCAACGACTAGGAGGCGGTCATCCAGACCGTCCAGAGAGGAATCATCCCTTTTAGAGGAGACCGGCAACCCTCGAAACATTAGCGAGGGGTATGTGGTCGTCAGGAAGAAAGACCTGGACTAAATTTTGACCTCGTTGACCATGCCCGTATAAAATCCCAATCGATCTCTTGCTATGCCTTGGACAAGAAAAAGGGAAAAGGATCCCTGGACACCACCCAATCCCCCCAAACGCCATGTGCAATGAATGCTCCCTCTTTATTTTTGGTCTTCTTTCATACAGCAAGATTTGCGGCCACGAATTCCTTGCAGATAGAGTTAGCGCGATGCGGAAACCGATATAATGATTGAAGAGGACTTACGGGAAACTCCTTTTGCAATGCGTTGGTGACGTTCTCTACTTCCTCGGCCAAGCTCTCGACATTGGCGTCCCACTTGCGCATCTCCTTGCCCACAATCACCTCTGCTCGGCCGCTGCCCCTCTCACCGGATGCCTCACCGCCCTCGAACCAGACGATGCCGTCCAGCTGGTCCATACGGCCCACTAAGCGGCCCTGCTCAATCATCCGTGCCGTGGTCTCCTCGGCTTTGTCGGCATCTAGGCCCAGGAGCACCCCAAGGGCCTCGAAGCGGATGTTGCTGTACAGCCTGGAGGCTCCCAGGAGGTTATGCTCGACGACGGCCTTGGCGAGTACAGTTGAGCCGTCTGAGGTGGTGGCCAGTTGGTGCGGTTGCAGGCCTTCGGCGAACTTGTCCACTTCCTCCGGCGACAGCAGGCGGTCGAGGAACATCTTCTCGAGGATGCCAAACTCGTCCAGCTGCACCGACCGCTCATCCTTGTACAACCGCCCCAAGGTGCGACTCCGCATGGGACCGGCCGGGGCTAGAACTGCGCACTTGACGGCCATGCTAAGGGTGTGCAGGCGCTCCTCCTCGGAAATGGCGGGGGAGAAGCTGATCTCATGATATCGCTGCGAGCCTGACAAGAAGTCACGCTTGGCATCCTGGATGCGGGCCTGAGAGAGTTTGAAGTGCAGGGTCAAGTCCTGGTCGGGCACGTTGTGCATAATGTTCTTGAGCTTGTTGATGTACATCTCGGCGGCGGTGGAGTCGTCCACCTCGAGGTAGTTGCGGACGATGCGGACCCAGGTGCGGGCCTTTTCCTCGTCGGTGATTTTGCGCTGCGAGCTGTCGAGGGGGATGTCGGCCAGCGTCTTGGCGGCGTCGAGGAAGTCCTCGTTGTTCTCGTGGGCGGTGGCGATGAGCTCGCGGAGGGTGGCGCCGGCGTCGAGAAAGGACGACGACGAGGGCTGGGCGGAGAGGATGTCGAGCGTGCGGTTGCCGACCTCGATCCACAGGTCCTCGTTCTTGAGCCCCTTGAGGGTGGCGATGAAGGTATTCAGGACGGAGCGCGTGGCCACGACGCCGAGGCCCTGACCGAAGAAGGAGTCGACGACGGCGTTGAGGTCGTCGGTTGCGGAGGCGGGGGACGAGAGCGTCTTGATCTCGGCGAGGAGCTGTTCGTAGAGGGGGCCCGTTTCGCCGGCGGCAGACTCGGCACGCGAGAGGGCCTCGGTGACCTTGGGGTTTGGCGCCATGGTGGTCGGTCGTCGGTCGGCGGGTTGGTCCTCAAGATATGGAGATGCGAGATCTAGGTGGAGGTTACTGGAGTGAGGTTGTGGCGATGGTCGAATTAGGCAGAGGTAGGCTCCGAGGGTGGGGGAGAGCTCTGTGAATTAGCGGGGCAGCAGCTAGATCCGCTGTTGTTAGTGTCCCGGCTGCTAGTGTCCGGATCGGTCACTATCACGGTATCAGCGAGTGGGGGATGTCTAGATGGTATGGAATCCATGGTTGAAGATGCTGTTTTTTCTTCTGTTTCAATTCATATTATCTTCATTTAATAGGAATAAAACCCAGTGATTTGTAGGCAATGGAATGTCAATTTGCTCAACTGACTTTGTCGAACTGCCTCTACAAGGGACTGGCTTCAATGCGGGCAAGACGGAAGAAGGTAACAGGACCACCTCACTGGCATACAAATCTACAGACCATGCATTCACCTCCCCAAGACCAATTGCTAGCCTCGGCGTCTGGCAAACGACGGAGTTGGAAGAGCAGATTCATTCACATGCCGAACACAAGCTGACAACGAACCGTAGTATTCCCAATGGTTTCTGTATACCTGCCCACCTAATCTCACATGCAAAAGCGAAGCCTCTGTCTGACCCGATGACCTTCTAGCCCTCTTCCGATCTCGATGGGTGTCTTCCATGTAAATGCCCCTGGCCAATATCCCAACATGCCCGTCTTGAAATAATAAAAACAGCGTCGACTACGCCGAAACGCCTAGCAAACCGAGGTAAGAGAGAACCGCCTACCACCCCCGTCTTCGCGTGAGCCCGCGTCTATTTGTTGTGCCAAACTAGGGTCCGGAGCGAGTCAAACTCGTTGCATTCCTTGTAGATGTACGTCATGCTGTTGCGCAGGCTCGACTGCAGATCTTCCGGGTGGTAACGGAAGACGAGCATCACCATGGCCCACGACAGCGACGCAAACGCGGGCCAGGCGTAGTGGTTGATCTGGGAGTTGAGGGGCTCCGCCGTCACGGCGGGCAAGCCAACGCCGGGCTTGACGGCGATGCGCGCCAGCGCCAGCATCACGCGCGCGAAGACGTAGATGACGATCTGCTGGTTGACCGACGAGATCTTGCCAGTCCGCTTGGAGCGTCCGCCAAAGACGAAGTAGCCGCCGACGACGAGGCCGCCGAAGAAGGAGTCAAATGTGCCTACATCGCAACGGAGTTAGCAAGTATTCCCTCTGCAGTACATCGCAGGAGTGGGGATGGGGGCGACGTTACCCTCTTTGCCGGGCGTTGCGCCAAAGTTCTTGAGCGCAAGCATCGTCAGCTTGTATATGACGGCGAAACGAGCCAAGTTGCTAGCATGATGTCTCGTCGCCCGTAAGACCAGTGCGCACTTGTGTCGGAACCTATACAGCCACGCGCGTCAGCATATTGTCCATGGCGGGTCGGGGGGTTCTTTCGGCCAAGGGTGTCGGCCAAGGGTGGCGGCGGCGGAGGAAGAGGTCGAACGTACGTTCCGGAGCGGAAGAGGAAGATCATGCTGCAGAAAAGAACACAACGGGTCAGCGACGAGATCAAATCACAGGCAATCGGAGGGAGTACTCACACCAGCGCATGCGGAAACCGCACCTTTGTTCCGTAGACGGCGCCATTGCGGGCCGTCTTGAGGATTGACAGGAGATCATGGTATCGCGGGTCCCGGATGATTTGCTCCAGCGCGTTCTGCATACGTCAACGTCAGCCAACTGTGCGCGTCGCCCGACTAGGCACGGCCACGATGCCTGAAGACATGGCCTTGCAGCCTGGCGGAATCGCATCGCATCGCGGAACGTACCTTGATCCCTTCGAGGGCGGTCGACGCCATGGTGTCGCGCAATGGGGTCCGGCCTCGGCAAAAGCGTCTCGAGGTAGGGAACCCGGTGCGGTTGACGGGCAGGCGTCGCGAGATTGGAGGCGGGAGGTGACAAGTCTGCGGAGCCTTTACCACGACATCGAAATAATATAAAAAGAGAATAAAAGTACGGTCGAAATGGGGTTTTGTTCGGCAAGGTTGTAAACGGGTCAGGGTTCAAATTCCCGAGGCAGAAGCCCAGATCGATGAGATGTGGATGTCACCTGTTCCAAGCCTCGGATGTGGAATTGTCTTCGGCTTGTGTTGCGGAGATGGCAGCTAGACCCGGCATCCCCGCCACGGCTGCGGCCAACAGGGGACCAAGGCCCTATGACGCAGGGGGTCGTCACTGAGTCCTCACTGAGTCCTTTGGAGCGAGCTTTCGTTTCCCCACGCTTTTTGTGGATAATATTCTGGCATGTGATCTCTCTCCTCTCACGCGGGTCGACGGAAGCAAGATTCAGATCCTGGGGACGCATGTCGATTGCAACATTGGCGTTGGCTTCCCTTTTTGGTAACTTTTCTAGTCTTGATTGTAGCAAAATACCACTTAAGTATTGCGTATGCTCCTCGTCCAGGGTGCTTCAATCCATGTCGTCCGTGCTATCCATGTCCTCCATCCATCAATGCAAACTCCCTCGCTATGCAGCCTCGCCATGATCCTGAACAACCAAACAATACACCTCTATCTACTGAAACTACGTCAACACCACCTCTCATGAGGCTCTCGCCACTTGACACCCAGAATCTGGAAAATCTTCCTCTCGTCCCGTCCCTCCACCAGCTCCCCCTCCGTCAACTTGACCCGCTGCGGCCCGCGCATCACATCCTTGTACAGCCCGCGCTGGTTGAGCCGCATGCCTTTCTTGGATGCCAGGAGCCGCAAGCTGCGGTTGAAGATGTCGTTGCCCGTAAAGTAGATGAGCGCAGCCCCCATCTCCGACTCGGGAACCAGCAGGAAATCGATGCGCCTCCATATCGGCCGGTAGTTGTCGTCGTTGAACCCGCTGATCTTGCGCAGAATGCAGCACCCGTGCCATTTGCTGCCATCGCTGGTCGTCCTGGACGACGCTAGTCTAGCGACGAGGAATTGCTCAGCCTCGAGTCGCTGGACGATGCCGTCGAGGGCCGGTCGCAGGTCACTGGAAGACTCCGTCCCGGGTTTGGTGACGATGAAGTCAATGTCCCCGGAAGTCTCTGCTCCTCTCCGGTAACTCCCCCCGACGATGAGCTGCACCTGTGAGTCAACCTTCTTGGCTGCTTTTTTCACGACCGCACCAAGGGCCTCGACTTCGCGTCGTGGGATCCGAGTGTTGAGGTCGTCATAGTGATCCAGCCCGACTAATTGGTTTTGCGTGAGGCTCGCCTTTTGCTTCAGGTCCTCCAGGGAGCGAAACCCTTGCGCGATCCATTGCTGAGCCTGATGGTTCCCCACGCCGTAGATGCCCAAGAAGAGCTGGAGCACCTCGTCCATGGGCTCGTCCTGGGCGTACTCGAGCCGCTGCAGCTTGTCCGTCGTGACAATCTCCTCGATTTTTTGGGCCAGGCGCGGCCCGATACTTGGGAGCCTAAATGCCTCTTCCTCCGTCGCTATTTTGACGTCCTGACGCTTGAGGGTGTTGATGGCCCTGCGGTAGGCCGTTGTTCGCCAATTGTCATTGACTCGATCGTAGTAGTCAGCCATGAGCTGCAGCACTTCAATGGTGCGCGCGTGTTGGATTTGCCGCCTTAGCGTCTTTGGCCCCAGCCAAGTTGCAGGCGAACCGGTCCTCATACGCCAAGTCTTTGCGACCGGGTCCCGTTTTCCTCTTGTTTAGTTTCCGCTTCTGGAGCTCCTCATCCTCAGAACCCGAGGCATTAACGGCATCCGAGCCGTCATCCCCCATTTCCGGCCCGGAATGGGCATCTTCCTCTTCCACATCCAAGGGTAGGTTCTTATACTCCTGCATTAGTGCGATGTACTCCGTGAGCTCATCCTTGAGCTCATCCCTCTCTGGTGGGTGTCGCGTGACAGCTGCTTTTGAGCCGATACTGTTTCTGGCCTTGTCGCCTACCGAGACCTGGTCACGAATTGTACTCTCGAGCCCTGTCGCGTCGTCGTCGGACACATTTTTTGGAGATGCCACAAATGCTTCTAGATCGAGAACGACGGGCTGGGAGTCTGTGGGCATCGGCGTCAGAGCAACTCGGCTCGGTTGCGGAGATTCCTCGCTCCTAGTCGGTGTGCCGTTTGGGGGAACATAATCCCATCTTCTTGGATTTCTTTGCGGTGGTTTGAGTTGTAGAGACTGGGCTGATTGATTCGGCTCATTTGAAATAAGCGGTGTCGAGGTTGCTGCTTTGTCCTCTACCGCCGGTTGGCCCGCAAGCTGATATTTCTTCTGGTTGCATTGGAGCATGGCCTTGAACTGAATACAGTCGATTGGATAGTCCTCGTTGACCACTTTGGGTGGCAGATCTCTGCTGGCACTTCTTAGAACGCCCTCGACGTCTTTAAAGGCAATATTCTTCTCCACGATGATGTGAGTCGCGCTGCCCGGGTTCCTCGTCCAAGTGGCACCAAACTCTCTGGCCTTTGTGATCCTCAGCCGCCGAGCAGGCGCAATGTCGTTGTCTGGAATGTAGAAAAACGACAGATCTTTGAAAAGTTGCTCGCGCTCGGGCCGTAGTTTCAACGCGGGCTCCCGTTTCCGTTTTTTTCATGGTGATGCTAGGAGATGGCGAGTCTTCTCTCATACTCCCCAACAACCGCTTCGAAGGGAACACCGGCGTAGAATCACCTCTCGAGATCCCCCCTCGGGCAGGCCGAGGTGAGTCAGGGATAGGGGTGTCGTCTACCAGAATGACCTCGGCACTCTGGGTATCCATCAATGCACCGAGTCTTCCTTTCTGGCCCAATGCCGCGATCGGGGTGCCTTTGATGATTTTTGTACTACTACTTGGAACTGGAGTTGGCGCGGAGGCGACCCTCCTTGGGGTGGATTTCACCTTCCGAGGTTCATCTTCAGTTAGGTCCAGCACGACCGGTTCTTGACGAACAGGCGACCGTGGCGCCGCTTTGGCCTTGAAGAAACCACGGCTTCGCTTCCTCTCGTCTTGTTCCTTCGCGTCGAACTCGTCGTCGCTGTAGAGAGGTTTAAGCTGGTCAAAGTATGCCAACTTTTCTTGGAGCGAAGTCATGTTGGACAGCCGGTTGCTGATGATGTGGCGTACGTGGGCGTGAGGTGTGAGAATGAGAAACGGCGTTGAAGCACTTTATATAATATCCACGACAGGCCCCGGTGATGCCTGGCCGCGAAATTCACGAAGCTGTGACCCAGCTGCGCATCATGTGAGGCCTGGGTCAGCTCAGAGTGGAGAGACGAGAGGTGCTGGTGTCGAGTCGTTCGGGTCTTCGATGGAAGCTGGAGCTCTGAGCTGCAGCATCCTTTCCGGATTGGAGAATGAGGGATGGAAGCGTGTATGACAAGGGTTCTCGGGTCGCTGAATGGGCCAGGCTACAGCGCTAAAAGATGGGGGGTGACCCGCTGTGCGTCCACATTGGGTGACACCCCAGTAGTCCTTAGCTTGCAACCGACAGTTCGGTCCGTCATTATTTGAGGGTTAACATTATTTAAGCAGCCTTGATATACTTCGCACATGAAGTGATAGTCATTTCTATAGGTAAATAGGAAACTAAATAGTCAAGTCATCGCTCGGCCTCAGCCTATCCAACTCAAACCGGCCTATCCTGAGCTTTCCATCCATCGCAATGTAGGCACACGTGTTATTGTACAAGTAAAAATCCTTCCGCCGAACATAATCAAACAACCCGGGTATCAATAATAGAAGAGAAAAGAAGATGACGCCATCTATGTGTACAGATCCAAGACGTTTTTTTTGTCCATGCACTGGGCCGTTGGCGCTCACAACTGACGTTTCATCGTCGAGCTTCTTGCCGAGAAAACTGTAGCGAGCCTCATTGAGGGAACGCGACGGGCGCCGGCGCAGGTTGCCCGCCAAACATCCTCGCGTCTATCAGGGGGATGCTGTTCTTCTCGTAGGGGTGGAACGCTGACGGATCGGCTGAGTACCGGCTACCGGCCTCGTTCTCAAGGTCGTTGACCACCTCCCTTGTGAGTTCGACGTAGTCGTAGGCAAACTCACCAATCTCGGCGTCATCAATACCTAGGACCTCGGCGTCCTCGGAGGCGCGGAGGCGGAGACCGGGGATCATGTTCATAATGAAGAGGATCAGGCAGGTTCCGCTGAACGAGTACAGGCCGCCGGTAAAGGAATCGGCGAGCTGGTAGCCCATCTGAATCCAGTGGTGGTCGAGCCAGCCACCATCGATGCGGGAGTGACCGTCGAGAGCAGCGATGGACTTGCTGGCGAAGAATGCGGTGCAGATGTTGCCAACCAGGCCGCCGACGCCGTGCACGGCGAAGATGTCAAGGGCGTCGTCGATGCGAAGGAGGAACTTGACCTTGGTGGCATAGTTGGAGAAGGAAGCTCCGAGGACACCGAAGATGACAGCCGACCAAGCGGGGACGTAGCCTATTCAAAATTAGTCAGTGACTTCAATATCCATGCCCAAAGTTCTCCTTGTACGTACCAGATCCAGGGGTAATGGAGACCAGTCCGGCAACGACGCCCGAGCAGAAGCCCACCGTCGACCACTTTCGCTCCAAGCGATAATCCAGGATACACCAGGTCATGCCTCCGACACAAGCCGCCAAGTTGGTTACAACAGCCGCCATGACGCCGCGCATGTTGGCGGAGAGGGCGGAACCGGCGTTGAAGCCGAACCAGCCGATCCAGAGGAAGACGGTGCCGATGACGATGTGGGTGACGTTGTGAGGACGGTAGTTGAGCTCATGGGTGCCGTGACCGCGGCGCTTGCCCAGCATCATGGAGTACGCGAGAGCGGCGCTTCCAGAAGCAATATGCACCGGGGTACCGCCGGCGAAGTCAAGGCCACCCATGGTAGTGGACCATCCGCTCGGGTTCCAGGTCCAGCACGCAATGGGATCGTAGATGACGGTGGCCCAGACGAACATGAAGATGACGCAGGGGAGCATGCGGCCGCGCTCGGCGACGGCACCGGTGGCGAGGGCGACGGTGATGGCAGAGAACATGCCCTGGTAGACGGCGAAGAGCAAGTCCGGCACCTTGTCGGAGCCGACCGAGGGCGAGCGAGGACATTGCGGAAGGCGAAGTTGGACAGGTCACCGATGAAGGGGCCGGCCGTGTGCGAAAAGGTCAGTGAGTAACCCCAGAAGAACCATTGGAAGCATGTCACGGCCGCGCTCATGACCGAGAGCCAGATGAGCGAGAGGGCCGACTTGCGGCGAGCCAGGCCGGAGTAGAAGAAGCTGCATTTTGCGCGTGTTAGTGACGGCCAGCCAGCCAACGTTGCTGCATGTTGCATGTGTTGCATGTACGTCATCGGACAGCAGCAACGGAGCCAAAGACTTTGGAGGAAACTCACCCAACGCCAGGAACCATAAGTAGGACGAGAGCCGTGGACGTGAGCATCCAAGCAATATCCCCAGACTGGTTGTGCGGGCGCACCAGCGTCAGCTTGCGGGCGCTCTCTGAATGCGCGGGCCCTCATTGGGCGGAACTAGACTTACCTCGTACCAGATGTTAACGTCCATCGTGAGGGGATCAGCGCCCTGTTGGCCGGTGCCATTGTAGGGCACCAGCACTACGCCTTCGTCGTCTGCCATGGTGGAGAGGGTCGCGATGGTTCGGGCGCCTCAGATCTGGCGTGTGGTTGCGGGAGAGAGAGAGAGAGAGAGAGCGAGAGCGCGCGAGGGAGAAGACGGCCGGGGGGCGTGGCGGGTTGAGATAAGAAGTCGTCCCGTGTAGGATAAGGCGGCTGAGGCGGAGGCGGTCCCACAACCAAGCGATAAGGGATGGAAAATCCGGGCGAGGGCGGGAGACGGTTGAGAGCACAGGACAGCGCTGCGCAAAAAGTCTCGATGAAGGAAAAGAGAGAATGGGTTGGTGACAGACAGGACGGGCTCGGGGGAGAAAAGATGGAGTTCAGTTCGGGGTGGGGAGAAAGCTAGATGCGAAGGAATGGTTAAAAAGAAAGAGAGAGTGACGGCAACGCCTCGCCGACGGCCACAACCCAGAAGCAGCAAGAGTTATCTTTGGGGATAGCGCTCGCTCTGGCTCTCACCTCTCTGGCCGGGGGCGACGGGGGAGTGACGGGGGGGCGGAAGAAGCAATTAAAAGGCGAGGGGGGCCACTGGAGAGGGCAACGCTAGCACGCCGACCACGCCTAGCACGCCTACCACCGCCAGTGGCCTGCTTCAAATCCAGTTGACGCTTCCAGTGACGGAAAATACTGCGGCAGTCTCCCGCAAGCCGCCCACACATTCCTGCGCCGCCTATTTTGCCCAGTGACGCTCCAGGTGGTGGGGGGAGTACCTGGGGTGACAGGTCCCTGGAACTAGTCCCGGCTGGGGCGGATGCTTATCGATTGGTGAGACAAGGGGGCCATCAGCGCGGCCTGGAAAAGTACCTTGCATACTCCGGCCTTCCATAGTACTCGCATCACGCACGTCAACCAAAGCAACTGAACACACTACAACCCAATCCGCAACGTCTCACCGAGACGACAAGACGGGCACGCATACATAGCACATGACTTAAGCTCCTTGGATCTCCGCCGTAAAAACTTAGACAAGCTTGCGAAATTGCAAGGTTTCAATCCTTCGGCCTCTCTCCCCATCTGGCTGCTCGCTGTGTTCCCCCCAAACTCCCTCCATGACAGAACAGGCGACTCAGATAAGCAAAGGCGTCGGAGGCATCGAGGTACCTCTCATGCCCAAAGGCCGGTCTTGCACCGGGAATAATCAACCGTCCTCAGCCCTTCATTTTACTGATACCTCGATAACTCGCGTCGACGTGATGAGATGGTCTTCTCTCAAGTAAAAGAAAAGACACACAACACGGACGCAAAGACACCCGCACGCCCCTTCTCCTGATAACCTTTCGGCCTGATAAGACCCATGGACCGCAATCCCTGACTCGCATTGTATTGCCTTACTTCGAACCCCGGTCCCCTCCGCATCGCAGTGGTAGCCAGTGGCAGTGGCAAACTCAATTGTGTTGGTGATGATGATGGGATGTGACATGTGCTCTGTCGACTGCGCAGCAAATCCTCCGACATGTGTTTCACGGATTCTGCCGACAGAAGTCCCAATACCACCTTGCCGGTCAACCGCTGTCAGTTCTCAGAAGTCCCCGGATACGTGAGCCATGAGGGAAGGCAGTACGTGAAGAGTCCTTGCGGGGAGGTGGCAGTGTCTGGCACATCACGCTCGGCTCCGGAGCGACCAACCCCAGAATGAAGGGACACACAGATGCTCACAGACGCGCACTCAAACGGCCAGTAAGAACTCCCGGAAAGGTCTCAATTTCAACAGGGGCGGTGATGGACTCCGCGGAAGGCCGCGTTGATGGCTGCTAGAGCTGGAGCGGGCTTATCTCCAAGACATTACGGTATTATGCCGTCCATCCAACGGTCTCGCTAGACCCTGATGAGGTCAGTGGCTTTGAATGTCTTCCAGAAAGGAAGTTCTCAACCGAAGTCGTCTTGTACCGAACGGAACTCGCCGTCATCCAGTTTTGTTATTTTCCCATGGACTGACAAACTGGCTTACACAGAATGAGACCTAACGCTGACAGTGAAGAGGCGGGAGAAGACGAAGCGGCCGATTCCAAAGAACCAAAACTTGAAATAAGCAAAGAAAAAAAGAGCACGTTTACATCCCCAAATGCAAAATCGCAGCTGTCGACAACGAGCCCGAAAGGATTGGTGATGTTAGGCCAAGCAGTGACGAAAGAGGGCGTCCTCGTCGCTGATAAGCACCCCCACGTTGATTGGCCGACGGAAATGGTGGGGGCTATCAATGCGCCGCTGCTGTGCTTAGCTACCACGAAATCGTAATGGCTTTTGCATCTTGTCAACTTGTCCCCCTGTCACCTCCATGATTTACAGATATGTGTTCCCTACCGATGCACTAACATCCCCTGTCCCTGCTCCGCTGCTCCGCTGCTCCCCTGTTCCCCAGCCCAGGCATCGCATTAAGCTGCTTTGTCCCTTGCTTCTGGCCCCTCTTTGCCTTTGTTTCCCGGGCTCTTCTATCTGCATCTAGTGTTCCGCGTGTGAGCCTGGGCCCTCCCCACGCATGCTGTAGGATGCACACATGGATCATTAACAGATGTGTCTATCTGGGCCATCTTGTGCCCCTGAAACTGGACATGGCTCCTTCCTTCCTAAGACACATATCATCATCTCATCGTCGATCGATGTCTTGTTCCTGCCGAATCTTCCCAGAGACCGGGTTCCTAGCAGGACACACACCAACGACAACACACTCCACCCGCATATCACGGCCAATGTCAAGAGTTCGGGTTTAATCATAATCGACACGTCTTGTTACACCAACTTCGCCCCCAACGCCACGGAAGAGAGCAAGGAGGGACCTCCGAGGAAAGCCCCGGACGTACGAATACGGTGGCCACTCATCTCAAACCACGCTCTCGACGCCTGGAAGCCAAAAGAAAAGAAAATGCAAATTGTCACTGGGCTGACGCCATGGGATCTTCGACCGACCCTGCCCCTTTATCGCCGCCGATGATCCGGAGAAGCAGAAGCGCGGAAGTGCACGTTTGACCCATCTCAATGTGACTCTGACTAGATTACCAAGCCCCGTACATGCCCAGTTTCCAAAGAAGTTAGCAACGGCCTCGGTTAGCCGGTTACTTCAACTTTGAAACAAACAAGAGGCAATCAGTAAACCGTCCAGCCCCAACTTCGAAACCTCAGCCTCCACTACCCTCCTTTTCCCTATTGCCATTCATGCCGATCTTTAGGTGAACTATCCAGCCGCGTATTGTTTTCGCCGTCATATTACCACCTACTCTCAGACAACAACTCAGAGGGACACCAACACCAATTGCCCGAGACCCTAGCCGAGACAGCATGAGACACACAACCATGGCGCCCCAACAACGAGGTCACCGTCTAATTCACCTGGAACCTAATCTCTCATGAGATCGACCATATCTGCCGCTCCTCCGAAATCAACCTCCACGCTCTATCATGACACATTAAATCACCTCGTCATGATCGATACCACACTGGACCGCGTATCAGACTCCGGTCAATATGCACAAGAGTGGGCTTCACTTGATTTCACGCTTGTCTTGCCAAGTTAGATCTACCAGATACACTACTCCCCCCACTGCTTTAGCCCCATGTTCTGATGCTCATCTTTCGTCCTGTTGGCTGGATCCAAGTCGCTGTTCCCCAATAACAAAAACTGAGTCGAAAATATCGCTGGATGCTAGGGATACCGCCACTCACGCGCCAGCTGTCCGTTCGAGATTCGAATCACCTCCAGGATCCAATCGCAGAACCGCGTTGCATAGTACATTACCCACCACCAGCACAGCATCACGAAGTTCCGCCACATCCAGACGAGCTATGGCTGGTTGTGAATGGCCGCTGCTCTCCTCTGGAACGAGGTTGGCCAAGCGAAGCGGTACACGACGTAACTAGCCTGCTACTGTCAGCATACGAC
Organism: Ilyonectria mors-panacis; assembly: GCA_002991585.1. Classification (NCBI taxonomy): domain Eukaryota; kingdom Fungi; phylum Ascomycota; class Sordariomycetes; order Hypocreales; family Nectriaceae; genus Ilyonectria; species Ilyonectria mors-panacis. The sequence continues at coordinate 378,978 of PPHJ01000112.1, read as the reverse complement.
GCTCTTCCCTCGGCAAACGCAAGAATATCCCGCGGTTGAGCATACCGTTTCAGCAACATCGATGAGTGGTGATAGGAGCCATGCGTGGATAAACATCTGCATCAGAGTAAGATCTTCGGGGAACCAGAATCCAGGCAGGTCAACCTATTGACCAAGGATCATGTAGAGAGTCAGCTCAATCAGACTGGTCACTGCGGCAAGCGACATGAGTCCCATGATCGTAGCCCAAATCGGATTCTGCCCTCTTCCTCGTAGCATTGGATATTCCGAAAGTATTCCCATTCCGTAGACTTCGATGTCCCGTCTCTAGATGATTCCCAGTTAGCGATTTGCTTCCAAAGATCATTGTCAAAGCCAGCAACTTACATCCCGCATGATAGGCTCCAGAGTACCAAGAACCAGAAAGCTGGTCAGCCCATGAGCAACCAACATCCTGATGCCATCTTCGTCAAACTCATAGTTTTCTGGCATCCTGCCCACGAACCCCATCTCTAGGACGACCTCATCGGACGCCACGCACAGTGCGCCCAGGCTGGTCAAGTACAGCCAGTACATCCAGTACAGCTTCTTCTTCTTCTTCCATATCATGTATACTATGAGCCCGTGGATTATATTTTCAAGGAGGGGCTCGGCGAGGATAGGAGGGAGGTATGCGCGGAGGCGATGGCGGAGTAGAGCGACGGGGATGGTGAGGATGGAGATCGTCCAAAAGAGGATGTGGTGCTTCGAGGAGAGCATCTTATCAGTGCCGTCTATGATCGTTGGTCAACGTAGTGGGTTTTTAAGTCTCCGTGGGGTGTCGCAGAAAACTGGCTAGGATAATATCAAAATGTGTTGTTGAACTGGCCGAATAACAACGACTCGAAATAAGGTAAACGAAAGACTGATAGTTGGTGGTGTGTGGATTCGGATGGAGTTGGATGAAAACAACATGTCGTTCTGAAGCAAAACTCCTGGTCAACAGGACATTGTCACTTTATGGGTTGTCCCTTTCCTCTCAGACAAACACAGCCATTAGAAGGTAGGGTCTGACAATGCTTCGAAGACAACTCGGCAAGGACGAGCGGACCCAGAACCACCACACGTGGCCCACCTACATAGGAAGCGCAATGAGACTGGATGTATAAGTAGAAACTAATATTGATATTGTCAACATGGACTCTAGTAAGACTATCCGTATCGTACACATCACTCAACTATATAAACTTGTCTCTAACCGCCACTGTATACATACAATCTCCTCTTCCTCGACCCCTCTCTATCTCTACCAAAAGCCAGGCAGTACTACAAGACATTATATACCAAATGTTCCGCCAGGTATGTATGATACACGCGTATGTGACTTGCGCGTCAAGCAGGCGACGGCCTGCAAAAAAAAAAAGAAAAAAACTTCCAATCGAGTATGTGTTCCCAATGTTTGTGCGCGTATGTGAGCGCGTGCCAGTAACCCAAGTCAATGCCCAAACTCAGCTCCGCTCCAAAGCTGCATAGCAGCCAAACAATGTCTCGATGGCCGGCGATCCTTTGCCAGGCCGGGATGAATGCGTTCCCATATAAAGATGGGGAAAATCATGGGAACTCCGTTTCGCTAAATGCACCAACCCTCGCTTGAGCACAGGTAATGTGCTTCCCGTTTAATACTCCAATGTAGGACTATTCCATTATGTTGTTCCTCCTCTTTAAGCGTTCACGCTTAGCGTCTTGAATCGGTCCTCAAAGGACTTCATCTGTTCCTGCTCGACTATCTTTTGCAGGCGGCGGGTCTCTCGCACCGCAGTCTCGCGCTCCTCCTGAAGGTTCAGCACCTCGATCTGCGCAACGCTCATCCTAGCCACGACTTCTTGCATCTCGTTCTCGGCATCTTCGAGGGCTTTCTCAAGCTCTGAGACGCGCTGCCGAAGCGCGTCCATCTGGGCTGCATCCTCGAAGCTCTTCTCGGCGAGAATGCGGGGTGAGAGCGGGAACCTCGGGGAGAGTGGGCTCAAGAGTGACGGCTTGCGAGGCGACAAGAGTCCAGGGGATCGGAAGCCTCCGAGGCCAGGGCTGCTGTTCATGCGACGAAGCTGCTCGTTGTGAGCTTCTCGGAGGGCAGCGATCTCCTCTTCATGACGGGTGACCCGATCCTCAGATGCAGTCTGAGCGGAGATGAGTTGATCCTCCATGTCCTTGAGGCGAACCTGTAGGTCAGCGATGCGGTCCGAGTTGGCCTTGTGATCGTCTTCGCCTCGGGTAATGGTAGCAGCAAGACGCTCTCGGAGGGAAGCGTTAGTCGCAAGCTGATGCTGGATTTGAGAGGCGAGTTCCTCGACACGGCGAGCCGACTCGCTGAGCTCATCTGCGAGAGCTCTTTCGCTCTCGAGGGTCTTGGACTCGCTGGCACTGACATTGTCGAAATGGTTCTTCAGAGCGTCGATCTCATGCTTGGCAACATCGCGTTCGGTGACAGCCACGGAGAGGGTGCGCTCCAGACGTTCCATAGCAACTTGGGTCTTCTCATCAGAGTTGGTGTCGAGCTCAAGCTTCTTAATACGGTCTAGGGATTCGAGGTAGGCCGCCTGGAGGTCTTGGTAAGCTTTCTCAAGGGACTCCGATGTCACTGGGCCACTGGGGTTGCCGAAAGAGCTGCTGGCGGTGCTGGATCCGCTCGATCGAGCAAAAGAGGGGGGGATGAGGATATCCTTCTCCTTGAGAAGATCGCGAAGAAGTGCGATTTCCTCCTCGGCTCTATCGAGGTCCATCTTCAGGCCGCCCAGACCCTTCTCAACTTGCCACTTCTGCTCGAGGGCATCTTCAGCCCGACGGCGGAGAACATTGATCTCAGTTCGCAAATTAGAAATGTCTCGTTCGAAGCCGCCCTTCCGGGGGGATGCCGATAAGAGCCTCTCACGCTCGTGCTGAAGAATGCGGATCTTCTTCTCATTCTCTCGGTTCTGGCACTCTTGTCTGTCAAGCAGGTTCTTCAGGGCGCTGTGCAGGGCATCCCTCTGTGCCTCAACATCCTTGAGCCTCTCGGAAAGAGCCTCGCGAGACTCAGCTGGGCCGCTATTCTTCACGCTATTCGACCTCGATAGCTGAAGGGCAGGAGGTCGTTGGCCCCGGAATGAACCGGTTGCCACCGAGTTGGACCTGGCGAGACCACCAGACATGGCACGGGACATCCTGTTCATCGGGGGTGTTGAGGTCCCTGACATCGGCTGAGTGTCGCAGAGTGTCGTTTTCTTTCTTAAGTAAATGGAGCTCCTGCTGAATCTTGCTTGACTCATATGTCAAGTTGGAATAGTCGGCGGCCTCGGATTCGAGACCCTCGACACGGGCTCTCAATTGAGGAACAATTTCGTCGCGAAGATTGTCTCTCTCATTGCATGCATCATGCAACTCACCTCGGAGGGCAGTGAGAAGATCCTCAAAGTTGTTCTTAACTGTGCGTTCCTCTGAGAGTCGTCTCCTAAGGTCTCCGCAGGTGTTTTCGAGGTCCTTGAGTCGTCCATTGGCATCCAGGTTGTTAATCTCGGCAAGGTCGATCTGAGATGCCCTCTCAGCCAGCTGCTTAATCTGCTGATCAAGGGCTCTCCGTCTTGATCTCTCATCTTGGAGCTTGTTGGTCAGTTCAAGCCGAATTGACGCCTTTTCCTGTTCTGATCTTCTCTGAATTTTCTCAATCTCCTCGCGGCCCTGGTCGGCCTCGCTCAGTTTGGCTGAACTGTACCCAGAGTCGGAGAAGTAGTCGCTGCTCCTCTTGCCGGGAGCTTGAGGGTTGCTAACTTGTTCTTGTAGTCGGTCAACCAGATCCTCCAAATCCATCTCGCGACGGATGGAGGATGCCAGCTCGACGCTGATAGCCTTCAACTCGTCCTCCATTTCTTCGAGTTGGGCCGGTGTAGGTTGTGATGATATGTATGATTCGCGGTATCCAGCATTCGGGTTGGACTTTGAAAAATCCGCAAAGGAGTTAGTGGCGGTGGTATAGGGGGTATCATTGGCCGTACCGCTCCTCGAGGGCGAGACGGGTGTCGAGAGGGAGGAGAACTCGGTGGCCGAGGGTGAAGGTGCTGCCCAACTGAATAGAGCAGCAAAGGGCGAGGCTGGTGGGCCAACTGGTGACCTGGGCAACGGCTTGTTGAGCTGTGGTGATGTGTTTGCGTGCAAGGATGCAGGTGATTGCGAGCTGGTAGCTGACTGCGGCTCGTCTGTAGTTACCGAGAGGGTAACTTGGTCGAGCTTAAGGTGAGGTGGTGTCGGCTTCGGAGCTAACATGGGCGCAGGAGATGAATTAGAATTAATATTATCAGATTGAATGGCGCGCGTGTCAAGGTCTGAGTCGGGGTGCACGTCGATAACTTTGGTTTCGACGGCTTTGTTGAGGGCAGTGTCTTTGTCGTTGGTATCGAGCTTCTCGGCCGTTTCTTTGGTCACGTCGCGCAGGTCTACTGCAGTTTCGGGCAAGGCGTCTGGTACGGAATCCGATTTGTCGTCTGGAATCAGATCGTCATACCCGTCCAGGACATCGGAGAAGTCAGAGGTTGAGACGGTAGGGCTAGGAGCCGGTGGTGGAATGCTTCGCGACACGGGCGAGGCCGCGTTGAGGGAAGCCAGACTCGCGTCGGGGGGCCTAGGAGGAGAAGATTCCAGTCAGCAGGACGTTCCCCGTTGGGATGTGGGTGTGGGTGTGGGTGGCCGGCCGTGGGAAGGGGCTGCGACACCTATCGGTGGGGATGGGGGGATCTCACTGGCACGCCAGCGGCGAAGCGCAAGCGGCTGAGGAGAACTCGTAGAGGGTCGGACTGTCCACCGAGAAGGACCTTGCGAACCTCTGTTCTGGCTTGGGGAGCTCGAGGGGGGACGGGAGAGGAGAGCCGGATGAAGAAAAGCGCAAGGCAACGGCCGAGGCTGCGGAGGAGAGAGGCTTCCGCTTGATGGGTTTGCCAGACGGAGGACGAACGACAGTGGCAGCGGCGACAGCAGAGGTGGAAGCTGTAGGGCTTTGGGAACTGGGGAGACAGTCGACAGTTTGAGATCTCGAGTGAGATGCAGCGTGCTTTGGCGAAGCAGGCGGTAGCTGACGGTCAATGTCACTCTGGTGGTGGGCTGACTGTGGTGGTGGTGGAGGAAAGTCAACAGGGTCAGACGAAGACGAAGCGGTTGGAGTGTCGGAGGGACTTGTAGGAGTATCAGAGCGAGTATCAGGATATGTCGTTGAGGGCGGCAACGGGACCCCAGGCCCATAGACAGGAGCCGGGGCGGGTTCCATAATTGGTATGGAAGGTTGCTGACGATGGCTCTAGTTCCGGTTGTGTAGGTACGTTGTATTAGTTTGCACAACAGGCGACAGATCGACAGTATTGTGCGGCACGAAGCAAGCAGGCAATCCAAACCAATGGATAGGGATAGGGAGAGGGGCGTGTGAGAGCCAGAGGGAGGTGGTTGGCAGCCAAGCGAAGGGCGTGCGACTGGCGACCCCCAGCGCGTAGACCAGCAATAATGTCTTATCACCGGAATTGGGCCTGGTCTTGGTCTTGGCCCATGTGATGGAAAGGGACGAAGCGAAGGGACGGCGGTATGAGCGGGATGAAAGAGAAGAGGGAGAGGGAGCTTGGTTGGATCTTGGAGCTAAGGTAGACGGTCGCGAGGGAGAAGGCGAGAGGGCCGGTCGTACGTATCGCCGCCGTTGGCCGGGGCTCCCTGCGATTTAGTGACTTAGGGGCGCCACAAAGGGCCACGGGGGGGAGCGGCGCGCCAGACCCAGTGGAGCGATGAGCGGTTCAGTGGGGAGTCAGCGGTGGAGCCCCGGAAAGCCTCAGTTCGGAGTGCAGGAGTGGCTAGGAGGGAAATAGGGGGGGGCCCAGTCTTGTTCTGACGACCGGCCACTGATGGCGCGCGCGTGCCTGGCGGTTCCGGGCGGGATGTCGGCGGCGCAAAACGGCCAAACGTGGCCGAAGGAGTCGTTCAGGGGAAGTTTCGCCAGAGGGAGCCAGGAATGTGCAATGGGGGTTGCACCGTAGAGAGCTGGATGGCTAGGTACCTAGGCAGATGGCTGAATGGCGAACTCTGTGAATGAACGCCTGCAGGAAGGTAATCCCAAATCCCAAATCCCCAATGGGCGATGGTCGACGGTTCCTGCGTTAGCGTTAAGCAAGCCAGCCCTGTGCTTCAGGAGGCACAGCACCCCGTTTTGGGCGGTTCTGGGGAGTTGGCGTCCGTTGAGATCCCTGCTTCGGCACGCAGGGGGGCCGTCAGGGGTCCAGGGGCTTGCAACCAAGGGGGGCCAAAGGAAGCAAAGAGGCCAAGGGAAACGCCGCCTGCGTCGCCAGGGGGAGGCGCCTGCGATGCGATGCAACCTCTAGTGTCGACTCGACTCGTGGGACTCTTCTTCAGCGGTTCGCTATGCAGCGGCGCGGTGTCACCCGACCCCGGTTCTCTTCGCTCGCAGCGATGGAGCTGGATTAGTAGACAGGGTTGAGTGGGGGGTTTTCGGGGTTTCTGATGTCAGGTGGCACGGCGCAGCAAGTCGGGATGATTGCTCGACGAAGATTGATTGATTGACAGGCGGGTTGCTTAATTGATGGATTGCCTGCTGACAGGATGAACCCGGGGGTCGTGGCCCGCTGGTTCGCCTGGTTGGCTGCGGTGGGATGATGGAAGAAGAACAAGTCGAAGCAGGGACCGACAGGGACCAGCCGGTGATCAATGCCGCTCGGTGGTTGGGCCAGGCGTGGAAATGGCTGCCGCCTGTGGTTGTGGTCCAGTGGTGGGATTGCGACCGCAAGGCCCAGGACGCGACAGTCGCAAAATCTGCAATCCTTCCCGTGAGCGGGCGTGTTTGGCTTGCGGGATTGCGGGATTGCCACGGCCTGCCGATGGCCTTCAGCGGCTTTTAAAAGCAAGAATGAGGGTTCACGAGCGCTCCGCATGGGCCCATTGCGGCGGCAATGGAAGCCTTCGCTGCACGTAGCCGCCCGTCTGCTGCTGAAGGGTGGTGGCACTCTGCCATGCTAATTATGCACACCAACCTTCAAGGTACATTAGCCGGAGAGCCGGAGTAGCCCCTGTGAACAACCCAGACAATCCTGGCTTCACCAGCACAACCGCCCTCGTGGACCGTACGACGCAGGGACCCGTGCCCGTGCTCGTGCCCGTACCCCATTTCATTCTCGAGTCCACCATTCATGTCTCTATTTTCATGTCGCAATGGATTCACACTGCAGAGCACGAATCTATGCATCCCGCAGGATGGAGCCTATCCCCACCAGCCATTCCCGCGCGTCAAGCGAATGCGTCGCTGACCAGGGCTACTATTACATTGAGGAGATATGCCAGCCATTGGCCCCCCGGGCTTCGCCGTTGGCTTGCGCCGCCTTCTGCCGCTCCCTGCAAGTGGTCGCTCCACAGAGACACAGTACCAAGTTGCTAAGGCCAAGGCCAAATCCCTAGATCGTGGTCTATCCAGTCCGGCGCATCAACCCGGATGCTGTACGATATACGAAGTACGTCGCGCTCTCACCATCACCCCCTCCCCGCGTTTTTCAGGCGACATTACTCGGATACAACGCGACCAATTAATTAGCTGGTCGGCCTAGACTCTTCCTAGCGTCATAGACCTCCCAGGCCTGGAGGCTCTACTGCGTGGTGCCCGATTCCGTCTCTCTGTTCCTTTGGTGAATCCGTGCTTCTGCCGATCGCCGACACTGCTGCATGCATGTGCATTGGCGCCGTCACAAACCAGCTCTTCTTACACGAATGTAGATGTACGCGTATGTACTACACCCTGACGCTCTCTACAAGAGCACAGTACAAGTTCCCCCCTGATCACCGTGCCGTAGACGCCTTTTTCATTTCTTTTCCCTCGTTCCCCAGCCCGCCAGGCCCTTTTCGACTTCCCTACAAACTCCACCTTGCCAACCTCTCTTCCATCTCTTCAACGACGGTTGCGAAAGCGAAAGCGAAACGAGGGACCCGTCGCTACGTACCAGCTATCATAGGCGACCTTACCACCTGTCGCCCTGAACACAAGCTTCCGTTAGGAGATAAACAGGGGTTGAGCGGGTCCAGGAGTCAGGGGACCAGAGTCCCAAAGGCCCGAGCACAGCGTTGAGTCCAGGAGGCAACCAAAGCACCAAAACCGTCGAGTGTGAATGGCAATCCGGGGGACCCACAGGCCTAAATGGGCTCTATCACCGCCAACCCAGCCATGTGATTGGGCCTGCGAAATGGTCCCTGACTAAACCCAAAGCCTTCACCCGTTACGGCTCTAGCATCTGGCACTATGAGGGGACGCGCCGGTTTCTGTGGCAAAGGGGATGGATATCACACAGGCTGATGGGTCACGGATCTGGCCCTGTCGTCATTGCCGATTGCCCGTTGTCGGATGCTTAATCTACCGAGAGATCTCTTTCTGCTTAAATTGACGATCATACTGCGGATGAGTCTGCTGTGAGCTATGGCGACGGCGCCGTGGGATATGAATTATTGGTGCATCTATGCATAGCCTTGATCCCGTCCTAAATCTCACAGTATGTACAGCGAGTCAACCAGCACAATCCTTTTGGCATAGCCAAATCCCCAGTGTGCTCAAGCTAGCAATCTTCCCTCTTCCATCTGACCTATGTACATCTACTAGTCCCAGTTTCCTGATACGTCCCAGCGCCGCTTACACACTGGCCTGCCTGGTTCTACGTCTGCGTGCTCCCACGCCGATCGAAATGAGTGGCGCCAACAGCGCCAACCATTCGACTCGGTGGCTTGTGTCCCCATCCAATGCATGGAGCAGATCCATCTTGGAGCCTCTTATCACTTACGGATCACAAATTACACACAGCTCATCGCACAAATGTCCCATTCAGAAGCGCCTGCATGGGACTTCTCCACAGGACACTGACCACTCCGAAAGCTTAGCTAGCCTCTCATCTAACCTGCATCCTCAATCGGAAGTTCGGCGGCTATAGGGTACATCGTGACGACTACCGCCATGACCTCATTGGCCAATCTTTAATATCGAGACACACCACTTGAGCTGTTCCAATTGCACATCACATTGTGCGATTGAGCTCAAGGCCAGGCAATATCCACGGTCTCAAACCCACCATGCTACTCCGTACTGCATGTCTTGTTTAACCCCCTGTCACCTAAAGTTGTGTGTAAACAACATACTTCATCATATGATACCTCAATCTATCGGCATCGGAGGCTGTCATAGACATCGACAGAAACTCCGTAGACCGCTCGAAAGCATCACAATTACTAGGACATCAAGATGAGGAATACTTTATATAAAAACTGTCAACGCTAGGAGTTTGAGAAAACACTCTGAACATCTCCTACCCACACAGACTATATATATAACGCCTGGTTCAAAACCCACACACTGCGATCCCACCCGGACGCCTATATAGATGTATGCTCTCAAGACAACAGCTTACCCCTCGGCAACAACGTCCAAAGTCCGCTACACGCACACTTTCGCTGCTGGGCAAGAACAAACGAGAACCCGGGACGGCTCACAAACACATCCTCCATAACCCCCGCGCATCGCGCGCACCTGCGCCACTGCTGGTTCGGGCCCGGCTTGATCTCCAGTCGCTTGAACACGTCCACGTACATCATGCCTCTAGCCTTCTTTGCTGCCAGGCTGCGCTTATCGTCTTGTGCTTCGAGAAGGTCGTAGTTTGCAAAGAACAACTGCGCCGGATCGGTAAGGTTTCGGAATGCTCGGAGGTCCTTGTTGAAGAACTTGTTCATGACCTGGAGGAACGGAGGAGGAGGCGATGCAGATAGGAGCAATGCCAACTCGAATTGGACTCGTGTTGACTTGACCGCCATATCAATCTGTTTCCCTTGCAACGCCGCTTGCTGACTCTTAACGAGCGACGGGAGGACCGTTTGATAAGTCTGTCGAATGTCGCCGCCAAGAACTGTCAATAGCTTTTCGAACTCGGTCACCTTCACTAGACCCGAAGACGTAACATGTTGCATTCTCTGGTACGCCTGTTGAAGTTGGGGGGCCGCCTTCCCAGATGTCGATTGATCTGCAGCCGCCGATTGCCTCCTATAGAATTCGATGGCCCTGGTACTGAGGGCCTCTAGGTGCCCTAGACGACGACATACCGCGGACAGGAAGCCTCGAGTGGAGGAGCTCAGTAAGAAGTGAAGAGCGATATTGTTCTGCTCGTGCAGGTAAGGAGCGATTTCGGTAAAACGTTGTGGTACCAAGAGCTCCATGAACTTGTTGTCGTTCATCAGCTCGAAGAGACAATCGATCAACCATGCAAGCAGGTCCAGGGACCATCTGGCACAGCCAGCGAGGGTTTCTACAACCTCTATACGGTATGATAAGCATTGTCTCCGGAGCCTTGCCAGGTGGGACTTACCGGGTTCATCCAGTGGGCTCAACTTCTCCCTAACAGTCAATGGAGTATTACTCGCTATAGTGATCAGAACAACCACATTTCGGACATTGAGAGACAGCATCGAGAATTTGCCCTGGAAGGACCGAGGATTAAAATCTCCTCGGAACCCCAAGGCATTCATGATGCTTAAACACGACTGCAGGGAACCATTCCTAACAAGCGAATCATGATGCGTGTCCTCCGAATAATCGACCTGAATTTTGAGAATCCGAATAAGCTCCGTGGCCCAATCCTGGGTAAACCCTAGTCTTGTAAGCAATGCATATTTTATTCGGTCGGCATACAAGACCTACTTTTCTTCGTCGTATAAGGCCGCGCAATAGCAAGCATGTCGTCATAGTTGTTTTGGTAGAACATTGACGGAGCTATCGCCACAGTCAAGCCGGCAATGCTAGCAGAATAATGTGCTGCATCTGGTCAGCTAATGGTCGCGATGGATTTGCGGATTGCTACGTACCGTCATGGTTCGAATTCCCAATATCGCCCAAAGGGTAGTGTAACTTGTTCCATCTCACTTTCCCATCATCACCCATCTGAATCATGGAGGAGTAGGTAGGGGAGAATGCAACCTGCTGACCTAAATGAATGTTAGTTCGGAATGTATCTGAAACAGAAAGAAGAGTGATAGGAGACGTACACGGCCCCTCATCCGCGAAAGCCCAGCCAACTTGTCGAAGACTCATCACCTTGGTTGTGTCTTCCGTAGTATATAGCTCCTCAAATGTAAACCGGTCCCGATGCTCTACTGACCCATCGGCGAAAGCCAACACTAACACCTTCCCGAAATTGATACTGTGTGAAACCCAATAACGACCTTATTAATAATGATGGGATCGATTTTGCGAAGTTGCATGCCATTGGGCACCTCGGAAGAAATGCTGTTGCGACGATTTCCCAATTGTTCGAAAGCAGGATGCAAGTTTTGTCGCTGTTCCACAGCTTCCCAGCGATCAAGAATACTCTGTGCCGTCTGGTAGGACCCGTCGCTTGGGGCACGGGACCTGATTGCCACAACCATTGGAGGGACTGTATTCTTACCCGTATTATCTACCAAAGATGGAAGAACCTCCAAATGAGAGAGCTCGGCCATGTATGCATCGTGGCTTGCGTCACTTGCTCCGCCCTGCAGCCAGCTTGTAGTTGCCAAGTGCTTCTCAACGAGAGATGGATTGAGGATTTTGGCTTGTTGAGTGTTGGTTTTGTCAGACTGGCTTGGCCCGCCCCATTGGATATCGATTTTGATCAGGCTCAGCTGTTTGGAAGTGGTAGCGAGAGCAAGTATCAAGAACTCTGATAATATTTAGCACACGGCTACACTCTTGGGACACAGAGGGCTTACTCTTCTCCGAAGCGAAAGTGGCGTGAGTAACCTGATCATCTGATGAGTTGACGCTCTCGAGCTCCATCGTCGTCTCCTCAATTCTGTTATTAACTTGAGACCAGAACATCTTGAGCGTTCCATTTGAAGTCACGGTGAATAGAGCGCTTTTGGACGGGTTCGGGTGAACGGGCCCTACAGCGTGCACGAATGAGCTTTCGTAGGCATAACCGTTACCATGCTTGTTGGCTGGCCCATACATGACATTATATGACTGAAAATGTTAAAGGGTTTAATCATTTTGCTCATGGGTCGAGCGACTTACCTGCTGGTTGGACGGCGCGATGCTGAGCCAGTAAGCGCCCATGATGCTGTGCATATCATCAATGGAATCCGAGTCCCATTTTCGCTGAAGATGGGGATGGTTGAGGGATATCGAACAGCTGAGGATGGTAACTCGGCCTATGGCATCAATAACAGCCAGGTCTGGGACACTAGTCCCAGCCCATGCCAGGTGGACGATGGGAATCGTGGGTGAGCCACTGACAAGATCGCATGGGGTCGGCTCGCTGAGGTCCCAGGAGCCATTGTCGGGATTTCGCTGAAGGTAGCGAAGCTCCACGGTCAATCCATCCGGAGTAACAGACGCGATTGTTCCTGTCCTCGACCAAGCTACTGTTCTGCATCAAAGTCAGTTATGACAGCCTCGTCAACATCGGGGAAACGCGTGAGCTTACTGGCAGCACCCGCGGCTTCTCAGCTCGTCCATCCTCTGATGAAGCTGCTTGCTCTGAGACCTCACGGGAAGTGACAGTCCGACACCGTCACCAAACAGGTCGTCGACATCGTTGAGATCTACCGGCATGGGGTTTGTCCAGGATCAACGGCATTTTGTCTGAAGTCATGAGGACAAAGAGACGTGGGAATCACAAAGGGTATCCAAAACATGCAAACTTAAAAATACACGGAGCGCAGAATGGGACTTGGATCACCGGAGTCTCATCATTGAACGAGCCGCTGCGGTACCGGGGTTGCGGAGTTGCGGGCGGGACGAAGATTTAGAGATGGGATGGATGAGAACCTAGAAAGGCTGCCGCTGAGGCCAAAGGTGTCGTGGTTCGCATCGGTTGATTGGCTAATTTCCTGGTGCCAGTGGATGCGCCTCCGGCAAAACGACGGCAAACAATTGGAGCTTGGGCGCTCAATCGTCTCGACTCCTTGCCTTCTCCGCCAGCACTCTCAAACTCTCGAATTATAGGGTAGGTGCCGTAGTCGCAGAGCGCAAAGGATCACAATTAATTCGTGACTTGCGCTATTTGCAGCGTCATTTCCCGTTCCGACAGAGCACATATAAATGGGTCGGGCACTCAATACATGCAGCCATTAGGGCGTGCATGTAGGTGCTACCAATGGGAGCACTCCGTAATGTGATTGACCCTATGAGAGCTTTGTTGCGGAGATGTGCCGAAGACGGATGCGCCTATCCTACAGTGCAGAAGTTATCGCCATCACCAAACAACCCCACCATCGCCCATTTACCCCGCCAAACTTTTTTTTTCCCTTCCAGCCGACGCCTGACGACGCCAATTTTGCAACTCTCCCCCAAGCAACATCTTGTCATCCCTCAAAATGTCGTCCCAGCAGAAGATCGCCATCGTCTCGGTCTACGACAAGACCGGCCTGCTGGACCTGGCCAAGGGCCTCGTCCAGCAAGGCGTCCGCATCTTGGCGTCTGGCGGCACCTCTAAGATGATCCGCGAGTCTGGCTTCCCCGTCGAGTACGTACCCCGCGGAGCGTCTCGCGCTCCCAATCGACCACCACAAAGCAGAAGAGTAAACCGCTCACCCTTGATCGTGTAGGGATGTCTCCGCCATCACCAATGCCCCTGAGATGCTGGCCGGCCGTGTCAAGACTCTCCACCCCGCCGTCCACGCCGGCATCTTGGCCCGTGACCTCGCCTCCGATGAGAAGGGACCTCGCGGACCAGAACATCAACAAGGTTGACTATGTCATCTGCAACCTCTACCCCTTCAAGGACACCGTTGCCAAGATCAATGTCAGCATCCCTGAAGCTGTTGAGGAGATCGACATTGGCGGCGTCACCCTTATCCGCGCCGCTGCCAAGAACCACAAGCGCGTGACCATCCTCAGCGACCCCAACGACTACGCCGGCTTCCTGAGCGAGCTCGAGAAGGGCGAGATCTCTGATGCCAGCCGCAACCGCTATGCGCTCAAGGCATTCGAGCACACTGCCGACTACGATGCTGCCATCTCCCAATTCTTCCGCAAGGAGTACGCTGGCGATGGCGAGCAGTACATGGCTCTTCGCTATGGTGCCAATCCCCACCAGAAGCCCGCTGCCTCCTACATGCCCGAGGGCAAGCTGCCTTTCAAGGTGCTCTGTGGCTCCCCCGGCTACATCAACCTCCTTGACTCCTTGAACGCATGGCCTCTGGTTAAGGAGCTCAAGAAGGCTCTTGGCAAGCCCGCCGCTGCCAGCTTCAAGCACGTCTCTCCCGCCGGTGCTGCCATCGGCCTGCCCCTCACCGAGGATGAGCGCAAGGTCTACTTCGTCAACGACATTCCCGGCATTGAGACCTCCGGCCTCGCCCAGGCCTATGCCCGAGCCCGAGGCGCCGACCGCATGAGCAGCTTCGGTGACATCATCGCTCTCAGCGACATTGTCGATGTCCCTACCGCCAGCATCATCTCCAAGGAGGTCTCTGACGGTGTCATTGCCCCTGGCTACGAGGAGGCGGCCCTTGCCATTCTTAAGAAGAAGAAGGGCGGCCGCTACCTGGTCCTCCAGATCGACCCCGAGTATAACCCCCCCCTCGACCGAGACTCGCACCGTTTACGGCATCAACCTCCAGCAGCACCGCAACGATGTTGAGATCTCCCCCAAGTCCTTTAACACTATCATAACCCCCAAGGATGCTGCTGCTCTCCCCGAGAACGCTACCCGCGATCTTACCGTTGCCACCATCACCCTCAAATACACCCAGAGCAACTCCGTCTGCTACGCCGTTAACGGCCAGGTTGTCGGCCTTGGAGCTGGCCAGCAGTCCCGAATTCACTGCACCCGTCTTGCCGGCGACAAGGCTGACAACTGGTGGATGCGTTTCCACGAGCGTGTGCTCGGTATCAAGTGGAAGAAGGGCACCAAGCGCCCCGACAAGAGCAACGCCATTGACCTGCTCGTGAGCGGCGAGCTCCCCAAGGACGGTCCCGAGCGTGAGGCTTTCGAGGCTGTCTTCGAGGAAGTCCCCCCGCTTTCACTGCCGAGGAGCGAGACGCCTGGATGAAGCAGCTCAAGGATGTCTGCGTGTCTAGCGACGCGTTTGTAAGTTACCCTCAACACAAAACATTGGTTGATTTGATATTAATAATCATACAGTTCCCCTTTATTGACAACGTCTTCCGCGTTGCCCGTTCGGGAACCAAGTACGTCGCTGCTCCCGGCGGCAGCCAGAACGACGGTGCCGTTTTCGAGACCGCCGAGAAGCTCGGTATCACCTTCGTGGAGCAGAACATTCGTCTCTTCCACCACTAAATGGTTTTTTAAAAAAAATAGGGGCAAGGCAATGGTGAAAACGATAGGCGACCAAATTGCCAGATGACGAGGAGGAGAATGAAAAAGGGAAATTGTAATCTGGATGATTACGATGTTGTATATATGATAGACTTGATGCCGCGCGATGACGCTCACCTCAACGTGATGATGACATGGAACACCTTTGCAGTACCGTCCTAGGTCGCTTTATAATCTAGTGATTCGCGATGTGTCACTTCTATGCTTCGAGGCAAGTCTTGACGTCGGGCATGGACAAGTAGTTGCCCCCTTGGCTCCCTTCTATTAGCAGTGGAATAAACAGAGTGAATACTAATCAAGTGTAATGTATCAACCTTAGGTCTTATATTACAATAAAACTGAGTACGTATGTACTTTAACTATTTTCTTGGGGTATATACATGTTGTTGGATTAATAAGAGCCACACTTGTTCTAGGGGTGACACAACGCAGGCTGCCGTTTCTTGAGAATGATTCATGTCTGAAGTTGATTTCTGTTACACTGCGTCCTCCGATGCCTTTGCAGCACCCCAGCATGTAGTCCTGCTGACCGCTGGGTCATGACCGGGTCTGAACCATCATGGTCTTGCGATAGGTGGGAACTATCTTACACCTCGACTTGTCCGGATGCGGGCCGCACAGGCCTTGAGAAATAGATCTCATCTGCTGGACTCTGTTGGGTTGGCTCCGTCGTCCGTCTGTTGCTCACCGCATCCGAGAATCGCCCTTGTGAACCCCGGTCGAGGCATCCGTCGTGCCATTCGATAGGACATGCCGACGACGAAAGTGGAATCCTTTGGCGCGCTCAAAGAAGCTACGCCAGTTTCTGGGAAATAGCTGATACTGATCTCGGCAATTGATCATCAATCTCTAACGCCGTTTGAGAATGAGCATGCCGGGCCTGCCCTCTCCCGAGGCACGAAATAAAGGATTTCCCAGGTTTCCCTTGTGTCCCGGGGGATTGGGTTGACCGGCGGAGCCCCCGAGAAGGTCATGACACCACGTCTGGGCGAGATGAGCGAGAGAATGGGGTGACATCGTGGCGGCACGGAAGCGCTTCTTTGAGGCACACCTGAATTGTGCATGTGCGCCGTCTGTGCTTGGTGTACTTCGTACTCCACTCGCCATCACGCAGTGTCACCATCTGTAATTGCTAGCTCTTATACGATCACTTGCCATTAGTGACTGCGGTTTCTGAAACAATACCCCAGCTTCGCGGATGCAAGCCAATGGGGTCTCAGCAGCTTTTTGAGCTCTGTTGGCGCGCAGCTTGTGCCGGAGCTGACGACGACCCTGACCCTTCGTACAACAGGGCTGCTGCCCTTGACTCTGACCAGCATTGTCTGTTCAACCATCTGAAGCAGATTTCGGGCCAGTCGGAACTTGTGGAAGGCCTTACAGGGAGTCTAATCTCATTCACGAGATATTCCGCTCCGTGACAGTGATGCTTGGAATGACCCTCGAGGCTTCCAGAAAAGAACGACCCATGTGTGTTGTGGAGAAGTACTGCAAGGTCTGGGTTCATTCCATCAGAAAGCCACCATCATCCTGGCGTCACGTCGTCACGCCAGAACAGATAAGCTACGATGTATGTAGGTTGCGGTATGTCGATCATAAACCATAATATAGCTGATTGAAACTGTTCGATGAACTAAAATTAGCATGGCAGGCCGGGTTCGTCGGATCCAGATGTTGAGCACGGTCTAGAAACACTACAAAGCTGTAGTACCGGGGCAGTATGCGGCTGATCTGGTACCGCCGATGTAGAGAAAGAAGTAGCAGCATGAGCGATTCGGGATATAATAAAACGGCGGTGATGTTAACGAGAGAGCCTCCGAACCACGCACCAATCGGATCATGGCATCCGTAAAGCCTAAGAGGATGACGCTTGGGAAACACTCTCAGTGTTTTCCTTGCACGACACGTCCTTTGATGAAGAGCCGGCATGTGCGGTAAGGCTAAGTCGAACCTGGTAATTGATTGACGGATATCCCAGTTACTAACAGGCAGATGACGGTTCTCGGCTTGATCGTGAGGCGCTGCTCACGGTAGATAGATCTCCGTCGCCGGAGGAGCGAGGATGGTCGGATGGATGCCCCTTTTGAGACTACACCCTCGTCGAACAACTCGTACGCCCTGTAAGCTGTGCTGTCACCTAGTCTCTATGGGGAATTCCGTGTCGACCCGTAGACACACGACAGGAATAGAAGTGGTGTTTCGTACAGATGGGATTGGCAGCAGGGTCGTACGTATGTCACGGTATTTGGACACGGGTTGAGGACCATTCATCGTTGGAAGCAAGGGTGCGTCTGTCTGTAAGAAAGCGTAGTTGGGGTAATACAACAGTTGTAACATATTGGAATATCGAGGCCAGGTCTCGGGTTTGGCCCGGCTCCGTGGTAGCATTAGGCTGTGGACAATGGTACTTGCCCAAGCATTCCATTCAACGCCGGTGTCATGAAAGTTGTCATTCGACGAGTACTTCGTAAGGTCAATGACTACGGCACATGGTTCGACAAGATATGAGGCAGACCAAGGGACGAGCTGGGGGCATGCGGACAAAGCCAGATCTGAAGCAGTGTTGTGGCACAGCAGCAGGCGTAGTCCACGTCACACAGGGAGCGGTCCCTGGAACATTTCCTGTTGGCCTTTGAATCGTTGATTATTCCTGCCGGGCCCGCCGAACAACCAGTTGCAGATGTCAAGGCCAGGAGAGTCAAGCTATAGCATGGAGGTGATCGGGAGAGATGCCCAAAGAGCACTCGTGGGTGAGCCAAAACGGGAACTGGCGTCCAGGGCCAAGGCCGCCTCGACCGGGGATGCCCGGAGGGGTGCCCGCAAGGATCAACCCATGGCTGTGCTTCCTTTCCGTAGCCAGCGGCGTGACTGGGCCGCTGAATGGTACGGACCCCTGACATCGGGTGTGGAATGTGGTGTTGGCAGCGTCGTATTGGGAAATCTGGCATTTGATCTCACGTCCCTCGATAGGAGAGAAGAGGTGAGGAGGGGTAAGTTAGATGACTGGTCTTGCCGCCCAGGTACGGACTTGGCTAGGCGAGGATGATTGCAGCCAGCTATGGACGTCTGGACTGGGGGACCAGATGTGACGAGAGCTGGTTGTGTGGTTGATTGGATAATGGGGCGAGGACCTGATAGGGGCCCCTGCCACAGCGAAGAAGGGAGACGAGGTAACGTCCAGCAGCAACAGGAGCCTGCCAACAGCCAACAGGGAGAATGTCTCCCGGCAGCGGCACAGTTGAACCGGTGGTCGGTTATGGAATCATGGTTTGGGGCGTTTGCTCTAGCGACATGCTCGGTGCAGCTGTTGCAGAGAGTCGCCAGTCGTCAGTCGTCGACGCCACAGACGCATCCTTTGGAGAAACTTCAGGTTCGCTCTCTGTAGAGGGGCGCCAACGGCCACGGGCTAGCAGCACAGGGCAGTCACAGGCTTGTGGTATAGGGGCTAAATTAGCGGCCCTAGGCCCGTTGTCCCCTAGGATGGGCCCCAGACAGGCGCTGGCGCAGTGGGACAGTGGAACCGTGGAACTGCGGCCAGTTGCGTGGGCAGCTCGGCTGGGGGCCGCGCTGTGCAGCAGCCCACAAGTCCACCAGTCGTCCAGTCCACCGCCGCACCACCAGATGCTCATTGCTCCCAACTGAGCCGGGAATCGCGCGCCCCAGAGACCTGGGATGCTAAGGGCCTCCCAAGGTCAGCATCCCACCAAAACGGACTGTGGCGGGCCCGGAGCCAGGGCTAGCTGTCAGGGACCGGGGCCGCAGGCGAGGCGGGGACGGGCACCGACATAGCTCGACCCAGTGGGAACCTGCCTGTGAGATATGGACGTAGACAGTTAGGCCGTCATTTGGCCAGTCCAAGTGTCTCCGTACAGTAGCACTGGCAACCCGGCCTGCAGAGTGAGGTGGCCTTGTCCATGTTCATGCTCACGCTCCATGCTCGTTCGTTTGCCGGGAGAGTTGAACGGTGTCCGTATCAGAAGCGGTGCATTTGCCCATGCAAGACGCGCGCACCGCCAAGGTTGGATCATGGCTGGGATTGCAGATTTTCGGTTGTTCTTATGTAGAGGGGAAGCATCTCGACTCGATTCCCAAAGTGCTGCCCACGTTTTCTTCACCATTGCTCGACTGCTCGACGGACAGCAGGCGCAGCAGGCGACGAGCACGAGCACGAGCGACACAAGTCGTACCTACCTAGTCAGCCGCTGGCTCGCCCTTCGCGATATTTATCCTTCAACCTAGGAAGGGGCACTTAACTTCCTTTCGTGCCTGCCTCCAATCCCGTGCCTCCCTCCCTCGTTCCTCCCTTCTTCTTCTCCTCCCGACCCAGACCGACAGACAGCTCGCGGGACTCATTCATTCCCCAGCTCCCGCGCCTCGACATTCTTCATTTTCTATTTTACCAGTCCGGACCTCCGCCCTACGCTCGCCGCCTTCTGTTCTCTGCATCTCGCAATCACACATCACCTGTCACCTTGCACACTAATGTCTGACATCCTCGTCGCCTTCCTCGACCCGCAACCCTGAAGTGCATCCGAAGCGAAGGAACCCGAAGCTACGCCGCTCAACCAGTGGACCTCGCGACGTCGCTCATTTCCAGTTTCCCTTCATGATCAGCGCTGCTTGTCCAATCTCATCACCGCTCCCTGTCAAAGTTTCCCAAAACCCGGCTGCTCTAGCAGCTGTCTGCCCCAGTCGTCGTCTATTGGGCGTCGCCATGGGTCAGGGTGATGGTGAGGCTGTGACGCCGCTCTCGTGTCCTGGCGGCTGGACTAGAGGCAGACGGTTGGGACCAGACCTGGTATCCGACATTGGAGGTGACGGCAACAGTAACGGCGAGGACCGCTTCGACTTCACTAATAAATCCTTCCTCGAAACGGCGACTTTGAGCTCTCATTCCGGAAGCCTCTCCCAGCACCGACCACGACAAACACACGACCCTGACGTCGGCGACCACCTGCATGCACATCGAGCACATGCGTATGCACACGCAAACACAAGCATGCTCGTACAGCCATGTGCGCAATCGCAACCACAGCCGCAACGTCCCGCCACGGCCTACGACCACAGAACTGGTAGGCCCCAGGATCTGGGCGACGAAAGTTTCCTTCTCTCGCGCCAGACGAGTGCTGCCACAATGGCCTTGACAACATCCTCTGCAACTGGCACCGTTGATGCCACTAATAGTGCCCATCAGCCGCCGTTGTCAAGCCTCCAGAGTCTCTGGAGCCAGGAACCAAAGGTTGAGTTGTACATGCCACTAGAGCCCCAAACCGACGACGAGCATCGGACAAACCCTCATCGCAGTCAAGGACTACTTGACAGCCTCGACAACGAACTCTTACTTCCCGACACTCACCTCTTTGCTGCCTCGGACGACCGTCCCTCGTCATCACGCAGCCACCTCCGTTACTGGCGCCGTAACCGGAGTCCAGGTCCAGACGCCTCTAAATACCAGCGTGTCTCATCTGACGGCTCGCCGCCATCGCCGCCGCTGGATAGCATCCGACCGTCCATGCTCATAACAAGAGAAGAGTTCGAGGCTCTTCCGCCTACGATACAACGCAAAGTAAGTCAATCGCCTTTTCTTGTTCATCAAATGATTTGTCTCTGCGCTTTGGCATCTTTCGGTCCGGGACGCAGACGCAAAAGCAATGCCAAAAAGACCAAAATCGAGCACCCAGACACGCACCCAGACATGCATCCAAGCCGTTTCCCCGCTCCATGTCAACACACATCTATTTCCCTATTTCCCCTTCCATTTTCGCTGCGCATCATTTCCCACAAGGTCGCGATTGACTTGTCTCGAGTCGATGGAGCGACTCCCAATGAGAGCGCTCCCTTCAATCCCGAACCCCTTTGCATCCCTTCCACACATACACATTTCACATTCCCAGTTCCTGGGATGAACTTGCCTGGCATGACTCTACATGATTGGGTCGAACAAGGCGCCGCCAGTCATCATGATTCGGCCAGTCTTGTGTCCATCATGCAGCTGCCGGGGCTAGTAACCGCCTGGACAGAACGAACTCCCACCACAAGGGCCACAAGCAGGCCCGGCCAACACCAGGCCAGCGCCCACCCATGTCTTGCCTAGTCTGGCTTGTCTTGGCTGTGGGCGGCTCGGCGGTTGACCATTGGCTGGGCAAGCCCAATATGCCCCTCATCCTTCCCAGATCCTTCCCTTTGGGGACTCCCATCACATCCGGACCCTAGGCGGACGTGACGACGTCCTGGCCCTGCAGCTCCGTATGGATCCATGCGACTGGAGTTGTGGTGCTCCAACACTGCCAGCAAACCGGGCCTCATCCGCACCAAGGCACTGCAGGGCCCGCCCTGGAAACCCAATCATACACTCTCCTTACTGCAGCGTTTCGTTCCTGCATTGAGACATGTCCATTCCCCTTCGAGCCTTGCCCCTCTCCCCTGCCTTAAGACCCAACGATTCCCCCTCAGTGTGTTGCAGTTATGTCTCCATTGCCTCCTTCGTGTTTGGCTTTATCATTGTCAGATTGAGAGATAACTTATCTTGTCGTTCTGTCGTGTGCTCATCTTTGCCGCCCAAGTACTAAACGTCGTTACCTTGCAGTACTTTACCACCATAGAGCGTTCTCAGCTGGCCCATCCACCTGACCCGGACGAACATATTTGCCTTGAAACTGCCGACTACGACGAACCTTTGTCCTCACAGCCCGTGTTGGCTAAGCCCACCAAGCGTCGACGACATCACAAGCATAGGGCCACGTCGGACTCTCCTATTTCCTCACCCCGCCGATCCCGGATCACTTCAACGGACCAGCGCTTCTACGCAAGTCTGCCTGAGAAGATCAAGCGCCAGCATCTGACCGAGGAAGAGCAACTGGCCGCTCATTACCGCCGACAGACACTCATTTTCAGAAACTCAAGCGAGTCATCACTTCAGGTTGTGAAACACCAGCCAAAGGACGAGAAGATGCAGTCTCCGCTTGGTAGCCCTGCGCTTTCTGATGGCCACTCGTCGCTATCAAGCATGCAACCTCCGCATAATGACCAGGTTCCGCACGGGGTAGAGAAAAAGAAGACCGACTCTTTCTACGACAGCTTCCGATGGCTTGAAGAAGATGAAGGCCTCGATCTCCGCCTTTACCTGGACGACTACCACATCAATCTTCGCGAAGAGGTGCCGGTGCCCAACCGGAGTCGACGACCGTCGTTCCGTCGCCACCTGTCTATCAACAAGCTGCCTTTTGGCCGTGGTTCTGTTTCGTACAGCCGCCCACCTACTGTACCAACGTCACCCACGTTTGTGTCACCTTCACAGAGCCCAGATATAGGCTCAGGAGTTCATGGCCGCCGGAGGTCACGGGCATTGTCCCTGATATCACCCAATAAGCAGCCTCTGCCATGCATGTCTCCGACCATTGATCCTGCGGCAGCTCATTATCAGGACCCAGAGGCCCGAATGAAATTACGTGTATATCTGGCGTCACCCCAGAAGTTTGATGAGGCCATTGAGTTTGGCTTTCCATCCGCGGATGGGGCTAGACCGGTCAAAGGGAGAGACGGCGCCGACACGTCGGAGAAGTTTCGTAGCTTCTTGGAAGACGATCGATCATCGGCGTACAGTGATGGGCTCACGATCGCCGATCCCGACTCCCCCAAGACGCCACATCTCTTTGAGAAGCCCGTGTTTGCGCGCCCAGTCCGACCAAGCACCGAGCGCAGCAGTGACCGCTCCACTTGCCTCAGAGACGACGCCAGTCGAGACCCATTGTCGAGCCGGGAGATGACACTGCGAATGACCCTTACCCGACCCGATCTACGTGCAAACGAAGAGCACATCTACGGCGCGTGGAAGCCAAGCAGTGCCCGGACCTCTACCACACGACAGGATGGGACATCCAGCCCTCTAATCTATGCGCGTGATGAAAACCGAAAGGAGAGCATCGAGCGACAGCTTGCGGCCATGGACCGGTGGACCGACGATACCTTGGCGGAAAATGGGGTCGTTAAACGCATGTGGAATCGAGTACGGCGGTCTTAGATGCGCATGGTGGCGCAAACCGAAATGCATCATGCACTACCACGGATGAGGGCCAATACGTCACGACATCATGTCATTTTTTATTATTTCTCTCATTCACGAATACCCCACCATTTGTTTTAATACTGCCGATGGAACCATTGCTTCCCTTGGACACGCGGGTGGACATGTCTGGTCGTTACATCTGATGCAATCACTCATTGGGAGGAGTTTACTGGAGTTGGGATTGCTTTGTGTTGCCAAGATTTCACGTCTTTCGTTAAAGCACTAGTGGAGCGGGAAGGGAGGATTTTTCTTGTCTTGCTGGTGACCAAAAAGCGCATGACGGAGTTGAAGGCTGCAAGATAC
Source organism: Ilyonectria mors-panacis (assembly GCA_002991585.1). Lineage (NCBI taxonomy): Eukaryota > Fungi > Ascomycota > Sordariomycetes > Hypocreales > Nectriaceae > Ilyonectria > Ilyonectria mors-panacis. The sequence continues at coordinate 355,302 of PPHJ01000112.1, read as the reverse complement.
GGAATGCGTCCTGAGGAATTAGCCAGCAATTGTGTACTAGAACAATAATTGAAGAGCGTCGGGTGAATGGTAGGCTCCATTTTCCTGCGCCATGTTTCAGCAACAAGTGGTTATGTATCTCGGGCTCTTTTGGCTTTCTTCCCCGTCCCGGCATATGTGGGTGACATCGCGTGTCATGTGTCGTTGGTTTGGCAGCTGTTGTTGCTTCTTACTACACACGACGGAGGATCGGCAAGGCAGATAATGAGTGGGTTGGTTTCATGGCTGAGACTGACAAAGCTAGGTGCCTCGCTGTGTGCTTGGTACATCACATGGGCTGTATTGAGATGCACGACAAAGATTCCTGCATCTACTAGATGCTGTCGCCGTCGTTGTTCAGGACGCCGGATGCCGCCCCGCCTCGTTCGGGCACGCACCACTATGAGGGCTCCGTTCAAGCCCGGGACTCGGATGCCAAGAGGTTCTTTGAGCAAAAGGGCGGCCGATGAAACGCTGGCTTGGTGCAGCTCACGGCGGTGGCAGCCATGTCATGCACGCGGATGCGGGCTATGAACCACCACCACCACCACCACCAACAACAACCGCTGCACCCGGGAATCAGGAGGGAGACTTTGCCCCGCGGAATAACACCGTGGGCTAAACGGGTTCGTTCAGGGATGGATGGAGACACAGGCTGCGCTAATACTGTACAGCTTTACGGTGAACGGGGCGAGAAAGAGGGCTTTGTCGGCTTCGGACTAGCAGCTTCGAGGCGGCAGTCTTTTCTGCAGAGACAGCATTTGGCTTGCGCCGCCGTCCATCGTTCAATCGATAGTCCCGCGGAAGCCTCTTTTCGGCTCCTTTTTTTATGGTACTTATTTTCTTTCTCGCCATCGGAGACGGCGGACGGCGGATGGCAGGTAAAGGGAGGAGGCGTCGGCTGGCGGAAGCGCTGAATCGAGAGGCGGCGTTCCCCCTGACGGTTGGCATTCTCTTTGCTTTGCCCCCTCGCTACCAGAACCCGACGAAACTCACAACCCCCTCCTCCTCTCCTGATTCCGCTCGGGATGGGAGAAGCCGGACGCCGGGTAATTAGGATGCAATTCTCTTCCCTTCCCTTCTCTTCTCGCATTGCATCGCTGTAATTAATTATGATATGTCGTGCAAGGTTGGCCTGGGCCGCAACCGACCAGCCCTGGCATGCATGGGATTGGGATAGTTTATGCGTTAAGAGCCAAAGCGAGCTGCCGCGTTCGGATCTGCTCCCGGCGTGCCTCGGAGTGGTGTCCTCACACCACCACCATCACGATCTCCTCTTACTACTCAGCTCGCAGTTGCAGCACGCAGGTGTGTGTGTGTGTGCGTGTGATGCCGAGGGGCGCCCGCGCTTACCTGCATGCGCTTCTCAGGTTGAGCAATTTCATTCTGCGATGCGGTGTAAACCTCCGCTCATCGGCTACTTGGTCTGTGTGTTATATGATGCGTTGTATGCAAACTCGTGTGCTTGCGTGGTTAAGACAAGCGCCCGTCAGTGGTAGACTAATCAATGATGCCGTATTCAAGACCTTGCGTAAAGCTGCTAATTACCTAAACCGTTCGTTCTATATTGCTACCCAACCCGACGGCCGTCTGCTGTAGATTCACATCTTGCTTCCGCGTTCTTGCCCTTTGCCCCTTGCCTCACGGGCAGAAAGGCACAACCATAAACATGCTCCCGTGTTGCTCACACCTTTGAACCCTCCTCCCCATACGTAGCTCGTACATCCCGTAATCAGACCTCCTCATCGCTCTCCTCTCCCAGTAGCTCGCCCTCGTCATCGTCCACGGCGGCATAGTCGCCCCGCCCGCGAGCAAAGCTGTCTCGCGTTGTGTATGGCCTCGTGCCGGTGCCGGCGCCAGAGAACCAGCCATCGCGGCGTCTACCGCTGACTCGCTCGTACGCACCCGTGGCCGTTCGCCAAAGGCTGGTGGCAACCAGCGGCAACGCAACCACCACCGCAGCCATGGCTGAAATCGCGATGACGGGATACTTGATCCACGGCTGGTCGCTGTCAAACGTCGACGAGTTGTCTCCCAGTCGGATCTGGCCGAACGAGGTGTTCCAGTTGCTATACACGTACCAACCGATGGCGCCGGCGAGGCAAAAGGGAAGTAAAATGGAGAAGAAGATGACCCAGCCCGAAGTCCGGTGCTTCTTCTCAAACTCATCCTCATAGCCATCGCAAGCGTGCTCCGTCGACGTCTTGTCCCACTCTTTGCCTTTCTCGCAAGTCGTCATGGGAAGCCTGCGGTAGCCCGTCGGCTCAAACCAGGTCGTCTCGTTCGGGTTCTGCTTGCACCAGTCTTGGCCAGAGAGAGGCTCAAATCCAGGCACCAGGCTGCATTGCCCATGGTTATCGAGCTCATAGTTGTACGCGCTTGTGCAAGTTAGCATTCCGCTGTCTGTCTGTCTGTCTTGGGGTTGCCATCTCTACTTACCATTCATAGTCGCTGCGCGTGCACTCGCAGTTAGTATACTCGTGAAGCCGTTTGAGGTTCCCCTTGTTGTAACATTTTCGGTCCGTTTTCTTTCGCAGGTACGTGGCCACATGCCCAAAGACGCAATCATCGTCCTGGAATGGATGCGTCGGGGACCATAGGTAATAGTCCGAGTCGCCCTGCTCTTTGAACTCGCAGACCTTGTCTGCCAGTCCGGTAAAGTCAAGGTTGACCGAGAACAACTTGCCCTTGTCGGGTTTGCACCAGAGGAGAAAGTTGCGGGACGCTCCAGTTTGCACCGTTGTGATGTCCAAGACCGTCACCTCCTCGTCAGAGAACTTGTAGTCCGTCCATGTCTTGCCCTCGTCCGCAGAATACGAGACTATTTTGGTCTTGGCCCCATTTCCGTGAGTGGCCCGCTGTACGAGTACAATGATACCGCCCTGGTCGCCGTATTGCCACGTCCAGTGTCCCTTCTTGACGTTCTTCCAGGTGATTCCACCATCGGCCGTCATAAAGGTATCAGCATCCTTGATGTCCCCAAGCTTCGACCCGACGTTGCCGACACCAAAAAGGAGGCCAACTGCAGTGCTAGCCGCAAACGTCTTCCTCTTGTCGTCTCGTTCTGAGTAGTTGTGGAGATGCAATGCACACTTCTTGTCGCCACTGGAACTGCACTTGTACGACTTGCCATCCGCATCTTTCTGAGGTGGCGGTAGGAATCCCCATTCAGCGTTGTCATTGTGCGAGATCTTGGTCTGGAGTTCCTTGGCGTCCTTCTTGTCTGGGTTGGCGACGACATTGATCAGACTAACGCCCTCTAACCCTGAGACCGTCTCGAAATCAACCCACCCGCCGTCGTTGGAGTTGACGTTGGAGGCGCTCAGGACATAAGTGGTACCGTTGGAGTTGCTCTTGATAATCGAGCCGAGCTTTCGACCCTCGTCCGTTTTGGTGGCCACAAAGAGGTTGATGGCATGATAGGAGCTGTCCAGGACAGTGTACGAACTATGATGGGTGTCGCCGAAGTTGTAGGGGAAGTGAGCAGCTTCGAAATTCTTTCCATCAAGACTGGCAAGGGCCTGTAGTCCACCATTCCCGTCGGTGTCTTCGGCAATGAGAATGAATTCACTCATAGTAGCAAAGTTAATAACCGACCCATTGAAGAATTGCTTATCCATGTCAAAGAAGTCTTCGCTCGACACGATTGTGTCACGGGCATTGTTGTTCTCCTCCCGCTTGGCGAGGCAGACAATCTGTTTGATGGGGCGGAATTTGTAGGCTGAGTGCCCGATGAATTCGCACCTTTCCACGTAGCGCAGCATCGTTTTCCAGTTGTCGCCACGGTCCGTGGAGATGGACGCCTCAAGGAAGCAGTCCTTGCTCCCTGACACATCGTCACAGACCTCACCCACCCAGATAATCCAGTCCTTCTTGTCCGGATGGAAGCTCAAGGCATGGCCTTTGTTGGCCTTTGTCGGTCCCTTGAAACTGTGGAAGCTCTGACCTCGATCAATGGTGTAGATGACCTTTTCGTCAGACGTGGTGAAGAAGATGACATCCTTGAAGTAGTCGTGAGGGTATATGCCCACGATTGTCTCCTTCTCTAGGATGGGTTTCCATGACTTCCCGTGGTCAGTTGTGCGCCAGAGGTGGTCTGCCTTCGACACACCACCGTCCTTCATGGCCAAGGGTCTGACAATAACCGTCTCATCCGTACCGGCGCTGGAATCGCCGCGGTCGAGGTATACTTTCTGGAAGTCGTTGAAATCAGAACCAAACTCAGTCGTCTTGTGGCTCACTTCTCCGCTGGCAGGGGCACCGGGAGACTTATCATCGCCACCGCCAGACCGCCGGAGCCACCTCCATCAGAGCAGTCTCTTTCCGTTTCGTCGTCCTTCTGAGATCCCTTCTTTCGTTTGCACGTGTTTCCAGGAATAAGTCTCCAGCCGGATGAGCCCTTAAACTTCCCGTCTGCCCCATTTTTACAGGAGCCCTCTGGAATCGAGATGGGACCAGCTTGCTTGCAAACACCTCGGTCCTCGGGGTCTCGCTGGAAGTTGTAGTCGCATTCGAAATCGGCGTCTGTGCACTCGCAATCCTCCTTCTTGGAAACGGGGTCCTTGAAGTCGCTCTTGACAAAACAATCGGCGGACTTCTTGCGGCGATCATATGTCTGCTTGTGGCCCATGAGACATGTTGGCTTGCCATCGTCATCCACCCGAGCGAACCAATCCTCCATATCCTTCTTTCCACATTGAGGTTTATCAAGGGTGCTGAAGTCGATGGAAATCATGTGGTAAGTCCTGTCCTTCTCACCCAAGAGTAGGAACTTGAGACTTGTTGAATCCTGAGTGGTTGTCAGGATGTTTGGCTTGATGGCGAGGTCTTTTGGCAAAGACACGGGTTCCCAGTGGTCGCCATGATCCAGAGAGTAGTGGAACTCCTTTACATCCTCTTTGGTAGAATCTTTGATGGCAATGAGGATCGAGCCGGAATCGCCAAACTCATACTTGTGTGGTCCGTCCAACGCCTTCTTCCACGTCACTCCAGCGTTGTCAGACACGAAGAGGTTCGAGTCAGCGAAACTGGTCAGGGATTTTCCTGTATTTCCGTTTCCCATGATAAGTCCTGGGGCTGGGCTCGAGTACACTCTACCTACGTTGTCCATCTGGGTGATGGAATGCAGATGGATAGTATCTTCCCCAGCCTTGATGGATTCGAAAGTTCTGCCGTCGTCGAAAGTCATCTTTGTGACGATAACCTTCTCGGCACCCTTCTCGTCGACGTCTTTTCCGTTTTCAACAACATTAACCAGGAAGATTCCCTGAATTCCACTGATCTTCTCAAAGTCAACGTGGCCCTTGGTGTTTCGGTTGGTATATGGGACATTCTCGGTGAAAAAGGTGCCGTTGGAGTTGCTGGTAAAGATGACACCCATTGGATTCGACGGATGAGATGTCATTACGTCCACCTGGAGGCTATAATCAGTGCTCTCCAGCACAGTATACGCCTCTTGGTTAATCTGGTGAGAATGGTCGTGACTGTCGTCCGTGGGGAACATGGCTCGGTGCCAATGAATAGTGTCAACAGTGACGTAGAGGGCCATCTCGTCACTGTTGGGGGACGTGGTAGCAACAAGGATGAAGTTTTTAACCGCTGCTAGGTTGACAACGCCGGACACGCCCTTGCTGGGGTTCATGTTGGGCTCAAACTGCTGGTATGCGCCGTCTTTCATGACAAAGAAGTCGTCCGAGATGTAGAGTCGCTGATCCTCCTTAAAGAAGGAGAGCTGGTCGGCGATGATGCACATGGTCCTCGACTCGTCCAGGTCCTTCTGACCAGTGGTGAATCCCTCGGTGGACTTGGCCCACCAGCACCCAGCCGTCGAGGATCGGAGCTGCTTTACCGATTTGAAGCCGTCGAGTGTATATGTTGCTTCCTCATCGCAGAATATTCCATCGCAGTTCATACCATTGAAGATGATGCGCTTCGGATCGCCGGCATGGAAGACGAGGATTTCGGGCTGGAAGACGCTGGGAGGCTGCCACTTTTGAACTCGGACCAGCTCTTGCCTTGATCGGTGGTCATGTAGTGTTTCGAGTCTGTAGTCAAGACGAATGCCGTCTTGGGCTCAAATGGATGCATAACTAGCAATGCGGCGGCGCCGTGGGGTATATTTTCCACAGTATCCCATTTCACGCCGGCATCCGCGGACCGGTAGATGTTTCTCTCCTCGACATCGTGGAAGATGATGACATCGCTATCCTCGAAGTAGTTGATATTGATCGGGGGGTGTTCGAGCGCGTTGACAGTGATGCCAGGCTTGTCCTCCTTTGCGACGACTGCTGTCCAGAACAGGGAGAGCAATAGGAGGCGCCATGAGGCTGCAGCGGCTCTGCCTGCGAACCTCATCGTTGCGGCGGAGCGTGGGTGGCGAGGATCATGAAGGAGCTGATGGATAGAGCGAAAGTCGGTTATTCGTGGGGGGTATCGTGGGGCGCGAGGTCAGGGAGAATTTGCAATGCCGTCCGCGAAGTCGTGTTGCGCTGGCCGATGATGGAGATGGAGATTGTTCTGGGACAGTTTGCATTCGCGCGTCGGCACGTCAGTGCCTGGAGGCAGCTGTTAACTGTTTCGCCCAGTGTGGCGCAGAGCTGAAGGCCCCCGCCACAGCTCCTCCGTGCCACGTCACGTCATGCTCGGCATACGTGTGGCTCCTGAGCGTCCTAAACTTAGCTGAGGCCAGATTCCACCACAGCACGAAGTAGGACGAGAGACGCCGACAATAATGAAGAACACAGCAGTGGGGAATTACCCGAATCTGTCTGTCTCTATAGACTGAGTCTCACTTGGTAATTATAGGGTGCTACGGTAGGGCGCGTGGGTTACCAGGGCTCCGAATAATAAATAGCTGGTTGCACGGACTGGAATCATAAGCAACCAAACAACTAAGAACGACATTGCGATTCATTGCGATTCATCATCGAAGGCAACCGACCGCACGAGGTAGTTGCAGATATGCTTGGGCATCCAATTGGGAGCACGTATCGGCTTGTCGCGCACTGATCGTTTCAAGTCAAGGCCATGCTCTTCCAACGGAGCCGATGCACCATGTGGTGGTCAAGCTAGGCAGATGCCGGATGCAACTCGCTCAGGGAGGCTCCCGGAAGCGTTATAGCTCCCCATAGGCTACCTTTTTTCCAGGTTGTCCTCAATTAAGATGGCTCGTGCTGGCACGGATGGAGCCGACATGTTCCATGGTGTTTGCCTGCTCTCTTGCTGGACTGCCCCTCCGTGCTCCACGAGCGACAACTGTGGGCTTCCCAGTTCAAATGGGGACGACTCGGTCGAACAGATTTGGAAGCGGGCAAGGAGTGTCATGAGGCTCAAGAGGGAATGGCGCAAAAGGGGATGAAACACGGTGGGGCTTTGCCAGCTTCTTCCCGGGTCAGACATCAGCCCCATTGCGGCCATTTGTACTGCGGAGGTACCTTGGAGTCCCGTCAAGCTGGACGCGCGGAGGAGAGACCGCGTCTTAGGTGGGCTTACCCCTTTTGGGATATAGCATCGATAATATTACAGGTCAGCTCGGAAAAGAGGATGAGGTCGAAGCTTTTGACGTTGATGCGGGAGGCGCATTGTAGTGTCACTAAGTTGTCTGTTCGTGAGCATCGGAGTGAGAATAAGAAGGTGATCAAGAATGGAGGCTGATCAAAAGCGCAATCTTCGTCCAAAGTCAATCCTAAGCCCGGATGCAAACCCGGGGGCGCAGCCCACTAATAGCCCAGCCCGAGAGCTTCGTACCTGCGTCTGGTCTGGAGCCAAAGCTCTCCACCTCCGTCGCCTGGCCAAACAATACAAACAAAAGAAGATTGATTTTCCAATCAAGGCCGCATCCGGCGTTTGACAAGCCAGAAACATCGGGCTTGGTATTTGCTTTAGGATGTCACTGCCCCTCGTTGAAATGCGCGCCGGAATTACGTAGCTGACTTGCACCAAAGGAATGGACGTGTCCCGGCTCGCCGTCTCACTCCTCGGGGTTGATCGCAACGGTCGGTCGGTACCTGCATCGCATGTACCTTAACCTCCGACGCGACCCTGGGGAGATTGCTAGCTTCATGCGCACTTTAGGTCAGTAACATGCGCCCGGGACGCAGGATGGGACACGGTTGTAATAATCTGGTCAAGATTTTGAGATTGATGCATATGGAAGGCTACGGGACTGGAGCAGGTTCCGCTGGACATGCGCATCATCGCAGCGACCCAGAGATCACTGCGGAGCATGACTGAGGGAGTTGAAGATGCATCGGGTTGCGCCTCAAGCTCAACACCGACCGTTAGGAGAGAACAGACGATGGCAAGACTACCTGCCAAACAAGTAGCTTCGTCCGCCAGGGAAGCTACTCCTTTCATTTGCATCCCGCTTCTTTCTCCAGACTGGAAGCCGGCGAACCCCCCTTTTACCCTGATTTTTTTTGGTCCTGACTGCACCCTAACAGGTACGAGGCCGGTACCCGGCGCAAGGTACCTCCCGTCCACCCCTGGCCTACGCCCGCCCATGCCAACCCACTTCGTTCGCACTCTCCCAGAACCCCAAGTCCGGAGCACTCTCCCGCGCTCACGACTCCACGTGCTTGTTTTGGATCCGTGTTTTCCTTCCCACTCTTCTCCCCTCTTCATCTACATCTGACTCCGTCCTCAACTCTCCCACCTGCTCATCCAGCTCCCGTCGCAACTCCCGCTCCCTTCGCGCCGCGTCGAGGTCATCTCTCCTCCACCCCAGCTCCCAACTCCCAACCCGACTCCCTCCCCGTTTCCCTCGACGAGTCGCACACATCTCGTCCGCATCGCCATGGCGGCCACTTATAAGCAGTTCCTGGCTGCGCCCAACTCGTCGCTGCTGGCTGACACCGCGTCGCTGCACTATGTGACCACCACCACGTCCTTTTCTGGCCCCACTGCCATCATCAAGCATATCAATGTTTTGCAGAAGCAGATCGCCAAGAAGAAGGAGGACATCCTCAACATTGTCAACGGCCAGAACATGATTGTTCTCGAGGTCGACACCGGCTTGGGCTTCCTGACCGGTGGCGGTCCCTACCTCCCGGGCCTCGACGACAACTTCCTGACTACCCATGTTGCCTACCTCCCAATTGTTCGTTGCATCCAAAGACACGGCGCGCCGGCTCTTCTGCTAGATCGCAAGCTGACTATCCACCCTCTAGACTCACTTCGTGTCATTCGATGAAGCCGGCAAGATTACCCAGATTCGCCTCCAGTGGGATCAAGGTTCGCTCCTCAAGCAGTTCGATGTCATCGGAAAGTCAGGTCGCAACTGGCCCATCATCGATAGCAGAGAGCAGATCTCCTTCATCCAGGCCTGTCTAAAGTCCTCCGGGACCATGGCGCCTGTCGCCCCTACCCACAACGAGTCCATCATCCGAACACGAGGCAACTCTAACAATGCTCTTCGGGACCCGCACGCGTCCCTGCAGCTTTTCGGGCCTCGTGAGGAGATCGAGGCTCCCCTACCTGGTAACGTCATGACACCCTATGGCGGCAGCCGACCTCGACAGCGCTCCTTCACTGAGATCCTGGGCGACGAGCCTGTCGAAGGCGCTTCCCCGAGCGCAAACCGCCAACGATCCATGTCCCCAAGCAAGGGCGGTCAGGGTAAAAACTTCCAGCCCTCGCGAATCTTTGATGGCCAGCAGCAAATTGAAGAGGTCGAGGAGCCCAAGTCCAAGCTCAACCGAGCAATCCGTCCCAACCCCAAGAAGTTCTCTCACTTTGATTTCGCCGACGGTACTGATCCCCAGGACGCCCCCGTGCCCGGCCAATCGTTCGACGACAGACCCAAGTCCAAGCACGACAGCCAATGGTCCTTTGGCGACTTTGTGACCCCCCAGAAAGTCAAGCCCTCCAAGACCCTGCGGACCCAAGACGTCCGCCATTGGGACACAGACAAAACCACCGTTGAGGGGACCCCGCGCCCAACAAGCCGCTAGGCCCCGACGCGATGCCGATACCCATTTCGAGCTCCAGGATGACGGTGAGAGAGTGCCCCACCCTGCGCGACCCGGTGCCAAACCCCCAGGGCTTCACCCACAACGAAGGTCTTGGCCTATACAAAAACCAGCTGTTTGACAAGGAAGATCCAGATTCAGGACCGGACCGTGCTCTAGGAAACATTACCAACCTCAAGGACCGCGGCAAGACCTTCGATCACCACTTCAACATCACCGACGATTCCCCCTCCCAAGCCCACACCGCCCACCACGTTCCCGAGGGTCACAAGAAAGCTGTCCAGATGATGAATGCCAACTGGTCATCCTACGAGCAGTCTCCTGCCCCCCGGAAGGAGAACAATCCTACCAAGAGCACAAAAGATGGCATTCACATTGCTGGCGACGGAATGGGAGGCCGAGCGGGAACGAACCGAGACTGGCTCTACGGCGAGTCTGTCGATGTTCCTCAGTCCATTCCCGGCCGCAAGCCCAACGCAGGCCCAACCTCCGATGGACCCAAGAACGCCCGAATCCACATTGCTGGTGACGGCATGGGTGGCAAGAGGGGAGTGAACCGGGATTACCTGGAGGCCGACGACATGGATGACCAAGCTTCCCAGTCTGTTCCCTCGCGAAAGCCGGGCCACAGCGCTGCTGCTGTGGAGGACGAAAAAAGACCAAAATTCGCATCGCCGGTGATGGTATGGGCGGCAAGAGGGGAGTTAACCGTGACTACCTCGAGGCCGACGACATGGTCGACGACGCTTTCAAGTCCGTTCCCTCGCGAAAGCCGGGCCACAGCGGTGCTGCCGTGGAGAACGAGAAGACCAAAATTCACATCGCCGGCGATGGCATGGGTGGCAAGAGGGGAGTCAACCGGGACTACCTCGAGGCAGACGACATGGTTGACCAGGCTTCTCAGTCAGTCCCCACACGCAAGCAGGGTCACAGCGCTGCCGCTGTCGAGAACAAGAACGCCCGTATTCACATTGCTGGTGATGGTATGGGTGGCAAGAAGGGTACCAACCGAGACTGGCTGTACGGCGAGCTGGACGAGAACACGCAGTCTGCGCAGTCCGCCCCCACTCGAAAGCAGGGCACAACCTCTACTGCTAAGAAGGACTTTTGGGATTTCTAAGTGATGGGCATTTGAGCAGGAGGGCTTGCGAGGATACCCACGATGTCTGATTGCCGGTTTGCTTTTATTCCTTCTCTGTGTTTTTCTTTACTCTTGACGACTGTATGCTCATATGCGGTACATTGACACATGGGAATCAACCTCGTCACATTTTCCGCTTGGAAAACAAAGCACCGACGGAGAAATCGCAGCCCAGACTTTTTTTCACTTTTGCACTTGTCTATTTTCTCTTAAACGGCCTTCTTCATGTACGGTGTTGGGAAAACATGAGGTGGCATGGGAGAAGGAGTCCCTCGCGAATGTTACGGCTTCTGTTTGTTGTGACCGTGTGCGGAAAATCCTGTCTAGTACAATATGTATGGATATCACCCGGAAGCTCAACCAGATTCTACTCTTACTTCTATGTTCCTTGCGGCAGTGACTTGTGCCGTGACACGTAAAGTGTACCGACTGACTCAGGAACTACGGGTGTGTGATGACAATTCATTACCAGTTGTTTACAATGAATTACATGCCAGGCGCCGCCTTCCTCGCCGCTTAGCTTCTCATACTTCTGAGGGTATATATATGACGGTGAGTTGGATGAACGAGACGACTGGATGGTGACATTTACCCATTCTTGAATGGCAAAAAAGAAGGAGATTGTTTGTGTATTCATGGGGTTTGATATCTCTTCAATGAATTTCCTGTGAGTGTTGCTATTTGCGTCACAAGATGAAGTCATATTCTCTTCGGCCGTTAGAATTCATTCCTATTTGCCACATAATCGATGCACAGATACTTCTCTTGTTGGAAAAAGGCAAGAAACCCAGAGAGTCAAAAGTTGAATCATACATTGCATCATTCATACTCGTCTATCCAGTGACGAGACCGACTATATATAATAAATAAGTGCCTCGTCCGCTCATCAAGCCCTCGAGGTCTTGGAGATATCAAAACAGGAAAACAGCATCAATCAACAAGGCACAGCAGGGCTTGCTGCAAGCCCATAGCGTCCCCCCAAAACGCCAAAACCCAAACATGCCTGGTGGTATATGAAGAAGAGCATAAACACATGGTCCCGCTATCCAGCTACATCCCTAGCCCGCGCCCAAATTCCCAAATAGTGATACAAAGCATATCCCGCCCAGTACAGTTGATTCTAGTGCCCGATCTTAGCACAAGAACTTGTAGAACCTCTTCCAGCGGGGCCAGGCCTCGCGCTCCTCGCGTTCCTGGGCAACTAGGATGGGCACATTGAAGTCGCGGCGACCCGTGTCGATATCCATGTCGTTGAGGGTCACGTATGTGGTGCGGTAGTAGAGCTTGTGGCCGCCGTAGAAGAAGAGGACGAAGGGGGCGCCCACCCATTTGAGGAAGAATTCTTTGGCGATGAAGGCGCTGGTCATGTGTTCATAACCGATGGGAAATGCGCCGACCCAGAAGTGAGCGACGAGGACCAGGACGTTGAGGCTGATGCCCACGTACGAGCCCCAGATGCCGACTTGGGATTGGAAGGGAAGCTCGCCAGGGGTGCGGCCTCGAGCGGCCCAAGCATGGCGGAATCGGATGTGGCAGACGCAGATGGAGCCCCAGGTGACGACGGTGGAGAGACCCGAGATGGCGAGGAGCCAGTCCAGGATGGCGCCTTGCTCGGGGAGGTCGGCGAGAAAGGCAAGAAGGCCGACACATGCAGCGGTGCCGATGGCAACAAGGGGGCGGCCCTTGCGATCGATATACGCAAAGATCTTGGGCGCCTGGTTCAAGTTTGCGAGGGCGGCGAGGGTTCTCGAGGAACCGAAAACTGCTGAGTTTCCGACGGACAAAACGGCAACTAAAATAACCGCGTTCATAACGGACGGTAGGACCTGAATGCCGGCCTCCTCGATGGCGATGACAAAGGGCGATGCCTTGGCGTCTGCATCACTTTCACCGCCGATGAGCAGCGGATCGTCGTACGGTACGAGCAACCCAACTAGCGTTAACGCGACGATGTAGAAAAGGGTGATTCTCCAAAACACCTGCTTCAGTGCTGTGGGCAACGACTTTCTAGGGTTGGCCGTCTCAGCCGCTGCGAGGCCGACGAGCTCGGTGCCAGCGAAGGCAAACGCCGCAGTAACGAAGACGCTGCATAGCCCTTTGAAGCCGTTGTGGAAAGCGCCTGGGTCTTGCCAATACTGGCCACCAATGTAACCGCCGTCAGGGGTGCCACCGCAGTTGAGGACGATTCCTAGCAGGCTAGAGAAGACGGGTCAGTTGAAGACGAAACAGCGGAGCAAGGGGTCAGTAAAGGACTTACATGAAGCCAATGACAGCAACAACCTTGATGATGGAGAAGATGAACTCGGCTTCACCATAGCCCTTGACACCAAACATGTTGATCAAAATAATGGTGAAGAGAAAGATGCTAACGAATATGGCACGGGTAAGTGATTCGTCCCAGTAAGAGAGAGTTAGTGATGCGGCGATGATTTCCAATGGTAATATGATTAGCCATTGCATAGCGTAGCTGCGTCGGTGGTTAGCATTAGCACGTGGGCGAACTAGTCTCCCGAGACATCAAGGGGATCTGCAATGACTTACTTCCAACCAACGGCGAAACCCCACGAGGGGTCCAGAAAGCGAGTCGCCCATGAAGAGAAGGAACCGGCAATGGGGAAAAGAACAGCGAGTTCTCCCAGGGCCTGGCATGTGCAGAACAGCATGGTGCCGACAATCGAAAAGGCCAGTAGCAATGATGCTGGGCCTCCCGTCTCCAACGCCTTGCCAGATGCAACAAACAGACCTGTACCTACGGCGCACCAGAACATAGAGTCAGCTCAAGATTCTTACAGCATGCACTAAATGAGGGGGTCTCTATAGTGTTGCCGCCGAGGGGCGCATGGGACGTACCAATGGAACCTCCGATGGCAATCATTTGTAGATGCCTTCCTTTTAGCTTCCTAGCCAGGCCCGCGTTGGCTGTCTCGAGGTTGGCGAGGTGCAGGTCATAGTAGTGAGCGCCGTTGTGGACGCGACCGCCCTCGAGGCGGCCTTCGGGGTTGCCAAGCGGGTCGTTGGAGAAGAGGGTCGAGTTGTGCTCCCGCTTGAAGCCATCGACAATGCGATCCCAATAGCGCGGCGGGGCCTCTTGCTCGTAGTCTGGTTCGCGCATGCTGAATGAACTGCCCAGTGCGAGCGACTCCTCTTTCATTTTCAGAGTGCTGATCACAGCCTCGGGGGGTGGCGACATGCTTGCCGCTCAGCTCTGCAACAGTTGCGTCCCGCGGGACGGCTGGCGAGAGGTGTGCACGAGCTCGGAGGGGGAGGCGGGTGATACGACGTAGACGGGAACGGGCTGGTTTCAATCGACCCGGGTTCGCAGGGTCGCGCGTCGGTCGCGGCCGGGGAGTGTTGTCGAATGGTTTGCGCGGGATAAAGTTGGATTGTGTCGTCGATGTCGTCGAAAGTGCGGGAGGCGAGATGACGCTATCCGAGAGTCTATCGGCATCTCACCAGTCCGCGGGATGGTGGTTGAGATGGGAGCAGGTGGGTGGCAGAGTCGCAAGGCCAGTATCGCTTGTAGAGCGACCCTCGACGGATAAAAATGCGACAGACGATGCAGGTTTGAGAGATACAAAGCGACAGAGCGATAGAGGGGAAGCGTGAGCAGAAGAGGGTGCCGTAGGACAGGACGGTCGGCTAGGAAGGGGCTGGCGGGCAAGATGGTGGTGGGCTTATCATGCTGGACGTCGTCGACGGTGACATTTGCGCTTGGCGTTGACAGGAGCCGCCAAAGCAGGCAAGAGCAGACAAGAGCAGCCAAGAACAGCCAAGAGCACTTAATACCAAGGCAAGACCAAGGCAAGGCCGTCTCGACGCCAGCGCCAATTCACTGCCACCAGGAACCCGCCACTCACCACGCCCGCCCGCACCGCACCGCCTAGAAGACCCAGAAGCACAGCGGCCTCAGCTCACCCCAGTTCCATTGCGTGCTGCCCGCCGCCCATCGAAGGCCGCGACCCCGGCGGCGCGGCGGCCAGTCGCTTCAACGCAGCTGCTCGTAGGCCGTAGGCCAACCCCACCGTACCCGGTAGCTCGTCAATGTGCGCCCGTTGGCCAATCTCCAGCGCTATGGGAGGCTGCTGAACGCTATCTCGCAGTGGGGCGCAGGACCGGCAGGGGGCCGCCACGGGCGTTTGAACGGTTGAAAGACGCCTGGGCCAGGCCTGGGTCGAGGTCCATGGGGCGCTGTGGCGGCGTCCCGGGGGGGTCCAGCCTAACTACGCCCAGCCCAGTCCAGCCCAGTGAGCGGAGCCGTTCCATAGCTGGAATCGTGTCGTGGCCGATAGGTTGCACAAGCGACCACCACCCACGCGGAGGATTAAACGAGTCAAGTGACGTTGATGCGAAAAAGGGCTTCCAATTAGCCCCAGAGGCCAGAGCCGTCGACAGCCGTCTGCAGCAGGCAATGTGCGAATGGCGGTGCGCATCCTTGTCCACGATGAAGCAATGGGCGGAGGGAAAAATAGCAAGGCACACTCACACGCTTATTAAGGACACTCACACACTCACTACCTACACTCACACACACGCACACGCCCACCCCACGGCGAGCACGACAACTCCTGCAGAGATTCGCCTACTATACGGCAGTGCATGGGTGCTGACAGAGGCACACGGCCTGATTGAGCGACTGCGAACGGATTGGTTGCGCCTTATGAAACCAGGACATGTCATGTCATCCATCACCCTCCCCTCCCCCGCCCACGCCGCTCCCTGTTCGAGCCTCCGCCTGCACGAGTGTTGGCAAACTGTTGCCTACTATGAACCTCGGTGCGGGCGTCAACTGCAATAGTGTCTTCCACAAGTCCCATCTGTCAGGTGGAATAAAGTTGCAAATGGACGGGCAATCTCCAATCACCACCGAAGCCGCGAGCAAGGGTCACCGCCAGGCTGGGGCTAGGTGGCCATTTTATCCCTCGGGCCTTAAAAGGAACGTACAGTGGGTAGTAATTGCGACAGGTACATCTACTCCGTAGAGGACGGGCGACATGGATGAGGGCTCCAGGGATCCTACTCCTCCTCTTCCTTCTCCTCCTGAGACTCGAGGACCTGCTCCGATACAACAAGGGCTATTACTCCCCCTCCCAGGTTGTTCCCTATGCTGCGTTGATCTGTTAATTCACTCTCTCCAAGGATTCATCGACCTCACAATCAGGGATCTGGCTCCCTCCCGTGCAAGGAACCTATGTAAGATGCATCACCGCCTTTATGGAGTACGAGAGTAAGCAGGATCGCTTGGTTCATGACTGCATGCAGCGGAATCAATTCCTTCCCGCGCGCACGAGCCGCTTAACAGTCGGCGCACCGGGAATCCTCCGCTCGACAACTCGACAGCTCAGCGCTCAGTATCCTGATCCGGGCTTGGGCTTTTATATGAACAATGCCCTGCTCTCCATCGTACAAACAATCTAGCCACCGCCATTGTGTCCAACTAATAAATGCCACCACTCATGCATGCACGCAAACTCATGTCATACCAGTCGGCGCCCTTCCCAGTGTCGTTTTTCTTACAAGAGGTCGAGTAACATCAAGACCAACCAGAGCAAGACCTAGGAACTCTCTTCGTCGACCTTCTTTCCAATCATCACACCGTTCTCATCTCTCGGTTTCCGCTCCCAACCCGTCTTGAAATAATCCCCCATTTCGAATCGAGGCAGGGGATGAGCCTCCGTGTTGAGCACCATCTTGTCCAGCGGCAAGATGTCGTTGGGTGAGAAGAGGAGGTACATGTACTTGAGAGTCTCGGCCTGTTTCATGTTAGTTGACTTGTTTCCCTCCCTCGCCAGGGCAACCTTCACTTACCAGCCAGAAGCTTTCCATGTTGTCCTTGACCTTGGGCGGGACAATGTCAGCGTTGCTCAGACTCGTGAATCCTCCCTCATTTTTAACGGCCGTGTGGTTGACGAAAGACTTGAACATCTCCCATCCCCACTCCCGGTATCGAATATCACCCGTGATTCTCCACATGTAGAACAGACTCTCCACCGTCTCCGGTCGCTGTAGGTTGTGGACATCGTTGGGCTTGACCATGAAATCGTTACGCCACTCAGCCTCCGGGTCAGTGTCGAATTCTTTGGGTGCCTGATGGGCGGCTTCAGATGAAGGTGGAGGTCGGGCAATGGTAAAGTGTGTGATCTCGGCAGACAATCCCGTCGCCATGTACTTGTACATGCCCCAGCAGGTATGCATCAGCTCCCGTGCCAACTGCATGTCATCCTCATCCTTCTTGGACCAGGTGGGCAGCTTCCGGGCCTCTGCCTCAGTCAGACCTCCGGTTGCGCCAAGGGCAATTGTACCAGGCATGAAGCATACGAGGTGGTCCATTTTAGGTGACATTGGCTTCTCCAGGCCATTCGGTCGTTCTCCGATAATGGTAAACTGAGAGTTCTCTTAGTCTCTGTGTACGTAACCAAGTGCTTTCGCACTCCTCGCATCGCCTCGTCCCACATCTCCCGGTAGATGGGCTCCTTGTTGTTGGTCTGGTAGTACTGCTTGATGAGGTACTCGTAGTACGAGTCGCCTCGGCTACCCAGGCGAACATTCTTGCCCCTGAACTCGCCGCTAGTAGCGTAGACGTAGATGGGCACCAGTCCGTCCTGCGCACCGTTGTCGTCGATGACCTTCATCACCTTCTCAACTCGGTCCCAGTAATCTTTTTCTCCCGTGAGCTTGGCCAGGTATTTGAACTCGAGCTGCAAACTCGTGGCCTCGGCCGTCGAGGAGGCTCCCATGTCGGCATGGGATGGGATACCTTTGTACGTCTCCAAGTTGACGCTGGCGAACGGAATGCCTGATGGCGAGTCGAATGCGCCCATGAGGCGATCAGCGAGATCCTTCGCCTTGTCGAGATACAGATCCTCTCCAGCGGCTCCCTCGTCGTCATCCGTCAACGCAGCGAGATGGGGATATTCATTGGACAGATAATGCGCAGACAAAAGGCCGCCCATCATCCGGATCGTCGTCTCAAAGGTGTTGACGTCCTGATCTTGCTCCCAAGTCAGGGAACTGGCGATCCACTCTCGCGCATCCTGGACTCGAGATGTCAGGTTCATGAGCATCATGGTGTCCAGTGAATCGACAATGATCCATCCCAGTCCCTTGGGGGACATGTTGTTGCCCTTCTTCGAGATGGGACTGTACTCGTCGTAGCCTGCGTAACATCCCCGTCAGTCAGGAGTTCGTCCATCAAGTACCATATATATAGAATTTTCGACATACCCCAGGCATATCGTTTGTAGGAATCCCAACTCAGCTCAAAAGCGTCTACGACATGTTCCCTCCTCTCGTTCCAGTCTGCCACTTTCTCCTCTTTGGAAAAGGACATCCAGCTCCAATCCTTAGGCGCATCCTGTTTGGATGTTCCCGAGGAGAAGAACCCCCTCCAGTATAGGACAAAGAATACGATGGCGGCGAGGCCAACTACCCGCTTGCGCTTCCAGAACGGCGTGTGTGACGGTAAGCGGCCATACGGCTTGTCCTTGTACATGGGCAATCCTTTGGAATGTCCGGAGCTCGCACCGGAGCCCCAGACTCGGTCCTCTAGGTCTCGCTGGGGGTTTGCGAAGGCCGGCAGGTTCTTGGGCATCGAGAAGGACATTTCAAAGTCATTGGCGACGGCCCGCGATGGCTCGTCTCGCTGGTTCGGGCCAGGTCGTGGGGAAGTGGGTTTGAAGGCGCTGTTACTGCGGTGGAGGTTAAATGGATCGCGGATCATGAGCACTGCTGCAGCATGTCGGGGAGGAGGTCGACGAGGGTTGGCAGAACGACGACGTCTCGGCGGCAAGAGCAGCGGCCCTGGATGTGATTGAGGATAGCTCGAGAGGGAGAGGGAGATGTATTCGTACAGCGACGTGGCACGCCAGCAAAATCAATAGAAGGACTAAAGACAGGAGCAAAAGGCAACGTCAACGTTGAACCAGGCGCTGGGAGCTTCAGCGAGTCCGAGCACGAGACCAGATTTCACAAGCATCCGTATGCGCTCCGGACCCCTGCACGGAGTCTTGGATGTATTGCCATGACGAACGTCCCCGCAACCACTCAAGGCTAGCGCTGCGCTGCGCTGGTTGGGCCAAACGCCCTGAAGCTCCCTGTCCAGGTGGTGAAAGGACCCGTAGACTGTAGCATGTGCCTGGACCGCCAATCTTCAGTGGCTCCAGCGACAACGCACGCCGCACAAACCTACCTACGCTTCCAGTGCCAGCGTCGATACAAGATACCACCACTCGCACAACCTGGGACTCGACAGAAACGTCCCGAGCTTAAGGGAGACAGGGCCTTTTCCGGCTCCACAAAGTATAACTTACTTACCCAAGACACCTCCGCCGGAAGAAACAACCTAGGAAAGTGTCCGCCAGTCGCCAAACTGCCCCTCCGTCTCGCTGTTTCACCCGCTTTGACGGCCCAACCCATGGTCTCCGGGACATTCCTGAGACATTTGCGTGGGGGAAAGCGGCCATCAGCGTAAAGGGTAAAAGGACTCTGGAGGCCGCATCCAGCAGGTAGCCATGAGCATCGCAAACTACCCGTCACTCAGCCCGGAAGAGTTCTCCGAGGCGTGTCACCACTTGGACCGGCAGTATTGCCGCGCCGAGTTGGGCCCGGAGCGGCTCCGGTGGAAGCTCAGGGTTTGTGCGGCCCTCAACACGGACTTCACCTTTGAAGGGGGATACACTACGTACATTCAAATCAGGCGGCCACTGCAGACAGACCTGGACCACGGTGACCTCTCGCTGGACTTGGACAGCTTTTCATTCTCTGAGGATCCAAAGGGGGATGCTGCACTTGCGGGAGACAGCGACATGATGGATGCTGAGAATTCGGACGAGGTAACGGAGCCTCATCATGTATCTTGTTTGTTTGGACTTTTTCTCACAAGCTCCCAGGCGGTCCTCATAAAACAACCGTCCCGTCTGGACGTCGGGGTGGCTGAATATGAAATCCATCTTCACCCTACATATCGAGTGCCTTGTCTGTGGTTCACTTTACGCGGCCTCCCCGCCCACGAACCCGCCTTCAATATCGACACCGTCTTCCGCCGCCTGGTACCCGACGAGTACAAGGCGGGCCTCCGCTCCCTTGGAGGGGTTGGTGGCATCTCGGCCGATGTGAGTATTGGGAAGTGCTATTTCCACAAGTCAATTCAAGATTCTGGGTATCGTAACAGTCGTTTGGCCTAACTAACACCTTGCTTCCCAGCATCACCCTATCACGGGTGTCCCGTCCTTCTTCGTCCACCCTTGCCTGCTCGGGATGCCATCTCCAAGTTTGAGTGCGACAGGACGAACTACCTCATGATTTGGCTCGGGCTTGTGGGAGGGTGCGTAGGCTTGTGGGTGCCCAAAGAGATGGCAATCCAATGACGCGACTCTGGTCGTTTGACGGGTTCCGTCTCCTATCGATGTACCTGACCCTCGGCTGGGTCGATTATTCATCATCGCTATCCTCCTCCATGGCCACATCGTCGTCACTTTCGTCCTCGGAGTCGCGGGTTCGCTTCTGGCCGCGATCCCCTGGTGAGTCGGCATCCTTCATGACATGGTCCACACTCGTCGATGGCTTAGCGGGCAGGCCAGAACCAGAAGCAGCCGCCGTTCCAGGAGGGGGGGCGCTGAAGATGCTCTGTTGCAGTTCCGTCTGCTCAACAACAGCAGCCCCGGATCCACTGGGCATCTTGAATGTTCCATCGAGCTTGGCCACAAAGTTTGACTTCGATTTGGCATATTGGATTTTCTAAAGGCTGGTTAGCTGGGCACATTTCCATAGTGGGATACCAAGACACGCACAAGGTCACGGCCGAGGAAAGATTGTCCCTCAGAGAGATCTCATAGCCTGGGTTGCTGTCTGCACATCCCGGTACACGATGTGGGCTTGGCCACGCATCGACATGGTCTTGAGAGCGACCACATCCAACACCGGTCCGTATGTCGAAAACAGCATATACAGCGCGGCCCGCAGATCGGCCTTCTGAACTTTCGATGATGGGAGGTTCGTCACATAGAGACTGTGGCATGTCAGAACATAGACGCCAACATATTATGCAAGGGAACTGACGTCTGGTTGGGAGGGATGGGTTGCACTTTGGCGGGCAGGGTGGAGTTGGGCTGGAGGCGAGGCGGTGCGGCGGCGGCGGCCATTGTGACGTCGGTTCGGGGGTGGGTTGTCTGCTGTATATATCGATACTCTTATAGCCAAGAAATTCGGCCCGTTGGTGCCCGTCGCAGCAAGATTGAGAGGGGGAGGAGGCTTCGCGCGCGTGCCAGAGTCGTAAATGTGTTGATATCGATGTTGTGTGCAGGTGGAGTTTTTTGTCGACTCTCAGCCTCGCGGAGCTTAGCGCTGTACTCCAGCGGCGGCCTTTGGAGTGGCCCAAGCTTGGAGCTGGCTACGTAACCCCACCCCCACTGATCCAGCATCATCGTCAGCCTCCCCATTGCCAACTGCACAGCCCAACTCCTCTTCCTCCGCTCCCAAGATCTCCTGAAGCGGTAGTAGAGAGCTCCTCCTATCGCAATCCATACAATCGTCCTGCACCATGGCCGCCCCCGAGGTTCACCACCTGTTCCACAACCCGATTGTCGATCACTCGTTCTCGGCTGATCAGTCTACCTTGGCCGTTACTCGAGACTCGACCATCGAGCTGTACTCCAAGGTTGGCAATGCCTTTAAGCTAAAGGATGAGCTCAAGGGCCACGACAAGACCGTCACCAGTGTGGACATTGCTCCCAAGAGCGGCCGCATCGTGACCTGCTCTCAGGGTGCGTTCCGTCCTATCCCGAATCAACCCCCTATGCCAACACGCAGCTAATGCAACCTCAGATCGTAATGCCCTTGTCTGGGAGCCCTCCCCGACCGGATACAAGCCCACTCTAGTCCTGCTTCGAATTAACAGGGCCGCGACTTTCGTCCGCTGGTCGCCTTCCGAGACCAAGTTCGCCGTCGGTTCCGGTGACCGCGTCATCGCCGTCTGCTACTTCGAAGAGGAGAACGATTGGTGGGTGTCCAAGCACATCAAGAAGCCCATTCGCAGCACCATCACCAGCGTCGCCTGGCACCCCAACTCCGTCCTCCTCGCTGCCGGTTCCACCGACGCCCACGCTCGAGTCCTCTCCAGCTTCATCAAGGGCGTTGATGCCCGACCTCCGGCCGGCGTCTGGGGCGAGCGACTTCCCTTTAACACTGTGTGCGGAGAGTTCCTGAACAACTCTGCCGGATGGGTTCACTCCGTCGCTTTCTCCCCGAGCGGTGACAGCCTTGCCTTTGCCGCTCATGACAGCAGCATTACTGTTGTCTACCCACCGGACCCGATCAGCCCCCTCGTGCCGTTGTCACCATCTCCACCCAGATGCTTCCCTTCAAGAGTCTGCTGTGGAGCTCCGAAGATGAGATCATCGCTGCTGGCTACGATTGCGAGGCTTTCCGATTCCAGGGTAGCGAGGGCGGCTGGCAGCTGACCGGAACGATCGAGTCCAAGGGCGACGCCGGTCTCGGCGCGCAACGCGAGGAGTCTGCACTGAACATGTTCCGACAGATGGATCTCAAGGGCAAGGCCAAAGATGACACCCAACTCAAGACTGTTCACCAGAACACCGTCACAATGATTCGTCCGTATGAGACTTCCGGCGACCGCGTCACAAAGTTCAGCTGTAAGTCAAACACCCAAGAATAACAATTTGAGTGAAGCTAACAAAAGATACAGCAAGCGGCGTCGACGGCAGAGTTGTCATCTGGAACGCTTAGACAGATCTTCCATAGAAATTTACAGAAATGGCAAGGCGTGGCCACGCTGGGTGGTACTGAACCTTTGTTTTGCCCCCGGCCCATAAATTTCTCTCAAATACAAATGTTCTTGACATGCCTTTGCCTTTCCCTCCAATGTTCAGCGATAAATCTCTGTACTGTGGTATTCTCAAGGGTTTCTAACTCCCTATTAAGACTGGTGGCGAGGTCTCAAGTTCTGTCTACACCTTATTCACCGACAAGGTAATCCTTCCTACCTCGTCAAAAAAAGGCGTCAACACACACGATAAGACAATCTCAGAAACCAAAACGAAAGCCAAGACAACAAATAAGGACCCTTTTCTCAATACGTTTCAGAATTCTGGTCGGAATTCATCATGAAAAATACAGACTCAAGTGTTGATCAACGCTCGAGGGTTGGTGAGAGCGATGAGGAAGAATATTGGACAATTCTCCATTCGCAGGATACCAGTTCCTAACTCACCTTTCTGCGGGATGTGTACGACATTGCTTTGAGGCCAGCGGGGAATATGTCGAATAATTTATCATAAACGTCCAAGCTCAGTGCCCCGGTCTCAGGTCCTGATCTGACAAATCGTCACGCCGTGGCTCAAAGTCCAAAATTCATTGGTCTCTTAAGGTCAAGATCACAAGTAATACAGAGGGATGTGGTAATTTGTATATTTTTCTTGTTTAGTAGTCCATTCAGCCCAAACTTTCGAGTTGTGATTTAACCTGTTCAAGGGAGGGCAATGGCCTCAATCTCGACATCGACGTTCTTGGGGAGGGTCTTGACCGCAACGCAGCTACGGGCGGGCTTGTGGGAGAACCACTGCTCGTACTCGGCGTTCATGCCCTATTACGGATTTGTCAGTCATGGGTGAGTCCAGATGAGGACTGGAATTGTCTAGGCGGTGAGTGGAAGGATGGGTAACGTACGGCAAAGTGCTCCATGTCGGACAAGAAGATGTTGACCTTGACAACCTTGGTCATAGAGGAGCCAGCCTCCTCAATGACGGCCTGGAGGTTCTTGCAGCACTGGCGAGTCTTCTCGCCGATAGTGCCCTGAATGAACTCACCCTCGGGGGGTGAGGGGGATCTGGCCAGAGCAGTAGATGGCGGTGGGGGTCTTGATGGCTTGGGACTGTTACGGTGGTCAATATCGCGTGTCTCCAAGGTGAGTGGCGTGTGAGAGGATGATTCCTCCAGGGAGACGTACGTAAGGGCCAAGAGCTGAGAGCGTTGTTAGTATCACTGCTACAAAGATCAAACGCGGAGGAGTACTCACCAGCCGGAGCGTTCTTGGTGAAGATAATGGTCTGATCAGACATGGTGGATTGGGTTCTAACAAGGTGACGTGTGAACCTGGGGGCTCGCGGGATCGGAGGGGCAGACCGAAGAGCGGCGGCGACGCGGGGCGCTCTGCGGGCGAGGGGCGCCAACATACCTGGGAGTAGAGGTGAGAAGAGGAGTCTTTTTGGAGTTTGGGGATTGGGGATTGAGATGTGAGATGTGAGTCTTGGAGGATGGAGGATACACAAACACACTTTGGGACGATGCGAGGGATGGGCGGCGAATGTATTTGAAGTCCGGGGGTTTGCTCCGCTTGTCTGGGATGCGCGATTGTTAGTGGAAGATGGTAGAAATAGCTCTTTGCTGCATCCCCCGGACCCTCGGACCGCGCCCTACACGTGTATCAACTGGACCATACATAGTACGACTTACGTTACCGCGCAGCCAGGCAGCCTAGGTCTTTCCGCTGATCGGCTAACCGCTGATACTGTTGCGCTGGGAGACCACCCGATTCTGCTGGGATGCCCCGCCCGCGCCCTCCGGACACGGCGCGCGGAGAGTTCTGGGAGGCGCGGGGCTCTGGCGTCAACCAAAAAAAATAGAGGGGTACAGCTTTGGCTGCGCGGGGGACCGCGGACGCGGGTTCCGACGGCCCAGATCTCAAAAGGGCGGGCAATTACGTACATTTATAATTACATACTCAGATACTTACGGTACACAGAAAACTATAACCCAGTCATTGAACCTCAATGGTCTCTGGGTGTTGTGTTGTGGTAGAGGAGAGGGCGCGATTTGCTAAGATTCATTGTGGATGCGTTCACTGGTCCTCACCACCGCTGGCACCTTATCAACATCACAGCTTGTCGTCGTGAGCCTGCTGCAATCTTAGAGGCCACCAATAGAATCAGTGTACATAAGATTATCGATATCCCCCATGTGCGGAATACCTATTCTATGCATCACAGCTCCCCACGATATTCGAGACAGGCCATCATGGTGCACTCATGACAACAGCTCTACTTCAAGAATCCCCCCCCCCCCCCCCCAACTTCCTCTTGTAACGAGCCACTAGCTGTTATCGATAAGCAGCTCAGGACAGCAGCGGTCTGCACCACAGCTGCAGCACATCTCAGGGGATGGCCTCACTATTGAGGTGAGTGATCCATGGCGGATCACTCAGCCCTGTCTATGCGGCCAAGGAGATCAACTGGATCACCGAGTTACTAGGTCTGGGGGGGAAGTAGGAGCCTCCCCGAGAAGCTGGCCCTGATGTACTCGTAGCCTCCCTGCTGTCCCACAAAACTAGGAGGACGATGGCTTCTAATAGTGTCTCTGAACCACCGCACTTACACCGACGGTGGGGTCAGCGCCACATCATCAATCAACACAATCAACATGATTTAATGTTGAAAAATTACGATGATAGAAATCGCTCCCAAAATTATGTCTATTGCTAGGGATTGCCGGATAAGGAACTTTTCTGTTGTGCGATGACTTCTGCCACGTGAGAAACCGTCCCAGTGAAAGATGATGTGGCCAAGAGGCGTTCCGTGTTTATATTATGGCTTCTCTTGGCAGAAGACTATTGAATCTAGCACCTTGACGACTCCTCGCCAAAGAGCCTTCGGGATATTAGGAATGCCGTAGTGCAAGCTAGCACAGCTCATAGTGCCGGAAAAATGCGTTTTGATCTAGGTCCAAGAATATAAGATAGGTAGGTATCCAGTCCATAAAAATCCAAGCACCTTTCGTCCATCTGATTTGCCTCATCAAATATGCAGAGCAAGGCCTTCCTGGCCCTCGCTGGCCTCGTTATCAATGGCATCTATGCTGCTGGTCCATGTCATTTGAGCTCTTTTTTGACTTCAATCGCTTCAAGTACCCCGACCACGAGTCCTGAACTACCAACAACATCTACCTCAACCGATATCAGCACCACCACTCTCAGTACCACGAGCTCCGAAGAATCAACAACCACTGTTACCTCAACATCGACGACTGCTGCACCGGAGACTATTTACACCGGCGGGTTGCCACTTTCTTCGTGCAGGGTGGCAACCGTGGTACTTGCGCGGGACATTCACGCAGAGAGCGACTTGATTGCTGCACTCGACTACTCATTTGATCCAGTGCTCTCCGATCCAAGCAACCGAAAGTACTGTGGTAGATCCGTGCGTATTACCAATCCCAACAATGGTCATTCTGTTGACGTTATTATCGCCGACGTTTGTCCAACCTGTATCAACGCCAATTCGTTAGACCTATCACTCGGAGCTTTCGATGCTCTTGGCTCTCGGGATGAAGGAATGATCGCGATAGTGTGGAAGTTTATCTAAACAATGTACATGAATATTGGATTGCTGTATGTGTCAAGGAGTTTTGGATTTTTTTGCGAAAGATGATGCTGTACATTGGGAAAATTGAATTCTCATAAGTATTTAGTAATTGGCATTGCCATAATTCCCGATTTCGACACGTGGTTGTCGGACCAACTACGGCGTGGCATCTCAAGCGCAGGCGAGGCTAGGGCGAGTCTTGTAAGTCGTTACTTCTGCAGCTGATTTATCAGTCATGATATAGCGGTAGACCGAGTCACGATTTCGATAGATCATCCCTGTCTATAAGTTTGCATCAGGTCGAAGCATGTTTCTCCATCCCTTCACATAAGACCCAACACAGCTGGCGCGAACATAGACTAGAAATACTCCATCGCCAGCATACGAATATTCATGGAGGTTGACCAGCTTGTCGGCATCTCAATTAAGCGTTTCAACTAGCATCGTTGCAAAGTTGCAGTATGACCACACTTGCTCGAGATATGTTGGAATGAGAGCCTTATAATGGGTAGTGCTGTCATACCTGCACGTGTCAAATAGTTGAGTGCAATTTTCCTGGGCAGCCTGAACCGTCTGGCAACTAGTTGGCTGTGAGCTTCCAACCATTCAGGGACTCAAAGAGTTGTTCTATCTAAGGGATGTGTCAATATGTCAATGCTAAACGAATGTGCTGCAACTACTACGAAGTACAGTGAGTGCGACACCCAATCCTCATACACGGACGCGTGCATCACCAGCCAGTGGGGTTGTAAGCCACAGCTGGCCGAGGTCACCCGCATCAGCCATGTCGCGCGATTGACCAGAGTGCGTAACAGAGGACTGCAAACAAGCCATTTTCCTTGCCAACCCACTGTCGTTTTCCCCGTTGTCAGCCCCTCAATAGCTCCTATTCCGTCCCCTGTTAGCCTGATCCCTCCACTGGAAATCACGGCCTGGAGCAGGAGAAGGAGAGTGGCCCAGAAAATTGCTAGTGGAGAAGAAAGTGCCAAGTGGCCAGAAAGGACAAAAAAGTGGCGCCAGACCCTTCGTTAGGGCCCCCCCTGCATCTAAGTTCAGCTGGGAGACTGGAAGCTGGCAAGTTGTCCTCGACAGCTCAGACGCGAATCCTTTGCTTCTGCAGACGGAGAGAGGCTCCTATCACCTCTTCTTTTCTTCTTCTTTCCCTCTTATTTCCCTCCTCAGCTCTCAGGCAGGTCTGCCGTTGCACCTTGCCTCTTATTCTTCCTCTTTCTCTCCATTCTTTCATTGCCCCTTCTTCTTGTTCACCTTTTTCTTCCTTTCCCCCCTCCCCTGGCCACCTGGCCGTAATCGTTTCCGTGAGGCGAGGTGAGTTAGCTAGAAGTCTCAGAAGTTCCCATCCCTTTTCTGGCTCTCGCCCTGTGAGACCCGGCTCTCCCAATCAGGACGCGTCAGCTCCCTTGCTGCAACGCCGCCGACAGCTCTGTCGCTACCACTATTGCTACCAGGGAACACGCCTGGCTGACCATCCTCCTGCATCACAGACACCAATTCGTGCCTCTCCTCATTCGAAATCCCACCATGGCTCGCCCTTCCACGCCGCAGGGCAGCCTGCGACAGCGGAACCCGCCTTCCAAGAAGGCCGAGGCTGCTGTCTTCGCCCCCGAAAACGAACTCGATAAGCTCGCAAAGGCTGGCGCCCAGAGGGCCGATGCTCAGTACGATGGCGACTACAAGATTGGCTTCTTTTTCATCACCGTCCTGGCCTTCGTCACCCGCTTCTGGGGCATCAGCCACCCCAACGAGGTCGTCTTTGACGAGGTTCACTTTGGAAAGGTATGCGACTTCTGCCGCTCTGCCCCTGCTTAACCTCCATCGCCAATGCTGACACCTTGCGCTCGCAGTTCGCCTCCTACTACCTCGAGCGAACCTACTTCTTCGATGTCCACCCCCCCTTCGGCAAGCTCCTCTTTGCCTTCATGGGCTGGCTGGTCGGCTACGATGGCAACTTCCACTTTGAGAATATTGGCGACTCTTACATCGCCAACAAGGTCCCCTACGTCGCTTACCGCGCCTTGCCCGCCATCCTCGGCGCCCTGACTGTCTCCGTCACCTACCTCATCATGTGGGAGTCCGGTTACAGCCTCCCTGCCTGCCTTCTGGCCGCCGCGTTGATCCTCCTCGACAACGCCCACATTGGCCAGACCCGCCTCATCCTCTTGGATGCCACCCTAGTCCTCGCCATGGCCTGCAGCTTGCTCTTCTACATCAAGTTCTACAAGCTCCGACATGAGCCCTTCTCCAGGAAGTGGTGGAAGTGGCTCATCCTCACCGGATTCGCCCTGTCCTGTGACATGTCAACCAAGTACGTCGGTCTCTTCGCCTTCGTTACCATTGGTTCTGCCGTCATCATCGATCTCTGGGATCTGCTCAACATCAACCGACCCGGTGGTGCCATCGAGCTCGTCGACTTCGCCAAGCACTTTGCTGCCCGCGCCTTCGGCTTGATCCTCATGCCCTTCCCTCTTCTACCTCTTCTGGTTCCAGGTCCACTTTGCCGTCCTCACCCGCTCCGGTCCCGGCGACGATTTCATGACCCCTGAGTTCCAAGAGACGCTCAGTGACAACGTCATGCTCGCCAACTCCATCGATATCCAGTACTACGACAGCATCTCCATCCGCCACAAGGAAACCAAGACCTACCTCCACAGCCACGAGGACAAGTACCCTCTTCGATACGATGATGGCCGTGTCTCCAGCCAGGGCCAGCAGGTTACCGGATATCCTTACAACGACACCAACAACTACTGGGAAATCCTCCCCGCTAATGACGATAAGAAGACGGGCCGCAACGTTAAGAACCACGACCTGGTGCGCCTTCGCCATCTGGGCACTGACAAGATCCTTCTTTCTCACGATGTGGCCTCACCCTACTTCCCCACCAACCAGGAGTTCACCGCCGTCACCCCCGAGGAAGCCTATGGCAAGCGCGAGAATGACACTCTCTTCGAGGTCCGAATTGAGCACGGAAAGAAGAACCAGGGTTTCAAGTCCGTCTCTGGCCATTTCAAGCTCATCCACAATCCTAGCAAGGTGGCCATGTGGACTCACACAAGGCTCTGCCTGAGTGGGGATACAAGCAGCAGGAGATCAACGGAAACAAGCAGATTGCGCCCAGCTCCAACATCTGGGTCGTTGAGGACATCCCTTCTCTGACCGTGGACGACGCCCGCCGTCAGAAGCCCGAGCGCAAGGTCAAGCAGCTGCCCTTCCTGCAGAAGTGGTTTGAGCTCCAGCGAGCCATGTTCTACCACAACAGCAAGTTGACCAGCAGCCACCCCTACTCCAGCCACCCTTACCAGTGGCCTTTCCTGCTCCGAGGTGTCAGCTTCTGGACCCAGGCCGATACCCGCCAGCAAATCTACTTCCTCGGTAACCCCTTCGGTTGGTGGCTTGCCAGCAGTCTGCTGGCCGTTTACGCTGGCATTGTTCTGGCCGACCAAGTCTCCCTTCGCCGCGGCATTGATGCCCTGGACCACCGTAAGTAACCAAGGCGCAGTTTAATTCATACTCAGCGTGCTAACAAGTACACAGGCACTCGTTCCCGACTGTACAACTCCACCGGATTCTTCTTCCTGGCCTGGGCCACTCACTATTTCCCATTCTACCTCATGGGACGTCAGCTTTTCTTGCATCATTATCTTCCGGCTCATCTCGCGTCCTGTCTGGTTGCCGGTGCTCTCCTCGAATTCATTTTCAACTCGGAGCCCGTCGACGAAATCGTCGAAAGCCCCAAGAACAAGAAGGCAATTGCCGGCCCCAGACACCACGTCACTGCCCGAGAGCGGTTTGCCGGCCAGAGCATGCTCAGCGCATGGATTGCTTGCCTCGTTGTCGTTGTCGTCATCATTGCAGGCTGGTACTTCTTCTTGCCCTTGACTTACGGCTACCCTGGTCTCTCTGTAGACCAGGTCCTCCGACGCAAGTGGCTCGGTTATGATCTGCACTTTGCCAAATAAATGGCTACGCAGGTGATGAATCTCATCGACTGAGGGTGTTGTGAGATGAGGTTCAGGTTGAAATTGTAGGAACATTTGAAGCACAACGGGATGTTATTCACGGGCTGAATGGTGGACTTATAGACCCAAGAAGATACTTGGCGGCCACTGGGTAAACCGGGGAAAGTCCCGAGGAAATGTACCATAGCTAAAGAAGCAGAATCTCTCATCGCCATGGTTTCGGGAGAAAAGTAAGATGTACGGGGTGGAGGAGGTGTGGATGAATTCTTTACTTGATTGTCCTCTGAAGCGAAGTCTTGAATCATCTGAGGTTGTGTCGATGCGCGTAAGCTGGAGCCAAATTAGTTCAGGTACAGGGGAATGTGGCGGATGTGGCACAAACTCTGGATGAGCCACACCTCCCTTTCGTGGCCACGATGCGCAGTTCCGTAGCTATTGGTAGGTGCTCGCAGTCCACCATCATCAAGGCTGAGCTCCCTCGCCATTAGGTGTCATGGTTGTGTTTACGGCGCGTCTTCCATCAGCATAGGATTTTTGCTCAATTCCGCATTTGTGCTGTGCTGTGCTGTGCGACGCCGACAACAGCCTCTATGATGCGGCATCGCTGTCCCAGGCTACACCTATCCATATCCCGAAAGGAACCATGATCCTCTCCAAGGGGAACCGCCTCTACATCCGCCGCCTCCTCCGCTCGCGAGCCGTCAAGATCCTCCTCGTACTCGCCTGTCTCATCAATATCCTCGATGTCCTCCGAATCCACCGCGATATCACCAATGCCGACCGAACGCCTCCGCCGCGGCCTCGCAGCCCCGCGAGCGAATATACATTGCCAGCATGCACTGGAACAACGGCGACGTCTTGAAGCACCACTGGAACGACGCTGTCATCAAGCTTGCTGAGACCTTTGGGCCGGAGAATGTCTTTGTCAGCGTCTACGAGAGCGGCAGCTGGGACGACACCAAGGAGGCGCTGCGGAAGCTGGACAGCGAGCTTGAGCGCAGGGGCGTGCCGCGCCGCATTGAAACGTCGCTCCAGACACACCATGACGAGATTGCGCAGGGCGACCATGGCGAAGGCTGGATTAAGACGTCGAGAGGGACGGAGCTGAGGAGGATACCGTACTTGGCCAAGCTGAGGAACAAGACGATACGTGACCTGATCGAGCTCCACGAGAAGGGCACTACCTTTGACAAAGTCCTCTTCCTCAACGATGTGATATTCACGGTAAGTTTTGCCCAATTGCCACTGATTAGGTGCGGGGGATACTCAGTAGCTGACTACTTTCAATTCGCAAACAGACCGATGATGTCCTGAAGCTCCTTAATACCAATGGCGGCGAGTATGCCGCTGCCTGCTCGCTCGACTTCTCCAAGCCACCGCTATACTACGACACCTTTGCGCTGAGGGACACCAAGGGAAATTCTCATGCTACGCTGACTTGGCCATACTTCCGATCCAGCGGTTCGAGGAATGCGCTGGTCAAACATATCGACGCCGTGCCTGTCACGAGCTGTTGGAACGGGATAGGTTCGTTCACTACGTCCTCGAACTATACACAAGCGAGGAGATGCTAACCGTCAACCAGTCGCGATGCCAGCGGAACCTTTCGTCTCTTCCTCTGCGCTCCGCTTCCGCGGCATCACAGACTCTCTTGCGACACACCACCTCGAGGGTTCCGAGTGCTGTCTCATCCACGCCGACAACCCACTGTCCAAGACTCGCGGCGTCTTCCTTAACCCGCGCGTCCGCGTTGGATATAACTTGCCCGCATACCAGGCTACGCATCCCGCCGACGGCTCAGAGCCTTGGCTCTCAGTGTGGGACATCTTTATCGGGCTGTGGGCCAACCGCCTGCGCCGCTGGGTCACCTTCTCGTTTGACAGGTGGGTGGTGAGACGGCGCGTGGGGCAGTGGGAGAAGGAGGGCTTGGGGAATCGCGAGCCCGGCGAGTTTTGTCTGATCAACGAGATGCAGGTGCTGGTTGACAATGGATGGGCTCATGTATAGACGGGATAGGGCGGGATGGGAATGGTAAGATGGGATCATCAAATTGCAGTGCGATACCCAGAAGACTGAATCTCTTCTAGTACAGCGAATACAAATCTAGCCAAAGTCATAAGGGTGAACAATACTTCGAATCATACATTGATACGTGATCTGCCACTCCGCATGGGTTTAATAAGGAGGGTGTTGCATGTAGCTAAAGTTGTGTCGAGGAACTGAAAGGCTGATGAGATCCAAAACATGCATGGACTAAAAGAAGACGTTTGCTGTGGGACGTTTAGGTGTCTGGGAAGTGCTTATCACGTTACTGCTAGTCCAATTGCCAGCGACCTACTAACATAACTAATTAACTCTAGGAATTTTTTCAAATCCTATGCTCTGGATACGATTGTAGGCCATTGGTTTAGGAGGGTTTCGGTATGCTCTGGTCGTTATATGGAGTTCTCTATTGGGTTTAAGCTTGGCCGGCCAAAGCGAGCTTCAGGTATAAGAACGCCAATACTACAGTTATTGGCGTCGTCATGGCGATTAAGAATATTTCCATGGGCTCGCATAAGTTTTGCCAATGCTGGCTGCAGCACGCACAGTCATATGAGATGTTGAGTACATCGTCCTGGAGGAGCCGACGACTAAACAAAGTGCTAGATAGAACACAGGAACATTCAGAGACCAGAATTAGCGTTCTAGGGAAAGGGGCATAGTTAAGGATATTGGGGCGAAAGTGAAGAGATAGTTCCGAACCAGCTGCGTATGTAGGAAGAGTAACGTCTCAGTGATGTCAATAATATCTTGATTGCGTCCCGATCCACTCAGGATCTACAAATAGCTTGAGGTACCTGATATTAAATGATATGTTTCACATATATACTCACCGCGGCAATCTGGACATGTAACTGTCGAGTCTGCTTCCTCGGGTCTGCCGCCTCGCCTCTCTGGTGCGGATCATCTGCTGTTGGAGATGCTAGTGTAGGCAGCGGTCAGGTGCAACACAGTAGTTTTATCCACTGTATTCTCACACTCTGGTTCCCCTAACAGTTTCTATATGTCTTAGGCTTAGCGGAAACCCTCCGGCCTGGATAGCATTCAGGTACACACACTCGGAGGCCACAGTATTTCTCCACAAGCTTGCCACTGACATAGGGACTGTATTCAAGCCACTTGCATCTTGAGTGAAACTACGATGTGGCGATTAAAGTACGTGGTCTTATCGGGGCAATAAAAGGAGACGTGAAGCTATTGAGGGTATAGAGTCATTTTTCTCATCAAGCGAGGGTATGGAAGTGAAAGTACTTGATAGATCGTATACTTCGGGTTATCCGCATTCTCCCTCGATTCGGTGATCTTAGGAGGCCTTAAAGAGCACACTCCCTGGGGCGGGTCTTCTCGGCCATGTCAGAGTCGCACGCCTTCCCCTGGCTTCGGGGTGTCCGAAAGGACGGCGAGGCTGCTCTGCCTAGTTCGATAGACACGTTGGAATGCCACCGGAGCCACGACTGTTCAGTTCAACCAGACCCGGATGAGAGCGCCAGGGCCATCAACGGCTTTCAGTGGAAAGAGTCCCAGAAGAATATAGATTTGTGTGTTCTTCTAGGATCGTTTGTGGGTTACCGTTTTGGTCTCTGTTCGGATTATAGACACCAGTGGAGGTGGGGAAAATGGAAAAGATGTCTAATGAGACGACATAACTGTTCATCTGTTTGGCTTCGTATCAAACGCTCCGGCGGACAAACTGCAAGTTATCTGTGATGTTCAGACAAAGAGTTAGCGTAGCTTTACCTTCTTTTGTAGATGCACGTTGCCGTATCATGCACACCATTCTAGTCTTTGAGACATGCGAACAATCCGTTGTTTGATGCTTTGTTCACATCCATGTTTGGGCTTTGAAGAGTTGTTCAGCGGCAAGACATTAGAACACACGTATTCGAACAGGTAATTGCAAGACGATCAGTCATATCCCGAGGGAGGATATATTGAGAGACAACTCCGCATCAAAGCCAAACAGAAACCAAACGGAAGTTCCTCTGTGAGGGACAAGATTTCAACAAGATCATAAGAACCAAAACACCACCATCATGTGCAAGGTCCGTTACTCCATTTACCAGTGCTCGCACTCCTACCAGCAGGCTCCCATCCCCTGCGAGGCCGCCAAACCTCGCCCCAAGGGCTGGTTCTCCTGTTGCACCCCAAGTCCGCCGCCCTGCCACGAGACCCGGAGTTACAGGCACGCCAACGGGTATTGTCCCTCCTGTATTATCCTCAACCAGGCTGTGACGCGCGCGGCAGCCGAAGCGACGACCAGCTGTTAAGACGCGGCGCAAGAGTGAGCGAGAGAGAGTGCGTGAGCGAGAGATCCCGAGAGAGCGAGACAGAGTGCGTGAGCGAGAGATTCCGAAAGAGCGAGAGAGAGCGCGGACTCGGGACAGAGCTCGCCGGCGTCTGGATGACGGTGCCATGCAACAGACTCATATCCATCGCAACTCTCGTGCGATCATCTCAAACCCGGCGGGGCTCGATCAGGCGTCGTACTACGCAATCCCGGCCATGGAAGACGAAACCTTCATGTTGCCTTCTAACTCCGATAATGCCCTCAGGGACCTCACAACCCAGATGGTGCTAAACCGACCGTATCACTCAGAGCAGACAATGGTTGCGGAGCAAAAGCCGCCGACGCCAGACTCACCTCGCCCTGTTTCGCCCTTGGCTGCGTCAGAGATAAACGGTCCGGCTGCGACGGTTAGCGATTTCGATCCGGAGTCCGATGCCTGAGGGCGTTTCCACGAGAGCGATTACGAGGAGACTCATTGCAAAGGAGTAAGTTGGCCGTAGGTTGTGAATAATAGAGTAGAGCTCATTAGATTGGTTAACTTAGTTGAGATAGTGGCAAGGGAAGAAGCGTAGTATCATAGCGGGGAAAAAAATAGTCAGTCATTGGTTTTTCAAGTAGATCCCATATTGTGTGAAGTGTATTAACATGCTGATAGTCTGTCCCAGTGGGCTGAGAATCCGGGTGTTTTTCTTTTCTGAGCATTGCTATCCGCACACATGCATCTTGCTGTTCGCACTCAAGTACAGGCCTCTTCAGCTAAACCACAGGCAAACTAATGTACCTGGCATGCACGATCAAAGGCTACCTTTACCATTAAATCGAACTTGATAAATACACTAAGAGTAATTATTTGGGGATACATACGAAAATAAGGATTTAAAATGGTATTTCCTAAACTACTGTACTAGGTGAGTTCTTAATCTTATCTTGAGGACTGGAGCATGTACTTGTGTGTGCGAATAGCAATGCTCCGTTTTTGTAACAACTGTTTAGCCTGTGACGGCATACGGGTAACGGCTCAGACGATGGCATCAGAATAAGGTAGTCCAGACCCATGCCCAAATGGCGTCATTGTTCAACATTCCGCGATAACATGGTGGATGGCTACAGCATAGACTTGGGGGACTGACCTGGAGCTGTCCCGATTCGCAATCTCGAATGGTGGTGAACAGGGGAATAACGATAAACTGACGTCAACAAGAGGACCAGACTCAAAAGGCCCAGACTACGAACCACTGTGATAGGACACCCGACGGTAGGATGAAAGTAGGCAACTATGAATTAGCGGGTTGAAAAAAAAAAAAGGGTTAACCGAGGCTGGGGAATGCGGATTGTCCACGAGCCCTTCCGTCGTCGAATGGGGACGGTCAATTAACAGCTGCCTTGCAACAAAAGATCAATTTTAGGACATGTCATGGGGTCGAGATGGGGAAACAATCTGGCGACGGGCCATCGAGCCGCATTCTGGAGCGCGAGACCGGGGATGTCTCAGGTCGCACGCAAAAGACCACACTAAGATGCGCGAAAAAAGAATAAGCATCGTATCGACCCAAAGGAGCCGGGCCAAATCTGCCCCATGCATACGTATCCCCTGTTGTTGAAAATACGGGTGCCTTGGGATGGAACACCAAATGCGGCGGGACGTTTGAACTTGGGGAGCGTCTTTCGTACTACTCAATAGGCTGCTCGATAAAATGACATGCCATTGGCTGGGCGGGGACCAATACGACCCGCCCCACGATAGGGCTGATGGCGAAGCGTCGATTCGCCAATGTTCTCGTTTGCGGTGAAGGGGGGATTGCGTGGATACGTGTCCAGTCGCGAGACATTAGTGGCCGGTGTTTTGCAGACATACGTACCCTCCGTACGTATCCGCAGGATCCCAACTTTCGATGCTTCGTCGACGCCAAGCCGGGCTTTCTGTCGTTTGCGTTGCTTTCGGTGCCGTACAGAGCTAATCTCGAGCGCGTGATGGGGCGGGATGCTGCAGGTTTCAGGAGCGGCGCTGGGCGATGCGAGGATGCGTCAACGAGAGTCGTCATGGACCAGTTGGCATCGGTCGTCTAGGACGGCAGCTAGGCGCGCGCAGTGCGCAGAACAGAGTAGGACCTCTAGGAATCTAGGAATCTAGGAACCGGAGACTTTGGCCTTCCAAGGCGACCTAAACGGGAAATGCCCGAGCATGGGATTGAGTCAACGCCGCTCGCCGAGTCTCCTCTCTGGCCCCGCTGTTCCGCTTCCCCTGGCCCACCAGCCCTACTTGTGGATCGGGCGGAGCAGACAAGGGAGGGACTGGAGGATCCATTGGCTCTAGGATGGGTTGAATGCATGCAGAATGGTCCCACCTGCGGGTCTGCGGATGTGTTGACCAAAGGCCGGAGCCCAGAGCCCAGGACGGACGGCGACATGTCGACAGAAGACGCGGACGAGCCAGGGATAGGAACTGCGATCCGAACGGGAGGGTAGAGTCGTGCCCAGCGCCCAGTAGGGCGAGCTACCGGCTCGGCAGCTCGCCAAGAAGACGGAGAGGGTGGGCAGATGACGATCCCGGCTACGCATGCACGACGAGGTTTCTAAGCGGGAGGATTCACCTGGTGCGCGTTGCGTTGCGTCAGTGCCATGCGCCGTAGGACTTTTGGGACGGTTTTCTTGTTTTCCGTTGTTATCGAGTTCTCCGGATGGGCCTCGAACCCCACGACGGCATGGGGGCCAGTGACGATGGCCACGGGCTCGGTTGAGTTGAGGCATGTGCGTGAGGAGATGTGGCCTAACAACCAACCCACGAGCGGCGCCCAATGGCCGGGTTGTTGCTCGTCGTCTTGTTCATGGATGGGCGCGCCTTGCATTGTGGATGCCCCCCCTATTCTGTGGCACCTCCCCCTCAGCCACGAAATCTGAAGCTTTTGGCGATGCAGAGTAAAACAAACTCGCGTGGTGGTGCTGCAATGCCCTGGGCGGGACATTGGAAAC
Organism: Ilyonectria mors-panacis; assembly: GCA_002991585.1. Taxonomy (NCBI): domain Eukaryota; kingdom Fungi; phylum Ascomycota; class Sordariomycetes; order Hypocreales; family Nectriaceae; genus Ilyonectria; species Ilyonectria mors-panacis. Next base: position 317,530 of record PPHJ01000112.1, on the reverse strand, counting down.
AAGGGGCGAGAGCGAGTGGGCTGCGCAGCGCATCGTGGGCCACAGTGCACAGCCAGAGAACAGGGCTGAGGTGGAGGGTAGGGATGCATCGTGTGGATGCAAGCCAGAGAAACAGAGCGACAGAGCATGGGAGAGAATGTGGGAGCGGGTGTGGGAGCGAGTGCGAGAGTGGAGCAGGGGTGTATTTGCGATGGACGTATGACTCCTCGTGAGCCCGGGTCAGACGGCGTGGGAGAGGGGGAAAAAAGAGGCTCTGGGCGGGCCAAAAGCATACTCAGAGCGTCCAGAAGCGAACACAGAGCCAGTTTCCCGGCCCATTCCGCCAAAGCTGACTCCAGAGGTTGGCCTCCTTGCCTCCTGCTGCCCTGCAAGCAGCCATCGAGGTGAAAGCCCAGTGGAAAGCCCATGGCTAGTGGGACTCTAGTGGACACCTCACCACCGTAGCGCCGCCGCCCGTACACTTAGAGAGGGTGGGACTGTTGACCAGAAGCCAGCGACAGTAACAACGGGGCCGCGGCGGCGATCCTGGCGTAAGGCGTTTCCATAGGCTCATGGCCATGGCTGTACCATCATTGCCACTGGATGGGAGGACACAAGAAGTCGGCTGGAAACGGCAGCGGTACCATGATCTTTTCGAGGTTCGACGTCACTGTCGCTGGATCACCCACTGTTGATCTGTAGGTCGTCATGATGGGCGCCATCGTGGGCCACGGCGAACACCCTCAGCAGGCAGTTAGGTTCATCGTCAAGCTCAAACACACACCCTAATCTTTTATCGTATCGTCCCTTAGCCTCTGAGAAGATCGAAATAGATGAGGGGCGTGCTTCTGTTTCCAAAATAACGAAAAAAGCGAGTCTTGGCAAGCCCATGATCGCCGTCATGGACAACCCTGGGGGACAGAATCAAGGAGAGGGGGGGATGGCCACGACATCTGGGTACGCAATGATGTCCTTTCGGCCCCCAAACGTCTGCTCGTGGTCCTGCTTTGGAGCACTCACAGGCCTGAGAATTTGTCTGCCTCTGCAAGCGTCGCCATGGGCCGCCATGGTTTCGCACGCGCGCTCGCACGCGCTCGCACGGAGCTTGGCCGACGGCACAAGGTGACCGAAACGGGCAGCTGTGCGAACCCACTCAAACTGGCAAAGGACCTTTGGGGGTTTGGCCGGGCGGACTTGGAGGGCGGGTTTTGGTGGACGAGGTGGATGAGGTTGGGACCCACGATAGTTAAGGTACTTGGAGCTGTAGCCGTAGTGTCGAAGCCGTTGCTTCCGGCGAGGGTTCCAGCACTGTGCCGCGCTGTGTTCCGGGTCTGCTCGACATTAATTAGGGGGGTCATTGTTTATTGTTGGGGCAGTGCCCGCTACCGTGGACGGGCGGCTTGACTAACTTAGCTGGTACCAACTGGTCGCCGTTGGGCGACGTCGCACCCTGATGGAATGGCGGAATTTGCAGTGGGAACTGACGGAAACTGTTAGTGCCAAATGTACTCCCGCACCTCATCTGCTACCACCAGCGACGTCCGGCAGGGATGCGCCTCCTCCGCACTGGCTTCGCCTCAGCCCACGGCGCCCGCTAAGGCCTGATTGGTGCTGGGCTCTAGGCAACAGCCTGAGAGCCCCAGCTGTGGGCTGAGAGAGCCCCCCCCCCAGGAGGTTTCTAAGCACCCATCCTCCACCCCGTCCATCAACCTCCGCGCCCGTCTTCAAACGCTTTCCCTCCCGTCTGCCGTCCTCTCGTCAACTCCGTCCCTTCACCCTTCACCACTCTCTCTCGTCCTGAGGCCGCCACCGTCATTTCAACCCTCGACAACCCCGTCCCATCGATCCTCTGACTGCTGCGGCCGTTTCCTTGCACCGATTCGCCGATTCGTCCCTCGCTGCGTGAATCCCGGCGCCTCCTGCAACCCCCCTCATTCTTCATATACCCTTTTGCGCCCCGTCCTTCTGCCCCGTTCCACCCACCTCTCTCGCCTCCCTCCCATCCGCGTCCGCATCCCCATTTCATCGCTTCGACTCTCTCGCCGCGCGCGTCCGTCGTCTCGTCAAAGGCCTGTCCGACTCTGGTCTACTTCTGTCCACGTCTTCCCTGTCGAGAGTGCGAGACATACTTTCCGTCTCCCGACCTAGTCGTCACCCGCCTTCCCTGTTGTTCCATCCTCATCTCTGCTTTCGCTGCGCGCCTCGCCGACGACACCATCGACATCTGGCTACGCCCTTGGACGCAGCATCTTGGTACGACTTGACTTCTCTACTCTTCTCTCTTCCTCTCTTGACCCCTTTCACCGTCCCCGATCCCCAACACCCTGCTCCTAGCGTTCTCGTCCTGGATTGCCAAACACTGCCCCAACCAACACGGGCATTGGCCAATCCCCCCCATCCCGTCCCAAGACTCGGTCGACGTCTAGTCGAGTCCTGTCCTTCCTCCCCCAGTCCCGGGTGTGGGAATTAGGAACCTACCTCGACTGTGACTCACTCTCCGTCACTCACTCCTCCTACTTGCATTGACTCTCAAACCAGACAACTAAGGCTACTCCCCCGTCCCAGCTTCAGGACACCCGTGGCCATCAGTCGACTCTACCCGTCTGCCATTCCCCACTCTCAAGTCTAAGCCATGTCCTTCTCCCACCCTCGTCGAAGGACTCCGGTGACTCGCCCCGGCAGCGACACTGAGAATGCTCTATCACTTAAGACCAACATGACCCTCCGTAAGGGTGCAACCTTTCATTCTCCTACCTCTCCTTCCTCTCCCGACTTGGACCTCACCTTCGTCCCTCCTCGCCTGTCTCGATCTCAATCTCACCTGGATGATGTCGTCGATGCCAACCGCCGTCGCATCGCCTTGACACTCAACGACATCGACGAGGCACTTTCCAAGACTGAGGACCTTTCCCTGTCACCCAAGACTCCCAAGGCCAAGGCCCTTCGCGACACCAGCTTTCCCGTCCCTCGCGGCTTCCTCGACCTTCCCGTCGTCGATCCCGCCATGGCGAAGGAGGCTGAGAGGCGCGTTCTCCGCCCTCGCTCCGTCCGCCGCTCTCGACACCACGCATCCGACAGCGGCCTAGGCACATCCGTTGCTTCCACAAACGAGAAGCTTGCCGCCGACTCAGCATCAAAGAAGGACACAAAGACACAAGTCACCCGCTCAGCAATCACTCGCTCAGCTGCCGCTTCCGCCATGGAGAGGCTTCCCAGTCTTGGGCCTAAGGCCATTAACCGCATTCACGAACACATTCTTCGACCCCTTCGGGCCAAGCCCACCTTGAAGGACTTTGAGCCCATTGTGCTTGACGTTCCACGACGCATTCGATCAAAAGAAATCATCTGCCTACGAGATCTTGAGAAGACCTTGATCTTTATGGCGCCGGTAAGTCAGCTTCTGACTGATAATGGTGTTTGGGGAGATGCTTATCGGACATTGTGCCTGAAGGAGAGGACCAAGACAGCCGCCTTGTACCTTGATTTCTGCCTCACCTCGATCCGATGCATTCAAGCGACCGTCGAATATCTTAGCGACCGCGAACAGACCCGCCCCGGAGATCGACCTTACACTAACGGATACTTCATCGACCTCAAGGATCAGATTCTTGAGTACGGCAGACAACTAGCAGCAGCCAAGGACGGCCCTGAAGACATGGATGTTGACGCGTATGTGCCCAACTTTGTTCCCCTGGACCACCCAACTAACTCTCCCTCAAGAGGCGACGAGATCAAGCTCGTTGGTGGTATTGCTGAGAACGGCCGCCCCGCCGAGCTTGTCCGTGTCCGCAAAGACGGCACCCACATCTCCATGGCCACCGGTAAGCCCGTCGACGTGACGGACTCACCTATCAAGATGAAACGCTCTCTGAGTCAGCAGCGGGAGGATGAGGAAGAGATCATGCGATCCATGGCTCGACGCAAGAAGAACGCTACCCCAGAGGAGTTGGCCCCCAAAAAGTGCCGTGAGGCTGGCTGCAACAAGGAATTCAAGCGCCCCTGTGACCTCACCAAGCACGAGAAGACCCACTCGCGTCCCTGGAAGTGCCCTATCCCGACTTGCAAGTACCACAACTATGGCTGGCCCACTGAGAAGGAGATGGACCGCCACATCAACGACAAGCACTCTGACGCCCCGGCCATGTACGAGTGCCTGTACAAGCCTTGCCCGTACAAGTCCAAGCGCGAGTCCAACTGCAAGCAGCACATGGAGAAGGCCCACGGCTGGACCTATGTGCGAACCAAGACCAACGGCAAAAAGTTGCCTGGTCAGGCCGCCAGCACTACTCAGCAGACCCCTCCTCTCGGCAATGTGTCGACTCCCTCCACCACACCCGCATACAGCGTCCCCACTCCTCCTCAGGAGCACTCTGCCACCTTCATTGGTGACTTCCCTCTCTACCCCACCGACTCTGACTGGATCTCCACGTACGGCATCCAGCCAGACAACCTGGATGCCATGGACCTTGTCCTCGAGAACACTTCTCCGGCCTCTGCCAGCTCGTATGAGCAGTATGCCCCCTACCAGAACAGCTCGGCTTTCATTCTGAACGACGAAGACCTTTACGCCGCCCATGTTCAGATCCCTGCTCACCTTCCCACCCCTGAGCAGGTGGCTATGTACGAACCCAACCCGAAGATGATGGCGCAGCAGATGCCCATGTTCCAGGCTTCCCAGCCCTGCCCTCCTCAGAATGGCGCCCCTCACTTCTCACCTGTTGGTCAGGAGAACGCCATGCTCTTCACCCCCAACTCCCTGCGTGACGTTGATGAGGGATTTGATGAGTCGTACAACGGAGATGGCGGTATGGACTTCCAGTTGTTCCCTGCCAACACTTTCAAGGCCAACGACATCCAGCCACTCTTCGGAGAGATTCCCAGCGCCAACGTTGGCTTCTCTCAGACCTCTCAGCAGGACCTGTTCCCAATTGACTGGTCAAACGTGGATCTCCCGCCCTTCTCGGAATAGGAATCCGGAGAACAGCAGGATGGTCCCGTTGAGGACGAAGAAGAAAAGATATATAACAGATCACTCATCTCGAGATTGTATCAACCCCCCAGCGAAAACACCAATGCTTTTTTGGTTTTATGAATTCACGACGGATATTGAAGGCCACCCAGTTTCGGTTTAGGACCTTTTTTTCATGTAATAAGAGCGGAGTCATGTACCTTTTTGCCACCCATGGCTTTTGTCGTTTGCTAGGACAAGTTGACGAGGAAGAAGGGTGGATAGTTTGAGGATTTTGAGGATGAAGATTGGTGATGGGGAAAGTTGAAGAACCAAATTGGCTATCAGACAACACGGCACGGTACAGCGCGACAGGCTTTGCGAGATCTGTTTTTTTCACTGGAATAGAGTTCGCCTCTCTTTCTCCTGCTAGGGCATAGAAATCAACCCCACATCAGTCATCTCAATCACCGTGTCCTCTCTCATTTGTCTCTTCGTGATATGCATGTGAACATTAACGTAACCTCCGCACGCTCCTCTATCTAACACAGCTCCAAAGGCTGATCAGTGATGACTCTTGCAACTGCTAACATGTGTCATTGTCACATTCCTGCCATCAAAGAGAGGTCTTGCTGCGAACGACCAACCAACAGTCGCATGTCTCCGCAAAGTCCCTCATACCATGATCCCGGCACCAACTCCCAACACCAAGTCCTAGATTCCAGCTCTACAGGGATAAGTGCCGCCTCGGAAAGTAGTTACGCACACGCCCTCGGTTGACTCATTGGCCGGGCTAGACACTCGATTGGTGGCAGGAATGTGCAATATGTGCATGTGTCACTGTTGTGCGCTAGATCTAGACGTCGACCCACGACGGCGACGAATAGTCCAAGACCGGATCCGACTTAACATGGACCCGAGGGATCTGGTACATGACTAGGGCATCCATGTGGTTACAGCTGGGCCCATACTTGCATCGAGAGCTTGCGGGTTGATCAACGGGCAGTTCCGGGGTAACATCCCTATCTGTCGAGACAACACAGTCATTGAGGGAGTGTTGAAGAATAGCCCAATCTACACCGCGACAGCCATGACAGCCTCGAGAGATTGGAACTGGGCCACCTGACACTTTACCTTTGGGGTGATGTTGAGGATAATTGTGACAGGGGTGACAAGCTGCTGGCTGCGGATCCTTCAGCATCATTCTAGAGGACCCCGAAGCTTTTTAAGATGTGAGGCTCGGTATGTTAACATCCAACCCCCACGATTTCTCACTTATGGTGTGGGTATGCCCTGTACACACTAACGGGCCTCTGATGGGGCAGCTATGATGCCACCACGGAGGCGACGCACCCTAGACAGCCTTTTCGAGCTCGCAGCCCCGCCCATATATCATGACTGTATATTCGAATCTTCTCACATCTTTGGCTAATGGGTTTAGTCTTTGCAGCTGTGTTAGTAATAGCCGAGGTGAGGTCGGCATTCTCAGGCTCAGTGTTCCAATCTAACACATCACTGTGGGTTGCCAGACAAAGAGACACACGTAAGGCCGTATGGGAACCATGATAGCGTCGTCAACAGGGCACTTTAAAGCTAAGAGATAGACAATGTTCCCCATTACGTATATCATTTTAAGTCTATTTTAGTCCCATGGCTATATCCTGGCTGGATGTTTTCGGATACTTGCCATCCTTAGTTGGTGGCGGCAAGCGGAAGACCAAACGATTACGCAGTTTTACTGCAAGTCACTGGATCACTACGTCACCCATATCCAAACGAGTTCTCTTTATTCTTTACCAAGCTCAACCATTGTTAATGCGAGGTCCAGGCAGCCATCGTCAACTTCTACTCCTGTATCCGTCTCACCGTTCCCACAAATATACCCAAAACATTGCTCATCGATAACTAGCTTTACGCTCTCGAATAGATATTCCGTCGCCGCCCTGTCATCTCTGTCTAGCACTATAGCAATAACATGATCTCAGCCATGGATAGGCCACCAACCCTCACCCGCTAATTTGTTCGCCCACCCCCGGGTCACTCTCCGCGGTCCTAGCCGCTTAACGATCTATTTGGTTTTTTAGCTTTACTCAACATCAGATAGATCAAAGCCCTGCAGTAGTTGCAAACAATAGGAGCACACATTTAGCACTGTACCCACTACCAGAAGATACAATAAGTTATACATTTAGGTTGTTGCACACTTCCCTTTGCCTTAAGCTTGCCAGACGTGGGCCTTGGCAACTGTGACATGCACACCGAAAACGCAGTAGATGCAAACATTAGGTTCCCTCATTCATCGAGGGGCTTAACGATCTATAGCGGGTGATCCCACCCAGCTTCTAAGGAACACTCGTGAGCATTCGCATGCTATTGGTTAGTGAATCCCGGTGTCATATCTACCGGATGCCTGTACCGGATTCTCATGTTCGATCGGGTTCTTCCAGGAATCACCACAGGTATTGAACAGGGTCTTGGGGATCATCAAGTACGTTTCTAGTCTGGGGTATTCTATCTCTATATCAGAAGGACCAGTGTCCCTATCGCCAAAATCAACGCCACGGCCGGACATCCAGCGGCCTGAGGCGCCTTAGAGCCATCCTCTGATGACTGCGCTGCAGAAGCGGCGTCAGTTGTGGACTGAGCCTCCTTGTCATCCACCACCGCCGTAGCAGTCTCCAGCGCACCTGTCGCTGAAGTCGATCCGTTCGACACACCAGGCGTTGTTGATGGGGAGGAGATCGTCGAGGCTATCGTTGAGGTTACATCGGTGGGAAGCACCTCCGGGCTTTCGAGCCATCCTCTAGAGGCCGCATCTTCGATGCCCCTTAAACCACAGCTCAGCCATCTTCTGGTATCCTGCGGAATCTGGATGCGTTCCGTCGACGAGATCTGCCTCCTGGGGTCCGTCGCTCGAATGCATGTCGACAAGGATGACCTTCCTCGATTCGGCCGTCATGTTTTCGGCGAGAACCTTGAACTGCTTGTTCACCTCCAGCACTCTTTCTTCTACATCAGAGTCCCCGTTGACCAGCAACGTTGACAAGATGACGGTTGCTTTGGAGGAGGTTTTCCACAGGTACCTGAGCATCTCCTCCATGCGGCCTGCCGCGTTCTCGATATCGTAGTCTTGAACACAGTCGTTGGTGCCAACGTTGATGGTGATGAGGTTGGGGAGTAGCTTGGGGACCGATGCCTTGGCCTTCTCGAGGACTTGATCAATTCTCAGGCCATTCCAACCTTCGTTTTGGTTGTCATCCATGTCTCCAGACTCGCGGGATCCGACCATGTCAACTTTGTTCCCGTCGGCCACGAGGAGGTCCCGCAACGCTTTGCGGTAGCCGTTACCATCGTCAGACCCCTTGCCATCTGTGATGGAGGCGCCTAGGGGCATCAACCGGAGCTCGACGTTACCCCCAACCATAACTTTGGCGTCATCAATGTTGTCGTTTCGGGTGGCGTAAGCTTAAAATAAAGGTGAGTGCTAGGTCTCGTCTTGTCTTAGTCTCGAGGTTTACTCACCTGGCACCGTGAGGGCGAGGCCAAGGACGGCCAATTGCCTGAGGGGCTTCAAAAGGGACCGCATGGTTGTAGCTGAGCAACAGCTTGTGTGAGGTAAGCTGAAATCAGGAAACGGAGGAGAAGGAAACAAAACATTCACGGGAAATCGCAGCTGTTATACGATGGATGACGCTAACACGGCCTCAGCCCCTGTCTCCATCTACATGCAACCGAGATGTAACCAACCCAGAGCCGCAGATCAACACAACCCCACTGAGACTGCGGAGGCGCTCAGCCCCTAGCAACTGCATCAATTTGTCACCTTCACTATTGCAGTTGCCTTTCAGAGCTGAAAGAGAACCTGTAGCGCATTCTGCACCATGCGGCTTTGACTGGTCTTGGATTGACAGCTCCATGGTGGCTTGAATTCCATCCCGTCTTGGCTCTATATATGTATGCCATTGGCAGTAGTGCCGCCAATTCATGTATTCATCGTACCACTGGACGCCCCGTGTTCTTTCTTTAGGCCGCATCTGCACATTGCATCGCCACCACCAGTTGCTTCTGGCAACAGCCTGTCATTGTGTAGCATCCCTTTGATCGGCTGTGCTGATTGCTTATTGTGAGGTGGATCCTGTGTTTCAAAACAAAGTTGGGTTGCATGCGGAGAAGTCGGCTTTATTTGTTGAATCCTCCATGCATATTCAAGGGGGATTGGTACTGTGCCACTAAACTTAGGAAGATCAACCCAATAGTAAGCCAGGGAGTAGCAGATTCCATAAGATGAGTAAGGCAATGCAGTATTGTCAGCGGTATAGGGTAAACAAGCCCACAGACAGCTGATGTCACAAGTGGGGAAACGGCAAGTTCTCCAAACGCCAGAATCTTTAAAGCTTCTCCAACAATCGCGTTTCATCCCATCGCTCTGACGCGCAAAATGTGCGGCATCCATGCTGCCATTTCGTCGTCCCCCGACTCTGTCATCTCCCCCGAGCTCACCCAATGTCTTGCAAAGAGAGGCCCCGACCACACTGGAACCGTGCAGACGCAGGTTGCCAGTAGTGACCCAGAACAAGCCGCGCGCTTCCTGACCTTTACGTCGACGGTACTTTCACTCCGAGGCGACCACGTGGCCAAACAGCCGCTCGTTGACGATGCTTCCGGATCCGTCCTCTGCTGGAACGGCGAGGCGTGGGGTATTCGAGGAGAACCCGTCCAAGGAAATGACGGCGAAGCGGTCTTGGCCCTGTTGGCTGAGGCGAGCCGTAGTGCGGCAGACTCAGATGGCGTTCTCGATGCTCTACGTGTTATCGAAGGCCCCTTTGCCTTCATCTACTTTGACAAACCCACAAAGCGCATGTACTACGGGCGCGATCGTTTGGGTCGCCGGTCGCTGCTTGTGAAAGCAGGTCGACCGTTTGTCTTATCCAGCGTTGCAGAGACTCCGGTTGAAGGCTGGACGGAGGTTGAGGCTGATGGATGCTATGTACTTGCGCTGGATGAGGGTGACTTGGTTACTGCCATGATACCTACTCGATATGACTGGGCACATGATCCTTCCCTGGTGAGTCCCCTTCGCACTGGTCTTCTCGGGATCCTAATCTTACTACTTACCTCTGCAGGTGTCAAGCATCGGGGGTTTCAACACGGAGATACCACAGGTACCCTTCAGACTGACTCTCAATTCGAGGCCAGTTCAGGCCCTACAACAGCATCTCATTGAATCGCTGAGACTTCGGGTCCTGGACGTGCCCTTGCCACCTCGAGCGTCTGATACAGATGCAAGGATCGCGGTTCTTTTCTCGGGAGGACTTGACTGTACCGTTCTGGCGCGGCTTTCCCACTGTCTAGTGCCCTTGAAGCAGTCGATTGACCTGATCAACGTTGCATTTGAGAACCCCCGAATTGGAGCTCAACATCCTGACAGTTCCCGAGATGATCTTTACGAAAAATGTCCAGATCGGATGACCGGGAGGAGCGCCTTTGCAGAACTTACCAAAATCTGTCCTGACCGAGCATGGCGCTTCGTAGCGGTATGAGTCTCATGAACCTTCTAGTGTACCAGATGAACTGATTTAAGGTAGGTGAATGTGCCCTATACAGAGACCCTGGAACAAAGACCCGAGATCGTACGATTGATCCACCCACACAACACGGAGATGGATCTCTCGATTGGATGTGCGCTTTACTTCGCGGCAAGGGGCCAGGGACTCGGCGAAACACTGTCGAAACCAGAACCCCGATCATATTGCACGACAGCTCGAGTGCTTCTATCTGGACTCGGGGCGGATGAACTCTTTGGAGGCTATGTTCGACATGCTACAGCGTATTCTCGGCGAGGCTACCCTGGTGTTGTGGAGGAATTGAAGCTCGACGTGAGCCGGCTGGGCAAGAGAAATCTTGGCCGAGACGATCGAGTGATGACGCACTGGGGCCGAGAAGTGCGATTCCCGTACCTGGACGAACGATTTGTCAAGTGGGCAATCGAGTCGCCAGTCTGTGAGAAATGCGACTTTGAAAACCAAACCGACGAGGTCGGAGTTGACCCTGAAAAACGGGTACTGCGACTGTTGGCCAAGTTTTTGGGGATGGATTCAGTTTCGCAGGAAAAGAAGCGGGCCGTGAGTGAATTCGCAACCGGTGTTGTAACTTGTGTTGTAACCTGTGCCGTATCACACGCTGACTATCTGGTGGTAGATTCAATTCGGGGCTAGGACGGCCAAGATGGAAAGCGGCAAGGTGAAAGGGACGACTCTTATCTCAGGGTGACAAAGGGGGACCGGGACCAAGTGGTCTGAAACGTGACGGGTGGTGCTCGGCGATGATGACACTCACAGATACTTCCGAGACGCTGCAACTGCAGGAAACATCAAGCCCGCGCGTGTGCGTTTGCTGCGATGTAAATAGCAGCTAACCCTCGGCGGGCGTGATGGATCGATCTCTGCATGGGAACGTTGATGAAGTCGTAAAGGCAAGTCTGAGCCGAGCCATAAACACATGATTAAGGACAAGCATATGCAGTAATTCTCCGATGGGACCAAGCTTCCATGTTCGATGTCATGAGCGAACCAGAGCGAACGTGGAGCCACGGCCTGGCCTGAAAACTGCCGGCATGAGACTACAATTCTGCAACGGTGTCGATCAGCGGCGCAGGGAGTGGCCTGAGACGCGCCAGGTTGTGACGGGTAATACTGGACTGGTATGCTATGCGTTGATCGTTTGCTGTTTTGAGGCCAGCCAGACAGCTCATGGACGCACAGCTCAGGGACACAGCTCAGGGAGAGCTCAGGGAGAGCTCAGGGAGAGCTAGTAGCTCCACCGCGTTCCCCTCGTAGCCAGTAACTGTCGCACTCGTCCCCGTGCTGTGGAGTTGATAGGGCAAAAGAACACTGTGAACGGGCGGCCGGAATGCCATTTTTAGCGGAAGTACGGGTTTATACGAGGCGCGACCTGTAGAAACTCGAGCGCGGCGGCCTGGTGCGACAGGCCCCTGGCGATGCGGCCTCCCAGGCGTCAGGGATTGCGGCCATGGCGGTCTCCAATACGCGCTAACGGGGCCTGTCACGGCGGGTAGCACGGCGGATGCCCAGCGCATGCTCCAGCGCGTGCCTGGCGGCTCGCTCGACCTTGGCGGCGCTCGAAAACACCACCTGCTCGCCAATCGATGCGTGGGATGTTTTGCTTTTATCGCCTTGAATTATTTTCGTCGCTTTGCTCTTGTTTTGGCCCAGTCGATGTAGACTGACTTTCGTTCATTTATTCCGTTTCTCTCCCTCTCTCTGTTTCGTTCTCCATTCTTTTGTCGCTCTCATTCCTTTACGAGCTGGACACTCCGCATTGGACAGCGCTGGACTGGTTTCCACGCAACCATCGACACAACACCACGCACACCCAGAGGCACGCCAACTCACCAGTGGCCGCACCGTTCGCCACGACACTCATTCCATTTTCATTCCCGGGAGCCCCAATTCACCTTGATGTTCAAACTATTCGTTCATGTAAACGAGCGGGGCAGCTACTCTTCCCACACGAGCCCCTCACCCACCAGCACCTTCAGATCTCGACCCTCCGTGTCCCTCGCCAGCCCCAGCTTCGTCGACGACGACGCCTACATCACCATGGCAAAGGGTCGTCGCCCCCCGCCCCTCAACCTCAGCATCGATGCGCGGCCCAGGAGCCTGCCGCGGATATCTAGGACACCCGCCAACAAGGAGGCGACGCCGCTGCTGACTCCCCTCCCCGAAGACGATTACGAGGACCCGCCTGAGCCCATTGTCCGGGTCGTGCGTATTGCTGTCGATTTCATGCACCTGGTTGCTTGCATGATGCTGGTGTTGATGATGTCCATTTTCCTGGCTACTTATGCTCAGGCCATAACGTCGAGTTACGGGTACGAGAAGCCACAGCCAATTGAGCTAAAAAGTAATCTTCAGCTAACGATTGATCCCATCTCCAGACCAAAGGCCGTGCTGCTTATCATAGCGCTGGCCTGTGACGTCGTCCTCGACATGAGGTCAATCCGTCTCTGCGACCGTTCCTGGAATGATTGGGCCCTGCTGGCCCGGTCCCTCTCAGCGTCGGTCTACCTTGCCATTCTTATTGCGTTCCTTGCAGCGGAACGAGTCTTTCCGGTTGACTACACGTACTGGAACATGGCCCCCGAGGAGGCCGGCGAGCCGGTTATTGCCCTCGTATGCGTTGTCTTGTAAGTCTTTTCAACATGTTACTCGTTCTTTTCCCTGCCCCGGGAGAGACATATGTAAGCGAGCAAGAAGCTAATTCTGTCGGCTCCAGAGGATGGGACATCGTGCACCTGATTCTGTCTCAACGGCGAGCAGGTTGGTGGTGGACGTGGGCGCAGGCGCAGTGGCAGCGCGGGCCGAGCAGGATTGGCGGAGGCGGCCCCGGCGGCGGCGGAGCGGATCGGAAGCGGGGCGGACGGGCGCCCAGACGGACAATGCGAGGCTGGACCTGGAGTTGTGCGTCATGAGAAACAAGAAGAAGGCGGGTTGTCTTGGAAGTTCGTATTTCGAGCAAAGTCCCCCGGTTCATACTTTCATGGACGGCGACGTTGATTTTTTTTTTGTCTCACCGGGGAGCCTGTAATGTGATTCGTATCAATCTACGACGAATGCAAACATGAACCAACGTTGAGTTCCGGAACAGGCGGATGTAGTACGTAACGACGTTATCGGAACTCATGGAGCTGATGTGTATGTCTTTCATTGTGTTTCGAATGTCTCTCCGCTTATTCCATCATGGCGGGTTGCCGGCACCTCCCCAGTTTCTGGGCGAGCGGGCATCTTCAGGTAGACTCCCCTGCAGCAAGAGGCAATTCTCTGCATATCCATATGATATCCATATGCATGAATGCAGTGAGTGTACAGCTCATGATTACCTTTGGGATCATGAGGCGGCTTGGTTTAGGTTTTTGGACACGGCTTCCTGCAGGGGATATGGCACTGGGTTGAGGGGTTGAGAGATGCCGGGAAATGGGGAGCGGAGACCCGAGATAGCGCGGAGAATAAAACAACTACGCAGTAGACGTGTAATCCCCGCGTAATGAACAGTGCAGGGGAGCATGGTGATGTTGGTGACATCCAGCTGTGAAGGCAAGGTCCAGGATATCAGCAAACTACGAGTAGCGAGAAACAGTACGAGCGCAGTTGCGGCGAAGCTGAGTGCTAGAGACAGTACGAGGCCCCGGATTGGGACACTTGATGGGCGCCCGTAGGCACACCAGAGAGTCATTGTTACCCGTTTTGATGACTCTCCTGGAACAGACAGAAAGCTTCGGTAGCCGGCAACCGGCAGACACAAGCACACAACGGAAGCAAGACAAACTGCACATGTTAGTGCATACAGACGTGACGTGGAAAGTCTCAGCAGATTCGGATCAGGTCAGATCCAAGCGAGCTCAACGTCAAAGTTTGAAGAAGCAATATATTGTAGCGGTCAAAAATTAGCTCGTCCCATGGGTTCAGTTCAAACTTACTCAGAGATGCCAAGGTGTCAGTGTCGCCGATCTGACTAGTTTGAGGGCAGCGCGGCCGTTGCTTTGCACAGGCGGGTGAGGGACATCGGCTCAGACGGCGGCGAGGGTCCGGCTGTAAGCTGAAATTCCTCCATTGGATCATATATCCCCGATTTAAGCTACCTTAGCGCAGGTGAGGCGCCGTTGGTGTTCTGGTGATGGTTTGGCCATCATGCCACCTCGCGATCCAGGCAATTCCAGCCAGCGCAGGCCAATCCGCGGCCGACCCAGGGTTGAGGACGGAGCTAAAACAAATCAAAACAAAACCCAGAAAGCCAGCCTTTTCGCCTACACTAGGGCCATCCTTGGGACCTGGATCAATGACTAGTACTGATTAGACAGAGGCACTAGACAGACAACCCAAAGAGAGAGTGCTGAATGCTGCCCTGAAACACGTTGTGGCTTGAGGGATCCGGAAATGGCCAGCGGCTGTCGGCCCACTCCTCCAACATGGGAGATCCGCTACACCTGAAGCTTACCGCAAATCCACCGTGCACCGCAACAAAGACGGACAGCACAGCGCAGCACGCAGGACAGCGCAACGTAAAGGATGCCGGAGCAGGTGCGCGGAGAGAACTGTGCTTGGGTGAATCGATGGTTGTTGCGAGTCGTGAGAGCGGCTGACTGGAGTAGGGATAGGGTCGCCCCAGTTGGTCAGTTGATTCGACCAACTGGCACTCGGCAAGACGGAACCTGAGACGTAATTTCTAGCAAAGAAACAAATCATGGCGTTCCCCCTAGAGCTGAGTTCTGACCATGATCTGTGAAATGAGCAAGGCTTGTCGTGTTCCTGCAAACTTGCGTGTGTCCTATCACCGGACTCTGGGGAGGGAGAGGGGCTAGCAGGAGAGGCTTGGTCCCGAATAGTACAGTGCTGTCTTGGTTCCTTGTTTTTGGGAACTCTGTACTTGCTTTTCGAAAATGGAACGGGAAAGATGATGGCGGTTGTGAATCTGTTTTTTTTCTTTTTTTTTCTTCGATGAAACCCCTTGCTTTGAGGCTCAAAGTAAGTCATGGACATCAATCTAAGCATACGGGCGCACGACCTCGATGGCATCCGAGCGCAGAGTGACAAGATCCAAGAATAGGCCGTGGAGAGTCAAATTCGGTTGACGGCGGGGAGTCAAGGATCAAAGGGAAACAATAGGAACAACGGCACTCGAACAACGGGCCCGGCCTCGCAGGGCTACGCCTGCCGGGCTTCACAGGGCAGAAGGTGCAGGGCAGGGACGTTAGGAAAAGAGGTGGAAGGAGCCAGGGGTCGCGCCGATCTACCGAGAATGGAGTTCCGCGCTCCACCCCCACAAGAGCTACACTAACATCACCACCACCACCACCACCACCACGAAAAGCGCGAGGCTTCGGGAATCGGGCCATTAATCCCTTGGGCGCGCCATGCATGCGTCTAACCATTAAAACAATGGCCCCAGAAACGCGTTGGGAGGTCTCGCCCACTAGCGTTCCGCGTATGAGCGACGGCTTCTGAAACTGGGGGCCCGAATTCGTGAGATTACATCCAGGATCAAGGACCACAAACGCTCGACCGCTATTCCGACCTCCGAATCGATCAAAAGCACCAACGCAGGCTAACAGCCCAAGAAACGACCGACCTGAGCAATTGGGACCTAAATTTAGGTAGATTCCGACTCAGATTCCGACTCAGTCTGTCTGTGCTCCTGTCAAGGGCCAGGCGCCTGCGTTTCGACTCGGCTGGGACTCAAGCTCCCGCTCACCCTTGTCGATGTTCTTCTACGTGACCGTTGCTTGCCGACGCCCACCAGGGCGCTCTCCGAACGCTGTGACGCTCAGCTCGAAGATACCTTCACCGTAGCTCTGCGGTCGTTGTGCTATGGCGCTGGCGGTGGCAAACCAAGCTTATTTACTGTCGGCTTTCACGGCACTGCAACACCCACTCGGCCGGCCGATGGCCTGTGACTCTATTGGCTTCCCCCCGAGACAAGCACGCGGTCCGTCTTTCAATAGCCTCGTTCTGTCTTGCCTTCCGGGCTTGTGTCGGGTCTGCCCTTATTGGTGAAATCGCACTCACCAAAGTGTTGACCCGGCCAGAGGCGTTCTGTCTCAGGGCCGCGAACTGCCTCCAGCATCAAGCATAGGGGACTAAGACTATCCCAACCGGGTCTTCGCTGCTCGGTGCTTGGATGCGCTCGGGACGCAAGCTGAACTAGCATGGCTCCGGGGTGGGTGGCCTTTCCTGGTCCGTGTGGTGTAGATAGATCACGACGGGGCGAACGAGAAGTCTCCAGTGTGCTACGACTGCATGTGCATGCGGTGACGGGAGAAATTACCTGTGATGGGACCAGGGAGTCCTGGTTACTGGGGAGGTGTCTGAGCGGGAGCCGGTGATATCATGGTCGAGAGACTGTCTGCCACCCAGATGTCTCCCGTTGTCAAGCTATATAAGGTCTTGATGGCTTCCGTCTAGAAACATTTCTCTCCTCATCACCAACAACCACTTCAACATTCTACAACTTCCTCTCCATTAGCCTCCCGGCTCTAGTCTTTCGTTCTCAACCCATCGTTTCTTCTCTCGCTTTAAAAAGTCCACCTTCACTTAATCTCCTATCTACTACATCTACAACCTTTTAGTACTATTACTTCCTCTTCAACCTCCATCATGTACTTCTCCAAGTTTGTCATGACCCTGGCGTCTCTCGCCTCCATGGCCTCGGCCACCGCCATGCCCCAGTCTCCCGTCGAGTCTGGTCTCGATGCCCGCGACGCTGGCAGCATCTTCGAGCGCACCTCCTTCAAGTGCCCCACCGGCATGAGCTACTGCTCCTGGACCAAGGCCTGCTCTTGCAACCCCGGCCAGTCCTGGGACTCCAAGAAGAGCTGCTGCTCTGGCACCGTCAAGACCGGCGCCTGGCCCAAGCCTTCGGTCAGCGTCTACGGCTCCGTCGATGCTAAGCTCGGCGCCTTCTGCGCTTGCTCCCCTTACAAGATCGTCAAATACGACTCCAAGCACGCCTACTGCCAGGCCTCTATCAAGAACGTCGTCTTCCTGGCTCCTCTTGAGATCGAGGCGGAGCTCAAGGTCTATGCCGGTGCCGCCATCAATGTCAAGGCTGACTGCAGCGTCAGCCTGAAGAACACCTGCGGTGGCCTTGCCGGTCTCTACCTCGAGTCTTCTGCCGATGCCGTCACCCTCTTCAACACCAACGCCTACGGCCTGTCTGTCTCTGCTGGCGGTGTCATCGGCGGTATCGTCGGAGGTGTCCTCAACACTGTCAAGGGCCTCACCTGCTGGCTCAGACTCACCAAGTGCGCCACCTACGATTGCGTCTCTTACTGCACCAAGGGCTGCAAGAACTACATTGACATCAAGGGCTCCGTCGGTGGCTACCTCAACGGTCTTATTGGTTTCTGTGTCCTCCCCGATGTTCTCCTGTTCGTTGGCGCCGCTGGCAGCATCGTCAACGTTGCCGTTGAGCACCTACAGTGCCTCGTCGGTAACATTATTAAGAGCATCCTCAGCACCTTCGACTGCGGCTGCAACTAAGCCGTTTAATAACATCCCGGGGACCGGTGAACACCACCCCAAACACCTAAAATGATTGGAACGAGAACAGTGTGCTGTTTTCCGAGCTGAGGATATATGTTCGGTGGCTGGGCTGCCCATTTACTTACTACTGTCGGTCCTTATCTATGTGAATAATCTTTCTATGAACTTGAATAAATGAATATAGAGCACATGTTTCGCACTCTGATCTCTTCCTCGCTCGTACTTGTGATGAATGTAACGAAATCAATTAGATTCATGGGCTTTTGAATTGTCTTAGCTTGCTATTGAAACTCTGTGTGCATAGACTGATCATGAAAAGAAAAACGGACAAGGGGACGCTTCTCCCAAGGAACCTAATTGTACATCACCGTCACATGTCGTCGGCCTAACCTCCAACCGCCTCCACAATTTGTTTACCGAAGTTGTCCACCAAGAAGTGACTAAAAGATTCCTCATCGTTCTCATCCAAGAGGAATCCGCTGTCCTCTGTGTCCGGTAATAGTAGCTTCGCGTACAGCCCTTCATCGGCTTTCGCCCATGTTGGCGGCAACAGGTCCACGTCTTCTCCAGGCATATCCGTAACGACCTCTATCACACGCGTGCGTTTCAAGATCTTCTTTGTAGCGTTAGCCTTCAGCCTAGCTTTCCCGTTCAGGATCACATGTCCGTGTCGTGGCCTCTCATCTGCCCTTGAGCCTTTCGCTGGACGCTGAGAGCTCGGCAATTCTGTCTCCCAATCGGGCGAACCAAATATGGGTAGGTCGGGGTGTCTTTTCGAGACCGAAACGAGGATGTCAGCAAGAAGCTGTGGTTTGAGTTGGTCACACAAGGAGAGAATGTTGAGAAGATCTGTTTTCTTCACATGTGAAAAGTATTCGTTGCGCTGTATAACCGAGATTAGTAGTGCGTCTTCACATGAAGAATGTGTAGCTTACTGCAGAGTCAGGGGCACGACCGGCACCGAATCCGACAAGCTTAGACTTGGCAGGGACGACACCTTGAGGGAGAACGGCCAGTCGTTTCTGGCGTAACCTCTCTATCTCATCTCGTCTTTGGTGATTTACTTTCCCTTTGAGCTTGGCTGCTTGTTCTTGTTCTGCCGTGCACGTCACACACACAAAAGCCAACTAGCTTTACCATTTCGTTGGTGACTGCAGGAGAATGGCATTGTTGGTGCCAGAATTTGAGACAGCGGTTGCATTCAACCAAGGTGTCATCGGGAGCCCGTGACTGTCCATCACATTTCGAACAATTCCGAGAATACAGCTCTCTGGGCTGAGTTTGACCTTCCGAGGGCAGACTCTTTGTTTGGTCAACCCATGGAAAATGGATCGTGTTTTGAGTAAAGTCCACATCGGTTGATGCATCCCGCTTTCTCTTTGAGCCGGCGCTCAGAAAGTCCCAAGTGCTTGAGTTTGGAGTATGATGAGAGGCTGACGAGGCGGGCATTGGCATCTTGAGAGTCTCGCTCATGTTTTGTGCCGGCCTCGATTCAGTGCCCTTACTGGTGGCATTGTTTGATCCGTAGGCTTGACCTTGTGTGGTTGTGATGGTTGGATTTGCATTAGGTGAATTGAGCTTCATTCGGTTTAGGATTAAGCTGTTGGTCGCTGAGAATTGAGGCACGTATGATGTTTGTTGCCTTGGCGTCGGAGTTGAATGGATTGGCTCCTCTGCTGATGGAATCTCGATACAGTCATTATAACCAAGGGTTTCCGGTCTCTCCGATTTTATATTTTTATCTGGCGCGTCGGTCATTTTTGGATCCTTGTGTCGTGAGCAAAGTCCTAGGGCACCCAGGAAAGATGAGGTGACCGAATCCGGAGCCGTGTACCAGGCCCCTTCCAGAAGTGGAAGAGTAGGCGATGTCCCTCTTCCTTGGATTGGAACTGAAAGAATAATTGACGAGAGAGACTACTTCTTTTGCGATTGTCAATGAATATTTGCGTTCATTGCGGCATCATTGGAACTAACGCGTGTTGTTGATGGCTGTCAGAGTCCCTTGCGTATGGTGATTGGAAGTTGAGAATTGGAAGATGCGCACGTGAGGTCACGTGAGCACAAGTCAACACCAGGGGTTCAACCGACATGGTTGATGTCATGTAATCTTCATTTGACTATCTTGTCTACAACTTTAATTATGTATTTTATGCGATAGCACCGCTTGCCTTGAGTTTCGAAACCTCGGATTGACTGAGCCCCAGGTGCTCCAGAAGCACCTCGTCGGTGTGCTCGCCCAAAGTCGGAGGTGCGCTTCGGATGGTAGGCTGAGTCTCGGACATCTTGATGGGCGTGTTGACCATCTTGATAGTGCCGCAGGTTTCGTGCTCGACTTCCACAACCATGTTACGGGCCTTTGTGTGCTCATGGTTCAGTGCGCCCTGAACGTCGTTGATGGCGGCATATGGCATGCCCCTGCCCTCAAAGACCTCGAGCCACTCCTGTGTCGTCTTCTGCCTCGTAATGTCCTCGATCTTGCCCTCGAGCTCCTGGCGATGTGCGACTCGGTCAGCGTTGGTCTTGTACCGCGCGTCGTCCTTCCATTGAGGCTCGCCCAAGCCGTCGCAGAGGACACCAAACAGGCGGTCGTTGCCGCCGCCAAAGAGGATATCGCCGTCTTTGGTCGGGAAAGCTTTGTATGGAACAATGGAGGCTTCGAACGTTAGCAGTGCATATGTGAGGTGACTATGAGACTTACGATGAGCCGTGCCCCATCGGCCCGAATCCTTCTTCCCGCTGATGAGACAGCTGCTCGCGATATTGGCCAATGTTTGCCGTCTGGCAATCACTCAGAGCCACGTCGATGTGCTGACCCCTTCCGGTCTTTGCCCGTCCAAGAAGCGCGGCCATGATGCTGTTGCTGGTGTAGAGGCCGGTGGTTAGGTCGGTCACAGCCACGCCAACTTTGACGGGCGGCCCATCCCGCTCGCCAGTGATATGCATAAGACCAAACTCAGCCTCAACCATGACATCGTACCCGGCCCGACTGGAGTATGGGCCGGTTTGGCCATAACCAGTGATGGAGGCGTATATTAAACCTGGGTTGATTTTGCGAAGAGTTTCGTAGTCCATGTTGTACTTCTTCAGCGCCCCGGGCAGGTAGTTCTCGACCAGGACATCGCATTTGGCAGCTAGTTTATGGAGAATGTCGACTCCTTCCTGATGTTGGAATGATAGTCCTACCGACTTCTTGTTTCGGTTTGCCTTGAAAGGTAACGAGACATTAGGCCTCTAATGCTGGACTGGGAGAGGCTCTGGACTTACCCCTATGAAATAAGCTGATTCGCCCGGCCCCTCTGAAGATGAACCGGCCTTGGGCTGTGCATATGGAGGACCCCATGCCCTTGTATCATCACCGCGAACGGGGTGCTCAATTTTGATCACCTCAGCGCTAGATAGCACAGGATATTAGCACAATTGAATTGCCCAGTTGCCAATGCTTTGCTGGACTTACCCAAGGTCTCCCAGGATTTGCGTGCAGTAAGGCTGGCCGGGTCAGCTTATTCCACCAGGCGGAGCGTTGTTTTACGTAGACTTACACCAGCTAGCACGCGGGTCATGTCCAAGACGCGGACACCGTCAAGCGGCAGACCGGTGCCCACAGCGCTCGAGTACCGGCGGAGGCCATAAGTCGCGCGGGCCCAGCCATTGACAGGCTGCGCCCGGAGGGATCTGGCAATGTTGTACAAACTCATGTCTGTGAGAATTGGCCAGGGCGGTGCAACCTCGTTGAAGATGGAAACTGGCGTCTTAAGACCGGCGATCGGAGCTGTGGTCGCTGTGTATTGTCGGCGGCTAAGAGCGGGCGGACAGTTTCGGGGCTGCTCGGTATGCCCCAGACCCCAAAACTACGCGGGGCCGGCCAATCACTGTCGTGCCGCTGCTCCGCGCCTGGAGCGTCTGTTGTCGGTTCCGAGAGTTGATCGCGGTGCCTTGCCCTTTCGGAGCCGAGCGCCGCCATTTGCAGTGCCATTTTGGGCAGATTTGGTCAAGTATCCGCGGCGAGGCGGCGTAGTGGCTGGAAGACCGTCGTGTGCGGGCAAACGGGCTCGGCGTGCGGGTGCGGGCGCCGAGAGCACGATTGCAAGCCCGTCTCCGTGGCTTGGCTGGTGCGCTTACAGAAGGGTTGGCCTCTGGAGTGGCTGAAGGCGACGAGAGTGATGCGCACAGCCACGCACGCACGCTGGGTTCTTCTCTGATCTTGTCTGACTGGGAATGGGAAATTGGGAATCAATCCTGGAGCACAGAGCCTAGATCTAGGTAGCCAACCGGGACGGGCGGGAGTGATACCCTTGCATGGGAGCAATTGGGTTGAAAAGGAACGATCCCACGACTTCTTCGTTGCTTCTTGGGCGTCATGCTCCTGTTCCAGTTCCTTTCTTTGTCGGAGGCCTGGTTCCACGAACGAACCGCCGTCGTTGGCTGTGCAGCGCCTCGCCTCCCGGTGTGCATCCCAGGCGTGCACCCTAGTCTTTTAGTCGTTGTCCTGAAACCTATTTTTCGTGTTTGAATGGCTAGATGGTCATCCGCGACCCCTTTGGCGGCGGCATAGCCTCCTTCAGCTCGTATTGCGGCTGATGCGTGCTGCACGGTACTCTGCCGGCAGTGCAAATAAGATCTTGGTTGGGTTACATGCGAATACACTTTCGGATTCGCTCTCGCCCTCACCCTATCTGGCTCAGTGGCGTCTTTATTTCTGCCGTCGTCAGCGCACACAGTACGGAGCTGGCCATGCTATATTTGTCGCGTGTAGATGCCTCTGTCGCTCTCTGTCGCTCTCTGTCGCTCTCTGTCGCTCTCTGTCGCTCTCTGTCGCTCTCTGTCGCTGTTGGTGATTGTCGTCACTGTGGCCTGTTGCCCAGCCATCCGCGTACCGGTTGACAGCGAAGACATGGCCCGAGAGCTGGATGTCTTGCATGATTTCGCAAGCATCCCCCGCCTTGGGGAACGGAATCATTGCTCCCGGCGCATCAATGGCTTTTTTGCAGGATTCTGGGCGCATCTCCTCCCTGGCCTATCTGACGGCGGCCATGGTCACACCGACCCTGGATACGGCTGAGGTCACCCACTTCCGGCAGGGTTGCCAACCCAATTATAGCACCTCGGGTCCTCTAGTGTCCGCGTATCTGATGTCCGGCCCGACGCCGTTAAAACACAAGAGACTATATAGCTATATCGCTTGGCAATAAATAGATTACGTGGCATTGCGTGGCTGTCTACTGTTGGCGTTCGTCTCCATCGCCAGGGATCAAGGTGCTTTTCGTGGGGAGACAAGGCTGTGCTTTCGGAGTATACGCAATATATCCCCACTCCTCGCCTGGTGCTCGTCGACCTTTATTATCTCGCCAACCACCATCGCTCTCTAGCGAGGGGGGATGCTATATCCTGAATTCGTGTTTTTGGATTTGCATCGTTGCCACCCTCGCCTCCGCAATCATGGCTATTCTAGCGTTTTTGGTTTCCTGCCTGGTGAAGAAGAACCGGCAGGACCCAGAGGAGGATCCCAAGTCGTTCAAGACCTTCATGACCAAGTCGAAAGGAGCGAAGAAAAGAAAGATGTCCGATGCCGACAAGGAGGACGAAGAAGATGTCCAACGACAGATCATGATTCGAAAATCCCTGGCCAGTCGCGCCTCATCACGAACGACAACCCGAGTGAGCAAGGGGAAAGCGCCCCAGGAGGAGGATGAGAAGGATGACTCGGAGGACTCGGAGGAGGAACGGCCTACCAACAAACGCAACCCGGACAGTCTGAAGACCGATTGGAAAGCATACGAAGCCGATCTTCAGCGCAACCGATCCGTTTTGATCCGCCGCCATCCAGGTGTCGATCGCTCAGGAGGAAGTTCCAGCAAGGCTCCGCTCTCCCCCATATCGGCTACGTCGCCTACATCACCGACATCACACATGCCTCCCGCATTTACTACATCACCTCGCCCGAGCCCGGCCCCTCGACAGCATACTTTCCCCTCCATCGCTCGAAAGCCTGTGCCGCGGACAGCAACAACCATCCCAGAATATCCTGCATCGCCAGGGGGAGAGTGAGAATACCGCAGGACCAAACGCCAACCCACCTATTTCCTTTTTCAGCGGCTTGAGGAGTTGGTTTGACTACACGGCGTATGACTCGATGCGAATATGAAGGCGTTTTGCAAAATACATAGGAGCATAATCGGCGGCGGGGGGAGAGGTCTCCAGATTTTGAATTTATAAATAACTTTTCCAACACAGTCCTGCTAGAGGCGCTCTGCTTAGGCGCCAATCTCGTTTGTGACGTCAACAAATGCCTCCCACTGCTTCCAGGCCTGGCCGCTCTTAAGAGCCCAACGAGCTCGACGGACCCCTTCCTTCCAGCGCTGGCCAGCAGGGCCACGCTCCTGGACAACCTTGCCGTCGTCTCCATGGCCCATGTCGCTGGTGTCAGCTTCGCAGATGCCGGATGCGACTAGCAGCGCGGCTGTGTTCATAAGAACAAACTCCAGGAGGGGAGAATCATCGGGAAGTTCGTTGTGCAGAATCCCAGAAAGGATCGCAGCGTTCTCTGCCGGCTCCTTTCCGGGGGACACGGTATCCAGGGGGTGGGAGCTGAGGCCAAAGTCACTGGGCTGTATGGTGAAGTGCTCAATCTCCACCTCGCCGCCAGGGGTCGTCTCCTTCAGCATCCAGCAGAGGGTTCTGCCAGCGCAGCTAACCTCGTCGAGCTCCTCCTCACCGCAGATGACCAAGGCCTTCTTGCAGCCGGCAATCTTCAATGCTTCAATAAAAGCGGGGGCCAAGGTCTTTCCTGGCGACACCAATGACGCGAGCCTCGAGGACGTCCTCGACAGGGTTTGCCAAAGGACCAAGGTTGTTAAAAATTGTTCTCCAGGGGAGTTGTCTGCGAATGGGAGCCACGTAACGCATGCCGGTATGGAAGACAGGAGCAAACAGGAAGGTATAGTTTGTAGCCGAGTACGCCTTGACCAACGTTTCCGGGCGGACAGCGCTGATGATGGGAGGACGGGGCTTCATGTTGTTGACCAAGTCAGCGCTGCCCGACTTGGAAGTGCTAGCCTTGTTTCCATGCTTGGACACCAGGAGCAGCGCTGAAGCCAGAATAGACGACGTCGTGCTGATGTTGAAGGTGTTGTGTGAGTCACCACCAGTTCCAACAATATCGCACTGTCACTGTTAGTCTAAGTGACTCTGCAGTGAATTGATGGGTTTTCAGACTTACCAGACCGCCATTGTACTTGCCCTCTTTCTTCCCTCGCCGCTCAATCACTGCTCGAAGCTCCTCTAAGGGGATGGGCGCAGCGGCGGCTCGCATGACGCGGGCACTCTCGGCCAGAACATCGGCGCGAAAGTCCATCCTCGTGAAATGAAGAGCCATGAGCAACGAAGCAGTTTGAGCTTCAGTCACTTGATTGGTGAAGAAATGCGAAATCGCCTCGGCGATCTCTGCCGGGGAGACTTCATTTCCGTTGGGCCATAACTTGGTCAGAAGTGGCTTGATGTCGACTGGGGGGAGGGCGGCCTGCCCGTTCCCACTGCCTTGGGCCGGAGATGCCATCGCTACTCAACAGAAAGAGAGAGCGTGCAGAAAAAGAAGTGTAGCTAGACGGTGAATGAAAGCGAATGACGAAGAAACTCGCGGAAAAAAATAGTCTCAACGTTGATTGATCATACTTTTAATGCTATTGAGATTCTATTGACTCACTAACGGTGAGTTAGTCGGCAGTACGTACCGGAGTGCGGAGTGCCCTGGTGGCCGCGGCCGATTGGCTGGCCGTGATTCAGTGTCACCAGCCACAAGGCACGCAGCCACTTAGGTTCGCCCACTATGGCGCATGTCACGCAACTCAAATCGCTGAGTCATCTGATGGAAAGGTTCGTCAGGCTTCTTCCGCATTTGGAGGGCCTAAAGCAACCGCCTCAGTCTCACTCTACCGACTGTCATTTCTATCCCAAACATCCTCCTCACCCTCACGCTCTCGCCGCCTGAAGTAGGTCCGCATTCGCGTTTTCCTCGTCCTGAAGCTGCCGGTCACTTTTCTCAGCGATCGCGACGACCACTTCGAGCCGACTCTTCGTTGATCTGGGGTTCTTTGCGAACACAGACGCCTTTACTGGTTCCGAACAGTCGGCTGGCAGAGTTTACGCTCCCTTGTTCCCTTGTTTATCTCTTCGAACCCCAACCTTTGTGGAAAAGCATCGTTACCCTGAAGCATCAGCAGCGAACAGACAGTCAGTAGTCGCTGTTCACCTGGTGGCGTTATCGTCCGACTCGATAAAAAGCGGTGTCGTCAGCGGTGGTCCGACAGCGAGAACTCTTCCCTCCATCCATCGCATCGCCAAGCAGATCCAGCGCCGAATTTGCCATTACGCGACGAACCTCCTGACACAACCGATTTCTCTCCTCTCCACGAGTGAACGCTTTCACTTGCGTTCGCTTCTTCTCTGCACCCCCAGCCGCCAAACTGCATTCGCCGCTTTTCGTTCAGTTTGTCAACGATCGCCTCTGGATTCGCGAATCTAAAATATCCGCCTGCACAGTTGCGAAAGTCACTGTAGACAAGAAACGGCAACAACTGCGAAGGCGAAGAAAAGAGCAGAAACGATCCCGAAAGGTCTTTAGCGAAGTAACCAACATCTACGTATCGAGACCGTATCAGCCCAAGATGATTCCGCCCAATGGCGGCGATGGAAGTGGTGGGGCATTTCAGGAAGATTTGAGCAACATCCTCTGTTGCCCAGATTGCAAGGAGATCCCCCCGAACCTGGCGGAGGAGTTTTCAAGCGGTGACATGGTATGCCGGAGCTGTGGAGTCGTCGTTGGTACCCGAATCATCGACACCCGCTCAGAATGGCGTACCTTTGCCAATGACGACCAGGGCGGTGACGACCCCAGTCGTGTTGGTGGTCCCCAGGACGAGTTCGTCGAAGGACAGCAACTGGCCACTACCGTTGCCTTCTCTGAATCCAAGGCCCACAAGGCTTTGTCCCGAACCCAGAACAACACAAACCAAGACAAAGCCCAGAAGGGCCTCATGCAAGCGTACAAAGAAATCGTGTCGCTGTGCGAGGCCATCAACATGGGACAGAACGTCTCGAATGCTGCAAAGCACATCTTCAAGCTTGTCGACAAGTACAAGTTCATGAAGGGCAAGCCACAGGAAGCCGTCATTGCTGGCTGCATCTTCATTGCTTGCCGACAGAACAATGTTCCGCGAACTTTCCGTGAGATTTTCAATCTCACAAGTGTTAGCAAGAAGGAGGTGGGCCGAGTGTTCAAGCAGTTGCAGAGTTTCCTGCAGAAGCTCCAGGATACCGAAGGCGAGGCCACTGGCCTTAACACCGTCACCAACTACGAAAACACATCCCGTTGGTGCCGAAGATCTGTGCGGCCGTTATGTGTCGCAGCTCGGTTTTAAAAATCAGCAGAAGATCTCCAAAATCTCCCGAGACCTTGCGGAGCAGGCCAATGACATTTCCGCCTTGGCTGGCCGATCACCCCTGTCAGTTGCCGCAGCGTGCATCTACATGGCATGCCACCTGGTCGGCGAGCCTCGTCCGTCACTCCCGATTGCGAAGCAGGCCGGCGTTAGTGATGGTACCGTTAAGACAGCCTACAAGCACCTATTTGCCGCCCGCGAGCAGCTGATCAAGAAAGAATGGCTCGAGGACGGAGGAAGCATGGATAATATCCCGCAGGTGCAGGTATAGGACCCTGCAAGTGGGAAGGGTTCACGCAACGACATGATGCCGGGTGCGCCAACTGGGGTGGAGTTCTTGACACAACTCGGCGGTTAGCATTGCCAAGCAGGGCTCCGGACGAGTTGATGCGGCCCGCACGTAATGCTTGAGGCGGAGTTCTTGGCGATCTATGCTTTTCTTGTTTTCTTTTACTAGATTGGACTCCAGGGACTAGGAACAGGGTTGCTCACAGAAACTGGCTTCGCGAGACTTGCGACGAGATTGATACTTTCTGACATACACTTCGTTCAGCGAACATGGTTGATGAATCAAGCTTCCTTGGAGTCTCATGTATGACAGATGTGATACCAGTGCCCCTGTCCAAGTTACGTGGGGGCAAACCTAGACGAAACCCAGGTTAACCCAGGCCCTGCTAGGAATTGTCAGGCCTTGGCAGCATATGGTTGGATGCATGAATGCCAGGCGAAGGAGTCTGCGTACGTAGTGCCGTATGTGCCGCAACCTGGATGGAGGACTGGCGTAATGTGCGCTTTGTATTAGTACTATGTATGTGCGCCGTGTGTATGTACAGGCCGCAGGGATTAAATATGTGCTTCCTCGGCAGTTTGATTCGCCGTTTTTCGTAATGGCAGCCAGTGTAATGGAGCGGTTTTGCATTTTGGCTTCTTTCTGGGGACTTATTTTCTTAGACTGCCGTAATACTTGGGCATCCTAAATGCTAGGAGATAATATTAATACTTATCTTTATACATTTTGCTAATAATCCAAGGAGCATAGGCTCTTCTGGCGTTGTCATAAGCTGCACACGTCTAATGCATGTGGGCTGAGTGCGGTGGATGTACGGTGCACGAGAAGAGGTAGGTCGATATGGAGGTGGTGAAGCCACAGACGCACGTCGGGCCTGAAACGGAGCCATCAGACGTCTAGTGGTAAGTTGCCCGTCTTCCGTAACACCCAGCCAGCCACGGCCTCCACTCCTCCACTCTGAGTTTCTCCGTCTTGGAGATGTTGGTTGAAAGCGAGGCCGAAAGTTCCGTGCACAGCCGGGTTACGACGCGACGGGACCGCGAGGCCAAGCCGTAGCATTTGAGTTTTGAATGCCGGCGTCGACATGACCTAAAGGGAAATTGACGGGGCGGGAATGCCGTGGATGAGACTTAGCCCATGCGGCAAAAACTCTGCGTTTAGACTGGAGCTTTGGTCAATGGTAGGTCTCCCGCATGAGTGAGGCGGCGTGAGAAACGGGTCGAGCGTTTATGCTGAAACTTTCGGGTCCCCGGAAACGGCGGGATTCTAACTAGTACACGGGTCGTTTGTTTAGCTTGAAGGGACAGCCCGTTGGAATTAGCGGAACCTACGCACGACCACTACTGCTACATACGTCCTTGGTCTGACGGAAGCAACTAGCTCGGTTGTCTGATTGTCAGCCATGTGTTGGGTTTTTGGAATACGATACCACCCCCATTTTTGCCGACAACCAACAGCACATTTCGTTTTGCTATCTGTCAGAAAATGCACCACGCGAGGACTGGAGACGGAAGAAAAAACCCAACCTGGCATGTGAGAAAATCGGATGGAATTACCTCAACCGGACGGGGCATCGGATGATGACCCAGGTTCGGAAGCCCCACACCCTGTCAGGCACAATGCGTGCTGCGTCTGTGGATGGGTGGTTACTAGTCTTGGCGGCAATCGACCGACCAGGCTGGCGTACCAAGATGAGGAGGACAGCAGGGCGAGGCGAACCAACAGGTATCCAGTACTGTACTACGTGAATGTTTCAAGGAGAACAGAGTGAGACTCCTTCTCTGATACAGCCGCTGCTGGTTGTGCTGGCCGACGGCATTCCATTTCGGGCAACCAATAAGTCAAGGGACGTGAGCGATTGATGAACGGCCGAGGGCCTTGGAGGCGTTGTTTTCCTGTCTAGGCCAGGGTCAGTAGTAAGATACCCTGGGTGCTCTTGGCAGAGTACGGGTGTGCATGGGTGGGGATATGGAGACTACGCTTGGGAAGCTCAGGCCTCGGGACGGTTTACAGAAGAACGAGGCCAATATTGCAACCAACCTTGTCAGACGATGGGGCCGGGGGGTCGTAAGATACGTCCATCCGCGACTGCGTCCAGTCAGTGCCATGTAGTCATGTAGACTTGTAGACATGTAGCCATATGCCGGCCCGGTGCACCGTGCTTGACTAATTATAACCCGAATTCGACGATTGCGGACGGGAAACGGGGGGATCCATCTCGTCGAGACGGCGGCCGTGATGCCGAGCTTTAAAAGGATCCATAGCCGCCGCCTGGCCGCCGCTCCTGGCCACTTCTCAGGGACGTCATCCAGCAGCACAGCACATGTATATATCAGCATGCCTTCATCAACTACAGCGTGGACCGCCTACCTGTGGCGCCTCATCGTGAGCATGTTGGCTCCGTCAAGCGCTCTGCTGCCCTTTGGCGCGTGGGCCGCATCCGTTTGGGGCTCTCCCGTCCCCGAGCTTCATCTACAGCCGCAGCATGGGCAGAACCAACAACAACAGCAACAGCAACAACAGCCCTTTGCAGGCCACCGGGACGTGAGCGAGTTCAATTGCTTCAACGCCAGCCTCCCCAACATCACCATCTATGCCACCGGCGGCACCATCGCCGGCTCCGCCAGCTCGGCGGACCAGACCACGGGGTACCAGGCCGGAGCTCTGGGCGTGCAGGCCCTCATTGACGCCGTGCCGCAGTTGTGCAACGTCTCCAACGTGCGCGGCGTGCAGGTCGTCAACACCGACAGCACCAACATGAACTCGACCATGCTTCTGGCGCTGAGCCAGCAGATCCAGGACGACCTCGACAGCCCCTACACCCAGGGCGCCGTCGTGACCCACGGCACCGACACCCTCGAGGAGTCGGCCTTCTTCCTTGACCTGACCATCCAGAGCGACAAGCCCATTGTGGTGACGGGCTCCATGCGCCCAGCTACGGCTATTAGCGCTGATGGGCCCATGAACCTCCTCTCTTCCGTCACAGTGGCTAGCAGCGAGAACGCCCGGGGCCGGGGGGTCATGATTGTGCTAAATGACCGCATTGGATCCGCTCGCTTCATGTCCAAGTCCAACGCGAACCAGCTCGACGCCTTCCAGTCGGCGGACGGGGGTTTCCTGGGTGGGTTTGTCAATATCCAGCCCGTCTTCTACTATCCGGCCTCTCGGCCTCTGGGCCACCACCACTTTGACGTGAGGCGCATCCAGCGATGGCGCGGCGAGGACGCTAAGCTCCCGCAGGTGGACGTGCTGTACGCACACCAGGAGCTGAACGTCGGGCTTTTCCAGGCGGCCATCGACCTCGGGGCCAAGGGCATCGTGCTTGCGGGCCTTGGTGCGGGCTACTGGACCGACTCGGGCTCTGAGGAGATCCGGCGCGCGTTGCAGGACACTGACATCCCCGTCATCGTGAGCCGGCGACCGGGCTGGGGGTTCGCGAGCAGCAACGGCCTCGAGGGCGGCATCGGAGCAGGCTTCCTGAATCCGCAAAAGGCGCGGATACAACTACAACTGGCCCTGGAGACGGGGTTGGAGATGGAGGCCATTCGGCCCATCTTTGAGCATCACGGAGTGCACTAATTACGCGGCCACCAGGTCACAACCCACCCACCCACACGCACCCACACACCCACATTGGACCGCCTGTATCACCATCACCACACACCACCATCTGTCCGGGTGCCGACCACACCTACAATCTGCACTCAACATGGAGTCACGCACACACACACATACACAACACACACACATATATACATAACACACACACACACACACACACACACACACACACACACACAAACATAACGCACACACTAACACTAAAAGGGGGAAAGAAGATTTGTTCAGAGCACATGGCCGAAAGAGTGAGCTGCCCGCACCCAAAAAAGTCGATGAGGAATACATTCCGCCTTGGAACAGGGGACTGGGATGGTGGTGAGAGCCCGAGCAAGGGCATGGGCGCAGGATAAACTTTTTGAGAAGAGAGCGCTTCGGAGCGAGAGGGATCTAATCCATAATTGTACTGTACGAGCCATGACTGAATGATATCCAGCAAAATACACCAAAATATGTATCTGTCGACTCTCTAGGTTCCCTTCCCTGGCGTGACCGTGTAAGTCGCAGCCCTGCGCGTGTCATCCACCAGACTATGACGGTGTCGATTCAAGCGTCGTTTTGCATGCTTTTTTGTTTTGGGCTTCCCGCCCCCATCTCCCCGTCCTCCGAAGTCTGGGGCACGCCTTGCTTGGCCTTGCCGCATCTTAAGCTGCCGCGCAAGAAGCAAATACGCAGCCCGTGTGGGCTGACAACCCTGTCCCCATGGACATGATCCCCCCTTTGCGCTAACGGAAAAGTCTAGAAGACTCAAGGAACCCGGAACCCAGTGAAGTTTGGTGGGCCTGCTACAAAAGTCTACTGCCGGACCACCCTCCACAGGGGATAAGGTTCCATGCCAAACTGTTGAAGATGATCCGAGCATTGAAATGGAGTGCATCTGCGGTGGCAATCTCGCCGCCCTCACCAATTTGGCTGTAAGAGGCAGCTGCGGTAGCGAGAAACGCACCCCGCCGTTGTGCAGCCGTCCCGAGGCTCCTGGCCCCCCCTCTGAGCGAAGCCCCTGGCCAACCGTCCCTGATCTGATTACAGCAGTCGCCAAAAGTTGGTGCAGGACAAGTCTGGGCAGCGCCAGGCGGCCGGGGGGCCCTGAAGCCTCCCATGCTCGCTCCCCTGCGCTTCCAGGACCTACCGCAGGGGAGGCTGGCCGCTTGGTGCCGTTGGGGGTAGTGGTGCAATGCAAACAGCAGGCTGCCGGGCCCCGTTACAGGCGCAACATACTGCAGTGGCTGCACCATTTCGGAGGCCCCTCTCAGTGAGCCCCCCTAGGACCCCCACTGGTGGTGGAGAGGACCTCCTGAGAATCCATCCCCCTGCGAATTGCCATGCGGATTGCCCCGAAAGGTTGCCCTGCGCGTGCGCTGTGCGTGGTCCTGCGGGGACGGTACAGGACGTACAGGACGACGTGCAGACGGAGACGGGCCCAGTGATTAGCAGCTCGAGTTGGAATGGCGCCGGACGATCCAATCCTACTCGCTGACGTGGTTGATCTAATCTTGGAGAGAAAGTTGGAAAGATGGAGCCGCCAGCAACTTGGCACAAGCCACAGTGCTCCACAGCCACTCTCGCTCGTGCTCGCCTGCCCTTTGCTCTATTGCTCGGTGACGGAGAGGCCGGAACTACTGTGGCAATCAGCGACACGACGAAATAAGGCGACAAGCATCCATCACTCACTCACTCGCTCACTCGCTCACTCAATCCCTCGCGCCGAGCCTCAATCTGCAATCTGCCAGCCGGCCATTCAGCACGCATCGTCCATCGGCCGCCTGTCTCTGGCGCCGTCCACTCGCTCAGCCGCTATCCTGCCGGACGAACCGGGGCCTGTCTTTCGTCCAAACCACGCCACGCCACACCAGCCGCGTTCACGCCGACACCCACGGCCCGACACGACTGTGCGTTGCGACGTTCGATCGGCCACCGAAGCCCCTCCCATCTCGACATTCGTTAGTCCTGCAAGCCTCATCGCTCGATAGCTCGTCGCTTCAGCCGCTCGCTTTGGCACCCTACATGGCCGGAGACCGCACCCGTCGATAGTCGCTCCCTCGGTTCCCTCGCCATGCCAGAAGGCCGCTCCGACTTGGAGAAGCGCCCAGGGCATGTCGTGACGGACAGGGCTCGCCGTCACACTCGGCTGCGCAACAATGCCGCCGGATCCTCCGCGCCGGTGACCCGTCGTCTCAAGGATGCCATCGCCATGGTCTACCAGAGGACCATCGTCGAGATGATCCTCCGCCGCAAGCACATCGTCGCCTCCTCCGATGGCCGTCATATTCCCCTCGAGCTCGAGCACGAGAAGCCTCTCATTGACACCAACCGCGGCGTCTCGTACGTCTCCAACAATATCCGAACCTCCCGGTATACAGTATGGGACTTCTTCCCAAAGCAACTCTTCTTCCAGTTCTCGCGCGTGGGAAACTTCTACTTCCTCTGCGTCGGTATTCCACAGATGGTATGCGCATTTAACCTCAAATTCTGACTTGCCATGGAACTTTGGTGCTAACTCGACGGACTAGATCCCGGGCTTGTCCACGACTGGATCATATACCACCATTCTCCCGCTCATGTTCTTTGTCCTCTTGACCATTGTGAAGGAAGGCTATGACGATTACCGACGACATCGACTCGACGAGGTCGAAAATGCCTACTTTGCGACAGTTCTTGGCAGGGAAGATAAATACACGGGAGAACTTCTGGTGAACAGTTTCTGGAAGCGCTACAACCCATTCGTCATCAATTCGAAGTCCGTGCCTAGACCAGTTCCCGAAGAAGACTTCCAGGGCATCCGATGGGTCCCCGTACGATGGAGAGATATCAAAGTCGGAGATGTCATCAGATTATCCCGCGACGAACCCGTTCCTGCCGACGTCGTGTTGCTGCATAGCGATGGAGAGAACGGAATTGCCTATATCGAAACCATGGCCCTCGACGGCGAGACGAATCTCAAAGCCAAGCAGGTTACACACGCTCTGGAGAGTTGCGACTCAATTGAAGGCCTCTCCAAATGCGCGGCCCAGTTTGTTATCGAGGACCCTAACCCTGACCTCTTCAACTTCGACGGCCGCGTTACCGTGGATGAAAAGACCGTTCCGTTGACTCTGAACGAGGTCATGTACAGAGGCAGCGTTTTGCGCAATACCAACTGCGCTTATGCCATCGTCGTCAATACGGGCGAAGAATGCAAGATCCGAATGAACGCAAACAAGCACCCGAAAGCCAAGAAGCCTGCACTGGAAGGGATTGTCAACAGGATTGTTGTCACATTGGCTGTTTACGTCATTATTCTGTCCGTTGGAGTGTCGATGGGATATGTCAAGTGGCAAAAGGATACGGAGAGGCACTCTTGGTATCTAAACCAAGCTGCGGTTCCGTTCTACCAGATCATCATTGCCTTCATCATCATGTTCAACAACGTCATTCCGCTCGCCTTGTACATCAGTCTGGAAATCGTCAAAGTCGGTCAGCTCCTCATGTTGAACTCGGATGTCGAAATGTACGACGAAGAGACGGACACGCCTGCCCGTTGCAACACGAACACTATCCTCGAGAACTTGGGTCAGATCGGCTACATCTTTTCGGATAAAACGGGAACTTTGACAGACAACGTCATGAAGTTTCGCAAAATCAGTGTTGCCGGTACCGTCTGGCTTCATGAGATGGATCTTGAGCAGAAAGATAACACTGAGCTTGAGGCCGTGAAGCTAGGAGACGATGACTCGAGCAGAGCCCCGTCCGTGTTCAATCTTGAACCCGTTACGGTGGTTATCCCAGAGGACGAACCTCAACCTATGAACAACATGTTACTCGCCTCGCCCACACGGCCGTCCATGTCACCCTCTCGACCTTCCATGTCGCCTTCTCGGCCCTCCATGGTCGGCCGCAGATCATCGTCACAATGGCGCTCAACAGGACGACCGGACCATGTTCAGCCGGACGTTACCACAACGGACATGATCGAGTACATTCGTCTTCGGCCGAACTCGGTATTCTCCCGAAAAGCTAAGCAGTACATCCTGGCAATGGCACTGTGTCACACTTGCTTGCCCGAGCACAAGGAGGATGGTGGGTTCGGGTTTCAAGCCTCGTCCCCTGATGAGCTTGCTCTCGTCAGAGCTGCTCAAGAACTTGGGTTCCTTGTTATCAACCGCACTACTCAGACAATCACATTGCAAATCAAACATCCCGAGGGGCGGGAAGAAGAGCAAAAGTACCAGATCCTGGATGTAATTGAATTCAGCAGCGCTCGAAAGAGGATGTCTATCCTCGTCCGCTATCCCGACGGTCGGATCTCTGTCATCTGCAAAGGTGCCGACTCTGCTATTCTCCCACGCCTAAGGATGTCGACACTTGCCAAACAGAAGGCCACAGAGGTACGAAAGAGTGCAGACTTGGAACGCGAGCTCTACCGGCGCAGCGAGCAGCAGGAGCCACGCAACAGCTTTGGTGGAAGACCCAGTCTGACAGTTCGCCGGAACTCTGCCTTGCAAAGAGATCGGAGTATAGGCGGACGCCCTAAGGCAGATCGAAGCAAGTCATTCGAATTCAGTAGACTTGCGCGTCGATCCGAAGACAAACCTCGCCTCTCAATCACTACTCGCGGCGTTTCGATTGACGTTCCCAAGGGCAGCCAATTCCTGCACACACCTGTCCACTATCAAGCGCCCATCCCTGACCATTTTGACTTTCTCGACGATCCATCCATGCACGACGATTCTGAAGTGTTCACGAAGTGTTTCAAGCATCTAGACGACTTCGCTACCGAGGGCCTGCGGACGTTGCTCTTTGCGCAAAAGTTTGTCACAGAGCAGGAATACCAATCATGGAAGAAGATCTGGGATAATGCCACGACCAGTCTTGTCGACCGACAGGAACTCATTGAAGCTGCGGGTGATCAGATTGAGCAATCGTTTGATCTCGTCGGTGCGACCGCCATTGAGGACAAGCTTCAAAAAGGAGTTCCCGAAACCATCGACAGACTGCGCCGAGCCAACATCAAAATCTGGATGCTCACTGGTGACAAGCGGGAGACAGCAATCAACATTGCGCACTCGGCCCGCATCTGCAAACCGGGTTCTGATTTATATATCCTCGATGTTAGCAAAGGAGCTCTTGACTCACAGCTCATTGCACTGACAGAGGATCTTCAAGTTGGCTCCGTTCACAGCGTGGTAGTCATCGACGGCCAGACTCTTGCCACTGTTGAGAAATCGGCGGAGCTTTCAGCCCAGTTCTACAATGTGATGTTACAGGTTGACTCGGTCATTTGTTGCCGAGCGTCTCCCGCACAAAAGGCCCTCCTCGTTCGAACAGTCAGGTCTCGGTTGAAGACCTTGCACGGTAGCAAGCGACGAGGACTTACCCTGGCTATCGGCGACGGCGCGAATGACTTGGCTATGATTCAAGCCAGTCACGTCGGAGTTGGTATCTCAGGCAAGGAAGGTCTGCAGGCGGCCCGAGTCGCAGACTACGCCGTCGCGCAGTTTCGATTTTTGCAGCGATTGCTGCTTGTTCATGGGCGGTGGAACTACGTTCGCACCGCCAAGTTCATTCTTTGTACATTTTGGAAAGAAATGTTCTTTTATCTTCCAACGGCCCAGTATCAGAGATACGCCGGCTACAGTGGTACCTCTTTGTACGAGGCGACGAGCTTAACTGTATTTAACACCCTCTTTACCAGTCTTTGTGTGATTTGCATGGGAATTTGGGAGCAGGACCTTCGGGCGGAAACCCTCCTGGCGGTTCCCGAGCTGTACATCTACGGCCAGCGGAACATGGGCCTGAACCTCTGGAAGTTCGCCAGGTGGATGTTGCTTGGGGCTGTCCAAGGCGTTGTCTGCTGGTATGGTATTTGGGCCGGTTACGCATGGATCTCGCCGGCCGCACGCGACCAAGGCCTGTATGCTTTGGGCACGCTGACGTTCACGGTTGGGATCCTCTGGATTAACTGGAAGCTCTTGTACGTCAACCCCTTTTCCGTTACACTTCGCACCTTTGCTAACAGGCGCAGCATTTTCGAAACACACTACAAGACTAACATTGTCATGTTTTCCTTTTTCCTTACTACTTGGGGTTGGTTTGCGTGGCTCTCATTCCTCGATGGTGTCTATGCTCCTTTACCATCCGGCACATACGCCATCCGCAACAGTTTTACAACGTTGTTCGGAGACGATGCTGTATGGTGGTCGACGGTCTTTATTGTCCTCGGGCTTATCGGCTTGATGGAGATGGTGATCAAGGCCGTGAAGCGCCAGCTTCTCCTTGCCGGTCTCTGGAAGTGGCCGCCATGGAAACAGAGCAGGATCGGCGACAACATCGAGGAATGGGATGTGGAACTCTGGCAGGAGCTGGAGCAGGATCCCGTCATGCGAGAGCGGTTGCGACGACTGTGCCGCGATGAGCCCCTGGACGAAGAAGATGACCCGGATCTCCAAATTGACATAGAGGACACACGAGGAAGGTAGATTAGACTCGGGTATCGGCGCATTGCATTTTCGTAAGTTGTGATACCCACTAGACAACGAGTGCTGGTTGCTTTTGGTTCAAGGCCTCGCTCAAGCTATACAGCGATTTTTAGATATGTTGGTATTACCAGGCACCTTAATTCATGTATAATTTCACAACCGTATTTAGTTTAGTTTCTATCACCTTGACATCAATCTTTACATCCGCCTCGGGCCGT
This sequence comes from Ilyonectria mors-panacis, assembly GCA_002991585.1. Taxonomy (NCBI): domain Eukaryota; kingdom Fungi; phylum Ascomycota; class Sordariomycetes; order Hypocreales; family Nectriaceae; genus Ilyonectria; species Ilyonectria mors-panacis. Next base: position 279,531 of record PPHJ01000112.1, on the reverse strand, counting down.
TTCAATCTTTCTGCAAAACTTGTCTCCGAGCAATGCCGGCGTCAAGATGCCTCTTCCGCGCTCGTGCGCCGGCGTCCCCCCTTCCAACAACACCAACGCCGCCTCGGTCAACGACACGCCTGTGAAGACGTACGGATCCCCGTCGTACGCAAAGGTCACCTCGACCTGTGGCGCCGCTGTGTCCTTGGGCATGTCAGCGAGCGCGACTGTCCGGTAGCTGAAGTGGTTGCCCACCCGCTCCTCGACCGACGGGCCTGTCCCGCCGGGAAGAGTCGCCGGCTGACGAGGGTGCGTTGCGGTCGGATGTTTGCGAGGGCTTTGGTGAGGAGCAAGTAGGCCGTGCGGAATCCCCAGCCTGTGAAGGCCTTGGTACAGCGCATGCGCGACGAGAAGTAGAAGTCTTGCCCGTAACTGTCGGGACGTTGGGAGTCGTGGGCCACGCCGGCGTACAACCCCCAGCTGCGGCCGACGATGGCCGTCTCGATTTCGGCCTGTGTGCTAGTGACCAGCGCGCCGAGGCCGTAGACAGTTTGAACACCGAAGATGTTCGGGCCCGGCAGGACACCGCGGGAGGTGATCTCAGCGGACCGGCGTGGCACGGGAGCGAGGCGGAACGGGGCCGAGGCGGCGGCGATCCGGGCTGCGCCGTACGTGCTTGTGAGGTCGCACAGCGAGTTGATGCTGCCGCCGCTTAAAATGCCCTGGATGTCGTCCCTTGCGTACCATAGTGTCGATTTCACAAGGAATGCTTCTTGTAGGAATTGAACTGCTTCGAGTGTTCCGCGAGAGTCGACATATGAAGTTGAGAGTTCGGCCGAATCGCGGACGAGTTCGCCGTGAAGGTGCCCACTTCTCGGCGCAACACACGGCCGGCCCGGGGTCACGGTGGGATTCAACGCCGGTGCGATTGAGTGCGACAACATGCGACGGAGTCGGATCATGAAGTTCGGTGATTGAGTCTGAGAAGGTATCGGTTCTGATAGCGCACGGTATACAAAAGCGCCTGCCTCACATCACATACAGCGATGATCCTCACGGGAAATCCATGTCTAATTTATCGATGTGAAGCAACTGCTTCTAACTCCTAAACAATATTCTGGGTATTTATATATTTCAAGAACCAAAAATCTTTACCATCATCCGCTCACAGCCACTTTTTTCTTTCCTTCCATCGCGGTTATACCGTCCATCACAGTTTATCGTCCATCACATTCTCTCTAGGTCGTCTCCGGCGTCGCTGTTCATCATCCCATCGGTCCGATCAGGCCGATCAGGCTTCTTGCCGATAATCTCCATGCTCTGGAATGTCACCACTACCAGAGCCAGAGCCAGCACAGCAATCACAAAGTTCGCCCAGCTGGCAGCGCGGAGACCCTTGAGCGATGGTCCATCCCAGGCTTCCACGGGCCCGACATTCTGGATATTGACGTCTCGTGCAGAGGCCATGGTCGAAGACTGTACCGCCGTGGCAATAGCCAGAGCAATGGCACGGCCAAACATGCCCGTAGCGTTGATGAGAGCTCCGCCAACGGCCTGATCTTCCTGTGGTAGTGCGCGCGATGTGAAAAGCGTCAGGCACGGCCACGCAGTGTCGGCACCAATAACAGACAGTATCATAGCAGGCAAGCCCCAGGCGAAGTAAGATGTGGTAGGTGGGATAGGTACAGCATAGAGCAGCGTGGCAATACAAACACATGCATGGCCGCTAGCCAAGATGAAGAAGGTGGGGATGCGGTCGAGCAGGTTGGCCACGATGAAGGCGATGATGAAACCGCCAATTCCCGTGGGGATGAACCGCAGCATGGTCTGCAGGGGAGACAGGCCTTGATAGTCCTGGAAGTAGTAGGTAGCATAGATGAGGAAGTTGTTAAATGAGCCGAAGAAGAGGCCCATGATAACCATGACGGCGCTGAAGCGCCAGTTGTGGAAGACAGACATCTTGACGAGGGGCGGGCGGGTCGTCTTTGTCTCGAGGTAGTGCTGCCAGAACCCGAAGGCCACAATGATCAGGATGGATACAACTATGAGGACGGGAAACCCAAGGTGTCGTCCAGCCGACCACATTGCCCTCGGTCAAGGCGAACATGAGGGCCAGCAGACCGACGGTGATCATAGTGGCTCCAATCCAGTCGACGGCGGCCGTCTTAGACCTCAAGCTTCCGTGGGCAGCCGGGGGCGTCGGAGGAATGGGGATGAACATGATGCCGGCGACGGAGATTATCCCAGCCATAATGGCGAGAGCACCAAAGACCCATTTCCCAGCTAGCCCATTCGGCGATAAGACCAGAGACGAGGTTGCCGCATACGCTTCCCAGTGGGGAACCGGCGGCTGGATGATAAGTTAGTCCACGTTGGTTCACGCTCTTCGAGGCAAAATAACTTACCGTACGCACTAAAGGCATAGTTCTTGGCCCTACCAGGGGGAAACGTAGTGCCCAGGATTCCAATGGCAGTGGGAACATTCGCAGCAGCTCCCTGACGATACAAAGTCAGCCAGACCTCTCATACAGTCCTTGTGTAGGATTGAGAAACTCACAAGACCGTGCAGGCCACGAAACAAATCGAAAGGAATCTCAGAAGGTAAGAAGGGGTTCACGACGCAGCAAATGGTGACCCAGATGGAACCGCTGATGAAGATGAGACGCTTGCCGTAGATGTCGGCGATGCGACCCCACAGGAGCAGGAAGCATCCAAAGGCCAGGACGTACGACGACACGATCCATTGCTGGCGGGTATCGGGGATGTCGAGATCGCGGCCAATATGAGGCAGGATGATGATGACGCTCTGGCCGGCGAGAGTCTAGGAAGGGGAGTGTTAGTGACGCTCGGAAGTCGGAAACCAGCGGCCAGTCAGGACGGGGAGAAACCGCACTCACATTGAGAAACGAAGCTCCTGTCACAGTGGCAACCAGGGCGATACAACGACCTTTTGAGAGGGTGAGTTCATCTTTGGATTCAATAGAATCGGCGTCGTCGTCGTCGTCGGGGCCGGAATTGAGGTTAGAGGTCGGGACCGGAATAGTCTTTTCCGAGCCCGCATCGACTGCGGTGGCAGGCACGGATGAACCAATTCCCGCCGTCTTCTCATTCCGCTTGACGGCAGAAACAGAAAGAGAAGAATTTGTATCGACAACGGTGCCGATAGGGGAAGCGGGCGAGGCCTTGGTTTTCTCGCCGGGTGCCATATTGAGTTGTTGAATGCGTTCTCACGGAAACAATCACTCAACTGTCACTCAATTGCACTTCACGGGCGTAAGAACCCTCCGTCTGTGTGTTCTACTCTACGCATCACCGTGGAAGGAGGCCGGTCTGGGAGAGACCGGGGGGCCAGCACAATATATATATACACCCACGACCAAGGCGGGCCACCACCTCCAGGCTTGGGGAGTGGACTGGGAAGAGAGACTGGGGAAAGGTGGACGGTGGGGCCGCGAACTTGGCGAGGCGAGATGGCGAAATGTTGCAGAATGCTGATTGACGAGACAGACGCTCAACGCCCAATGAGCGGCGGGGCCCCCGCTGTGCGGAACCTATCTTGTGCATGTTGGAGAGATACGGGGGATTATTCACCATGGCGCTCACCAGTCACCACGCACGCACAAACAGGCTACTCGTATCCCCGAGGAAGACGGGGGGAGGGTCTCGCAACAGCCGGGTTCAGCTTCCGAAACCGTCGACGGCCGGACAAGATTTCTACATCTGCAAAATTTCGGCCCCGGCCATCGGAACTAGTTCTGGACATCCATGGCCAAGATAGAGTGGGCTTCGGATGGTCTTGTGGCTCTTCTCTTTTCACCATCGCTGGCTGGCTTGATTCACCAATTAATTCCCTTCATCCTGTTTCTAAACTCGTGCGTCATCCACCCCCGCTCACGCCTCGGAAATGCCATTGCGAGATGAGATGGTGGTAGGAATAAGCCGTGGCCCGTCCATCTTAGCACCGAGCATGCAGTGTCGAGATTGCCGACTAGGAGAGCCAGTGGGGGGTTCTCCTCACTTGTTGGAGGGCCCATCTCCTCGTGCCATTGGCCTCTCTTCGACCTTCTGTCATTGTCTTCTGTGTCTTGTTCAGCAACAGGATAACTACTGCAAAGCTGCATCAACCCTATCCGGAACCCGTCCACGTTGGCATTCATCATCTGCAACTGCCGGTCACAACCCCCACCGCGTTTCCCCTCCGCCTCGGCGTGACTGACTTCCTTCATGATAGCCGGAGCAATTATTCAGCAAATAACGCCTTGTAGATAGATAGATCCCTTGCATGTACATGCACGAGCATACCTACCGAGATAGGCCAGCAAGTTTCCACGTCGCCGCCCTTTTCTTTCTCATCCCACTCCTCCCACTCCCCCTCCAACAACATCTCTACCCAGTCACTGACTTCACATCATTCGTCACACGCCATGTTTCCTCTCCAATTTTTTTCATTCATTGGATGTCGAGCCCTCATTCGGGCTGCTCAATCTCAATCCGTTTCGTTTGTACCTGCCTGGCGAATCCCTATCCTGCCAATTCACCCGGTCCCGTCCATCCTCGTTCCTTCATCCCTCATCCTGCTGTCTCCCAAAGAATACAATGTCGCAAAGGAACACGTCCATTCCCCAAGCCTGCCCGCAAGTGCCCTCCAATTAGCATTTCCCGCCGTTGAAACCCCCCCGAAAAACGACCAAAAATCAAGCAAGCAACGCGTGGGAACGACGCGCAATCCCGTCGGTCCGGCAAATAAGACAAGATAAAAAAAAAGCGACGGCTGTCATCCACTGACTACCCTTCGTTTTTTCATCGCCAATGCCACCCTGATTCTTTTTTAGGTGATTCTCGAAAAAAGAAACAATCGTACACGCAAGACACATTGAGGAGAGAGAAATGTCCGCGGTTCCATCCGAACCGTAACGCACCCGATGCTGATTATGTTCCCTCCCGTGTCTCGTTATCTCTTCTCCTTGGATGCATGGTCATGGTGATCCGAGCCCTAGTTTCCGCATCATGCGTATCCTCTGGGCCCCAGACCATCATCCAACACATCCGGGGCGGTTACGGCCTCGCCGCCTACCTTCGCCCCTGCAACTACCACATTAGTGGTAGTTGCCTCCCCAGCCGCCGCGCTGCTGCTGCTGCTGTTGCTGCTGCTGCTGCTGTTGCTGCTGGTTGCCGCCGTAGTAGCCGCCGCTGCTGTTGAAGCCCTGACCGTACGAGCCATAGGGGCTGTTACCGTGCTGGCTGGCGCCCGCGTTAGCGCCCATTCCGTAAGCGTTGCTGCCGTGGAGGTTGTGGCCTTGGAGGTGGCTGGGATATCCGCCGTAAGCACCCATCTGAGAGTTTTGGGGCGGGGGGAGACCACTCTGGGCCGCAGGAGCAGTGTTCGTAGCCGAGCCAGGTCGAGCACCACCCATAGAGGGTGAAGGACCCGACGAGGTCTTGGGCTCGCCAAACGGCTTCAGCTCATCAGTAGCGGCAGTGGCGCTGGGCTGAGCCTGGCTGTTGAACGACTGGCCCTGAGACTGGAAAGAAGAAGCACCGCGGGCAAAGCTGTCATGAACGCTGCCGAAGCTGCTACCACCCAGTCCAGGCTGGCTACCAGCCTGGCTAGTAGCGGCACGGCCATAGTCGCCGAGACCAGAGCCAAGACCGCTCTCTCTATGCAGAGAAGACTGGGCAAAGGCAGCAGGAGACGACGTGTGGTCGTAGGGAGCGTTAGGCGGGACGCCATACGACTGGCCGTACATGCCTCCCTTGCCATATGGACCAAAACCGCCCTGACCATATCCGGAGTAGTACTGGTGATAGTAAGGGTTGCTGTAGTAGGGGTGGTTGTAACCGGGATACTGTTGACCATGAGACTGAGGCTGCGAGCCCTGAGCGGGCTGCTGGCCCTGCTGACCCTGCTGGGCTGGCTGCTGAGCCGGCGGCTGAGTCTGAGGCTGGGCCTGGGCGACTGGGTTAGGAGTGCTGGCGCCGCTGTTCTGGGCATCGTTCGCGTTTCCACCGAATCGAGGTTGGTTATGTAAAGCGCCGCTCTGGGGATACTGGCTGAGGTTATCCGCCTGCGAAGCTCCATAACCGCCAAAGGGTCGTTGGGATGAGGCAGCAGCGTCCTGCTGACCCTGAGCTCCCTGCTGACCAAACTGCTGGCCATAGTAGTTGTAGGGGTTTCTGTCGGGTTGGTTCGCGGTGTAGTATGAGGCATAGTCGCTTGGGGCGGAGCTGAAAGCGCCGCCTGGCTGCTGAGGCTGAGAGGTCTGGGCCGAGAAGTTATCGAAGGGAGGCTGCGAAGAGGGTGTGTTCTGTTGGGTGAAGGGATCCAGAGGCTTCTGGGGAGCGGCGGCAGCGTCCTGCGCGCCAGCCTGACCGAAGCGGCCGAACTGCTGGGGGTTAGGAACAGCGGGCTGAGTGGGGACAGGTGCCTGAGAAGCAGCGGCCGCGAAAGCTGAATGATTATTAGTAAAATTACTCGGAGACATGTAAGTGGGAGTGGCCTTACCGGCGGGGGCCGCGATCGGAGGGACGGAGGTAGTAGCGGGCTTCTGGGAGAAAGCCTCGGGGACAGGGGGTTGGGCAACGGGGGGAAGCGAGGTTCGAGGATGGGCCACGGGAGAGTCGGCGGGGGGTTGAGTCCGGGTCTCAGGCTCTTCGCGGTCTCCATCAACGTCCTCCTCGCCGCCGTTCAGGCTGAAAGCGCCAAACTGGACCGCAGCTCGGTCAACCTCGCGATTGCCGGGCATGCGCACAGCCTCCTCCTGGTCAAGAACTCGTCGCTGGTGGTGGTGATGGGTCGGGGTTCGGATGGTTCGCTCAGCGGTGGCCTTGGCCGCAGAGGCGGCGAAACCGCTGGCATCGGGTCGTTGGGTGAGATGCTGCTGCTGGGCAGCGGAGAGAGGAGTGGCAGTGAGGCTGCCGGGGTTCTGTCGTGGATCCCAAGAGTCAGCGGCGGTGCTAGCGGCGGTGCCGGTTGGTGGTGGCTGGGAGTCGTCAACAACCTGTTCAAGATTTGTCTCGGTGAGTTCGTCCTTGGAGGGTGGAAGGGCAACTTCGGGCTCAATCACGACCTCGACAGGGGCAGCAATTTCGGCGACGGGAGTGCTTTCTGTCTCGGGTTCGGCGGCGACAGGCTCAGGTTCGGATTCGGGTTCAGCTGGTTCGACGGTGGGTTCAGATTCAACGGGTTCGGGGGTGGCCTTGGGTATGGGGGCCTCCTTTGGCTTGGGAGGGGGAGCCTTAGGAACAGTCGATTGTCGGAGCATGCTCGCCCAAGTCTTGGCTGGAGGAGCGGCGGGTTTGGGGGGTTCAGCAACGGCGGGGGGAGCGGCCGTCTCAACAACTGTCTCCTTCTCCTCGGTGACATCGACCTTGGGCTTTTCATTACCCCAAGCAGATGACTCCTCCGTAGGGATGGACAATTCCTGGTTTTCCTTGTTTCGGGCGCCATTGGTGGGGGGAGCCTGACCAGGTCGACCTCGAGTGCTGCGGCCACCTCGCTCTGTGGCCCGGCCTCGGCCTCGGCCTCCCTCTGAGACGGCGCGACCACCGCGGGCGGTTCGGGGGGCGGTGGATGATGCATCGGTGCTCGAGGGCGCAGGAATTTGGTCCTTGGCCTTTGCGCGGGACGTCTTCTTGGGCTTGGAAACCTCACCCCATTGAGAGATTGAGCCTGAAAAAACGCATGTTAGCAGGTGGACAATGCAGTACGAGGGCGCAAAAGCAAATAGTGCACAGGCGGCTTGCTAGGCAGTGTCGTGTGCAGCGTTTGTGCATTTGCCATTCGCCATTTGCCAGTGTACCAGCGTGGCAGCTTGCGGTGTGTGCTATGCAGGGGAAAAAGGCCACACGTACCCTCAGCGATGCGAGTGACAGCCTCGTTCTCGTCGCCGTTGGTCTCCTGGAGAGCAAAGAGAACGTCGACCTCGGACCAGTCAGGGAACATCTCGCGGATCACAGACGTCTTGTCGCCGTATTGCTTTCGAAGCTCGCCAAAGTCGCCGCCTTCGTCGTCGAATGCACCGAGGGACTCATCGCCCTTGTGCTCGGGCTTGTCGCCATTGGTTCTGCGGCCGCCTCGACCGGCGAAACCGCCTCTACCACCGCGGCCAGAGCCTCTGCCGCGCGAGGCGGACGGCCGTGAGGTCGCGTCGGACATGGGGGGATTTGGGTGTGGTTGTGAGAGCTGTGCTCGAGAAGAAGGGAAGAAAACAGGGTTGGCCCGTCAGCTGTCCTCTGCGGGAGCAACAGGCAGGAGGGAGAAAAATGGTCGACAGGGACCGAATGGTGGATCGACAGATGGGGCGTCGATGAAGGAGAGGCCAGATGATGGAGGAGAGTTGGATGGTGCTAGGTAAAGGGAGGAGAAAGAGGCACGAGGTTTTCCCCAGAAGCAGAAGAAGGGTTCAGGTTACGAAGGTTTTGCTTTAGCGGCTGGTGACGCCCCAAGCCCCTTGGTACCGCCGACCGCGTCGGCACAGGCGAGGCCAGTGGCCAGTGGGCCAGTGGGCATGCCGCAAACAGATCGCCCACAGAAGGCGTACTTCAGTGAATCGCCCAGCAGCCGCAGCCGCAGCACCTCCACCACTCCAGGCGCAAGTTATCGGGAGGTACTGTACTTTGAGCACTGGGCACGCAGCACACAGGGCACCCCAGCTGCACCCTGCCGTGTCAGGTACTTTCCCGTCAGGTGGCGCAACGGGGTGGCCGCATGTATCTGGACAACCCGGACTTCTCCAGCCTGGTACTTGGCCTTTGCCCTGACAACACGCAGTGGCCGTGTGTTACTCTTGGTCGAACCAAGGGTACCACCCTCGCAGCCCTCTTGTACAGCCCTCCCTCACTGCTGTGCTTTCTTCTTTCTCATCCTGAACCATTGCAGCGCCAGTACCAGTACCTCCGCACTAATGACATCCTAGGACAATCGCCAGTCGCTGCAGCGGCCGCCCTCCAAGCCCACGCGAGCACGCAAGAAAATGGGGGACGGGGCTCGCAACGCACGGAGAGCATTGCGGAGGAACATGCGAATACAACACAGACGACTACGACCATCCTTGACAGGGCACACGAACAGGGGAGCCAAGTCGCAGCTAGTACTATGATGCTAGGAGAAGACAATGACGCACCGTCGACTGACTGCGGACTGGACTGACTGGACTTGACAGCACAAGACTGGACAGAAGGGGTAACCCAAACTGATCATGGGCACGCTCCCGGTCAGTCAACTAATACAGGACACGCGTAGGAAAATACAGGCCTCCAGCTTGGTGCGAGGTGTGAGGAGGAGCTTGCCCTCAGTCACGCGTCAGCGTCAAGTCGCCGACGGCCCTTCGCTTCGCAGCTTGCTCTGCTCCTCGCATTGGTGCATCGCATGCATTGGTGCCAGTCGCTGGCCGAGGCACCGCAAGGCCCCCAAAAGGCATCGAATATCTCCGCTCGTTGCGCCTGGCTGGCTGCACTTGTTGCCTGCTACGTACCTTACGTTTCGACATAGTCCCATGTACATAATAGGGCCTCCTTGCCTCCTTGCTTCCCAGGTACAGAGCACGTATCACGACGGCTGCTTGCGCTTTCAAGCCTGTTCAAGCCTCCTCCAATGCATGCAGCTGTCCCCAGTCGCAAAGTACAGGTACTTCCCTCAGCGGCCTCTCCGCGCCTGTCGCGCTGGATCTAGATGTCTCGGCGAGTTTCGGTACCTTGATTGCGACCCAATTTTGGGGCCAAGGGGCTGCATTAACCGTTACTGGCCAAGCGTTGCCCCACCCAAGCTCCATGCCTCCAGTGCCTGTTCCCAGCGCATCCATCTCATCTGATCGCTTCTGGTACGTACCTCCAGACAGACCTTGTAATACCTTGGTACGTACTGTGCCGCGGGGCACCGCAACCTGGGGCTCTTTCGGTGCTGTCCGTGTCACATGATGCGCCACTCGGTCCCACCTGTAGCCTGCGACGGCTCGTCCCACGATGGCATCATGATACACATCAGGTCAACCGTCACCGTCTCACCACGCGCCCCTCCTCGGTCATCCACGTGAATCCTAAGCTGCAAGTTGCTTCACAACCACACTACCTACTTGGGCAGGGTCTGCCGCTGGTAGCGCTTCCCCTTTCTCCAATTGCCCCCGTCCAACATGTTTTCCACCAAGGCGACCCAGTCGCTGAAGAACCTCTTCGCATCCTACCACGAACCCCTCCCCCTCTCAAAACAGCAATCTCAAAAACTACTCGATGGCCTCAAGACTTCCTTCCGGAAGCAACTCGATCACGAATATGGCCAGGCCTCCGCCGACACCCCGACCGCCTCGTCCAAATCCCCCGAAGTCAGCCCTCCGATCCGACAGTCCGCCACCAATCGCCACCTAAAGGACATCCTCTCCAATCCTTTGTTCAGCTACAATAAGGACGTCAACTCGACTTTCCCTTCCACTCTGGCACCCCCGAAGCGTGACCCCATGGAGGTGTTCGACCATGCCGTAGCCAGAGGAATGATGACGCCCAAAGCCGCAATTGGCTGCATGGTCGCCAAATCCAAGCAGCTCCATGCTCTGGAGTCAAGCGGCAGTGCCTTTATCTCATCAGGGACCGCATCTCGAGTTGTCCGATGGCTGCGGTCTTCCGGTTCGGAGCAAGATTTGCGCTTCCTGGACAACCAGACTTTTGTTCGGACATTTGCTCCATTCCTAGTCGCCGAGGGCATGGAAGAGATCGCTTGGGAATGGCTCGTCCGGACCGTCAATGGGCCGGGGAACCTTTCTAACGAAAAGCGTCTCAAGAGGGCGTCCAATCTACTAGCAGAGGTTGTGCGAACCAAATGCCAGCCTCAATACGGCAACCTAGATTCGGGAATCTCAACAATGATTCAAGCCCAGGAACTGTTCCGGAAGAGCCCTCTGCTCTCTGATCTGCTAGTCCTCTCGTGGAGGTCGGTGTCCTGGTTCTCTACCGTCGAGGCATACAGCCGAGCCGCGCCATCCGAAGAGCTCTTTGATGCTCACATGGCCACGGCCGACCGCCTACCCCAGCCCTTCCTCATGGAGCGGGCTCACCTGCACTTGTACCATCCAACGCACCCCGATCACGTCCCAGCACTCCAATTCTTCCGAGATAAGGAGAAGCTTCGACATTTGGTCCATGCCATCGGTCCCAAGAAGTCCAAGCCTGACAAGCTAAGCGTCGTCTCGTGGCTCGCGTTCCTCGGGCATGATACTGTCAACCATCTCACGCAGTCCGGCAGAACACAGGAGGCTCAGGGAGTTACAGACTTACTTCAGGCGGAAGTGGCAAACCTCTTCAATGCCAAACTAGAGCCGGCTTGATCACGTCTGGGAATGGTCTCAATTTTTGCATCATGGAAGATGAGGTTGTTCGGGCACTGGGGCCGAGGACTCGTCTTTCCGTCAACTCAAATGGTGTCTCATTCAAATGATGAGACATCATTCACCAACTCACCTCCCGTACGACCCCAATTTAAGTCCAGTCGCCACCTGGTTGATTTCAGGAGAGTCAAGGTCCGAGAAGAATGCCAGGAAGGCATGCATACAGGATGAGCATACAAGCTCCTGGCCAAATCGTATAGGAAGGGGAGGAGAGGAAGCTTGTACATAAACACTACTACCCCATATATTTCGAAGATATCCGGGATCAAGGGTGCATGGTATGCCCCTGAAACCACCACATAGAACACTGACCAGCGCCCCGTATAAGGGCAGACATGGGAAGAAATCACAACACCTTTTTTTGAAGAACTCTAACGAAAGACTCTGCTATGCTACGTAGTGGTATTATCTAATTCGGCAACCACCTTTTTTAGTCGGACTCGCTTTCCACAGGGTCCGAGAAGCCCTGGAACTCCTCCTCGGACTCATCATCCTTAGGCGCAGCCCCCTCGCCGTTGCTTGCATCTTCCTCCTCGGACTCGTCGTCATCTTGCTCCTCGACATCAAAGGCGCCCGAGATGTCCCAACGATCGCCCTTGGCATTCTTGCTGACGTACTTGACGAACTTGAGGGTGCCGCTGTCGCGAAGGACAATGGTCAGCTTGTTCCAGGCGGCGGCCTGGTAGAAGAGGATGTTGTCGTCGTCGCCGCCGGTCTTGTAGATGGCGGCATCATCGTTGGCGTCGTCTTCGCCGGCCATGAAGACCTCATGGCCGCCGACCTCCTCGGTCTCCTCGGGGGGTTGCTCCTCCTCTTCCTCCTCGACCTCGACGGCCTTGCCCTTGCCCTTGTTCTTGCCCTTTCCGTTAGCCTTGGCCTTGGCCTTGGCGTCCTTCTTCTTGGATTTGAGTTTGGGCTCTTCCTCCTCCTCTTCCTGTGCCTCATCGCCCCAGCCAGACGTGGGGGTGAAGCCGAGGTTGAGTTCCAGGCGGGCCTTGCCCTCTTGGCCGGTGGCAAGAGTGTAGTCCATGCCGCGGCGGAAGCGTCGGGCGAGGAGGTCAGAAGTCTCGACGGTGCACTTGGTGGCTATTTGGAGCCACTGGCGGAACTGGCGACTGGGCAGGAAAATGTCCAACAGCTCGGTGATGGGCGACTCCTCTTGAGAGGTGCGGAGCTGATCAGGGCCGCTGGGTTGCTGGTAGAGGTAGCGGTACTTGTGAGGGGGCTTGGCAACTCTCCACGCCGAAGTCTTCTCGATGACGGCGGTGTCCTCCGGGGCAGGCTTCTTTTCTTCAGCCTCAACATACTCTCTCAGTCTCTTGGAGAACTTCCTGGATAGAAGATCCGGCAGGGTGATGCTGTATTCTTGGTCGAAGTGGTCTGAGACGCGCTCCAGAGTATCCGGAGTTAAATAAGTGGGCGCCATGTACTTGAGCAGGAACTCAAGATCAGACTCGTCAAAGCCCTCATCGTACTCTTGGGGGTTGTCGACCTTGACGACCTGGGGCTGGGGCATGTCGTACTGGGCAGGGTTGCCCTGAAGCTGCATCAGGCCGCTATTCTTAGCATTCCGCTCTTCCTCGCCCTTGATGTAGCCTTCCTCGCCGATCTGGGGGATGTGGAACCATCCGCTGATGGCCATGCGAACTCGGCCGCCCTGCTTCTCAAGCTCCGCCTTGGTCTTGGCGTGGTAGACCTCCTCGACGTCGTGGAAGCTCTCGCCAGGCTGGACAGCGAAGAAGCTCAGCTGGTTCCAGGCCGGAGGGATGACCTTGGTGACGTCGGGCAGGGGCGTCTTTGCGACATCGCCGTTCTTATCCTCGAGCTCCTGGACGGGGAACAGGCGAAGAGCGCCTCCCCACTCAGGCTGCCAAGGCGTGTCGGGATCGACGAGGTAGAGGATGTAGCTGACACGGCGGCTGCCGATGACGTCGTCGTGGCAGAGCAGGTAGCAGCCGGGGGTGTAAATGTTGATGGCGAGATCGGTCTTGCGAGCGCTCAAGGGACCGCAGTCGGTGATGTGGGAGACGTAGTTGCGGAAGGCCTCAGAGTAGATGCCGTCGCGGAGCCTCAGCAGCGAGGGCAGCTTGGAGAGGGACTCGTCATCGAGGCCGTCGAGGTTGGCAAGGTCGCCGGACTGGTGGATCTTGTAGATGTCGGTCTCCTTGGGGGTGAAGGAGACGTTGGCCTTGATCTCGTCGCGCACGGCTCGCAGGAGGGAATCGTCGATGAGGCCGTTGATGACGGCGTGCTTGTAGGGGGCAGACTTGGCGTACTGGTCGGTGTACGAGTCGAGGACGTCCTGATCAAAGAGCCCGGCACGGAATCGCTTTTTGGCCTCGGCGGCGCTCAGAGCTAGAGGTCAAGGAAACTTGTAAGCGGGAGCTCGACGGCGAAGGCGAGCCTCGGCGCGGGGGAGAGGGATTGGGGAGTGCGTACAGGGCTTGGACCTCTTCTTGACGGCCGCTTTGGCGTCAATCCTGCTTTCTGCCTTTCTCTTCATGGTGGAGGCCGCAATTGATGTCGGTGAGAGAGCAGCGCTGGCGGGAGCGGGTTGGGAGGGAAAAGTGCGAGGCGCGAAGCGGAGCGAAGGTGGGCTGACGTCGCCAATCTATAAAATTTCTGGCTCCGAAATCGACCCATCCGATGGCGGTTGGGACCCCCAGTACCTTGTCTGTCGGACGAGGGAAACCCTCCCGCCCTGCAACGCCTGGCGCACATTATTTATTTATTTTTGCCGTTATTTCCCTCCTCTTCTTCTTCGTCCAGGCGGCCAATAGCGGTCGGTGAATGATGAGTATTGGTTGTGTTGCAGCAGGCTGGCACGCGCTCGCTGGAGAAGGGTGGTGACATTGGCATCCGTTTAAGCCGATGCCTCCCTCAGCGCCGCGTAGCAGTCCAGCGCAGCCCTCTTCTTCAAGTCTACACTATTTATGCACGTAGACGCCTGGGCGACATTGGCTAAAACACGGCTTTTCGAGCTTCCCGCCAGTCTGGCTTTGAAACATGGAAGCGCAAGCGGTTGCGGATGCAGCTGGATTGGTCTCCTTAGACCTGCAGAGAGATAGCCTCGCTGTTGCAGTCCGTGCCTCTTGGCTGCGGAAATGCGGCGAGATCTAAGCATCAACCTACCTTATCCAAGCGCGTAAGCCATGATATTTTTAGAAGAGGGTTACTATTCGCACGCGCCCATTGTTATTTGCACAGGTTAAATAGGCGACTTCAGGATGGGTGCGTCATCTTATGATGTATCTCCCCCGGTTTACGTGTGCGAGTAAGTCTCGATGTTAGCGATTACAAGGATACCTATAAATTGTCGGAGAATAAATACAAGAACGGTTGTTTTATCTTGTTTTTATATTCTACTTGAGGAAAGATATCAATTTTAATAGTCAAGTTACAAGGTGATTCCTGCAGGCAAATGCCATTGAGTTTGCGTGCGGATAGTAATGCTCCTTCAGCATAGCTATCCCAAAAACCAACTGGTGGGATTTTATCGCCTAAGAAACAAGCCAATAGTGCATCATCTCAATTTTCACATTGTCATAGCTCATATCACCATTCAACTCCCAGTCTATATATCTTCCCAACTAAATACGCCATATCTACACCTAAATCCTGGCCTTGCGCTCATCCACTGACTTCCGCAGCAGAGCGATAACCTCAGAGGGGTCCTTTGCTCCAAAGACAGCGCTGCCTGCCACAATAACGTTGGCTCCAGCATCGGCAGCTTGGTCAATGGTGCCAGGTCCCAGTCCACCATCCACCTCGATGTTCAGTTCGGGGTACTTTTCTCGCAGGGCCTGCACCTTGGGCAGCTCCGAGGCCATAAACTTCTGGCCACCGAATCCGGGGTAGACCGTCATGATCAGAACCATCTATTACGGCATGTTAGCGCTCATATTCTCGTGTTTTGGTCGTGGATCCATCATCCTGCGGGTTGCCTTACATCTGGCCGTTCCTTATCCTCGCTGGTCTCCAAAATATCCCACAGAACATCGACAGAGGTATCGGGCTTGATCGCAATGCCGGCGAGAAGGCCTTGGTCGTGAATGTATCGGATCAGAGCCTTGGGGTTCGTCTTCTCGTCGGTCGTGTCCTCAGGGTTCTCAGCAGCGCTGGAGAAGGCAGCCTCATAGTGGAAGCAGTAGAGGTCACAGCCAGCCTTCTTGAACTCCTTGACCCATTTCTTGGGCTGTGTGTCGTTTGTCAGCCCTCGTCCCACTCAACGACCCCCATGCCCACGTCATGGCCAGAGGGATTTACCTCTGCAATCATCATGTGGCAGTCGAAGGTGCCGCGTCCGTGGTTCTCCTGGGGCTTCTCGACATGGCCGCGGATCTTGGCAACGACCGGGGACCGAAGGTGATGTTGGGAACAAAATGACCGTCCCTGTGTGTCGACGAGTATCGGTGAGCATCACCCCATCAGCATTGACTGGAAACAAACATGCCACTTACATGATGTCGACGTGCAACCAGTCGGCGCCCTGCTCAATGGTGCGAGCGCAGTCATGGCCGAGGTTGCCGAAGTCGGCCGACAGAATGGAGGGGGCGATGATGGTTTGGGGAGCCATGGTGAGGACGCGAAGAACCTGGTGAGGGGTGATCAGGCGAGTGATGATGCGAAGAGAGAGTTACGTCGGCGACTTCATGGCCCAGAAACTGCGAAAGTAGTGGGGTTTGGTCGGTGACGTTGGCGGGGTTCTTTTTTGCGGGCGCGGTGTATGGCCCGGGCCATGTTGGGATGGAGACCCAATTGGCGGGTGGAGCCGTCTTGGCCAGGTGCCTTTCCCCGGCAAGAATACCGTCGACTTTAATTTAGCCTCTTGCTTAAATGCCTGGAGAACTCTGGGGTTACATCTCATCATTCTTCGGACGTTGGGATGGTCTTGTGGGATATGTTGTTCTTGTTGGCTTTCCTTGCAAGATTTCCGAGGTGTAAAGCCAAGGTATCCCGACCAAGATGTCGTCACAGTCGCCCCGCCCAATCCCAAGCTCAAATTCAACTACACGGATCTGATGCATTTAAAAACAACGCCGGTTTCATAAGTAACAGGTAGTTTTGCAGCAACTATGGTAGAATGTACAGATATTAGACACTACACTTGCCAGTACAGCTCAGAATGGAATCTCAGTTACGCCACTCCCAGCGTCCCCCCAGCACACCTTTGGCCTTTCATCCCCAAGACCATCCATCAGATGACTTCCATCACATGCCTTCGAGACTGAACAGCCATTAATCCATCCCAATCCGACACTGATGTCCTGTCTCCGTTACATCCCGCCTACAGAGCCGCGAGCATAGCGACAATGGCACCGAGAAGGCCACCCGCGCTGCTCAGGCCAGCCGCCGCGGCGGTCGAGCTGGTTGATGTGCTGTCGCTGCTGGTTGTCGTCGAGCCAGTAGCTGAAGCCGCCGACGCGGTCGAGGAAGAGGCAGCCTTGCCCGTCGCTGTGCCTGATGCGCTCTCGCTCGCTACCCCGGTGGCACTAGCACTGGCGGTGCCGGAGGAGGTGCTCTTGCAGACGACCTCGTCCGGAACGGTCACCTTGGCGGCCGAGCAGATCTGCTGGGCATACTTGACGGCGGCAGCCTTGCCAGTGGCATCGCACTGGCCCTCAAGACAGCAGGCGATGCCACTTAGGAAGTCGGCGTTGCTGCAGATGCACTTGACGTCGATCGCACTGCAGCCGGCAATACCATCACCGGTGGTGTACTTGTTGATGCACGAAGTCTAGGCGGATGATACCAATTAGCCATTTTCGCCCATCAAATCTCTCCCGTAGAGATTGCGAAATCAGTAGCAGGAAACCGGCAGCACACAACCAGAACACGAAAGGGAGCGCGGAGAGTCAGCTTACCGCACAGTCGGGAATCTTGCCAGCTTGGGCGGCGGCCAGGCCAGCGACCAGGGCGAGGGAGAGGATGGATGACTTCATCGTGGAGGCGTTCTTGCGACAGCAGCAATTGCGACAAGAAAGGGAGAAACAGATGGAGTCTGAGATTATGAGCAGGGCGAGGTTTTAATTACTGTTATGAATTAACTTCAGCGCGGGTGCGTGAGACTTGTCAGCAGACGGCCTAGCAAGCCTAGGTCGGTAGTAGCTTTCGCGAGGGGAGCTAGAACGGAGCTCCGGCAAGCTTCTGGGCGCCGCAAGCAGCCCAAGGCCACGGCGCAGCACCCCGGAAACGCCCCTAGAAGCCATCCACCAACCCACCAGGATTCGCCCGTCACACTATCCGAAGCCAAACCCGCGCCATCACTTCTGCCGTGGACCAATCGACGCCGCTCCACGCCCACTCCCTTGCAGCCTCCGGCTCTTTGCTTGGGCGTTTGCTTGGGCGTTCCGCTTGGACGCTTTCCTGGTTACGAAGGAACCAGACAACGACGGCCCGAAGATCCACGCCATCCGAGCGCCTGGGCCTGGGACATCCGCAATGGAGAGAGAGCCAAAAACGACATTTACCCGCCTGAATCAGTGCCCGGGTTTGCAGCTTAGGTTTACCCCCCGAGCGTCAATGTTGCAGACCGGACTGTTTCAATAGAAGTTAGCTACCCTATTCTGTCTAGTCTCACCGTCCGGCCCGGGTCTCGGTATCATGTCGCTCCCGCGTTCGTGGACGGCAGGTGGCACATCCAAGACGGCATAGGACTGAGAGAACGGATGAAACCATGTCTGAGAGCGTTGTGTCATACAAAGTACGGACCAAGATTCCCGGGCCTGGATCCATTTGAGACAGCCAGCTTCCGACACCAGCCAGTCCCTGTTCCCGTAGCCGTCAATAACAGCCGTCTCATATTCAATAGCCAGGATGGCATTTCTATTCATTCGTAAATAGGGTACCAATAGAGGTCGTCTCGACGCCACATCTGACACGTTACAGTCGCAAGGGCCATGTTTCTGTACAGCCGCGTCGGTGCTAGCTCTCCATTGCTTCTGTCACCCCATGCCTACAAGAAGCCAAAGAGCCAAGACTTGCACGGGGTACATGGCTCTACCTGCCAGCATGCAAAACCGATACCCGATGCAAGACAAGTCGCTTCAACCAAGTCTGCGTTCTCACCATCAGTGGCTCTCATCATCCTACACCCTCTTTCCCTGCTTGATAAGTTCCGACACCTTTGGAGGCAGCACGAGAGCACTCCGGTCGTTTCTGCGGTAAAAGTCCACCAGTGACACCGCTGTCTTCTCGGGTAGGTCTTCGTGAATGAAATGACCGGCCTCCGGGAAGACCTGCAGGGCGTATTTCCCTGTGTTCATATGTGTAAGCCGCCAGGATTCAATATTGAGAAGGTTCACATTCCATACCTTGCATTTGGCCAATCGTCAATTCGGTATCAAGCCGATCAGTTCCAGCGAGCAGGAGTAGCTTTCCTCCTCTCGCCCCCAGGAATTTCTTACTCAACCCCACAAACCAGCCCTCCCAGAAAGGTTGCGTCGCCCCCAGGTTAGTCCGCCATCTCCAAGGCCGCGTCGGGTCCACGTTTGCGTTAAACACCAACAGCGCTGGGACCGATGTCCGAGCAGAAATCGAGTTGCGGATCGTCCGCGATCGGATATGCCAGTCGATTCCAGCCTGTAGTGTGGCGAAGCCCACGGGCCGGGTGGAAAGATATGTGTGCATGCTTTGTAGGGCATCAATAGCAGAACCCTCGACCACGTCGAGCACAGTGTAGCCCAAGAGAGATGCCCCCAGCTTGCCTGTCTTAGCCAGGTCGGTAATGACAGCTCCGCCCAGAGAGTGACCCACGAGAACTATCGAGGGTAGCTCTTTCCAGTTCATTTCCGCCTTCGTCAGTTGGATCACAGAATACAGATCTGAAGATAATGTGCCGAGTCCAAGGTCTAACTCCTCGTCATCTGGGGAAACAGTTGAGCCATGGCCTCGGCAGTCAATGGCTAGAATGCCTGCCGAGGACAGGCGTTTCCGGATTTCGCTACCAACCACAGCAAAAGACAGTCCCGAGGATCCCGCTCCGTGATGCATCACAAACAATGGTCCCTTATCCACCGGCGATGTGAGATATGCATGATAGACCACTGCGGGGTCGGTTTCCGACCTCAGCGTCAACTCTCGTTCAAAGTAGGTTGTCCATGGGATTTGCTCTAGGGTCCTGCCTCGGGAAAATCTGCCTCCCGTCAGTTTGACCCAGCTTCATATGGCGAAATAGCCTACCCTTGGGGTCTGGCAAACAGTTTCTGGTTCGGCGACGGGATAACTGTGCCAGTTGACGACATGGACGACGCCGACGAGGCTGAGGAGGAATCGTCATCCACCGGCTCCGGCAACTCGGAAATCTGATCAGTCTCCATTTCCTCGTCCATCTCGTTAAACATGTCGTTCGGGATGCCCATCTTGGCCTTGGCCCAGGCTCGTTGAAGGTCGCTCATGGCGTATCATGGGTTGAAAGGCGGAACGGAGGGGAGAGATCAGCCATCCGCCATGCGTGATAGCAGGCTGGTTGCGGCGTCGACTCGCAAGGCGCTACCTTCGTGCAAAGATTGGGGATGGGCAAGAAGACCAGCCTTCCTTCACCTCATCTGCAGTTTCTTCCCGCGCTCTCTGAAGTTGCAACTGCTGGTGGTGAAGTTGGGCCTCAGACTCGCGCCAGTCAGCCGACAAATCCATTGGTGGCAAGGAATGGGGCACACAGTGTTTTACACGGTGGGGTATTTGGACACTGTGCGAGACCACCCATTTCGCGTGGTCTTGACAGTGCGCATCTTGTCCTCCCGCAACCCACGACGTCGTTGGGGACAGGATGAGTTTGGGTTTTCTATGGATCAAATCTATCAAAGGCGGGCGAAGTGTTAGTTTCGCTAACCTCGTGGGATGGCGCGTGCTTGTCGCATATTGTGGCGTTGTCATTGTTAACCACCGCATCGTTACGCGACGTCATCGGGCGCATTAGCAACAGGTGGGAAGAATGCCTGTCCACTGTGACCTCACAACTCCTCTCCTCGACTAGGTTTGGGATTTCAGCTCCATGTTTGCTCATTCGATTCTAATTGCGACTGCTAGAACGATATTGGAGTCTCTCATTCACTGAGGATCCCGTATGCCAGTGTCGGCCCAGCCAAATCTCGCATTGATATTGTAGATAATCATCACTTGATATAATTCCTAGGTTTTACTTGTAGATTTTCAGGATTCATTGTCCACCCAAAGAAGATGTGGAATTATAGCGTTGTTAGCATGGGTGATGTCTAACAATGCAGGCAGCATACTGGCAGATAAGCACAATCACGGCGACAGTTCACAAATAACCAAGTTCATGGCCTTTGTTTTGATACATCAGGTTACTACATACATCACTATTCGAGAAATATAGAAAAGTTCCATGGTGACTATTGGTTGGTTTCATCTCCGCGGTAATGGTATAGTATTTCAGATATACCCTACCCTATATCACACACACATTACATTAATTTCTCAACCCTCCCTAAGACTCGTGGCTTGTAGTACAGAGTGAATTTTCTCCGGTTATCAATGTGTGATGTTTCATTCGGCTATGTGACGTCTCTGCATTATTCATGTGCTTGGTCAACATAACCGAGGGGCGGTGTCGGTGTAGCCAAAAGAAAACAACTCGTACGTTATTGCGGCCCAAAAACCTCAACACGAATTGTTTTAGCTTCCATGGCACAATACATGCACACTCACAGACTAATGAGCGGTGGCGTCGCCAGTAAAGGGATCCTGGTCTTCAGGCAACCTCTGGTGCAGTCCATCTGTACCTGCATATCCCGGCACGACTTCCCCGAGGACGGCGCAAGACAAGGGCAGTGCTAGTATGGCATTATCTGAATTCCCATTCGAGAAGGAAGTAAAGTTGGCTTGGCAATTTGGCCTTAGACAATCATGTAAGGATTGGTCAGAACTGAGGATGGCCTATGAGGGTAGAGAGATGGCTAGAGGTCTAACCGCAGGCTGCATGACATGGAGGGCTGAGACTAGAGATGAGACGGTGAGGTTAGTTGCGGCGACAGTGACACATCCTCGCGCGCAAACGACTGTTCTGTCTCGCTCAATGCTGCAACCATGATGTAACGAAACAATACAGATATCCCCTCTCGACCCCCCTCGACCCCCCCCTAGTCTAGATGGTCTGGATCCTTAGGCGTGGGGGACATGGGTTCCCAATAGGTGGGGGGGGCAATTTTGGAGTCGATGCCGAGTTTGGAGAAGATCGCCCACTTGATGGTAGCTGAAGTTGAGGACTAGTGGAAAGCAGCAGAGGATTGACGAAGACGACGATGCCGGCTGTGCGGGAAAGATTATGGGTTGCGGGGCCGGTCCTAGCAACTCACCCTGGATGCACGAATTACGTCGGAGTGTTCATTGAACGAGTTGAGATGCAAGTGACCTGTAGAAAATGACAAAGCTTGACCTGTCTTAGGTGCGGATGGAGACAAGCCTGGAAAGGTCTAAGGGTCTCTCGGAAATTTTACAGGGACAACCCAGGTTCATTGTTCACGGTCAGAGATCCAATTCCGATCCAGGCGTGGCGTCACCCACGATGCAGCCATGGCTGCATGCACCTCCAAAGAACCCACTGTGGCAGGGCCGCGGCCAGTCCTCGCGTCCTGCAATAGCGATGTCATCGACCTTCAATGCGAGATGGCACCCCTGCTTGACCGCCGGTTGTTGCGAGACCAGGAGGGGAGCTAACACATCAAGTGCGGCAGGGCCGGCCGCTTGTGTAGGATTGAGCATGTTGCTCGCAGAAAGAAGCAAAGACACTGCAATCGATCGTCACCCTAAGTGGCAGACTGGGCTCCAAGACAGAAGAGAACTTAGCACCCGCAAACGCGAACGGGTAAAGGGTTAGCGAGGACCGTGGCTCGAGTTGAACACACAAAAAACCCGCCATTTCGACGCAGCTAGTGCTATATCGACGACGAGATCGGACACTAGTCTAGCGCCGCTCAAGGTTTTGACACTACAGAATATGGCCTGATGTTCAAGTGAGCAAGTGTTTTAGGAGAGAGCAGACTCATGATTGAGAGAGAGTGTCAAACAACGTTGCAATGCTCTTACTGTGGATGGATGTACGTACATGTTTGGGGTTAGGGGAGGGGTCTTGGTAACACAGATCACAATCGGCCAGATTAGCCATTTTGGACAAAGCCGAGGACCCTGGAGCAATCGGAGGTTCCGAGAGCTGCGAGTCGATCCTCACCCCGTCTGTTTCTGTTCGACGGAGGAAATCCACTCGAACTGGTGGGCCCGCGAAACATTCAGTGGATCGGCCCTTGCCGAAGACAAGGGCCGGTGGGGTGCGGTTGTTGAAAGGCGGCCCCGCAAATGTCGTGGCTGAAGAGGCGGCCAGCTTTGGCCCATTCTCATTGCCTGGCGGCAATTTCTTTTGATATTTGGCGATGGGATTTAAATGACTCGCTTTGCGAAAACGAGAAGAGATGCCCGAGTGCTAATACGGCGGGGAGTGTGACGTGGGCGTAGAGTGTGGATAACTGGGTGTCTCACTGAGAAAAAAAAATAGACACTCTTGGCAAACAGGTCGCCGAATAACCGCGCCGCAGCACCGTGGCCGTGGCCAGACTGATTATTTGAGGCGATTTCGCTCTCTGGATGTAATTCGCCCTGTGTGATCCCATCTGCCGGGTGCTGCGAAAACATCGCCTTGTGAATGCCTTGAGACTGTCGAAGGTATCTAGACGGGCTGGCTCGTGGCGCGCTCGTTGAGTTGTCCTGGCTCTTGGCGACGACCTGAGTAATGGAAGTTGAAGAGGGAAGAAGACATGCAATCCTCAATTGTCTTGCCAGAGGATCTGGAGCGAGTTGGCACTCTCTCATTTCGGTGACCGTGTGTTCAGATTGGCGCATGGGGAAGAAACGGGGATGGATGGAGAACCGATGAACGCATTTCAATGACATGACCAATATCCTGATCACACAACGGTTTGTGACGGTAACTGGTATGACTCGCCCAATTATGACGTCTCTCGGTATTATCCTCGGAGTCGCTGCTGCGCATTGTGAGTGGCTTGAGTTTGTAAGAGGGAGATAGAGATCGTCGATGACCAGTGTGCTGAGAGCTACTGTTCCAGTGTACCTCGTGGCTAGCCCGTACTCCGTAAGCTGGGGCAGGTTGGGCACGCTGGAGAGACTTAACGTGACAGAACGGCATTATTCTGTAGGGGGACATGCCGGGACATTCTCAGAGCTGAAGGCGACCTAATGCAACTCGTAGCGGAGACGGATCGTGGAGGTTGTAGCGGGACAGGCCGGAGCTGGCGCACTGATGCATGCTGGAAGCCCAAAACGGCAGTCCCTTGGCGGCGAGGCACAGGCATGAGTTGAGGGGCCTCTATAGGGTGGCGGTGTTGGACTTGTGACATCAACGCGATTCAAGGGAGCCAAGATGGGAGGCCTGGCCCGGCGAGAGACGATAGAGGTTGAGGAGACACCCTGTGTAGCAAGACATGTCGTGATGCCGTCTTGGGGAGTCCCTAACGTGAGCCCCGCAAATCTTGAGTCCGCTGGGCTGGGGATTAGAGCCGTCAAGGGATTGACTGACAGCTAGAACGTGCATCACATCCCAGCCGCAGTCCTAAGGATCTCTCGTGGCAATGCACGAGCCTCTGCCTATCCATCGACCTGCGGAGAGATTGTTGTGCGCCCGCGGCCATAATTCTCCGCAGTACTGGAGTGAAAGGCGGCTTGATGGGGGTGAGAGCGTCGTGGGGCGTTGCCTGGGGGTTCTCATCATTCTTTCCAAGTAGGCCACCAGAGCGTCACCCGCCGACTCGCAGTCGTCCTGCCGAGCTGGCGGATCAGCTGGCCGGTTGACCGAGAATTCGCCACCAGGACTCAAATACAAGTACGTACCACACGGCGTGCGAGAGGACAAGATGACTTTGAGCTGGAGTTCCCACTCTGGTGCTCAACGAGGGTCTTTGGGGGGGGGTGCGGGCGTAGCGGCAATCTGGAAAGGTGGAAATCTCCTAAGTGGGGCCTCTTCTTTGGGAGCTCCCGAAGTGGAGCTAATAGCGCTCAGGGCATTACATGGCACGTGCGGCTGCGGGAGCTCGGTTTCCCGAAGGTCGGACCTATCTCTCTTGTGACGACTCCTGACCTCGCCAATAACGCCAATGGTAGCTCCTTTCTCTTCTCCCAGGCGCCAGTCGCGGCGGAGAATCATCGAACCCCAGACGCAGCTAGTTTGCCTGCCTTGCGAAGAGACTTGTGGAGAGACTTGCAGAGGGATTCACAGAGATTGACCGTGAGAAGCTGAATGAAGCACACCATTCTTGACACTGATTGGCATGCTGAAGAGTACACATGCTGGATGCTGATCCATTGGGACTCCTGCAGCCAGGGCGCCATTGTCCACATACCAAGGGCATCAACGTTGCATCCATCAGACATCCCGCAGGCCATCCGCTCCCGCTGGTGTCGTTGACAAGAGCACAGGGCCCGTTAATGCATGCCGCCCACCGATCGCGATCTCCAAGACCAGCCTCATCCTAGCAATGGAAACCGGGCATGTGGGGACCTCGTTCTCGGCCTGTCCATTTTGGCTGCACATCAATCTTGCCAACATGAACTGTGCGGCCTCCTTGGCCCATGACGTTGTGCAGCACCTTTGAGTCAACATCTGGCCGTCAGAGACAATGGTGGGACTCTCCGCATATCACCTCCCTTTCAGGGGTCCCTTGGAGTCCGGCTCCCCGTCTTCTCAGCCTCCAACGCCTCGTGGACTCCCCAGCCCGAGTACCTCATTGGCCTTGCACCTGACACACATGACACCTGTCTGAGTGGCACCTTGCCCGAGGTCGCAAGCATCGCCGGCCTGACGGCCATGCTGACGAGATGGCCAACTCAGCTGCGTGCACCAGGGAACCTAGACGAGGGCCCAACTGACGCACAGACGGGCCATTAATAGCCTCTCCGAACCCAATCTACTATGTACGATGAAATGAAGGGGCCTGGGGCACGCTACGCATGTCTATCTGTGCACTGGGTGCTTCCTGCTCCTCCCTTCTGCAGGCGAACCGGGATGTCTCTTCAGCAGTGAAATCGCTCAAGACCGAATATCGGCTACGTACTGACATGCCTCAGGCTTGTAGTAGTACACCATGTGCGATGTGCCTCTAAAACGTGAGGCGTGGGGTTTTAAGGTTTCTCAAGGGAAAAGGAGATTGAGGCTTGAGCCCTGTCCGGCCAGAATTCCACAACAATCAAAGAAGCCATTGGAAAAAGGAAAAAAAAAGTGGCGGCACCTTGCAGTAGCTGACCGACGACGTCGCGGCACACACAATGCAATGCTTGGGCCGCCCCGGTGTTGCTTTTTCCCACCAGTGGAGGCGGCGCTAGAATCTCGTCTCCTTTGATTGTTAAGCGGAGCTCAAATCACCTGGATGTAATGCTCGCGCCTACGGTTCAAAAGGAATGAGGAGGGAAGAGAGAACGGTGTGCTTGTTTGTACAATGCACGTTGTAGTCCTATCACAACACCAGGACGCCTTCTCCGACTGATGTGTGTGAAACAAGGTTTTACGGCCCGCACTTTGTCAAGATGCCTTTGAAAGACACTAGCCATCATGAGGAATTGCCCCGTTCAACAACCTTCTCGCTCCGTAAGTGGAAGCTTCCCCTGTTATCATCACCCGGCACTCTTGTAACTTATCTGGGGATCCCGATTGGGAGCTGCAGACTAGGCTCAGGAAATGGTTGGCCACTAGGATACTGCCCCTAGGTTGCACACACCCCTTTGCAGGCAAGTTACCGCCAAGGACATGCACCTGAGCCTGCTTGGACATGGGTGGAAATGGGTACTATGGCAGCAGACCATCGGCGCTGGTACTTCATGCGCCCATTGCAAAAAAAAAAAAAAAAAAAAAAAGGAAAAAGAAGAAGCCGATTTGTAGTCGGCGCATCCGAACGTGTTAGTGCCTGATGCATCTTGTACTGCTGTCATCATGCATACGTACATCGGGGAGTAGCATGTCTCCTACGAGGCCTCATGGAAGAATGGACACGAGCAAATTCTAAGATCCCGGCAGTGCACCATCCGGGGATTAAATCGAGAAATTCATTACCCGGCCTTAAAATTTTGGGAGGACTAACGCTCTTGGGTTACCTGGAGAGGACTCCAGGCGGGTAGCATGGTTTAGCTCCTGACGTGGCCCTTCTGCCCGTTGAGCTGATGGTCCTCCGTCGTTTCATCTTAGAAGTACATTTGTATTGACCAATTCGATAGAGGGCATTGGTCTTCAGCCTCGGCAATCTCTGGGGAGGCTTTGTTCTCGAGGAATCCGAGGGGACTAGCGTCAAGGTTGTCTGGTGACCCATCATTCCTCCTCAACGCCTCTGGAGTCTCACGGCTATTTTCCCACCCCCATACTTTCTTCTTCCCGGAGGTGGACTGCTATGCAGGTCTACCAGCCACATCTAATGCTCCGACTTAGGGAGCACCGCACACTTCCAATCGAGGAAGAAGGGATCTCCCATTGGAGATCGCTTGCCTTGTCTAGGCCACTTCAAGAACACCGGAAAAGAAAGGAAAGAAAATCGTCGATCTTTGGCTTCTTGATAGACGCCCAGGTCATCCGCCAACTGGCGGCAGCCGATATTACCAGTCGGTGGCGCCCAACGCCAACTCGCCGTCACCGTCCACTCGTTATCCACCTATTTTAGTCGTCAGTACTTAGCGGTGAATACCCACAGACCTGATCGTGCTGGCTGGTCGGTTGACCCTTGGAAATGTTCTGTCCATACCCCTCCCCTCCCCGGTCCGCAGGCTTAGTTGCCGCCCGCCATCGTTGACGGTGTACTATGTAAGCTCCTTGACTCGGGCTGGCGCTAGAAGTCGATCTCGCCAGGCACAGGGTTCAAATATGCATTGAGGGCCGCCTCGGCTGAATGGTCTTGCTGCAGCCATTTGTACTTGGTCCCAACCCTCACTCTTCCGTGAAAACTACATCTTCCCATCTCTTCCTCTCCTCTCCGAAACATACCGCAGGCAGCCGACCAGCGCATACCTCTCGCCACTGACTCCCGTTTTAGCTGGAGTGACGAAAGAGCCAGTCGAGTTGTCATTCGAACTCTCTACCGGGGTACCACTGCCACGAACAGCTCCTCACGTCGTCTCAATTGGCCCAGTGTCATCCGTCGCCCGCCTTTCTGTCTTGCATTCTGCGACCATAGGGCACAATTGCTTCTCTGGCTCTTGCATCGCCGACCAATACTGACGACCCATCTGCCATCTAATATGAAATCAGTGCTGGGTCAGGGACGCACTTTGTACTAGACGGGTCAGACTTTGCCACCCGGCGTCAAGTTGTGTCTGGCCATTCAACTCGTCCAGGGATTGACTCTCGACGTCCTGATTATCAAGCGACCTCAAAAGTGCAGCTGAATCCTCTTCTATGGCCATCACTGTTTCTCCATCTGTGATTTCAAAACACCGACTTTTAGGTACTGGAAATTCGTGGACGGACAACCTGCCACCAACAGGGCCCATGACCTCGATCATGTCGTACCAATATCCCCCGCCGCCTCTCGGTGCCGAGATGGACATGTCGCACCCAGCCTATGCTCCCACCTACCATACGCCTCAACCTCCTTCCTCGATTGGTATGACGAATATTTAGGACTCCTCCACGCATTGGGGGGATACCATGCTAACTTTGAAAAGGATCTTTCCCGACGCCAGGTGCCAGACCGCCACAATCATCAAGCTCTGAGCTGTACCATCAGCAATCTCTGCTAGGAATTGCGGCAGACAAAAAGAGAAACAAGCTCGGATATCATCGAACAACGGTTGCTTGCGGTACGTTTCGATTAGAGAAACCATCCCCGTGCACTATGCTGAAATGTCCTTCAAGGCCACTGTCGACGACGAAAGATCAGATGCGTTCCTGAGCCGAGTGACGGTCAAAATCGATGCGCCAACTGCATTCGCCTGAAGAAGGACTGTAATTATTATCCTGTCGACCAACCTCCGCCAGCCGAATCTCAAGGCAAACAGACACCAATGCCATCGAATGGACCGAAGGGACCATCGGCCTCATTGTCACCGGCAGCATCGAGCGGGAACCTCGCAGAGCTGTCAGCAAGCCAATCGTTCAGCCCCGTATCGCAACAGAGCTCAAACGTGCCACCCTCGACAATCAAGTCCAGTAGTACCGAGGTGTTCCCCCCTGACGCAAGAAGTGAGTTATCATTATCTTTTCGATAACGATAGACAGACACACTGACACGATCTGCGTCAAGCACCCTTGGGATCGTCCACAAATCGATCGTTCGACTTTGGAGGCCAACCGGGAGGAAACTGGAATTCGACAGATGCAAGCCGAAGCCCAGGTTCTAAACCGGCAGACTTGAATCAAACTTGGCGAGGATATCCTCCGGAATCTCCAATGAGTGCCCAGTACTCTCCATTCGGCCCTGGACCTCCATCAGCTACATGGACATCCGCAGACTCGGAACCAGGGTCTCGAGGAGACATGCCATGGGGAAATTACCCGCCACCTGTGCGCTCGATGTCTTATGGGGGCGAGTCCCTGGCAAGTCACCACCCCATACAATTCCCCCCGGGACACCAAGGTCGGCAATTTGACCGGAGGGCATCCACCCTTTCTGACGTATACACCTCGTCCATGGGAGTGGCAGCTCCGGGGCTAGAAACAAGCAGTGGCCCTGGCATGGAACCTCCAGGACCCATATCTGCGGGAGCGGCTCCCCCACCGGCATTTGGGGCATGGAATGAACCGCAACAGCCCGAACAGCACCCGGGTTATTCCTACCCGGCCTGGCCGGGCCAACCAATGCACGCCGAACCTGGACAACTTGGCGATAATGAACCTCCACCAGGTGCTTACTATGGCGCTAGATGATAACTTCGTCATGTTGGACTGTCGTTTGGCAATGCGATTGGACACGACGGTTATATCCACGGGCTGCCGGATATCAGTTCTCCTCCGATCCAAGGCATGATACTTGGCGAAACAATGATTCTGTCGATGGGAGTACTTGACGAGACGTCTGCCACGAACCCTTGGTCCCTCTTCTTACACTACGATTCATGTTATCAGGCCTCGTTGATCGAGGCCAATCATTTCCATAACTTGTTGAAAATGAGACTCCAGCGTCTTTCTCTGGAGAGAAGAAATTAATGCATAATCTTGAAATGACACATTAATGGGTACTCGAACCAGAGGGCGGCATATACCCGATAATTTTGTTTGGCACCTACCTCTTTCCTCGATCCCGTAACTGTGGCCCAAAAAGCCTAAAACGACTCGCCTGGGGACCAACTTGGTAGAAAAAGAAACCAAGAGCGTTACCGAGCGCTGGCTCCGCTATCGCCTTCACATCCGATCGATATTCTTCGTCGTTTGCCAACTGGGTCGCTGGCGACATACCCCCACGTTCCAGGAACCAAGACTGGATTTTGACCTTGGAAACCACTCGGGCTCTATATCAGTGGAGTGAGTGGTGTGAGTATGTCTCATCGTTTCATCGAGTGAGTCCTACGACGAGGGGTTTGAAAATTTCAATGTATGAGGCAGGTGTTCAACCACCAGGAATCTACACTTGCGCTCTAAGGAGAATGGCGTCAGTCCAATTATAGAATGTCCGACAACGGCGAAGCCGTGAAATAGTATTAATTATTTAGAAATTGGAGAGGGTTTTGTGCGGCGCAGGAGTTGGCCCGGTTTCGACAAAGGAGTAAGCCTTTACAGCTCTTTGTGAGTTCCCAGAACGTGTGTTTTGGGTTCTAATACTTGTTGGGAAATCTCGTGGAAGAACCTCTAAACGACGGTTCGACAGAAATGGGTTTCGCGGGACATGGACGGCATCTGTTGTCAAGATGCCCCTGCTCGATCGATCCAGGTGTGGAGGGAATGACTTATTCTGAAGCATATTCTTACTTTCCTGGGTACTTTCAATCACCATATTTTGGCCCTTTGCGTCCATTCTGTGTTATGGTTGTATAAAAGTTCGTTCGAAGTCCGGCTCACTTGCACTGGAAGAACGTGTATGGAACCTTCACAATTTCTGCAACCATCCTTGACGTCGAGTTTGCAGTTCGGCGACTAACATCTCATCCAAGAGCTTGAACTATCATGTAGTAGTTAATGCGTTCAACTGGATTTTGATTGATGGCAGCGTACCATGCTTGTATCCCTTCGTCAAACATGGCCATAGCTAAGTAAAAAAGGCGGGCACGTGGAGTTTGAACTAGTAGCTTGAACCATCACGCTTCAGAAGGTAGTGGAATTACGAATTTGTTGATTGGAACCCCAGGCTGAAGCCTAAATATCTAAATACTCATGAATGAATCGAAAGTCCTTTCCAATTCATCATACATCGGAATCTCGAAAGCCTGAAAGTGAGCCACTGATATCCAAGGGAAAAAACACACACTGAGGTTCATCTTTGCTTAGCCTATGATACAAGATGCCACGTCAAGACCATTAATGTCACATAAGCACTCAAACTGAGCACTGTTAACAGGGCAACGCTGTTGCCACTTGTTCGAAACTTGCGCTTGAGACTTCCATCCGCGTATTTGGCAGTGAAGAACTGATGATTGCCCTCGAAGCGGCGATAGATGGCGACCAGCATCACGGCAACGCCATAGACAGCAAATAAGGCACCGATGGGGTAAAACTCCGAGGTGAAGACCTTGAGAATGATGAGAGCGAAGGAAAACTGGCCGAGGGCAGTCCTGACATAAGCGCCCTCGAATGTGCGTTGGACAGCGCGGATCTCGACGAGCCTACAAAAAAAAAGAGTAAGTTAGGTAGGGTGGATAGTTATGAACAGCATTGGCGTGACGGTA
The DNA here is from genome assembly GCA_002991585.1 of Ilyonectria mors-panacis. NCBI lineage: Eukaryota > Fungi > Ascomycota > Sordariomycetes > Hypocreales > Nectriaceae > Ilyonectria > Ilyonectria mors-panacis. Next base: position 248,359 of record PPHJ01000112.1, on the reverse strand, counting down.
TGGGACGATGCCGAGATTCGAAGCCGATAGGGCGGGTCCATTGTGAAGGTCCATGCCAGGCAGGGGGCTACTCACTCCTGTGTTGTCAAGACTACCGAGCGTGCCCGGTGGAGGCGGAGATGAAGATGCTCCTCTGGATGCGGCTAATCACAGCTCATCAGCACAAAGCCGAGGAATATATCTCGAGACGTTGAGTCGGTCACAAACCTGGAACATTGCGACCACAGCGTTGGACGAGAGATACACGAAGCTGACCAGCCACTGGGCTGTGAGACGGGCGAAGCGTCTGGGCGGTGCACACGCGCGGAGATGTAGGGACCAAGTGATACAGATACACAATCGTACAGGTACGAGACAACAGTGGCTGCGGTAGTAAAAATGTGACGTCTCGGATGAGATGTACGGGGTAATGAGGAGACGAGATGCGACAAAGCTGGAGTTGAGGTCGAGGTTGGAGCTGAGATGTCTTGATATGGGTTAGCGCCTAAAGGTGTCATGGGTTCCATCATGGCAAATCCTGACATAATGAGTGATATCACGTGCTAGCCTTGAATCAGTGAAGTCAGTGAAAGTGATATCACGTGATGTTGATCCCCTCTGGGCCGGAGCAGATTAATGCTTGCTGAGGCGCCGTCGCAGTGGTAGCCATATCGAGACAGACAGGATGTGGACACGGACACGTGCCTCCGGTTGTCGGATGGGAGGTCCGTCCTCAGGGCTTGGCAACAAGGAACTGGAGCGGAGGATCCGGCAATTTGGGGTGGCTCGTGCTTCAAAAACCTCCGCAAGGACGAAGGATTGGCAAGGTATCTCTGCCATATGGTCGTACTAATTCGATATGGTAGGGTCGCGGCAAGTAACGGTGCGCCTATTACCAGTAGGCGCGTGAGAGTTTCAAGGCCTGGCTATCTCTATCGCGACGAATACTTGGCAATTGCGTTGCTAGAGGCTCATTGTCATGACACCATTGGACTCAGCTGGGAACGCCGAGGAGCGAGATTGACGCCACGCACCACTCCCAGGACGAACATCACCCACTTACTCAGGTAGGCATAGGTGCTCCGCGCCCCATATCAAGCACCATTTCAAAGTTGCCAACCGTTCTCTATCCAATTAGACGTTGATTCAAATGTGACGTCGCGCGGTTCTAAATCGTGTCCGGTCTTCCCAGCGGATGGCCCCATCCTTTGATCATTTCCCCTTTGGACGGACGCCGTCGGACGTGGCCTGCAGTAGGTTTCGATTCCCCCAGCGACCCACTGGTCCATGCAGCAGAGAGATCGTACATGCCTTCCCCTTTGGACTGTAACCGGGCGCCGGAACTACGTCTCGTGCCGGAGCTTACACCGATGTACGTGCTGAGCTTGTCGGGATACAGCATGTTGTCGCAAGGCAGCCTGCTCACGACATTCCGTTTGTGGCCGTTCTAAATGAGCCTGGGGCGACCGTGAGATGCCCCGTGCGCTCCATATGCACGACAAAGGGAGCCTTACGGGCAATGCAACCGTCCCGTTGATGAAGGACGACCTTAAAAAAAAGGTTGAAACGAAATGAATCTGACGGCGCCTAGTGGAGGCCCCGGTGAAGGTCAGATGGCTAACCAAGGAAAGTTTCCAGAAATCGTTGCAGTCAAAGGCCAGCTAAGATGATCAACATGCCGGGGGCCTAGTCTGAGGAGGGCTGTGCTCCGCCGGGCGGACAGCGGACAGCGTCACAGCGGAAAGCGAGGGCTCGACACCGGTTTCAGCCGCACACGCTGAAGTGGATAAACTAAGTGAGCCAACGATTCACCGTCTGGACCATGGGAAGGAAAGCGGCACAGGCTGAGTTTTGTACTGCCTGGTTTGTGTGACACAATGACTGGACTGATCCCCAAGCTAGAAGGGCTGGATTCTGGATGCGCTGGATGCTGGATGGCGGTGAAAGACCAACAGCGACATTTGACGAACTATGTATTATGGTGAGACCTGGGCAATCCGCAGCAGCTCAGAATAAGCCTCGTTTCTCTGTAAAGGTCTCACCTCACAGGGTATCGTGACATCAAGCCTGATAAGGCTGAAGGGGCGGCCCCCTGGTGGTGCGCCCCGGACTTGGCTTGGTTCGCAAAGCTTGAGAAAGTTTGGGGGGATTTCAGTGACGCAGCATTAGGCGGGCCGACCCTGCCTCAATGTCAAGCAAGCCAGCATGGGCACTGCCGCAGATTGGCGGTACATACAGTAGGGACTGGACCGTAATTCGACATGGCCTGAGAACGCCTTGGGAGGTTGACACTAGTAGGCGAGCCAGACGCAGACAGACGGCGTCTGAATGGCTAGACGGCGGACTGGGACAACCCACGAGAGTGGGGTTCGGGCGTGGAGCTGACACCCAGTGTGCCTCGGCCGTCAGAACGCCCCGTCGAGAACGCCTCGTGGGAAACAAGATGGCATAGGGAGGTACCAGCGCGCACGCGCAAGAACTGCTCCGCGCTCTAGGTACTACGGCATCGACCAAGTGCAAAAGCAAAAACGCCAACGCATGTTTCACAGGTGGCTCCCAGGGCATTCTGGCGGCTTTGGGAGAGATGATTGCGGCCATTGTGGCCATTGACTGCCATTGGGACTGTGATACCCCATCTGAACCCCCGGCAAGCTTGGACGATACCCCCCGGCGCTCCGCTCCGCTGGCTGGAGGAAATAGCCCCTCTTCCGCTTCCACATCTGCTTCCACTGAACGAAGTACGCCCACAAGCCACAAGCGCCCTGCCTCGCAGCTAGTCTGCACACCTGAAGTCCGGACCAGTCCTGCACCAGACAGACGAGAACCAGGCGGCCAGACCAGTTGCGAGGGTGACATGCTTCGTACAGGACAGCACAGTACAGCCTGGACGTCACAGAGCCCCAGCTCTTTAGCACACCCCCGTCCCTTCTGTCCGCCAGACTTACCGCCCACCTAATACCGCCCACCTTCCGCCTCGCCGCCATCCCATCCACCCCATTTCATCCCACCAGAACGCCCACGCACCCAAGCCTCACTCTCCGTCGCTCATCGCCTCTGCCACATTTCACATTTGCTTGCCTGCTACTGGAGGCCTTTTTGCCCTTGTGTCTCGCTGTTTACCGCTGCTGCTCCGTACTTCTACTTCTTCAACGGGCCTGTCCTCCCCAAATCCTCGCCTCGTTCGCATCGCCACAGCCAGCCTGCCTTTGCTTGCACCGGCCCCTCCATCGCCCACTCCACGCCCACGAGCCCGTGCCGCTGCTCCGTACTGTTGATTCCCGTCACTCCCAACACCTGCACGCCACGATCCGCCCCGGGCCTGGATTCTCCCTGTCGTCTGCCGGGTTCCATGCTATTGGGCTAGCAGGGGAGCCGACCACCCTAAGCGCTCTTGCTTGATCCGTACCCACGCGCAACGCCGCATTCCAACTTCAGCCCTTTCCCCCTCTCTCCTCCCAACGCAGATCCCAGCCGGCATCACTCACCTGCACCTGCACCAGCGCGATCCTTCCACCGCGCATCATCTCTCCGGATTACCTGTTGACGCGGCTTCACTCGACTCTGCACGGGTCTCCTGCTTCAGGTCCCGTCCTGTCTTGTCCCGTCTCATCTCCACTCCCCGGAGCGACCCACGACACCCACAACCCCCCCTCATCCACGGTGCTTCTGGTCCGAGGACCATGATCCTCAGCCTGTGATCTAGCATCGGGAACACACCCAGTCAAGATCCACCCCTTGCATATATACCTACCTCCCTCCCAACCCGCCCATCCTCGATCCGCAGCAGCCATGACTTCGACCTTCACCTTCCCACCTGCAAGCTTCCACGACCCAGACCACAACCCTCCTCCCCACCATCCCTTCCCGCCTTCTGACCAACATCGCTCGGCGACTGCCTCCGTTGACTCGACCCATCTGTCGCCTGTCTTGTCGCGTGTCAACAGTGACTCGGTTTCCCCCGCCACCAACCAAGAGACTCCTGCCGGCTCCCACTCAAACTATCAGTCCAGCGACTTTAGCGAAATAGACGAGGACCCCTTCTTCGGCGCAGACTTTAACGCCTTCGACGGTGCCACCCCGTCTTTCTTGGAGGACCACCATAACCATATCGGGCTGGACTCGACCATCTTCGCGGATACCCCATCGTCGGAAACCGGACCGAGCCAATATGACGAACTGAGCACATATCCCTTGACACCTGAGCAAACGGCGTCGATACATGCCACCTCACCGCGGAGCGAGCTCAGGGGTGCCCTCAAACTAAACATCGAATCACGAATCCCGCATTCCATTTCTCCACAGGAGCTTCAGAAGCCCTTCAACTCAGCACCCGTCCTTACTCAACCGACCCAGTTAACCCCGAGTCAGAGCAGCAGTTGCCGATCGAGCGAGGACGGCCTGGCACCTGCTCTCGTTCCAATGTCGGCTCAAAGCCCAATGGTCACCGTCTCATTCTGGGGCAAGGATAACGACAATTCCGCCCCGCCTGTGCAGCGCTCCTTCGAGGACAGTCCAACGACCGTCCGCGGTGGATTTGCTGGTGATCTCATCTCCTCGGCCAATGACGCCCCTTCCGCGCCTCGTGATTTGACGGGCCGATGGCAACCAAACCCGGCGACCGGCCATGGTGGTGTTGAGCCTGAAAGTCGAACTTCCGAAGAGGTCCCAAGTGTCAATGAAATGGCTACCAAACGAGAGCTTGACGACCAAAATGACGTCGTTGGGAAATGGTTGTCTCAAAAATTCAACGATTTATCGGTTGAGCCCGCCGCCACTGATGACATCGAAGCCCACGAACAACCACGCGATGATGCCGAAGACAAGGTACCATTTGGCCATGAGACGAGGAACAAACTACATACCAGGCCAGACATACTACAGCAGTAATGGCGGCAACATTAGTCAGGAAGACTATGCCACGATTCTGTCAAACCGCAACTGGGCCGATGCCCCGATGCATCACTCGATCACTGAAAACCGAAACCAACCTGAATCATCGCAGGCTGCCATCCAAAGATTTGAAAGAATGTGCCGTGACAACGATTCAATTGTCTCAAGAGCCGCTACCTGGGGAACACGGCGGCGTAGTCTCCCCAGCGTCATGGACCTTGAGCTAGAAGGAGGCAACACTGGCGGTATCTTGAAGAAGTTCTCCATTAGTTCCAAGCCAGGCGGCCTTCTCAAAGATCTTCGGGGTCTTGTCCGACGACCCAGCGCCTCCCAGATTCGGAAGCGCAACCGAGGCGGAAACGACGAGGATAGTCTAGGCAGTGACAGTCGGGGCAGCCAGGAGTCGAAACGTGATAGCCTTCCTCACCTTACTCCGGGGCGCATGCCGAGTTGGGCGGGTAAGAAGCAGAGGCCCACCGTCAACACGAACACGCCCACTGCCTCGGCCTTGGTATCAATGGCATCCAACTTTGCTTCAATTGGAGCAACCCACACTCGAAGTGGCTCTATCAGTGCTACGCCGGTCACATCCCCGAAGAGCCCCTTTGGCGGCCTTATTGTCAAGAACACTCTCAGACGACCCCGAAGTAAGTCAGAACTTACCAAGTCCACCCCGGGAAACCTTCACACAGACAGCCATCCAAGTCTCGTTTTCAATGTGGAGGGGGGCTGGAGGACCACCAGTCGCAAACCTTGCAACAACAACCAACAATGAGGTGGAAGAAGATGATGAAGACGATGATGAGTTTGGTGATGAGGGCGAGATGAAGGGGAATGCAAACATTGTTGATAGCATTACCCCGGATACTACTGGTTTCCAGCAGCATATCCTCAGCCTGAACCCAACCTTGGCTTCAACAAACAATTACCTCGTGGAGCGAATCGCACATCAGCAAGTAGTCAGGTACAAGCAACTTCTGAGGTCCAAGGTCATCCATCTGAACCAGGGTGCCAACTGTCCTTCCGGATCCCTTTGCATTGCATTGGGTGGATCTGCTTCTATTCTCGACCAGCCCGGCGATACTCGAGAGCTGGACCCATTGTCGCTTCCCGATGACGATGGCACTCCTACCGAGGGCAAGATTAACGACACCAGCTTCCCTGCAGACATTCCCATGCCACCAACTACACGTCTCCCAGCCGAGTTTGAATGCCAACTCTGCTACCAGAGCAAGAAGTTCCAAAAGCCATCTGACTGGACGAAGCACGTGCATGAGGATGTCCAGCCCTTTTACCTGCACGTGGGACAAATGTCGAGAGCCAAAGATATTCAAGCGCAAGGCCGATTGGGTTCGACATGAGAATGAGGGTCACCGACATCTGGAGTGGTGGACTTGCGATGTCGAAGGCTGTCATCACCAGTGCTATCGCCGAGACAACTTCCTCCAGCATCTTGTCCGGGAGCATAAGTTCCAGGAGCCTAAGGTTAAGACTAAGGCAGCTATGAAGAGGTCTGGGGGAGTCGACCTGACTTGGCAGAAGGTTGAGCAATGCCACATGGAGACGCCAATCCGACCACAGGAGGAGCCTTGCAGATTCTGCGGCAAGTCATTCCAAACATGGAAGAAGTTGACGGTTCACCTGGCCAAGCACATGGAGCAAATCTCCCTCCCTGTTCTGCGCCTTGTGGCAGCAAAGGCAGCTGAGCTCAAAGAAGATACCGTCATCAGCCCAGTCCAGGATCCTCCTCCCCGGCATATGCTCCCGACGCCTGTGACACAAACCGCTCCCACCATGCAGTTTCCTGCAGGCATGCAGCAGCAAATGACACCTAACACCCATCAGACAGCATTCCAGAACCCCGGCCAATTGGTCTATCCGGTTATGCCAACGGACCAATTCCAACAGTCCAACTTTTACCAACACCACCAATACGAAAGCATCGGCCAAAACCTGCAATCAACGCCAATGGGCTTACACTCAATGAACCAGGGCTACGACCAGACCAGGCAGATGCAAGATATACCCGTTACGACGGCACCTTTTGGGCAAACGTCTGGCCAGTACATTCCGACCCATCCCACTGTGATGGAACAATACCCCCAGATGAACGCCCTTGGTCTACAGAACCATGGGATGCCGATGGGACAAATGGGTTATGATGGGATCATTGATCCATCAAGCACGAACGGAAGTCCGTTCAGTGGCTCGATGTCACCATACCAACACTCTCCAAACCAGAATGTGAACAATGGAGCTGGGTTGTGGGATGACAAGCGAATGTACCAATGAGTCAAACTTGACATCAGATTTTTTTTTATACCTGATTTTGCAGGGCCCTCAATTCCTATTCGGAGATAGAATGGGAAAGAGAAAAGAGTAGACTCCTGAGAGTATTTATTTGTCAGGGAAGTATGCTGGATTAACGGCACGTGGTTTTTTGGGCGCTGACGAGGGACTATCTCATGATATACATGTCTGATCTGCTAAGCCGTGGGTAGCGGCCGGGTGCCCGGTGGCACAGATCTCGTTGGATTATTGTTTTCTTTCTTTGGAGGGAAGGATTTTATTGTTGAATATTGTTGATGACGAGCGTTACTGTCGGGGAACAAAGCCAGAGGGCATACGGAAATGGCGCCTGGTATACTTTATGAATGAATATGCTATCTACTCCAATTCGCTTGAGACACAAATGTGACTTTGAATCTATTCTTGGCGAATGCCTTAAAATCCTTGGCATTCCTAACGGTTGGTTACCCGGCGCAGATGGTCAAATTTCCTAAATAGGCGGTTGGACTCGGATGGCTCTCAAGATGACGAAGCAGCGGCATGCGGCGTAGTGAACAAGGGTGAACCGGGGTGAAGTGGGGAAGGGACTCAGGGAGGGAATGGAGCGCCGGGTGTTTGAGTTTGAGGGGTGTCAGACTTGGTAGTAGGAGGTGGGATTGGGAGTTGATTCTGGGATGGGATGGGATGGGATGGGACGAGTTGGGTTGGTGGGTAACAACTTGAAGCTTGAAATCGTCTCGATTGTGTCTGACGGTTGAAGCGAGAAGGCAAGCTTGGCTGGTTTTGGCTTTTTCGGCTTTTTCGGCTGCGATCCGCAGATAGCGTGAATCCCAGATGGAGTTGGCGTGGAGAGGTTGAGAGGGAACCATGAAGCCAAGCTATTACCGAGATTTGGCATGGCGCGTCATCTCGTACCTCGTCGCCTGGCAGGACAGTGGCGCACGGGATCGACAAGGAAGGTCTATCAAGACAGATGAAGACCAGTGGCTGGACTAGCAGTTCACAACAGAAGCAGCATCCGAGGCTTCATTCAGTTGAGCTCTGGAGGCTAACGAGATGGTGAGCTGGCGCGGGCTTGACTCATGAAGAAGGTGAAACTGCTAACGGCTAGATCAACAATCGAACCAAGTCATTGGCAAAGGCGAAAGCGTCGAGCAATCCCCATCACGTGCAGCGGGCGCATCTTTGATGACAAGCCAAGGGCGGCCTGGGACATGCTATGTATGGAACACGCCGGCCTGAAGCAGTTGATGCTTCGTGGGTCGTGGCTTGGTGCTCGGCTCCACTTGGGACGCTGCAACGGGTGGTTGATCGTCGGAGTACGAAGCACATGATACAGGGCACAGAGTAATTGGTGCACAATGTGCATGTCCTTTTGGGAATCTTGCTTCGAGGCTCGGTGGACGAACACGAGACGACACCCTGACTGGGGGGTCGGGCAGGGGCCAAGCTTCAAGGGAGGCATCGAGGATCCATCGAGGATCCATCGAGAGAGCCATAGAAGATAATAAGAGGATGGTCTCGGAGCAGGGACTCTCCATGGTCGACTCATCAGGACCCATGAGAGATCCATGAACGACTCATCAGAGACTCGTCAGGGAGCAGACGGTGCTAAAGGATCACTGACGAGGTTGTGTACAGTGTGTATCCGTGGGGATGGCACAAGACAATTAGACGCTGGAGCTGGGGGGTGATGTTCAAAAGCTTGGCCATGGCGGCTGGTTTCAGAAGAGGCCGGGGGGGTTCAACCATGGCGGCTCGCTAGCGTCGGCCGTTATCAATAGTAATGGGATACAGTACCCTATGAACCCGTCCAGCCGCCAGCAGGTTACCTTGGCAGGGCGGCCAAAGTGCAGGTTCAGTAGGCGTCAAGCAGGTTTTCAGCAGCAGGAGAGCCGTAGCAATGCCACTGGAGGCTGGGCGGGTGTTGGTTTTGGGGGGTGTTGATGGAGTCTATGCGGATGCACTGTAATGCACCGGGCTGGCGGTGGAGTCGCGGGGCCGGGACAATACCAGCGCAGGGTGGCCGCGGGGCCCGACAGCGACCAGACAGTGTCAGACTGGACCTGAACCAGACGCACCAAAGACGCACCAAAGACAACACACCGCTGCACGATGTCAATGATGCCTCTCTCTCGTCCAACCGCATCCTGGGCCGCCGAGGAACGCCAACGCAAGGGCTTCCCCTGAAGCGTGGGGCGTGGCGGCCCAGGGTCCATCCCGGGCTGCTATTCAGGGGATCTCCGGCCGTGGTTCGACAGCCACCCTAGCGCTAGGCCCCCAGAACCCTCCCAGAAGCCCCCCCAGAGCCCCTAGCGCGGGACCCTAGCGCCTCCAAGCGACCCCCAGGAGGCCTGACTTGGGGCGTGCTTGCGCCAACCACACACCTTCCTTGTTCCATCCCGTCTTCGTCGGTCCCGTCGTCTTGGAACATCTGTTCGTCTGCCCAGCTTTTTCCTGTTTTCTCTGCTCCGTCATTGCATTGCGTCCATTGTATTCCAGCGTCATTCTCTATTTTCTTCCCTCGTCTCGTCTCCATCTCCTGTTGCGTGTGTTTTCCATCTCAACTGTCTGGCTTCACAAGGACATGCTGCTTCACCTGCGGCATCGTCGTTTCCTCGCATCTCATTTCAGCGTCACATAACCAACCATAGAGCCTCGCCCGATCATCCTCTCTCCCGACCACCGCAAATATCGCCGCTTTCCACCCGAAGAACAGGCGACTCTCTCGATATCCTCGACCCCGTCGGCATCTTGCAATACCGCGGGCTTCCAGGCAACTCATTGCCCTCTTCCCTCTTCACTTCTTTCCAGGTTGATCCTCGGCCATCTTCATCTTCTTTTGTGGTTGTACCACCCCCCCGTTGTTTGATTCCATACTATCACCTACTCTTGTCTATCTTTACCATTTTATTTGTCGACTTCTGTCCATCAACGCATTTTTCTCGTTTTTGATACCATTTCTTTACCTCCGACGACTTTCACTATCTCGATTGCTCTTGAATACGTCCTTGGATATCCATCGAAATCCTACCAGTCCATCTATCTCGCTATTTATATCCCACCGGGGCCCGACAACAACAGCAACAACAATCAATAACGATATATTTCTCGAGTCTCTCTAAACTAGAACAGCTCCATTCGAGCAACGAATTTTCCGCTCTTTTTATTTGCACGGCCTATTGCGACAATGACTCGATTTGGCTCAACATGGAGCGCGTGGAAGGTGGCATTGGCGGCCACGGCTATGACCACAGGCGTCTTGGGCAGTAACGTTCTCGAGACGTCTGGCTTCACTGATTGCGGTTCAGTAGACGGTATCAGCGTCAACGCCTTGGATATCAAGTACGACGAAGGCTCAAAGACGGTTGAGTTTAACCTGGCCGGCACGAGCGACAAGCAGCGAAACGTTTCGGCTACCCTCTCAGTCATTGCCTACGGCAACGAAATTTACAGCAACTCATTCAACCCCTGCAAGATAGAGACCTACATCCCCCAGCTGTGCCCTCTTCCATCTGGTGACTTCTCAGCAAAAGGCAGTCAGGCCATCAGTGACGAATGGGCCGGCAAAGTTCCGTCTATCGCCTTCCAGGTTCCCGATATTTCAGCTCAGGCAACGTTGAAGCTAACTAGCATCGATACCGATGACCAAGTGGCTTGCATTCAGTCCCAAGTCACCAACGGCAAGACCATCTCGCTCCCTGCTATCAAATATGTGGCCGTGGGTATCATTGGGGCTTCCTTTGCCCTCTCTGGTGCGACTGCCGTTTTAAGTGGTGGAGGTGGTGGTGGAGGTAGCGGTGTTCCCAGCCCCAGCTTCGCTGAAACCCTCGGATGGTTCCAAGGCATGGCAATGAATGGCATGTTGTCTGTCGACTACCCGACTGTCTACCGAAGCTTCACCAAGAACTTTGGCTTCTCCGTCGGTATTGTCCCCTGGTCGACACTCCAGACATCCATCGACAGCTTCCGTTCGAGCACTGGCGGCAACCTCACCAACGACAGCTTCGAAGTCCTCCAGAACGCGACCCTGGTCTACAATGACAACTCAACCAGCACTACCAACGAGACGAACTTCAAGATCAAGCGTGCTCTCACTGAGTTTGGCACCCTGCTTGCCCGCGACGATGGTACGGATATTACCAAGGTCCAGCTCACGGTTTCCGGAATCTCAGCCTACGTCCAGCAGCTCAGTGTCCCCAAGTCCAACACGTTCATGACTGTGCTTCTCATCGTGGCCATCGTCGTTGCGGCTATTGTCGTCGGTATCTTGCTTGTCAAGGTCATTCTCGAGTTCTGGGCCCTGTTCGGTAGCTTCCCCAAGTCCTTGACTGGATTCCGCGAGCACTACTGGGGATCCATTGCTCGCGCCATCACTTCGCTCATCATGTTGTTGTACGGAATCTGGGTGTTGTACTGCGTTTTCCAATTCACACAGGGCGATTCTTGGGCTGCAAAGACTTTGGCCGGCGTCACGCTTGCCATCTTCACGGGTATCCTGGCATTCTTCTCCTGGAAGATTTGGAGCACAGCCCGCAAGTTGAAGAACGCCGAAGGCGATCCCGGCGGCTTGTATCAGGACAAGGAAATTTGGGTCAAGTACTCGCTCTTCTACGAGTCCTACAAGAAGGATTACTGGTGGCTTTTTGTCCCTACCATTGTTTACCTGTTCGCCAAGGGCTGCGCCCTCGCCGTGGGGGATGGGCACGGTATGAGCCAGACCATCGCTCAACTGGTTGTCGAAGCTTGTATGCTCGCCCTGCTTATCTGGAGTCGACCTTTCGAGCGAAAGTCTGGCAATGTCATTGGCATTGCAATTCAGGTCGTCCGTGTTCTCTCCGTGGTCTGCATCCTCGTCTTCGTTGAGCAGCTGGGCATTAGCCAGACGAGCAAGACTGTGGCTGGCGTGGTGCTCATCGCCGTGCAGTCCACCCTGACGGGTCTTCTGGTTATTCTCATCGCATGGAATGCTATCAACGTCTGTATCAGGGAGAACCCTCACCGGAAGCGCAGAAAGGAGTTGGGTAAGTCGCAGGCTCACCAGTCTAAAATAAAACGCCATGACTAACAAGCAGCAGAAAAAATGCAGCGTGATATGGATACTCTCACGCCTTTGGACGCGCGTAACTCGTTGCTCCTCGACCGCAAACAAGATGGCGACAACATCAACATGTTCCCCATGTCCAGCTCGCTGAAAGAAAAGGAGTCCCAAAGGTCGCTGAACCGCGACCAATACTCCGAAGCCGAGGAAGGCCACCAGCAGAACCTGTCGGCCAGTCCGCCATACCAACGAACGTTGACTCCTTTGGATGGCAACGAAGCCTCACAAGGCCTCATCCAGTCTGCGGCTCCCGTGGGATGGAGTAACCAGGCACCAAACCCCGCGGGCATGGGACGCTACGATAACTACGGCGGCTACAATAATTCGAACCGGCAATCGTACGGTTATGCAAAGGGAGGCGGGTATAGGGGGTTTTGAGACAGGGCGGTTCAAGACATAGAGCGAGACTATCGCAACGGTACATAAATGGGATCCTTGTACAATGACGCTTATATGCCTGGCTGCGTAGACGAGCAGCCCAGGCCATGTGCATTAGAGTCGGAGGATCCATCTCACTTTCATTCGAGGAGGAAGGTATAAAGCGAAAGACTTGTTTACCACGGAAGCGCATCACTTTTTGTCAATATAGAACCATTTAACTCTGCACATTGCCTATGATATTCTTCAAAACTAGCTCGCCGTTGATGAGCCCCTCGCGATGATGTTTGCTTAATTCGAATAAACCCATAACGCCTATTCTATGCCCCCGGTCACGTTGCTCCTGATTCTATTACTCTCCGTGTTTGAGCAGATACGAGTTGGATATCGCCTTGAAGCTGAACGCTCCGTCAACATGTTTCAGCACGATCCCCTCTCTCTTGCGTCCGTGGAGGCCCTTGCCGTCTGCCCGCGCCACCAGCTCCTTGACGCTGGATGCGATCTCTTTCAGCGGCCGGTATCCCTCGACGGCGACGTGCTTGACGCCTAGCCGCGGCGCCCACGTCTCGTGCACCTCCCGCGGCGGCAGGTATTTCTGGGCGTCCACGTCCCAGATGGAAAAGAGGAAGAACTCGTGCGTGCCCGCCGCGAAGCCCTCGAAGTTGCCCTGGATGCTCGACCCGCACAGCTCGCCCTGCAGCGCGAGGTTGCGGCCGCACCGCGCGAGCGCCTCGGGGATGCCGGCCCTGCGCGCCGTGGCCCAGAAGAACGACTTGCTGCGCACTTGCTCGCCGACCTGCTCGCCCAGCTCGCGGTTGCGCGAGCACACGCCCGCGCGGCCGTTGGCGTGCTGGCTGGCGACGCTCCCCGGCGGCAGCGGCGGGAGCTGCTCGTAGTAGGGGCTGTCGCGGCGGACGAAGTAGACGGTCATGGACGAGCCGTCCATCTTGGTCGTCTCCTGGAAGACGTCGTCGCCGCGCTCGGCGAAGACGCGCGGGATGTTCTGCACGCGCTCCTGGTCCGTCTTGGGGATGAAGGACGGAAACTCGGCGAGCGGCTCGGCGCCGCCGCTGGTGGTGAACTCGAGCGCCGACTTCTCGAACTTGCGGACGCCGAGGGCGTCCTCGAAGCTCATGGCCTGGATCTGCATCTCCATGCCCTCCTGCCCGAGCACCCTCCGCAGCCGGTCCATGGCGTCGGTGACCTCGGGGAAGCTGGACAGCGGCATCAAGAGGCCCTGGGACAGGGTCTTGCGGATGCGCAGCGTCTGGATGCGGATGTCCGGCGGCGAGTCGGACGTGGGATCACTGTGAGGCGAGAGGAACGCCCATCGCTTGTCGGAGCCGGGAAGCAGGCTGTCGATCTCAAAGTAGAGGCCCAGGTCGCCCGGTTGGAAGTCGCCCTTGGGAACGATGCAGGTCCAGCCGTCGACGGAGGCGGTTTCGATGCGGTCCGCGCCTTTGATGGGAGTTAGGGCGCCGACGCGGCGAACGGTGACGAGTCTCCGTGTCATGGTGACTGGTTCTCTTTATGTGCGGTTTCTTTCTGTGACCGAGAATAAAAAACAAAGATGCCGAGTTGCTAGGTCAAAGATTGTCTGACTCACGTTCTTCTTTTGGGGCAACCTCTCTCTGTCTTACACGTCTTACATGCCACCGGTGGGATGAGTCAGTTGGCCGTGATTCAAGGAGTGAAGGAAGGCTGAGTCAGGACCCTGTTGGCTCTTGCCGCAGCACAGCTTATGCTGACATGGAACATGGATGTTTGGAGTTTGGCTTACTATCACGACCGACAAGGTGCTGAAATGTTCTTAAACACCTGCTTCAATTTCAGTCCGATTAGGCTGAGTCATCGCTCTTGAATATGGGAACGGTACTGAATATATTCAGTTGATTTTCTTCCGCTAATTTACAAAATTACCCATAGGCTTCAACATGGTCTTATGAACAATTGTTGGCCTTCACTCTCCCTGCTACACCTTACAAACTTCATCACTCGTTCAATATCGGTTCAAAGATCACGGGAAGACAAAGGAAGAGGCAAAGTGGTTATGGTATTCATGTCATTATCGGATGCGCTATGTAGACAGTGCAAGGCATGCATCGACCGCCAGACCAACCCTGTTACCATTAGCATCAATTCCGCATGTGATCATGGAAGAGAATAGTCGGGTCTCCGGAGGAAGGGGTTTTAATTGACGTACCTTCCCTCTTTTTGATACACCACATCGCTGATGATATCCTTATCAAGATCGGGGAACATCCCAGCCAGAGTCTCCACTACGTTGGCATGCTCTGCGCGGTGCAGCCTCTGGGCCTCTGCTACTTCTGCGCTGGCCTGACGTGCTGCTGCCTCCTCCGCTGACAGACTATGTCCAGAGGACGGGCGTTTAACATCGCGGGCCTCGTCATGACTATGGCGAGGCGAGAGATGTTCTGGTGGTGCTGGAGTGCGAGGTGCGCTGCTAGGACCGGGAGGCGTTGATGTACCTGGCTCCTCGGCGAAGATCCGGCCGATGGTCGACAAAGGTCTCTGGATCGACTTTAAAAGGCCGCTGATTGCCGCCTTGTCTTCGCCAGAATACTCGTCATTTGATGTCGACCTCCGACCCTCCTGTCCATCAAGGGAGGTGCGCAGAGAGGACTCTCCGGGATTATGATAGGAAACCTTTTCATTAAAGATTGGTTGCTGAGGGACCGTCGGGGACATAGCCTGGTGCTTCTCTGCAATGGCCGAGACGGCTGCCTCAACATTATGCTCAAACTCATCGTCAGTGATGGTCAGCGTGGTGCGGTCCATGTTCTCGATGAACTGAATAGCTCCCATCTATGACGTCGTTAGAAATGTAACCAATTGCTACCAGCGGACGAAACTCACAAGAGATGACAGATAGTAACCAGCTTCGCCACCAAGCTTTTCCTGGTTCCTGAATCGCAAGATGTATTGCACATTAGACACTAGGTGTTCGGGGTTTGATTGCAAAACGACATATATGAGTAGGGGCATAAAAGAGTCGGCCGAGGAATCCGACTTGTTGTGCTTCAAGAGGCCTATAACCATTAGCGCCGCCTTATTTTGAGAGTCTCAGCCACTCACCAAAAATCACTTTGCAGCAGTTAAGGACACAGATTATCTTATCGCGGGGAGCCCTGTAGGATTTGATTTTAAGAAGTTCTATACAAATTAGCTTGACGGCACATTGATCAATGAAAAGTGTTAGCTGACCTTGTTGTGCCAATTTAAGGAACCGCCGTCCACTATCGCCGACTGCTGGAATATCCAGATGGTCTTCCCTCACCCATCCGTAGATGTTGATCTTCTGTGTGACAATATCATCGCGTTCGACATCTTCCTGGTGCTGGCCGCGTCGTCCTGGGCCCATCGGGGCATCCCCTCCTTTCCGCTTTGGTTTGGCACCGGGAATGGGCTTCGGCGGCATAATGGCAGGGGAGAAGGTTTGGGTGTATAACCTGTTCATGACCAATTTCTCCATACCCTCACGTGCGTTGTCGAATTCAGCATCAGAGACCTCCCTCCAAACTTCGCATTGCGCCATCTTGTTAGCGATGAAAGCAAGAAAGTCGCCAATGATCTTGACCTGCTCATGAACCATCCACTGACGTTTGCCAAACTCGAATAAAAAATGACTTGAGGTATCGTGCCACGGGGTCTGCCTTTTTGTTCCGCAACTGTTCTAGAAAACGGTGGAAGTCGAACGGCTGAGATGGCTCCGGTTCGGGTTCCGGAGGAGGAGGTCGATAACTCTGGACGGGAGAGCTTGGATCAATACTCCCAGATCGGTCTTGCTTTGGACGCGGAGGCGTGCCATGCACACCATCTTTCGGAGGGACTGGGGGACCTTGGTCCTCGCGGGTAGCCTGCATGATGCCGGTACTCGGAGGGAGGCCGTGTGATGTGTGTGTAGGCCTTGAAGTTGCTGTATATTACCAGAAATCGTGGGTGCTGCCAGCGGCTCCAAGCTCGATTTGCGGGGTGGGTGTTGAACAGGGTTGCCCAACATGGGCGATGCGATCTCCAACCTAGGGCTCATGACTTCTTCGGCATCCGGCCCGCCGCCTAGCTCACTAAACTGCTCCATGATGCTCTGGATCTCAGATCGTGACCCGCGTTCCTGTTCATCCTCGCTCGTATATCGTTTGTCTTCGTACTCGGCGTCTGACTTGAACGGGGAGACGTCTCCGGAATGGGGGGAACGTGCGGCATTTGAAGGAGTTCGTGAAGGGGGCTGTGAGGTTGTTGGGGTAGCAGGCGTGGGGTCGACATAAGTGGACGGTTCGGCGGTGAGGTACTGCGTGTTGGCATCGTTCGAGGAAGAGAGTGCCATGGGCTTAAGTGTGGCCATGGATGACGACAGGGTCTCGGCTGCATCGCTTCCAGTTTCCTGGGGTTCGGCCGCCTGTTTTCCCTTGGACGCCGCCGAGAGCGGCCTGTCGGAGGTCTCGTGCTGTGGTGATGTACTGGAAGCCTGGACCTGCAAGTCGATCAAATCTCCAGGCTCCAGTCCGCCTCCCGCCTGAGCGGGCAGGGCTGTTGAGCCATGGGCATCTTGTTGTGTCATATCGACTTCCCCCGCAGAGGGGTCCGTGGAAGCTGTCACCTCGCCATGGGGCTTGCTGGACAGCGTCTCGTCGGGGACAGACTGGCTGGAGGGGTTGACTGAAAGCTCCGGCGGAGACATGCACGACTTCAGGGGAGCGGATCGAGGAAGAGGAGATGGGGCGGTGTCGGGGAGGAGGGTCGGGGTGCGTCAGATGGAGGGAGCCAGCCCATCCGCTTGCTTGTGAGGCTGAAGCCTAGGTGCTGAGCTTTGAATCGACAAGGCGGGGATGGGTAAGCTGGTCCTTGTCGGAGCGGTGTTGGGAGGTGGGGCAAGTGAGAGCCGCGATGTTCGTCGAAGCTGGCGATTTCGAGGGTCCACAGAGAAGGGACTGCCGCAGGAGGGGTCCGAGGGAGGAAGATATGCCGGGGCAGAGGTGTTTTGATGATATTGTTGGTGTTGAGTTTGGTATATGGCGATGGAGTTGGCGCGGTAAGTCGCCAGGCCGCCAGGTCGCCGAGTAATGGAAGGGAGCTGGCAGGAAGGAGGGTCTTCTCCACTACGCTGCTGGGGCTACTGGATCGGCCACGCCCGCTGAGGAGGTACCTATCGTCGCTATCTTTTAGCGGGAGACGCCTGGTCAGGTGGGCGCAGTGTCGAAGATGGCGGGGCAAGGGGTCACACAACCACACAACCTGGGCTATGGGCCATCTTAGTGGCTTCCACGCCCTGTGACGTCGCATTAAAATAGCCCACCCTCCATCCACACGCCGAAGACTCACACCTTACTTTAGCTCCCTCAATCGTCACCACTAAGATTCGAGGAGCCTCAACCATCTGTAGAGTGACAAGTAACAAAAATGGGATAAGAAACCCGCGTTCTCCACGAACATGTGAATGATCATACCACAGCCTCCCACCTTATTTCCACCTCATCATGGCCGCTGTCACCACCGTCTCTCAAGTCCCCTACCGGCAGATACGTGCCCTTTATGACGAGACTACCATCACCGTCTACCAGGCTTACAAGGCCTCAATAGCGGATGCCGCTGTCAACGCCCAGAGGCTCAATGCCTCTCCCGATTTTAAACCCGGACGTATGACCTGGGTCAAGCCCAGCTGGGCTTGGATGATGTACCGCGCTGGCTACTCCCACAAGGACCCTGGCCAGTCGCGCATTCTCGCTCTCAAGATGACACACGAACACTTCATCGGCCTGCTTGAAAGAGGAGTTCTGTCCACCCACGTCCAGCGGAACCAAGCAGCAGACAGCAACGAGCTGAAGGTCCCCGGCGGAAAACGCCAAAAGTCCGGCGACGTAAGGATCCAGTGGGACCCTGAGCGGACACCCAGACTCGGTGTGCTGCCATATCGAAGCATCCAGATTGGCATTCCGGGCGCCTTGAGCGAGACGTGGGCCAATGAGTGGATCTACGAAGTCGAGGATGTGACAGAGACGGCCCGTGAGCTGAAGAGGGTCATTGATGAACAGCCAGGCATTACAATTGAGGAGCTGGTGAAGATGGGCCTGGTTCCTGATGAGAGGCCGTTCGACGTTTCGGAATCTGTGCAGAAGAAGCTTGAAATGACACCGCCTGCTACTTCGACCGAGTAATGATGATCGACATGGAATTTTCTCATCGACGAATCTTTTACTATCCTCAACCTTGTTGTTGGGTTAAATGTCACATACTGCCATGTGTATAAGCGTATTGGTCTCGAAGGACAAGTCGTGTATGATTAATCATGATATTCGCGGAAACATTGCCGCCAAGGTCCATTTCGGGTTGTGTAACCAGAGTCATCCGTAAATCCACCAATTTGTGGCAATCATGGCATAGAACATCACAGTTGGATATCGCCTTTTAGCACTGTAGTTGATCTAGACCCGGATGTCAGCTTCAAAGTTCGACGGACATGGTTAGTGTGATTAGAGCCATCAACCTACAATGACCCGCTCGCATGTCGACGACAATAGTCATCGGAAACCACCTCGCCTCTAACGAGCAACTGGGAGTTGATCTTGGCGGGCACGATTAAGGAGGGATATATACAAGACGAAAACACACGCTCGTCCAACACTGTGGCGACCCAGAGCGTGCACGCTCTCAACGAGATAGCATGCGATTGTTGAACGCCCAGACTCTAGAAGTAAAGTTCTTTGCCGGCAATGATGTGCCAGGATATGCGATTCTTTCTCATACTTGGGGAAAGGAGGAGGTGACTCTCGAAGACATTCAGAGATGCAGCCAGGCTGAGATGATGGGGCATGAGCGATACGGCAAGCTGCGGGGAAGCTGTGAGATTGCAACTTCTTCTGGGCTCAACTACATCTGGATCGACACCTGCTGCATCGACAAGAGCAGTAGTGCCGAACTATCAGAGGCCATCAACTCCATGTTCCGCTGGTATGCGGAGTCGGCCGTCTGCATCGCCTTCTTGGAGGACGTCAGCAGCGCGAGTGCTTCTGACGGGACAAACTCAATGTTCAAACAAAGCCGTTGGTTTACCAGAGGTTGGACCTTGCAAGAACTGATTGCCCCCAGCAAGGTGGTCTTCTACAGCGACGACTGGACGCCCCTTGGCACCAGAGACTCGCTGAAGAAGGACATACAAGAAGCCACAAGAATCCCAGAAGATGTGCTTGAAGCAACATCCCAGTCTAGGTCGAGTCGGGATCTAAAATTACGCCAACTGTCTATTGCCGAGAGAATGAACTGGGCGGCGAAGCGGGAAACCACTCGATCGGAGGATATCGCCTATTGCCTTCTTGGTCTCTTCGATATCCACATGCCCTTGCTATATGGCGAGGGGCAAAAAAAACGCATTCAAGCGACTTCAAGAAGAGATTATAAAGTCTACCGACGACGAGTCCATCTATGCTTGGTGCCTTCCTCGACACCTCAGCGAAGGACAAGACTTCTGGGGCTTGCTTGCTGACAGTCCTGCGGCGTTTGAGATTGACCATGGACTAGAAGACATCAATGGCTTGATCCCTCAGCGATCCAAGTATATTTCGCTCCGATCGGCATTTTCTACGGCCACGACAAACCGAGGTTTACATCTGGAACTCCCTCTGACGCCACTCCGACGGATGAGTCGGGGACCATCTTTCTGGCCTTCTTGAATTGCGAGTTGCGGAGGGGCCAGGGCTCTATCAACCCGGCAATCCTACTACAGAGGACTTCGTGGGATAACGACGCCTATTTTGCGAGAATCCGACCCGACATGTTGGCCCTCTCAATGATGAACAACATCATTCTCCCCGACGAGCTCCTGAGCATTCTAGCAAAGGACCAAGCCGAGCCTTTCACAGAAGCGGTTCCCCGGCAGATATTTGTACCTCATAGCGCCCGGAAATCAGGTATCTCAAGGGCATGATATTTCATCCCGAGATGAAAGATCCAGAAGAAGAGTCGCCTTACGCCGTCCACGTTAGCTCCCGGTCACCGACCTGGCAATACTTCTATGACGTGACCAAGGAGTTCTCAAGCTCACCAGAATCCTACGAAATCAACTTTGACCAGGCTCCTGGCCCCTCTGTGGAGGATTTGACGAGCCCCAAGGTCCTCGGGGTGCTTGAGCTCAGCCTCAACGGCGTACATGGTTCACAGCCTGAGGGAACATGCCTGGTCACCGGCGTGGAACCTCTACCTCCGAATCCATTCGACACCGCCGCCTTGTACTACGTGCCGTGGTACGCATTCGAGACTCAATCGCGAATTTCTAAGGGGGACTTCGAGGGCGTTCTGGATAAATCGCAGCGGGCGGACAGCTTGAAACTCTTGCACACGGTGAGGGCATCCATTGGACTAGAGAGTAAATACTCCAGTTTATTTTATAGCGTATCTTTGAAGGTGGAGGTTAAGAAGGGGGGAGAGGGTGGTATCTTCTGGTTTTGAATGAACTAAATGACATATATCTCAGCTACGAAGCCTGGCAATCTGGTATGGTGCTATTTTCCTAACAGGCCGCCTTCAGGGGTGAGGACGGCCTGCTGCACCGACGGCAGCAGAGGAATGATGTATAACCATAACAATCATCACTTCCTGACTATGTTCTCTCCTCAAAATGGTTTAAACAATGCCATAGATTCTCCATCCATCGAGAAGATCCAAAACCAATCATTGACGCGTTGTCCGAGACGTGAGTGACATCTAGCAGCCGACACCCAAATGATCAATCCCAGCCATGTCTACCTCTATAGACTGACCTCCCCAGGAAGCGCAAATTGGCAGAGGAAACCAGAAAGCCCAAGGCAACAAATTGAATGATTCGTCTAAGTATTCGAACATTTCGTACATGGCGGGATGCCTGCCAACCCGCACTTAATGATTAACCGTCCATTGTGGCGCGCCCTTCCTCTCCTTCAACTTCAAGGACTTGCTCGTCCATCGAAAATACCATGCCGGCCCAAATTCAAATCGATAAAGTGTCCAGAACGCCCGGTTCCGCTTCGTGCTCTATCCGCTGGTGATGTCGTTACAAGGCAATCGCGCCTCTTCGGCTCTCGCGGGTGTGTAGAAGTCCCTGGATTCCGCAGAAGACGAAGAAACCCTACAATCGGTCAGTGTCTGCGCGTAGTTATTGCGGCCGGTGAAGGGATGGATCGAGCCGGAATGAATGCGCGCGGGTCGAGGTTACGTACAGCGTAGACGATGACGGCAGTAAAGATGGTACCGGCCACTGCCTTGCCATCCTCGGGATCATCCCTACCGCCGACAAACTCCTCATGGCCGCTGCGGTATAGAATAGCGACAACACTGAGGATGACGATGGCGAAGACGGAGAGGACCGTGCTAGAGAGCTCGATGTTAGCTGCGTCATGCCGGGTTGAAGCTAGGGCGGATGGGATTGGCGCACCAGGACCACGCGTTGAAGGCGCTGACGACGGGCTTCATGATGGGCAGAATCGGGGGATGGTACAATCGGAGCGAAAAAAGGAGTCGAATGCGTTGCGAGCAAGGTGGGCGGCGGGGTGGTTGTGGGAGATGTTGATGGCGAGACCGTTGGAGCTGCCTGCTTGGGGGTGTTGTTCCTGGCTGTCGACAGCCAGCCAGTTCTTGCCTCACTGATAAGGCTGGAAAGCATGCGCCACAAAATGCAATCGGATAAGCAGGGTGCGCCATACTTCGCCCGCCACACTCCGGAGTACGAACTACTTTCTGAATCAAGAATAGATCACTGCACCTTTTCGGCTCTCGTCACTTGATTAAGACAAAGAGCAAACATGATTTCCTAATATTCATGCTCGGTGCGCTTCATTCGAGCTACGCATCCATCTGCTTCTATTCCGGGAATAAGGCGCGTGCAGCCAACAGCCTGGATACTCACGGGCGACGGAGGATTGGCCGCTAACTGGGATCTTTCAAGCTCAGCTCATGAAGGGATGCAAACCGAAACCCAAAGGAATAGTAGCCTGTTGGCTGCTGTATTCCTTCCATGCCCTTTGAGTTTCGGGCTTGTACAACGTGCATGTTGCGATCCTTGGCGGGCTACCAACGCGGTTATATTTATCGACAAGGCAGCCAGCACGACAGTTATCCTTCCAGTTGGAATTATGCAGTGAACAAGCGCCCAGTTTAGTGATCGGGGTGCCTCAGAGACACCCACATCCAGCGGGCGCAGCGAGGTCGATCGTTGGGAACCATGACGCAAATTTATAGTGATACATTGTAAGCGACCTTGGCGCTGACGGGGAGACGCTCTGCCGAGATGGATGCGCCAATGGTTTGCAGCGTCACCTACACGGCTTGAAACGAAACGAAACGCCTCTCAAGCCATGGCATCCCATTTTAGCCCATGCAAGGCACCTGCACCTTCACCCAACAACACAATTGTTTGATGGCGGTGAACTCCTGATCTAGTCCAGACGAAAGTCATCGTCCCATGAGGCGGTCGGTTGGCTGTTTGCTCTAGTGCCAAGCTTTGATCAGCAGGGAGTGCTGTAGTTGAGAATGCTCCAAACCGCGAATCCGGGCACATCTTTGAGTGTATGCTTCTCTCGGAGCTAGTCCTGCAATTACGGGCGTCCACTGTGCCATGTTGCACGTCGTGCAGCGTCGCACACTTTCTTTGCTTTCTAAACGACGAGCTTGTCAGCACAGCCTCCGTCGCCTTGGCGATGAGGTCCGAGAACTGGATCCGCGACATGCAAACTTCCGCCACCGATAGAGTACGAAGAAGAGAGCAGCGGCCCGACGGTCCCGGTCAATAGAAACAAAGGCCACTGTGAAACCAAACGCCACGGCGTCCTGGGATCCCGGCTGCAGCGTCTGTTGACAACCAATCGTGGCCGCGGAGGGCCAGCCCAAAGAGACGTCACCCCGGCAGCAGTGCCCTCCCCGCGTTTAAGCGTGGCATTAATTCGTTGAGGCTCGTCTAGATGCAACAGAGCCTCTCCAAGGATTCGAACATGTGCGTTGTACGGGAGCAGCCTGCATTGGCTGCGCATGAGCGTTGTCCAACCCGCCACAGCTCCAGCTTCCATACCAAGGCCCTAGGGACCTTATAATCCCATCGTTCTGCACCTGCCAGCTGCCTGCCAGACCGTCGCGCCCTGGCCTCAGCTTTTTCTCACCCGCTGTGATTCATACCTAAATGCCCTTCAGAGACAAAGGACCTGCCACACTGTAAGGGCCGTCTCGCCCCCTCTGCCGTTGTCTCACCTCGTCTTCCTCGACAACCTAGCAACATTTTCCCTGCACAACAAAACCACCGCCCTGACGCAACCAAGTCCATCTCTCACCTCAAACCACCCTACATCCATCCAAGATGCGATCCTTTGCTGCCCTTGCCGTTTTGTCTATGGCGCTCGTCGGTCACGTTGCTGGCCGGGACGCTGAGCCTGTCACCGACAACCCCGTGGGAGTTGTGTACAAGGCTGATCTCCCCAAAGATCCATTCTTCAAGAGCGCTGCCCTCGACGGAAACGTCAAAGGATTCATCACCGCTATGGCCGCTGAGGATGCAAACGGCGTCAGGTTCAAGGTCAAGTTCGAGAACCTTCCCAAGGAGGGTGGCCCATTCCGTGAGTACCCGAATCCTGTGTTTGGCTGAAAGCACCCAGTAGTTAACACATGATAGTATACCACCTTCACGTCGATCCTGCCCCTGATGGCAACTGCACCAAGACCCTTGCCCATCTGGACCCCTTTGAGCGCGGTGAGGAAACCCCTTGCGATAATTCCATCCCCGCCTCGTGCCAGGTCGGAGATCTCAGCGGGAAGTTTGGCAAAATCGAGACGGATCCGTTTGAGGTGGAGTACACCGATTACTATGCATCCACCAAGGAGGGTATTGGTGCCTTCTTTGGCAACCGATCCTTTGTCCTGCACTACGCCAACAAAACCCGCCTTACATGCGCAGACTTCGCCCGTCTGGAGGATGCTGTACCACCTCCTTCCAACGTGACCTACACTCCGCCACCAATGGCTACGCCTACGTCCTCAAAAACTGGCGGGCTTGTGTCATCTACCACTGGAGCCGCAGAACAGCCATCTACCACTAGAGCTGCCGGGCAGCCCTCTTCGACAGAGACCCCCATCCCATCTACAGCTTCTTCAAATATGCTGTCGGCTTCCTTCCTGGTGGCAGGCATCGCTCTGCTCTGGGCTGCATTATGATGGGACTTATTTGTAACACCTAGGCTTCTTGCAGGAAGCATCAAGGAGGGTTGAAAATGCGAGGATGGTAGGCGCTAGGGAACAGGGTTCTCGGAAGATGAGAACTGGCGCCGAGAGATTGATGGATTCGTCAACATGTCAGAGCATATTACCGGCATACCTAGATAGAGGTAGACACTTCCCTTCATCGGGGACTTACTTAGGTCCGGTATAAAAAACTACCTAATCCACACAATGAACCGTAATGTGCCAGGGTGCTTTTGTTTGATGCCGCATCAGGGTCTTGCCTCCTCTGAGGCTTATGCTGTGACGAAGTCTCTATGTAAAATACGTCAAAGAATGGTGTGAGTCCCATCAGATTCATCCAAGCTGTCTTTATCTCTCCCTCGGTAATGGTAGTCGGCTGGACGCAGCGGTTCAGCGGCAAAAATATGTAAGTATGCCCCCGAATGATTAGGGGAGGTATTAGCTATTATTTATTGTATTTTGCCAAAGACATAAGCCAATGACTCTCATGGCTCGAACGCCGATATTGCAATCCACATATTTGGTCATTGTGAACCATAATTCGACCGCAACCTATTTCTAAATCTAGATGCTGACGCCAGGGTCGCTACGTGGACTTGGCTCCCTTGTTTTGACTGATGCCCACATTAAGGGAGGTCCGTGGCAAATAAGTCTCCCCTAGAATGCACATACTTAGCTTGTGGCCTGTAGTTTTCATGACCGCTGCATACTACACCGGATAATGGCATGCCTAATGCTGCGGTGACCTTTTGTTCCCGCTAATGTGGGAAATCTGGGTGGTGTCCCCAAGCTTCGGGAATCCCGTCTGCAGCCATGCAGCAGCCGGTGAGCTTATGTAGAACTCAAGTGGAGCATCAGCAACTCAGAAAGGAAGGTCTTCCAAAAACGGCCGAGTTAAGTCCAGTGAGCCAATTCCTAGTTTGGATCGATATCCCTAGCTCTGGCCGGGCTGCCCTTCATCGAAGCGCGGACCCCGGCTCTTACACCAGACATACAGAATCCGGATTGCTACTCCTGCCACCGCCTACGCACATAGAGTACTCGTTGCAGCAAATAGTTCCAGAGCGGTCAATTCCATCTATTAATATTCGCATTGATCCAGGGCGAGGAGGCGAGGCCTCAGGACTGAAGGTGGGCTAGAGTTCGTCAACAACACAACAAAGGGATGCAAGCTTGAGCCGCGCGCTTCCAAGAAGCCGGGACATCCGCTAATTGACTGAAAGCTAGTTCAATTTTAGAAACAGACGGGTATCCCTAGTCTCTGCGGGAGGCAGTGGAGGGGCTTGGCTTGTTCAACGCGTGGTGGGAGAAGAGTCTCCGGGCCTGAAACCAACTATATCGGCGACCAGTGCTCTCAACGTCGTAGAGCAATGGGTCATCAATACTTCCAGGTTGTCGGCCTTCAACACCGGTTTCTTTATCGATAACACTAGACTACCCATTAGCCATATGTCACTAATACCTGGGGTCGCCGTCCTCTTGTGGTCGCCGACAAATATGGTCGCCGAAACTCGAGCTCGCCGAAACTCGAGCTCGCCGACAACTATAGTCGCCGAACACTCCGGTCGCCGATGTTATCAACTAGCATCACAAGCTATTGTGTCTTCTAGACGTTCAGCGGGCAGCGCATCCATGTGCATGGAAACACCAGCCTCAGCCCTGTGGATCCACTTCACCACTTTCACTGCCTCGCGAGACCCATGCTTGTCACCGTCCTACAGGGATGAGCAACTCCCGATCCATCACCCCCGGTCTAATTTTGCAGCTCCTTGAGTGGAATCCTCTCTGTTCCTGCGTCGTGATACGTGATAAACTGTGAGACGTCCGATATTGGGATCGGTAAGGCCTCCAGTGTATTCGGGCATCTCCTCATGGCCAGGGAAGGTGTGTGCCCTGCTTTCAGCCGCTGTGGGGCTGGCGGGTGAGCGCCACTTGGGATATATATCATCATGAAGCCTCGCCCTGTGATGCTTGTGTCCAACTTCTAAGAACAGATCTAGACACATTCAACGACCTCAAACTCCTAGTATTCGTCAATTGTTCATCAATTCCTCAGCCGAGTCTCTCAGATCTAACGACCGAAACTGTCTTCAACTCGTTTCTTTTTCAGCCATCCCTTCCCCCACACTTAGACTTAGTTCTCACGCCGCCACACCTTTTGGGCTCGCATACAGCTCCGGATCATCGCCACGCCACCAATCATATCAATACAGATTCAGCTCTCGGATCTTTTACCCGAGTCGGCACCCTCCTACATGCCTTCTTCGCTCTTGGTACGTGGTTTACCTTGATTACCAAGACCGAAGGATCTCTGGCCACGTCTTCGTCGCCCTAAATTTCAGCCCCAGCTCCCCTCCCAAGCAGTCCGCTATTGGAATCATTTTGCCACGAGAAAATCCTTTGGCTTCAAAAAGCCGCATCCAGTGACATGACACATGCTGCATTTGAGGCCATATATGATGCTAACGGCCTTCTCCTCCAGCTTGAAACCACGTCACTGCCTCCAAGACCGAGAAGGTCAGTGACAGGGCCGTCAAACATGGAATACCATTCGTCCGTGGACAAGTTCCGAGATGACGAGTATCCCAACATGTCTCAAGGTGCGAAACGCCCACTCTGGCTCTTATCGCGCAAATCTTGTTAACGCAGGCTCTTAGGGGCATATCTCGATCATGGAGGCGCAACTATCTACGCCCGCTCGCTCGTCAGCAGCTTCTCGCACGCAATGATTTAGTAACCTCTGGGGAAACCCACACTCTGAGAACCTCCCAGCGAAGCTATCTGGAGAGATGATCGACAGCGTTCGCATCAAAGCCCTGGAATTCCTGGGAGCTAATCCTGAGCATTTTGACTTGGTCTTTGTCGCAAACGCCACTGCCGCCATTAAGCTAGTAGCCGACGGGTTTCGCGATCTCGGAGAGAAGACGCCAGGCAAGTGCTTTTGGTACGGCTATCACAGGGAGTCTCACACCAGCATCATTGGCGTTCGGGAGTTCACAGCCGGTGACTATCACTGTTTTGAAGACGATCATCAAGTAGAACGTTGGCTGGAATGCCCGACCAAACAGCCCCGTTCGGAACTCCAAATCCACGGGCCTAGGCCTGTTTGCGTATCCCGGGCAATCCAACCTCAGCGGACGTCGACTACCCAAGGGATGGTTAAGGAAAATTCGAGAGAACCCGCAACTTCGAAACACTTACACGCTCTTCGACGCCGCCGCGCTGGCCATGACAAGCTCCTTGGGCTCACTCTTTAGCGACCCTGATGATGCCCCCGATTTCACCTGTCTATCATTCTACAAAATCTTTGGATTCCCCGACCTTGGCGCCTTGGTTGTACGCCGGTCATCGGGCCATGTGTTGAATCTGAGAAGATATTTCGGAGGAGGAACCATTGCTCAACTCTTCCCTCTCAATGGAGACAAGCGTATCGCAAAGAAAGTTCCGGGTCTGGGAGACCAGTACGACATGTGGAACATTCATGATGGCCTTGAGGATGGAACTCTTCCGTTCCATAGCATTTTGGCGCTCGGTCTAGCCATCGATACGCATATCCGGCTGTACGGTTCCATGGTAAGATATGTCCTGATCTTGGCAAGGGATGGAAGTTAACCAAGCAAAAGGACGTCATCTCTCGCCACTGCAACTACCTCGCACGTTCGCTGTACAAAAGTCTCGTGGCGCTAAGATATCCCAACGGCTCTCCTGTTGTGGAGGTCTATGTCGATGATCCAACTATGTACGGAGATCCTTCGCGACAGGGTGCGACTTTCGCCTTCAACGTGCTGAGGCAAGACGGCACCTATGTTCCTTGGACCGATATCGAGAGGCTTGCCAATGAGGCTGGGGTCTACATCCGAGCAGGAGGTGAGAATATTACACTAAAATGAGAGGCCTATTGACTAACTGACTGAGGTGTCTGCTGTCCTGGCGGTGTATCAAAAGCCCTCGAGTACGAGGAATGGGAGTGGAATCGAATGTTTTCAAGTGGACACGCCTGTGGCGCAAACGAGATGGCCATCATCAACAGAAAACCTACTGGGTAAGCCTCAGGAGAATATTGGCTCATCAGAGAGAAAGCTGACCTCGTTTCACAGCATTGTCCGTGCTAGTCTCGGTGCCATGACGACGAAGGCAGACGTGCATGCGTTGCTCATGTTTCTTCACAATGAATTCATCGCGGAGGCAACGGAAGTGCAATTACCATCACTTTTGGAGCCGTCCAGAGAAAACGCTCCCGTCTTCCCCTCCGAGAGATGAATCTCAACTACAACATGGCCAGCGTCGTCTACCTGAAGGAGCCATGAAGCTGGAGGCTTCCAACTTGAGCCTGGCTGGGTTGTTGTAACTTTGAGCATACATGTTTGAGCAGGATTGTTTTTGTTTTGGTACTGGGGGCATAGCAGCATACATGGGAGTTTGGAGTTCTAGCCACGCCACAGATGAGTCAACGGAAGACGTTATCGGAAGATAGAGGTGCCGGCACCAATAGTAATGATAAATGTTTGATTAATTGTTTGAAGTTGATTCATTATATGACCACTGTATACAACGGAGCGGAGTTCCCGGCCAGGTCAGCGCTACGGATGCAAACGTGCCTATCATTGGTGTCATTGTCGCTTGTTCATTCCTGTGTCACAACAACTAACCCGCCCAGTGGTTTTAAAACACTACCGCCGAAAACCATCTTGCGTACGCGGTGTTTGCCCTAGGCTACCTGCAGGGCCTTTCCCCGAACCGCGCACTGTAAGTTCATATAAGTAGGTAGTTGATGCTACACCCGACCGGCAATTCGCAACTCTTACACAACTCTGGCAGCACACCTTCACGTGATGGTGCATTCAAGACGCAGACTTCAAGATTGAATATTGCATCACGAAGGCCATCTCTCACTGACGATTTAGTCCCGGAAGAGCCAAGCAATTTACCTGCTTGAAAGGGTGAGGATTTTCGAATCAAGTTCAACCAGCGCCCCTCCCAAAACAGAGCGGATGCGCCCCTGCCATTTTCTTTCCGCATCCAAGTTGGCGAGCAGCGTTGACTTCGAATCTGGATAGTTCATTACCCCACGCCGCCCACCCTCTACAACTTGCGCCAACATTTGTGCGCCAACCCTCCAAGCCGTTAATATCGCGACTTGCGGGCGACGGCCTGGATCTCACCGGTTCTAATGCGATAATACAGATCTGCACAATGGCCAAGAAGAAGAGCAAGCAGGCGCCTGGTGACGGAGCGCAACTTGCGCCAGAAGTCTCGCCCTCGACTTCAGCGCTCGCGATTTCCTCAAGTCCCCGGCACCGGCGCGGGAGGATCTCGGAAGAATTCCAAATCGCCCAGAGTCGCTACACCAAATTTCCCTTATCCTCCCCTCATGCTATGTCGGAACAAGTAGGTCCTCTTCCTGCGCGTTGTGTCTGCAGTCTTAGCTTGTGCCTGTCCGTCAGCGCATTGCAAGTCAGCGCTGGGGTTCATTTGGCTAACAATCGGACCAAGGCACTGGCGATACATCTCCTCCTTTCACGGCCCCTGGCTCCAAATGCCCATTGAGATCCTCGAGACCATTGCAAACGTCAACTACAACACCCCGCGACCGCGGCCCATGGATCCCGCCGTCTTATTCGATATGGTCAAGATCCGTCGGCTCGTCGATGAGGCGACGAACCTTGCCGTGAGGGCTACTGGTGATATCGCCTCGCCAATCTTGACGGATGTAAATGGCGGCTTGCCTTCATTCAGCAATGCAGGACACGGAGCAAAACTGAGTCGAGAACGAAAATTCCGGATGAGAGAGCAGGCAAGCCAGAAGCTTGCTCGCGCCTATCGCCTGGATGAGATCGCATGCAGCGTCGCGACCATGCAAGGAGCTGGCACTCTAGAAGAGGTCGGTAGGCTGGTGTTGCATCGCATCCCACAGGATTCGGACGCGAAGTATGTTCATTTCTTTCACGAAAAGATACCCGCCCGCCGGCTGGCGGGATCCACCAGCGTCCAGTCTTTGACGGAGATATTATCCGACAGACCAACTGAGGGAGAGGCATTGCGGACAAGGGCCATGGTGAAGGGCTTCAAGGACGACTTTGAG
The DNA here is from genome assembly GCA_002991585.1 of Ilyonectria mors-panacis. NCBI lineage: Eukaryota > Fungi > Ascomycota > Sordariomycetes > Hypocreales > Nectriaceae > Ilyonectria > Ilyonectria mors-panacis. Next base: position 217,430 of record PPHJ01000112.1, on the reverse strand, counting down.
GGTGCGGCGCAGGACCTCACACTCGCTCTATCGATGTATCGCTCCCATCAACAGCCGCATAGCGCAACCGAAGAAGAACTGCGCCTCCAGGAGTCGCATCGAAGCGGGAGACGGCCCCAAGACGTCATCTTGGCTGAAAAGGACCAGCCCAGCAGCTTGGAGGGCCAACTATTGTTCCAGCGAGCTACGGCCTACCTCACCTTGGCCTGTCAACATACGGTAGGCGCCGTGTCGTCGCCCCAGGACCTAAACAGCCACGCGGAAACGGGGAATTCAGATGAAGACCCAGCCTCGGGAACCAAAGAGCGCGGTTCCCCTGATCTGGACAAGGAGTCGCAGCGAAAGCAGGTCGAATCGCGCAAACTCGTCAAGGCCTATGCGAAGCGAGCACTTCGAGATTACATGTCTTTCATCTCACAGTTCGAGTACGCCCCGAACCTGCCTGTCAGGGTAGCGAAGGATTTCAGCGACCGCGTTAACCTCGCGGCTCACGGCATCCGCAACCCTCGATCATCTGAACACAACTCCCCAAAGGAGCCTCATGCATTTTACTCCCTATCCGACCTGTTCGCAGCAGTTCCGCCGTCAACCCTACCCACGTATCCGTCCCAAGACCTCCCAACATCTGGCACGACGACTCCGCCCCTTGACAGAACCTGCCAGTGCATCACATATCATCCTTTACTGATAGATGCACTGCACTCACTACTTCTCTGCCATTGCCTTGTCCAAACCTCGGCCAAGGAACTCCTGCGCCATGCCAACATGGTGGCTCGACTTGTTCGCCTTGTGGATGGATACCCCCTTTTCCACGCCAGTAAGTCCGATGCAAGGTCGGACTGGATCGACGTGATCCGTCGCGCAGAAAACTGGCTGCATCTGAGCGCCCCTTGGGAGACTCTATGTGCGCCTGCACCCCTCCCCGTGTTTGATGTCCATACGCAGAAGAAACCAGGTCCCTGCCCTGCCCGGGCGGCCTCTGCGGCGGCTGCGATGCTCAGTGGAGGACCAGTTCAGAATAGCACCCAGAAGGAACGTGATGAGAGAATCAAGGAGGGAATCCGCGAGCAAGCCATCCTAGATTCCTTGGACGACGACCGTGTCCATGACGAAGAGAGCTTCCGCGCTTCGGTGGAGGCCCATGAGAAGCATGCCGAAGAGGATCGTGCAGCCTGCGGCACCAGTTTCTCCTCCCCGGCGGATACGGAGACATGGTTCAGCCCCGGTGACGCTTTTATCGACATGGCCGTGGATCCAGCAACCCAGCGATGGTCCATCATTGAAGCAAGGGATTATCCCATCCTCACTGAGCGGGCGGCCACTATCGCCCAATGGGTGCGCGAAGCACCCGTCGTTTCAGGCACGACAAGGCGGAAGAAGCGCACCAAGAAGCCGGGCAAGGCAGAGGGGTTGGATAACGCCATGGGGAAGTTAGGGCTTGGGGAGGATATGGGAGCAGCGAAATGCGAATAGCGGAGATCTAACTTGTGTGGATCCTCGCATTCCATGCCAATGCGGCATCATACCACGGTAGTTAGTAACTATCATTCTGGCCATGTAGTGTGTCGCGGGCCGATCAATTGATTATAACCATGATACATATCCGTCGCCTCAACGTCTTCGTCATATTCGAAAGAGGACAGTCTTTTATATCTTAGTCGTCTCCAACATCGTCGTCTCCCATCATGAAATCGTTATCTTAGCCTCCGTCACAATCCCATCCGACACATCCAGCGTCATCGATAAACCAGACATCCGAATCAGGTTCATCTTTTTCCGACTCTTATTAGGGTACATCCTTGTGTGTGCGAATGACAAGATCCGTGTGTGCAGATAGCATCGCACTAAATGGTTGATGGCATATATGTATATTTGAAAGGTGATGCCTGCTGGTGATTTTAGTATCGTCAAGAGGGTGGAGGCAGATGGTTATGACGAATCGCACACGAAATTACGATCTGTAATGCAGGATTGAGGTGCGTTTAACACAGGAATTGTGCATCCTACACAGGATTAGGCGTGCCAAACACGAAGCTCAATAGCATCAAACACATAAATGTAGTGCATCCTCACCAATACCGTCATTGACGATGGCTTGTATCGGTTGTTTGTTACCCTTTTTTACAGTTGAATGCGAAACAGGAGTCCAGCAGAAGATGCCGTCGAGGCGGAATGCATATCGCTCGGCGATGTTGGTTACGACAAGTTGAGTCTTGCCTCCATCCCTACTCTCTGCCAGCTGGGAGTTGAAATGGCACAGCAATTAATACATGGCGAGGTTAGGATGATGAGCATCTCTGGCAAGGAGGCACACGCATGATGTGACCGGGTATATTCAATAAATACTTAGATTATCCCCCTGTGTTCCTACTACTTAAACCCTCACAAGGCCATCTGTCTGAATGCCCAACTCACAATGAGTAGTCACATAGCTGCAGAAGCGTCTCCAGTAAGGAAATCAGACACCAACTTCACGTCGTCGCTCCGACTCGTGGATCTCCGCGCCATCCTTCAACTCAACAGGTGGGGCCTGCTGCTCAACACCGACGCCAAGAATCTGGGCACCCTTCTCAGTGTGGTCGGCGCCGCCAAAGATGACATCCATCTGCTCGAGGGCGACACCCTTGGTCTCGGGGATGAAGAAGTAGACAAAGATGCAGAGCAAGATGTTGACTCCCATAAAGAAGAACAGACACTTGAGGCCCACCTTCTTGAGGAAGGTAGGGAAGAACTGCTGGAAGACGGTGTTGGCGACGTTCTGGCACTGCGAGGCCATGCCGATAGCCTGCGATCGGACGTTGGCAGAGAAAATCTCGGCAGTCCACATCCAGACGGTGGCACCCCAGGAAGGCTTGTAGAAGAAGCTGCGATACAGGGTTAGTGGACGATACAGGTGCATGCGCCAGCCTAGGCCAGGAGAGGAGACTTACATGAAGAGGAATAGCATGAAGACAATGCCGATGGCCACGGGTTGAGACTTGACGCCGTCGGTGGTCGGAGTGGCCATGCTAATAACGGGAACAAGCATCATGCAAACAGCCATACCAATGGCACCAACCATGAAGAGCCAGCGACGACCAAAGCGATCGGCAGTCCAAGCCGCATTAAGGGTGAAGACGATACCAAAGGTGGCCCACAGCGCGTTGATGAGGTTGCTGTTGGGAGCGTCGACGTTAGCTTCTCAGTTCAAGGCAACGGCGGCGGGGAGGAATGGGGACACACATTGTCGTATCGGACTTCCAAACCTTCTTATAGATAGACGTAGAGTAGGTGTTGAGAGTACCCTGGCCGGTGAGCTGCTGGCCGACGTTGAGGACGACGGCGAGGCCGAATCGCTTGCGGACAGAGGGGTCCTTGAAGAGGGCCGAGTAACCGGGGCTGATGATCTCCTTCTCGTACTCGATAGCCTCACGGATGGCAAGGAGCTCCTCCTCGACCTCCTCGTCGGTCTCGCGGATGCTGCGCAGGGCGGCGCGGGCGGCTTCGATGTTGTTGTTCTTCTTGACGTGCCAGCGGGGCGACTCGGGCTGGAAGGGAAGGGCGATGAGGATGATGATGGGAACCAAGATCTGGAAGATGACGAGGATGCGCCAGTCCCACTCGCCGAGCTTCTCGCGGTTCAAGGAGCAGGCGTAGTTGATCCAGTAGGCGATGAAGGCGCCGACGGAGTAGTTGAGCTGCCAAAAGGTCATGACCTTGCCGCGGATGCTGGCGGGGACGACCTCATTGATGTAGACGGGACCGGCAGCTGCACATATATGTTAGCCATCGAGTCTTCTTTTTTCTCAAAGATGCACTACAAGGGGAGGGATAAGCATACTCAGAGCTGTGCCCTGGCCGATACCGATGAGGACACGACCAAAGATGAAGACGCCGAGCTTTCCCTTGGCGAAAAGGTCTGGATCAAGGCGGCAATAATGGTAATGAAGCATCCAATGCCCATTCCCCATCGTCGACCAAGGTAGTCGGCCTGGGTTGATTGTCAGTACTGAGGTGAGCGATAGGCGAGGGAATGTCGACTTACGATGGGGCCGCCCATGAAGAAACCACTGACAATGGCACCGATGGTATAGCAGGTGTTGATCAAGCCAATTTTGTAGGTGTCTTCGTCCTGGAGGAGGTGGTGTTGTTAGCTTGGTGATTGGCTACCAGGGTGACATTGATGCAGGTAGGGATGAAGCCGAGGCCAAGACTTTAGGGCGGTCTGGGCATCGGGATCACGGCACTAAGGTCGAGGATAGATGATGGATTTGAGGACATACAATATCGAGGTTGAACCAGGCGAGCCAGTGGGCTGAGCCTTGGAGAGCCTGTGAGAAGATCGGGGTCAGCCAACTCGCACCGTGACTTTGTTGCTGAGAGCAGCAAGCGGCGGGGTGAGCGGAATTACATTGAAAACACTAGAATCGAAGCCATAGAGCGTCATGCACGACGCGGCGACGAGACAGATGAACCAGTTGTACTGGCGCGTCTTGTTCATCTTGGCGGCGTTGGGTTGTGTCGCGGTGTTGTCGACTGGAGGTGTGAAGCCGAGAATTGTCTTGTGGCAACTTGCCTCGGTTGCGATAGCCTCTCACCAAGGGTTGCGGGATGGGTGCCTCAATCAGGTCAACGAAGACACGACAGAAAGGAGGCAAAAGTCCCAAAGGGGAGGATTGTCTCGATGAGCAGTGGGCGAAGAGAGAGAGGGAGAGAGTGAGATGTGCAAAGGCTCCTGGGGAAAGGCAGAAAACGGAAGACGAACGGCCGGTCCTTTTTATCTTTCCCCAGCACTCAGTCAGTCCCCCCCAGGATGGTAGGCAAAATACGACTGGGATGGGATGGCCCCGGCATTCTCGCGCCCCGGACCAGACGATTCAAAGGTTTGCTAATTCGCCAGAGATTAAAAAGGGCGACTCCACCGGCGATGAGCTAGGAGCAAGTGCGACTAGGGATGCTAGTTGTGTAGTGTAGCATTGCGCACGCTGCGTTGTATACACGGGTACATGACACTTCGCGCATTTTACGAGCATGCGGTGCGGTACCTGCCTGGCCTATAGCGGAGGGCCGCTCTCTGGCTTGGGGGGGATGTACTATGTAGCCAGCATCTAGGCGAGCCCAAGGTCAAGCCCATTAAGCGCAAAAGCGAGGCAAACGAAGAGGCGAGGTGAGGTGAGGTGAAGTGAGGAGAAGGCTAGGGGCGGGCGGTAAGGGAGGGGGGTGTGCCGCAACCAGTCAGAGCATGGAGATGGAGTCATGGATGGACGGTCTAATGGGAGTACACGGAGTACCTGCGTTTGAGCCCGTTGATGGCGTCCGTTCGGCGCAACAATGCCATCTCCATCAAGTATACTCGGTCCCCCGAACCCTTCACCACCAAGTACACACACACGGGCATCATACCCCCAACGCCGAGAAATGAATTGCCCATTCCCTTTTTCCCCACGCCCGAATAAAGCAACAAGTCCCGGGCTGCTGCCGCTTTCCCACCTTCCCCGGCCCCATACAGAACAGAGTGCTTGTGTACTTTGTACGAGACCCTTGTCAGGTTGCCCTTCTCCACCCGCTCGCCGCTCGTCTATGCCATGGGCCTCCGCTCTCACCCACACTTTTCTTGCGCACATCGCATCTTGGCATCCTCTCAAAGGTCGTCGGCCCCCCAGACTTAAACTGGCGGGTGTTCTGGGCAAGCTTGGCAAGCAGACCACCAAAAAAAGTGGTGTGGGGTTTCGGGCCATCTTCCTTGGCAAGCGGCTGAATGGGGCGTCGCGAGATCGCATGTCACACCAGGCGAGCGTCGCCATTCCGCCCTCCCATTGGCGGAAATAGATGTTCCGTCCGGAATAGCACAGACGCAGTGAGTTTGCGGTCCTATTTCGTAGTTTCGCCTCCCCAACCCAAGCCTCCCAAGCCCTTGACTTACATGCTGCCCTGGTTAGCTGGTCTCCAGACTCGCCTTTTTCCCCCCCATTCCCATCCTTCCCCCCCCCGTGCGGAGCTCCCGCCTTTCCCCGCACCCCGTGTTAAGCTTCGTGGAGAAGAGAATCTGAGAAAGGGCAAACCCCAAGATCAAGAACCATTGTGAATTTTGCCGGTCGTTGAGGATGGTCTGGTCTGGTCCATCGGCTGCTCGGCATGCGTGGGTAGCGATATGTCAACACGTGGCCAAAGACTTGATCAAGATGATCTGCCACCCATCATGTCCTGCAGCATCATCCTTTTGGGGCTTCAAAGACGGGAGGGGGCCAGGTTGGAGGAAGCAGACTGTCTGCACATCCATCATCCCATGTCCCATTGGAAAAAGATAACCAGACCATTGCCAGAAGTGAACCAGACCCTCACCGCAATCCAATGCGCCTAGCCCCGGGAATCCTTCATCTCGTCTCGTCTCTCTCTGTTTTCGCCATCGTCTCCGTCGTGTCCTTGCTCGCCGCCCTCCTCCCTCGTTCAAAACTTCAATGCCCAATACCCCAAAAACAAGTCTTGGCCACCCAACGCCGCATACGATAAATACCCCGGGTCTCCAGTGCCGCTGACCAGTCACCCACATGCATGCCCAGGCTGCGTTCCTGTCGGGGCGCCAGGGATCTCCAGAGCCAAGAGATGAGAATTGGCCGATTTATCCATCTCAGCCAACGAGGTCCCGCTCTCCCGTTCTCCCGCACCGCGCCCACACTGCCCTAACGTCAACGTCGCCGCCCCCGTCAACCACCCCCATTCAGACATTGGGGGTTTCTCCTTCTCACGGGCTGATCTCCCAGGCCTTTCCGGGGTTTCCTAGGGCTTCCCAGAGTTTTTCCACGGCTCCATGCCTCTGTGGCCCACCGTCGTCACTTATATCCCGACTCCAGGCCCTTCAGGCGGTGCCGCTATGCCGCTTCAACCGGTCGGTGCCGCACCGAGATTGGTCCACGTCCTGCAAATGGCGTCGTGTGGTGGCGGCGGCTTCGATGCGCCCCAGATCATTCTTGCGTCTGGGGACTCGCGCCTTGCCGTTCGCAGCACATGCTACGACGTAAGTCGAAAATAAAGCTGAGGCGCGACTAGCATCCGTCGACACATTTATCCACCCATCACAGTCCCGAAATCTGGCCGCTAGTCACTGTCACATGAATCCGTTCTCTCGGGGAAGCAAGCCACCTATTGAAGCAGAATCCAGCCTCGAAACCCAACCGTTTGTAGCCACAAATTCGTCACAACGTCGAGTCATCAACCAGTCATGCAGTCATTTTTCCATCCTCTATCAAACGAAAGTGTCGTGTTCTCCGTTGCCATCCCCGGTCATGTCGCCAGGCCCCCTCCTTTCAAGAAAGATACAACCCACGTTCGCTCGCCAAACTGACCCAATCACTCCCAGTGACGACCCTTCTCTTGTCGACAGCCTTTCTCATAGGCCCTGTTCGTCTACAATTGGGCGTTTACCGGGGCAATGAACAGGTTACTGTCATCCCCGCGTCCAGAACAAAGCAACCAAAAGTCCCTTCCTCGCCGCATTCGATACCAATATTTTCACCCAACACGCATCAACGCATCACCGTCTGCAGCCCTCTCGCTTGTGTATGATGACCAGTATCCAACATCTTTTTCTCTAGCAATGGGGACAGCCTTAGGCTAATTATCCCTGGGCGCAAGATGATGATCGACCCGACACAGCTGCAGTTGGGCCACACATTCTCCCCGTCCACGTTTGGTTGACAGGGTTGTAATGTCCATGAAACTCCCCCCGCACACTCATGCAAGTCTCGGCTGAGACACGCTCAAGCAAAGTACTACATGTTTCCCTCTCACCAAGTCCTGCAAAGACTGGGAGATCAATCACGATGCAAAAAGTACTGCTCTTCGAGTAAGCCTTCGAGATGATGGTCCCGACAAGTGACATGTTGCCGCGCTGGACTTCAGAGCAACGCGGTGGCGCTCCAGTTTCGCACGTTGACAGAATCAGCAGCAGGACAAAACTCGCGACTCGCGGCCATAATCAAGGTTTTTAATATGATTCCTTTGGGGGCCATTCCTGGGGGTTTCGAGCTCGCGACTTGGGAGTTGCCATTACCGGGTTGAGGGTAGTCAGGGATGACGAACAACCGACCACAGTGCTGTTTGGTATCGAGTCCCCTATCAGATCGTCACCGTCGCTCAGATCATGCTAACATGCCTTCTAATTATCTTCAGATGCGAGAATCGGGAGCATCCGCTCAAGTACAGCGCCGTTACGCATTGCTACGCGAAGATAGGGCATCGAAGAACCTACCGGAAGCCTCGAATAACCCCATGAGTGACGCTCTTAGACAATCATTCGTCTATAGCTTATCCGGGGATCGTACATGTGCAGTAATAAATGCGGTCAACCGCCAACAGGTGTCATTCGGTTGACTTCCGTTGACTTCGATACGATCTCGAAAAGACCTTTGGCAGAGACCACTTAGCACAGTTGGGTTGCGGAGAGAGGTTATCCCAGTGAGAGATGTGCCCGGAATGGTGAAACTGCGGCGTCTTATTCTCTCCATCTAATATCCGCCAAGCCTCTTCAACTCCCACGCGTTTCTTGGAGAACTTATTGGGGCAGCCCTCCTCGCATCATCTGTGCAACGTCAACGCCCACCCAACGCATCTCCTGGGGCTGTTGTCCGCCATGCATCTGTACCGGGGCCTGTTGAGGTTGCATGCCCCCATTCTGGTATTGCATCTGGTGCTGTTCCCTCGCGACGTCTCGCGCCTGCTTTCGCCTGCTCAGCCGCTCAACCACCTCCTCGGAGATTCTCCCAAAGCTCTCTCTCCACATCGCTGCATCTTCCCAGCGATCTCCGTACGTTCCCAGTGTCTGTGAAACCCTATCCAAGCATCGCAAACTACGATCAAGGTTATCCTCCCCTGTTAGACCCTGAGGTTGTAATCGTCTTGGAAGTGGAGGAGCTGGCGCAGCACCGGGGCGAGGGATGGGGATAGGAACCGGCACCCCGGAAAGCAGCATATCCTCTGCATCCCTCAGGACAGCGAGGAACTGATTGGCCATGAAGTATATCCGTAGTACATCGTGGTACGTGTAGAAGCCTGGGTTTTGCGACCCATGCGCAATTTCGTGGATGGTATCCAGATACGCCATCGAATGCTCAAAAATCAGGATGCGGTTGTAGTCCGTAATTTGCGGTGCCCTGGCTGAAGGTGCAATGCAGTATACGTAGCTATATCGTAGCTCTTGCTCAAACAATTGTCGAATTCCTGGTGCAAGGGTGGGAGGAAGCGATTCGGCCCATTCCCTCATGTCCAAACACATGTTCCAGATGTAAGAGATAGGATCTTGCAGAGGAGTCGATCCCGACTGATATAGCTCCTGATACCAGTGAGACTGCGCACGCCGAAGCTGAAAGAGGAGCAGAGCTGGGTCTGCTGACTGTGGTCCAGCGATAGGTCCCGGGATGGATACCTTGCGCCCTCCCAACCCGGAGGCATGCGGGAACGCAACATTAACTGTGTCGTCAGTGAAGGAGAATGTACGAGCATGTACCATGCTAATGGCTCTGTGGAGGGGTCAGTATTTCGCATCATACGGGCTGGGAAGGATTAACGAACCGATCGAGCGCATACACGCAATAGAAGATTTTGCGTCGCATATCCAGTGCTGTCTTGTCGGATACGGAGGACATTGGCGGATCCTGATGGAAGCCGAGATCAACAATAGCCCGAGCCGTAAATCCTATTAGGTGCCAGCTATCAAAATGAGCAGGGTCCAGCATGGCGTACTGCGTTAGAAGAAGCAGAGACTGGATCTGGGTGACATATCCGGGTGCCAGGGCCCCGTCAGCAAAGCTCATGGCTCTGGAAGCAAACTCCAATCCTTTAAGGTAGTGCTCATCACCCTTTTGGCGGGCTTTGAGTAGTGGAACCAATGGCAAGCACCATGTAGACCATCCAGCAATCAGAATCTTTGATAACACGATCATCCTGCTGGTACAGGTCATCCAGGGCGGTGAGTAGGCCTGTTTCTGAGAAGGATGGGAATAATGAGTAGATGGTGTTCATGTAATGCTGAACAATGGAATGGGCAGTCTGTCTTGGGGGCAGACGAGCCTCTGGGGACTCTGGGAGAGCATCGTTGGTGGTGGCAGCGAGGACGAGCCTGGCAAAAGTCATATTGCTAGCAGTAGGCTCAAAATCTCTTGTGGTTGCGTTGACAGATCTAGAGAAGAGTCAGGAGTCTGTTGATGAGAGGGTGGGTTCTTGATACTAACAGGAACCCAAAGTCGGAGACGAGCGAATTGACGTCGGAGTTTTCTCGCTTCCGGGCGGCCTTGCGATGAATAGCAGCGCGAATAGCGGCGAGGGAGTCCCTCCTATCCATCTGGGGGTTGAATGTCGATGTGTCCGGGTCATGGAGGGCAACAGAGGCCTTGCGTGACTTGGCAAACTGAAGGCGCTTCTCCAGCTTTTCTATGCGGAGCTCCAGGGCGGCGACATAACTGCGCATCATGTGTGAGCAGCCAAACGGCAGACAGAGGAACCTCAGGGATAGACGGACCTTCTTTCCTTGCCTCGAGCAAACTGATCGTTTGCCGCGGAGCACTCATTCACGCGGCCAGCCTTCTCACAAGCTGTGCATGCGGGCAGCTTGCCATCACACTGGCCAACAACGTTAGTCCCGAGAGAACAGCGCAGAGAGGTATGGTACCGTGGTCAGTCACCTTTACTTTGGCAGCGCGGCCTTGAAAATAAACCAGTCAGTACTTGCGATGGATAAATGACTACGGCGACGAGAGGGGACTGAGACTCACATCGAGAGCAGGCAGAGACGGGACGTGAGACCCTCAGGAGGGGATTGTGAGAGAAGCTCGCGCGGGGCATTTTGCTACGGCACCAGCGCCAGCGACAGCGTCGTCAGTGGGGTTTATCGAGGCTGCGACGGAGGCCACGGAGAAGAGGTCGCGTCGTGTGAGAGTGGTGGGATGACTTCAAGACCGGGGGACAGAAGATAGTTGCAACAGTTGGAATGTCGTTTGACTTCTCCACCAGCAAGCGGGACAGCTGCTGTAGCACGAGGCCAGTCTGCCTGTTCTGGAAAAGAGCCGCAATAATCGGGCTGGGGCTTAGCCTTGCGTCGACGGTTAAGGGGACGTAGGTTGGTTGGTTGGAGGGTTGTGCGTGCTCCTGCTGGCAACGCGGGGCGGGGGAACAGGACAGGAGGGGAGGGGCCTTTGGAGGGACCAAGCGACCAAGCTCTCGGCTAGGTACCTACTACCTCGGGTGGGCGAATGTGCGATGACGATAGCGAATGGTTTCGTCAGCAGTATCAATCAAGCCTGGTAGTCTGTGTCTGGCGGTGCTGGCGTGGTGCGGTCGCAGCGTCTGGCGCTGACGGTGCAGGGCCTGGGTCGACGGTTGCAGGATGTTTTGGGGCGATGGAATGAGACGGCCCACGATGGATCGGTAGAGGACCCCTAGTTCAGCGAGGCCAGGCTCAAGCGACTAGCAGAACTGGGAAGGATAGATGATGTAGGGATGGAATCTTCGATGGAGCTTGAGAGATTGAACCCCAGTCGCAGGTGGGGCAGTCCCCCAACCGGATGATTTAATGCGACGGTTTGGGTGTCGCACAACCGGAGCGCGGGCAGCAGCAGCAGCGAGGAGAGGGCTGTCGATGGGAGCAGTGAGTGTGTGGGCAAGAACTCAGGAAGCGAATCGGGTGGAGAGGCAGAGGGTTGACGCATTCGGATGGTTCGGGGGGTATTGATTACCAGCCTTGTTGCAATAGCTGAGGTGTAGCGGGAGGTTTACGAATAGGTCGTAGTCGGTGGCGAAAAAGCCCAAACCGATCTGGGCACCGTACATCCGCTCGGCGAACTGAGCAGGTCGGCCCGGCGAGATAAGGTGAGGCGAGATGAGATGGGATGGGGAGATGACCCCGTGAGTTGACGTCTCTGTGCGTGTGCGAGTTGCTTGTGTACGTCCGTGTGAGAGGCGTGTCTGACCAGTCGACGCACTCGGTACTACGTATGCGTGTCTCGGCCCCAAGCTCTGTCGTTGTTTGGGTTTGGCGTGCGATGGCTGGCCACGCACCGTGACGCACGCCCTCCCAGTCGCGAATGACGAGAGGGAATCCCTGAGCAGTGAGATAGGACGGCGAGGGCTTGCTTCTGGCGCGCATCGGGAACAAAGCAGACGAGGTTGCGACTCACCACCAACGCCCGCCTTGGCCCTAGCCGAGGACGGCCAAGGGCGCTAAGGCGTGACATGGGTGCGCTGGACGGATGCGACCCTGGATCATCGCCGGGCGATGGCGATGGAGATGGGATGGATGGGTCATTAGATGGAACACGGGGGTGAGAGGGGCCTGTAGATGACGCGCCCTTTTTGCGGAGGTCGATGTCGAAGCCGAGATCGTGGCCATGATGAATAATCGGCGCCGTCCAGAAGCAGCGGTTAAAGGAAGTGTGTCGGGATAGGGTTCGACGCCGGGGTAGGAAGTAGGTGCGTGGGTGGACACGCGGCGTACTTCGATCTGCTTGCAAGGGCCATTCTTGACCGAGAGGGAGGGAGAGGGAGACTGACACTGACGCCGCATCCAAGACCAGTTTTCGTATAATAGGGATGGCATTACCATGGCCAGACATGTATCTGCTGGGCATCGCAGTTCAGGCTCCCACCGCTTCTTGCTGGCCTCAAGTCGAGAGGGGAAATGGCTTTTTTTCCTTCTGCTGGTGCTACGGCACGTATGGCGTGAGGTGAGGTGTCTTTTTGCGGACACAGCCCAGACTTCACTCACGCGCATGGCACACGCACCCCCACGGCAGATGCAACAATCCATGATGGGGAATCGCAGCCTGGAGGGATCAGTACCCTAATTACTGTGGTACTGTGGACGGAGCACTGAACGGTGGGATGAACCCAGCGTGTTTCATGGCGGGCCATGCCCTCAGTGTGATTGAACCCTGCTCAGCGGCAGGAACAGCACCGGCACCGGCAGCTCTGCCGACACGATAGTGGGTATAAAAGGAGCGCAAGTCGACATGGCGAAATAGGATCAGGCACGTCCCTGACATGGGGAAATGTTTCTAAAATAAAGTGTCGACACAACCCTTTTTGAACGTCTGGCATTTTTTATATTGGACTTGTAACATGTCTGCGTGGGCACGGGGAGAGGGAAGTGCTTGATCACCAACAAAAGACTCATACTCTTCATGTCCTCTTTGCTGTTGGAGCCATCTGCACCTCCGTACTCTAATATTACCTATTCCGTGCGCGCACATTCACAGACACCAACATTCCTCATGTTACATCCCATCTGGTCTCTTGTCGTCGACGTCAACCTCGCCGCAATACTTCCGAGACGTATGTATGCAAGGTACTTACTTGCCATACCAAGTCCGTTCAATCTTGTGCTGACGGATGACCAGGCTTGTCTGTCAGTCACCCAGAGATCTGCGCTAGAGCCTGAGCTAGCCCACTGGGGATAAAACTCTAGTTCCCTTCCTTGGTGCCCACCTCTGTCCCATCCCTTGTCCTCGCTTCCCCTGCGCTTGAACAATGAAGCTCTCTGCCCGTTCCGCTGCGGTTTAGAGCATCCCGGAGCCCCGGCGTGAGCTAGACTCGAACCTCGAGAACGAAGAAAAACCCAGAACGGCCCCATCTGATACTCCTATCCGCCGCAACGGGCCTGCTACTGCACATTGACGTCTCCTTTATTACTTGTTTGCCCTTACATGTGAATCTGACCCGTCTCTCTATCCAACTTCATTCTTGAGCTCTTTCCTTGTGTTCATAACACTTCCCCAACACAGACAGGTACCTTACCCTAGACCAATCCGGAATCGCAGGTTCATAATCCGCCACACCCACATATCCACACACCCACCTTCGCCCACCTTCGCTTGCCGGTCTGGTGTTCCCAGCTACCTTGCCCCTCCTCGTGTGCGTCTACTCCCTGTCCCTCAGTCAGTCAGTCCAGGCAACGGTATCTTGCTTCCTACGACACTCCCCTCCCTCTGCTCGACGACTCCTCGGCGCCTCCCTTTTCGACATTCCGTGCCCTGGTTCCTGAGCCTGGTTCTTGAGCCTCCGTATTGAGCCTCCATCCCGAGCCACCCCCGCAAATCGAGGCTCCATTGTTGCGCTGCGCCATCTTGCCTCGCACGCTTTGTCGTCGCCCGACCCGCCCGTTCTTGGGCTTGTTTCCCGGTTCCGTCCCCGTACCCGTTGTCCGACTTGAAGACCGCGCGACTCGCCGTGCTGCGCACGCGACTCCAACACTCTTGGATCCTCAGATACTTGCGCAAGATCAAGATCGACCATTGACAGCCGCTGCACGATCCCGAACCGTCCAATGGACGCCGCTACCATCTTCCGGCAGGGCATGGGTCCTGTTGGGCCCCGTATGAACCATGCCTTCATGAGCCATCCCCAACAGCAGCAACCGCCGCCGCCGCAGCAGCAGCAGCAGCAGTTCCGAAAAGCGCCCTCGCCCCAGGACGACACCTCTGATGGTGACTCCTCTGGCCATCGTATTGCCCATACTCTGACGGCGTGCTGCCGCTGTCGACAGGTACTTATTGTCCCGCTTCGTGTCGCAAACCGTAACCCGCCCGCCATGCTAACGCCCCTCTAGAGGAAAACGCGATGCGATCCTACTCTGCCCCGCTGCCTGCCATGCGAACGATCAGGCTCGACCTGCGAGTATCTCGATGCCGCCAAAGGTCGTAAAATCAACCGCTACTATGTTATCAAGCTCCAGGACAGGGTGAGGCTACTGGAGGCCGAGTTGAGCCAGTACACCGACGAAGACAACGAGTTTCCAAGGAGCACCGAGGACATGGTACGCCCTGGCGGAATGGTTCGTCTCAACGGTGGCGACGAGACACCGCGGTACCTCGGGCCTAGCAGCGGTATTGCCATGACGCGGCTTCTCATGGAGGAGGCCAAGCGCTACACGGATTCGAAACGCATTTCCGACCTCATTCCCAGCGTACGCGCCCGACAGGCTCGTATGCAATCCATTCAAATGACCGGCCCGGCGGCACGGAGGAAGAGCTATCCCATGATCAGCCAACACCCCGCTGAGAGCCTGCCCACCAGGGCCGTCGCCGATAAGCTGCTGGAAATCTTCAACCAAAAGGGTAAGCCTTCCTGGAGTGACATCCGGATTCGTCCTCGTACTAACCGGCTGTAGCTCAACTATTTTGGCCTGTGCTACATGAGGGGGATCTACGAGCGGACATGGAGGCGGTTTACAATGGCGATAATGAACCGTATAGGACCTTCATCGTTCGCATGGTCGTCGCCATCAGTTTGCAGAAGCTGGACACCCAATATGCCGGTCTAGCGGATAGCTATTACCTGGCTGCGATGCAATATTTCGAGGACATTATCCGACCCAAGGACCTCAAGACGCTGCAATGTCTGGTCTTGATGGGCCAATATTCGCTCCTCACGCCAACTCGGACTCCGATTTACTACGTGGTTGGTCTTGCGACGAGAATTTGCCAGCAGGAAGGCCTTGCGAGCGAGAAGACGATTTCGACAGGCTACAACCTGGACCCCAAGACGATCGACTTGCGACGACGCATCATCTGGACTGTGGCCGCAATGGAATACGGGTTGGCGCATAGCATGGGGCCGACCCAACAGCTTTGCCACAGGCGATGACCGTATGGATGTAGACTTCTTCTCGCCTGTCGATGACGAGAACATTACCCAGCACGGCATCAAGCCAGCTCCCCAAGCGAGCGCAAGCTCGTGGCCATCCATTTTCTACAAGATGCGAATGTGCCAGCAGAGATTCGGAGGGCGCTCTACGAGAAGAAGAGACCGGAACCAAAGAACGACTCGCACCCCTGGTACGATAGAGTGGAGAAGATGAACAGGGAGTGGCTGGACGCATCGCCAGAGAACCCGGCCTGGTGTAAACCTTGGTAAGTGACCCCATCCCGCCTGAGAGCTTCAGGACTAACAGCCTCAATAGGTTCACTGGTCGATATCACCAGATGCGAATCTTCATGTACAGGCCGTCTCCTCAGGTCCCAAAGCCATCCCCTCGGGCGGCCAAGCTCTGCTACGAAAGCTCGGCATTCATCGTCAACCTGTCCAGCAAGCAGATGGAGAGCGGAATCGACATCACCTGGGTCTTCCTGCTGACTGTCAACATGTCACTCAACACCCTCCTCTGGTCCGTCTCGTATCCAGTGGTGCGGCAAGAACACCCTCGCGAAGAGGTGGAGAAGCTCGTCAGCGCATGCTTGGACGTTCTTGATCGCTGTGCAGAACGATGGCCCGGGACCGCATCCACTTCCCAGCTATATCAGATCTTCTCCAAGGCGTGTTTGCAGAGCTACGATTCACGCCAGACACCTGGACAGCCAGCCAACTTCTTCACAACACCCCCATCCTTTACGGATCATCAGTCGCCTCCAGAGGCCTTCTCCCAGACGAACTCTCAACAACCTCCTTATGCGAACCCGCCTCAGTTCAGCTACGTCTTCGACTCGCCCCCTGAGGCGATGAACACTTTCGCCTTCGACCCCAACTTTCCCCCACCGCAACCCCACCTTCCGATCCAACTCCATCTTCTGTAACCCTGCGAGCAATGAACCGACGGGCCGCAGGTTCTCCTACTTCCCCCCCGACTTCACCCAGCCCGGGGAAGGGGGTCCGGATGACCCAACACCGCCTGCGACCACGACTCCTGAACAGCACATGGCGTCGCCTCCCGACCATCTGTCCGACCAACTACCAACGCCGCCCGATTCTGCCCTTACTGGAAACATGACGACGCCCGGCTCCGTGCTCTCCCCACCGAACAGCATGACGCAGCAGCACACCCCCAACATGCAACACGCATCCCCGGTTCCGATGTCTGCGCACACCAACATGTCTCCTCCACAGAAGCCAGGCCTTCCCCAGCGTGGACCGACCTTCTCTGTCCCGCCGACAAGCCAGTCTGCTCCCGCCCAGCGGCCGCTGCCCGCTCCGAACGGTATTGGCGACTGGTTCTCGCCGCCTCCGCCCTTCATCTCCCCCTTCTCCTTCGGCAACATGAGTAACAGTTTCTTCAACGACGGCATGTCTGCAGGACCTGGCAATTACGGAGACATGTCGGGCTCCGGCCTTGGCCTGCAGAACCTCGACGCCACCGCCATGACTGGCCCCCAGTTTGACTACAATTTCACCCGTCAGGGCAGCCTCACTCAGTCACAGCAACTCGAGCTCATGAACGTGCTCGAGACGGAGGGAATGACGGACATCGACGCTTTTTTGAGCGGTGGCACAGTGCCTAACACGAGGTGGTATTGAGAAGATTTGACGAATTTTGGGTACACTTTATAGCGGACGGAGGAGAGGGCTAACATGCATGGGGAGGCGTTTCTTGCTTTGATTTGTAAATAGCATTAGAAGCCTTCTTGGATGATTACGTGAATGATAGAACCTTTTTCTCTTAGACTTCATGCTTGTGTATTCTTTGCCATGATTCGACTACTTTAAACTAGACATGATTGTTAGGAGTCTACGTCGGAAACCATGCACGTTTGTCCCCCGCGGACTGTCCAGGGTACATGCATTGCAAACACAAGTACGTGTCGTCTTAGTCCTAAAGATAAGTAAATAATACATCGAATTTGATGTTCAGGAAGGGGATGTAATGTGACTAATTCTTAGCCTTGATACCTCCTAATGATTTTCTTTACTTGGTTCTTTTTTGTTCGATTCAGTGGTCGCCCGCGGCAGTTTTCGGAGCAGTGCTCTCATAGTCGTCGTCAGTCGTCAGATGGGAGGGGGCTCACCATGCGGCGTTCGTCAGGGACCTTTCAGTGAATATTTTCAAATAACGTCGTTTATTGCGAATACAACGCTGACATGTGGCTTTCTGGAGGCAGATATTGAGCTTAGACGAACAATAATTACAGATATGCACTTTGGTGCCTCCATACAGAATCCATCCCACAGCGGCTACTAGAACTAGTCAAGGATTCTCGAGTCGCGTATTGTTGTGGTATCTTAGTTTCCGAGAATAGTTTAGATGGAACAAAAACACCCTTAAGACTGGCCCTCAAGTAGCTTGAGGTAAATATCCATTCTCTCGTTAATCGATGTCCGCCGCCTTGAAACGAAACGAGAGCCGCGGCGGTTCCTCGAAGTTCAACTTTCTCGGTTTCAATAATACCCAGGAGATGCTCATTGCGGTTCGTGGTGTTTTGCAACAAAGACGGAGCAATGTGGTGTAGATCGTCACGGGTGAGATTCATAAGCACTGCCGTTAATGTTGACAGCCGAGAGAAGGGTTGGAAGCCCACCATGGCTACAGCCGGTGATGTCCCCGAGTTCGCCACCACGTGGAGATGGTTTATCGAGTCTTCTTGTCCACCATTTCAAAGCGAGCACGGAAACTGTCAAATATGGAGCTTGGTTGCGTGTACGTAACGAGGGTGTTTGATTTGATAAATAGTTCAATATAGACGGATGAAGCGAAATGAAAATAAACAAGAAGCGAAGGAGCGTTAAAGGAAAACCGCCACAACAACACGGTTCGTTCGACACTGCGTTTTCACAAGTCCCCCATATATATACTCTTCACGATGAGCTTCTCCCACTTCACGTCGACGACTCGGTCTCACGGGAACGCTGCGTTTCCGTTTTGCTCACAGCATCTGAGCTCACAGGCACTGGGAGTAGAAGTCGTTGACCTTGGTGCAAGTGTAAGGAGACACGCAAGTTTTGCTGCCGGTCCAGTTCTGGCCGCCGCACTGGCCCCAGTGGGCAACGGGCGGATCGGTGGGATCGGTGGGATCGGTGGGATCGGTGGGATCGGTCGAGCCGTTCGAGTTGTAGGTCGTGCCGATGGGGCCGAACTTGATGTTGGAGAAGGAAACGGAGGAGTTGGGAACGTTCTTCTCGAGGTCAGAGGGGACACCGGAAGTGGTCGCGCAAGAGCCGCGGGCGGCGCCAAGCTTGGAAGAGCCGACGGGGTAGGTCGAGTCGAGCCAGAGCATGTGCGCGTAGTGCTGTAAACGTCGGAGTTAGTTCAGGAATTATAGGGAGGACGAAGAATATCTGGGATGTGTAAATACTTACGTCGTGCCACAAGCTCATGACCAGAACCATGGGCGCAGCGAGGGCATCGCCCATGCGAGCGAGACCACCGTGGTCACCCAGGAGTCCTCGTCGCCGAAGACGTCCTTCTGGTCGGCGCAGTAGTTGGCGGTGATGGAGCTTCCGGAGATGCCAGAGATAGTCGAGGCGGCGTTGGCGATGACCTTTCCGTTCTGGACGTAGAGGCGCTTGATCTCGGACAGCTTGCCGTTGGTGCCAGTAAGGAACTGGGTGACGACGGTAACCTTCTGGGTGGTGTCGACGTCGAAGCCGGAGCCGGGGCCGTAGAAGGTCTTGTCGCCCTGGCGGTAAGCGTTGAAGTCGCAACCATCGGGATCACAGGTGCCGGCGTAGCGGTCGGCCGAGTAGGTGCCGCCACAGGCGTCGCCCTGGCAGGAAACCTGGGTGAGGCCGTCACAGGGGTGGGGAGTGTAGGCAGTCGAGATGTCGTTAGCCTCCCAGATATCCATCTCCGGACAGCAGGTACCCAAGCCTCCAATACCGGCGTTGATGTCGTCCTCAGAAGGCACCCAGTCTTTCACGTTGGCCTGTGGCAATGGTTAGCGAGGTCTGTTAATAACAAGTGTTTCCTAGATGCTTACCACTCCGTTGATGAACTTGACATCACGAGGGCACTGGCTGTCACAGTAACCAGTGCCGTACTTGGCTCCAGCCTTGTTTCCGCTGTACTTGGCTTTGCCGCCATCCTCGTCCATGGAGACGAAGTACAGCGCGCCGTTCAGGCCACAGCTGATGTCCGAAACATCGACGTCAAAGGTAAACTCGTTGCCGAGCAGGGTGAACATCTCGTAGGTGTTGTCGTCCTCCATGAGGTAGAGACGGCTACCAATGTTGGTGCTGTAGGGGCCCTTGGTCACGAACTTGAGGTTGAGCTGGTTGCCGCTGGTAGTCACACCGTAAGTGCCCGCGTAATCGGCGCCATCCAGACAGCACTTCTGGGCGCAGACCTCGTTGCTCGTGCAGATGGACGTATCCCACTCGTTTCCGGAGTAGCAGTTGGTTGTCGATGTAGTAAGATGGGTCCATCGCCAGTTGGCGTCGACGACAACGGAGCCGGAAACACTGGTGCAGCCGCTGGTGGTGCACTTCGACCAAGTCAACTTGGGATGGGTCTCGGCGGTGTTTGTGCAGACTTGCTGCGCCTTGACGGCGGCGAACAAGGCGAGAGGGCGGCGACAGTGAGATACATGGTTGAGAATGCTCCGGGCTCTTTGTTCGAGTGGGTGAAGAGATGTAGATTCTGATGAAGATGGGTACTGAGAGGATATTCGAGTTGGAGCGGCGCGGGCTCAACTTATATAGGCATGCTCTCGTCGATTCTGCGGCAGCCGACAAGACGGTGGAGCGTATACCTGTTTCCACGAAGACCCACGGTTCCCCTGGCGAATACAACACTGCCCGGCATCGTGAAGGTCGCTGCGAGGCTGATCTGGCGGTCCTAGGTCCATCCCGGGAGGCCTGAGTTCGGATTCCGGGCCGCCGTTTCCCCAGCCAGGTCACGAGAAAGCGACGAACTCTGGATTAGTCGTCTGGAGAGCAGATGACTCTTGGTGTGGGCGCGATGGGCAGACGGCCAGCGCCAAGTGCGCCGTGGCGGGAGTCGTGCCTCCGTCAACATCGAGGAGTGGTGGAGGAGTGACGGAGAAAACCACGGCTGGCGCGTTCGGCTTAGCCTCGCTCGGATTGCCCGGGTTGATAACCTCCGTGACTATCTCAGTCAAGCCGTAGGACGCTCGATGGATAAAATGCGGGTGAATGGAAGATGAGGGAGAAAGATCGGATGGTTGCCGAGGCATGTGCGACTTTGGTAGCTGAAGTCCGATGCTGTCTCGTGCCCTCATTGGAGGGCGTTCCGATCGGGACACGGAGGCCATCTGCCGTTTATACTGGGGCCGCGCCGGCATGGATCGTGACCACTCAGGGCCGCCCATATCGTGCATCTTATTGAGACCTCACTTGTTTGAATTAAAGGCTGAGGCGGCATCGTGCCCTTCCCGTGCCCTTCCAGTGCCCCGCCAAGATCGTGCCATGGTTTAAAGGGGCGTGGGCGTCGACCAAGTTCAGGCTCTCATCTTCGTAGAACTGCTAAGCCCAATCACGATCCACAATCCAGGATCAATATCCCGCTTACAACTTGCTGAATTGCTAGAGTGCTGTCACCGGATCCGCCGTCCCTCTTTGGGAACCAATTCGGCTGCTTCCTGCGTCAATAGTTGCGGCCCGACGCCAGGTGATCCGAGGGTGTTGGACCCAAACTGTTGGCCATTTGCCCCTTTCATTTCTCCTCAACGGAGTAGGGCGCCATTGTCACAGTCAGTGGAATTAGGCTTGCAACATCGGGATCCCGATCCGAAGTTGCTTTAGACGCTGTGGCTACAGGTTTTGGGCTGGCGGTACGCTGAATCACATTTGTCTCGTGCCCAATAGCCAGGGGTATCACCATCTAGGTGCACAGCTCGGCTGCTCCGGTTCAAGGGACTTGAGTTCGTAGTTTTCACTATTATGCCGATGAATATAGCCGGTAGACTAGTAGTGTCGAGTTTGGCTATAATGATGCTCATGTTAAAGAATGAACCCTGACCCAGGGGTTCTGCCATATCAGCTTTGCGAGTTCGTGACCCGACCGAACAGGATGAAACTAGACATACTTCATCTCACTCATCATTCAACGTACAAGATAATAAGACAGTCCCGTTTGAACGTCCATAAAGTTTCGGCCCGTCGGGAATAGCCCCGTCTGTTTCCACTTTCATTACATCAGTGCTATTGATATTACGATCCGCTTGGCTTCGCCGTCATCGTATGTTTCCATAGAGGGTTGCTTCTGCCCTAGGCCGGGCCCTCGCTTGCCCACAGCCACCATACTTCTCGGTGCTGCCACTGTGAGGCACGGCTTCCCGTTCCGTCGGAGCCTTGAGGCCAGTTCCAAGATCCCTGGGCTCAGATCCCGCAGCTAAGACTT
Organism: Ilyonectria mors-panacis; assembly: GCA_002991585.1. Lineage (NCBI taxonomy): Eukaryota > Fungi > Ascomycota > Sordariomycetes > Hypocreales > Nectriaceae > Ilyonectria > Ilyonectria mors-panacis. Next base: position 195,400 of record PPHJ01000112.1, on the reverse strand, counting down.
CCCCACAAGCCATGTCGGTCCTCGAGTCGGCATTCTCGGGCGGATGAGTTATGGTTGCATTGAACTGACCTCTCGTATGAGAGCAGCCGTCACGTTGACAATCTCAATGCACATGTGATATGCAGAGCGTGGCGCGAAGTGCCCTAAACAGGGACAAGGCTGGGGAAGCTCCGGGGCGGTCGGGCCCGTCTTGGCACTTGGAAGCAGACAAGTTCGGGTATTCTGCTTTCTGCATTCTTGTTAATCAGCCACGGTATTTTGGCAACGCCAATTTTTTGCAGGCTATCATTGAAAGCAAAGAACGAAGCCCAAGGCAACTTATCTCAAGAGCGGCACATCACTTTCAAGGTCGCCCTGCTTAGGACGCTTTAACGCAATTGCCTGGCAATTCAAATGCCAGTGGTTTAGTTACTAGTTTCATTAACTTACAACAAGGGGTTATAAATATAGTTTGGCTATGCTGTGTTCAACGCGCCTTGTCAGAATAGTGATAGTGATTCTGATTTAAACGAAATGTTTCATATTAGGCTGTGTCAGTGGATTGTCTAACCTATCGACTTGACAACAGACGGCTAGATAATTTATGTGCCGTGGTTAACGCTAGGGGCTGGACACTGAGGAGCAGTGAGGGACAGGTTGTGACAATAAACCTACCGGGAAACGCCATGGTCTTGAGTAATACGGCCTTTGTGTGTATGACTAGTAAGGTTCAAAGGTATGAATAACTATCACGCAATAAGAAGGAATGCTTAGAGACTGTGTGTTCGGTGTATCGACGTAGGGTAAGCTACTTTTGGATTAGAGTGTTGGTTCTGCGTAAAGTCAATTCAAAGAACAAATTGCCTGAATGGTATCGGCAAATTTGGATTTTCAGATCTATGACCTTCCCTATCAAGACCGATTGGACAGATAGATAGTTTTAGTTGGGGGTGGCCAACCTCAGAGGTAGCTAACATTCTCTCACATAGTCACTTCTCGATAGCTTCAATTCGCAACCTCGGAAGACCAGACTCTGCGCGCCACCGGATTTGAACAGGTCTGAATAACATAATGCCTTGAATTTGCTGTATAGTACATAGATCAACACGCCTAGAATTGCCAGTCTTTCAGATACTAGGCTGAGGAACCGACGAGTCTTGGAGATGGCCGACTCCATCCATGACAAGGTGGTGTGAAACTGCTGTATGCCATCAAGCCTGGCGTAAATCAACCAGGCCACCGGCTTCATATACTTTACACAAAATCCTCCAAGTCTACAACCACCCCTCCGCCTCCGAGGCCCCCTGAGAATTACTAACGTCAAAAACCATCCACTGAGGAATTCCATCCTCCCGAGACGCCAAAACACTTCCCTGCCAAATATCCACCGCCCCAAGCTTTTGCTCGCAAAATTAGACTCCAAAACATGGTTGATGCGCAGTGCCAGTGTGCTGTCTCTGCTATGAATGGGCAAATCGAGACGCCCCTTGTCGGGCACGAGGGATCTGCCGCACTCGGTAAAGTTGACCCTTGTCTTGGCAAGGAGATTGGAGAGGCGCACGCTGGGGCTGCTCGAATGCTGATTTCTCTTGACTGAGCTCAACAGCGGGTTCCTAGGCCGCGCGAAGGTCGAGCAGGTGTAGATATCTTGGTCTGGCGAGGAAGCCGTTGGTCGCGCTCGTAGAGGTAGCCACAATTGGCGCAGAGAGTCTAGGAAATGGTTAGTAACTCGACGTCGCAGCATGTAGAGACAAAGACTTACCCTTGGACCGGCCGGGCCGTCTCGCACAGCCCAAACGCTTGTTCCCCAGATTCGGCAGTGCCAGCATCTCCACTGGAGTCTCTCCTGGTCCGTCAGGGCACCACCTCCTCCATATCCACCAACATCGGGAGTTCCGCGCCCTCCTGGCGTCCCGCCCCGGCCGAGGGGGCTTAGACTTCGGAATCGACGCTTCTTCTTGGAGCGCTCTCCTCTTCCCATCCTCTCCTCTTCCACCTCAACAGGGCCACCGAACGGTGCGCGCCCCAAGCATGCCTGTTGTGGAGCTAAATCGCGCTGTCTCACGGCGTAGTCGGCGGACTTGTCGTTCACGGTCGCCCTCGCGTTTCTCAATCTCCTCCTTGCTCAGAATCTCGACCTTGGGCTCCCACTCATCCGCAAGTTGTTCGGGGTCATATCTCCATCCCGCATCTGCTCCATGCGCGGCATCATTTGGTAGCTCTTGTTGTAGGCCACCCCATCCGGAGACGAGACCACCTGCTTCACATGCTTCCTTCTTGAGACGCAAAACAGCTTCGTAAATGGCGTGGGTCATTGCGGGCACCCATTCTCCAGTCAACCCGAGGTCTGCACAGGTCATCTTCGCAAATGCCTCTGCCGTGCCCGGGGGGTGCAATAGAGACCATTCAAACTTGTCTGTGTAGAGCATCGAGGCCAGGTTGAGACTCAGGTTAACAATGCACCGGTATGTGTCATCGGGGTTATAGTCGTCGGAGTCGGGGAGGATGGGCGTGGCTTCAGCAGTGACATCCGGGGCCTGGGTTTGGGTTGGGGTAGCCGCACCTCCAGTCTGGGCTGGAGTATCGGGCCTTGAAGGACCCCTCACAGCGGAGGCGGGAGAATCGTCACGAGACTTGACGACCAAGCTTGGCCTGGGAGTTCCGTTGACTGTTCCGCCTGCTCCAGCAGTGGTTACTTGTTGAGTAGGTGGGACTGGCTGCTCAGTGTGGAACAGCGGGTGCAGAGCGACACCCGCATATTCCTCCAGTTGCGTCCGAATCTGCTTGCTGATCTCGGCGATGACAATTGCTCGGTTGGGGAGATCAAGGTCCTGGACCAAGGTCTGTGCGAACTGGTCTGTTGTAATGAGGGTTTCGTGCAGATTCCAGCAAAAGATGTCTCGCAGTTTGTATGGCACCGTCATCTCCTGTGGCCGGTACTGGGTAACGAGATGTCGACGGAGGTCGGGTTTGGCGCTGGGAATGGCGCCTGGGGATGAAGGCAGGGATGTCCAGGTCGATTCGAATCGGGATCAGGGTGAGCGGCAGGTTTGCCTGAGCAGCATTCTGCTGGTCACTTCTCACCGGGCGCATCTTGCCCATCCAGTCGCGCCAGATGCCCTGGACGTCAACAGGGTCCTTGGTATCCTTGCCAGCCTTGTCTGCCAGCTCCTGCCTGCTGACGGAATCCTCCTTGCGCAGGCTTCGTAGGCCGGTCGGCCGACGACGAGGATCGTCGCTATCGTCATCGAGGTCGTCGTAGCCGTCCTCGGCATAGTTGATGATGGTTGTTCCTCGCTTCGTGGTCCGCGATATGGGGCCTGTAGGCGCGCTGCTGGGGAGGACGGGGGTGAGGAGGGAGTTGTTGTAGCCACGCAATCGCGGCGCATAGCTGGACAAAAAGGCCTGGGGCTTCGATCGTTCCATTGTGCGCGCTAGGAGACCCTGAGGGTCATCTCATGCTGGAGTAAGGGAGCGATGCGGACGCGCAACGGGTGGGCTCGCCTTGAGCCTGGACCCGAGACCCAAGAGCCGGGGAACGGTGCGAGAATCGCAAGGAGAGCGCGACAATGGCGGCGATTGCGTTGCGATGGCGGCGCTCGTCGGGGAGAGAGGGGCGTGGTGGGGTGGTGGGATAGGCCGTGATGGGATCGAGGGTGGTGCTTGATGGAGTCGCGACCTGGACGACCTTTTTCTCAATCGCGTCGCTGTCTGCTCTGCCACAAATTCACACGGCCAAGGTGAGTGTGTTATGTAAGCCAAAGCACAACGCTTGGACGATCTCTAGCGCGGGCACTACCCTATACCCCCACATCGTGCGAATCGGGAAACGGGTGGGGGCCGCTGATGCCCAGCAGGCCGTTGAACCCAACTCCACTTGTTAGATCTAACGGATGAGCGCAGCTTAATGGTTGGTTATTCTATTTACCTCCAGCATTTGATAAATAGTTCATGTACACTCAGCCAAGGCAAGTCCCCATTATGTTCCTCCAAATAGGAATAGGTAAACTACGTAAGTAGGTGTAGGCGGAATAACAACCACAACCCGATACCAATGGCCTTCAGGTATCTTGATGCAGCCACGGAAACACCCAGGTCTCGTGCTAAAATCGTCAGGTCGCAAAATTCAATACAGTTCCTCAGTGTTCTTGCTAGCCCCCGGCGGGCAAGGAGGAGATGACCCCGACCATTGGTAGCCTCCAACAGTGGGAGCAGACCGAAGACGCAATCGCTTATTAGATTTTGTGTGGCTTCGGGGAGCTCCTAGAATGGCTTCTGACCAAGTCTGATGTGCAGCTAGGATCAGCAGTGATCCAGAGACACCAACAACGAACGAACGACTTACACGTTCCCCCGTGGGAGAAATCGGCAAACATCGAAAACTTTGAATGGGTTGGAAATGCTGTATGCTCGGGCACAGCCTATCTGGGTTGTGTCTGACCACATGCACTGGGCTAGAAACCGATCAGTAAATGATATGAGCCGCCGCAACGAACTATGACTTACACCAATGAAGCCAGTGCTCTTGTCCTGTCTTGAGGGGCTGCCCATCGTAAAGAGAGGCCTGCGAGAGCCACTCATGCACCGCAGTCTGGAGAGGCGTCTCAAAGGCGACATCACACTGGCCTGACTGGTGTTCGTAGATATTCTCGCCTTGCTGGGGCCGAAGCTCAACAGGGGCGTGTCCGAAAGGCTGGACACCTGCTCCCATCTGATTAGCCCAGAACTGGGCATAGGCCGCGAGATCGGGGTTCCAGGCCAATGGTGCCACTCCTTGGGCGTGGCGAGCTTCGTTGATCATGTCAAGGGCAAGTGACCGATCGTCCGCAGAGACAGTCGAGACCGCCAAGCACAAGGCGAGGGGTGCCAGAACACGAGTGATATGCATGGCGAGTCGGCAAAGCACAGTGATTTGAGGCTGTTCGAAACAGAAAGGATTGGAGTTGGAGGATAGGGTCAATGCCGGTGGTTGACGACGGAGGAACGTTTGTCTCAGGTCTGAGGTACGTGCTTGAACAAGACGGATGGATCGTACAGTTGAAGTGAGGGCGTCGAGGTGGGTGGTGAAAGAAGAGAACGTCAGAAACCTAAGGAGGGATGGGGAGAACGTCATGTCGAGTGGTGAATTGGCTTAAACAAGGTAAGCCCAATGGCCCCAAGGCTCCTGTCACTTTACTGGGATTGGTATTCCACGCTGGCAAGTGCCGATTCCCTCTGTAGTCAATGCTCCTCCCAGGCAATCGAATTGGTCCTGTCTTGGTTAGTACTGCCTTGTGCCTACCACCTCATGTAAAGGGACTATGCGCGTGGTTTGCACTTGACGTGCGATCTGACTCCGGGTTCTAACTTCCGTGTAAGTTAAGTTAGGTGTCGTAGGTTAATGTTGTCGCTGTGAGTGAACAACGAAAAGAGCAAGGGTTTATTTTGCACCATTTGAAGTTAAAAAGGCCTTGTAGCGAATAAGTTTAGTAGTAATAGACAAGATATTAATTATCCAACCTTTGCTAGTCCAAGTACGAGGTAAGTTGGTTGACGTCTGGAGAGAACCGCAAGCCGGGGGTGTTGACGCACGGACCCACCCCACGTAAATGACGTTTCGCCCCAGATCTCCCATCTTCCATTGAAATATTTTGATCAACTTCTGGCGGCTTAAACCAACTGCAAAACACCACACACCACAACACAACGCTACACATCACAGAACGACGACAACATGGCATCCCGACCAAGCCCTATATTCTCGTCCATTCTGCGCCAGCTCCGCGCCCAGCCCCAATGCGGATCCCCGCTCCGCGCGCCTCTCCCATCCCGCGCTCGCCTCCCACAACCATTCATCGCAAACACCATCGCGGCCCGCGCAGCCCATTCCATTCCTCGCCCGTCGCCCTTACAGACTTCAAAAACGTCGCAACCTAAGCCGAAAAAAAACCCTCGCACGCCGGCGACGCCCCTAAGAGCGAGGGTGTCCGCCCCGAGCTCAAGCCCGACTACTACCAGCTCTCCTTCACCTGCGTGCCCTGCGGCCACCGCTCCCACCACAACGTCTCGAAGCAGGGCTACCACCGTGGCTCCACGCTCATCACCTGCCCGAGCTGCCGCAACCGCCACGTCATCAGCGACCACCTCGACATCTTTGGCGATCGCAAGGTCACCATCGAGGACATTATGCGCGAGAAGGGCCAGCTCGTGAAGAGGGGCAGTCTTGGCGAGGACGGCGACATTGAGTTCTGGCCCGAGGAGAAATATGCCGACGAGAAGGATGCCCAGGAAGCCAACAAGTCTGATCCGAACGAGAGATCATGATTCTTCTCATGTGGCAAGACTTTATAAAGAAGCGTTACGGTGTACGATATATGTAAAAGCATTCACTGGCGTTGGATATATGATGATTCTGGGATACCCTTCTCCATACATAGACTGAGGATTTATCACTGTGCCCGCCCGCATGGCTCATCGGAAACCCGCTGTGGCCTGCGCTTTGAAGCTTCATATGTAAGATAGTTTCTAAGAGAACCGTAATAAACACCTCTAATAAATGCACTTTTGGTGTGCCTAAAACCCCGAAAACGCCGTCTGATGCATTATTCTCCTTCTTACCATCCCTTGTACGACTGTCTCATCGACTTCTGCTCCTTAGATCTCATCTTCATCCTAGACTTGTTCTTCTCGAACTTCTTTCGCTTATCCCGTCCAAACTTCTCAGGATGCGCGAGCGCCTCAATCTTTCGCTTACTCGAGCGTTGCTGTCTCTTGGCTCGCACCTCCTCGCGAATCACCAGCAACTGTTTAGTGTACTCGCCTGTACCAAACTTCTTCTGCAAAGAATCCATGAGAATCTGTGCCCTCGTCTTCAAGGCTTCGTGTTTCGTCTTAAACAGTTCGTCAAACGAGAATGGTGGAGGGATGGACGGGTCCGTGAGGTTGTGCAGAGGTGTCAGAATCGACTTGAAAGATGGCTGCAGACGCTCCAAAGAGGACCTGCGACAGATGGTTTCGAGAACCTCCATCGCTGCCGTTTTGGGAGTGATGGCCACAGCCTTCGGTGGAATCTCCCTTCGGATGATGTGAGACAGTCTCCAGAAGAGATACTGTAGATCCTTCTTCTTCGCTTGGCCCTCTGCTTCTTCCTCCCCCTCCTCTTCCTCCTCTTCGCCCTCCTCTTGATCATGGCCCTCCTTGTCTGGATCCTCTGTAGCCTTGGGTCTGAGAGGGAGACGAGGACCCAAGAAGATGAGGACCTGAGTGGCCTCGGCCGCGAGTGCCTCATCGACATCACGAGATCCTATGACACCAAGGGCAAGGCGAACAAGGTCCTGGACCTTGGCCAAATTCAGTGTGAGGCCATGAGAGCCCTCCACAGCCTCTCCGACTGAGACGTTTGCTCCGTGCTTCGCAAAGTCGGCCAAATACAGGCTGATCAACCCGATAGCCGCGATTCTAACAGGGGTATCGGGGTGAGCCAAGCATTTGGCAATGTTGACCCACATCTTCTCAGCGTCACCAGAGAGGAGCTTGTCAGGGAACACAGTCATCGACACCCGGATGACACCCAATGCTGCCGCCAGAAGATCCCCATCAACCTCGCCAATGTCTTCGGCGGCAATGAGGTTGGTGATCTTGCCAAGAACAAGCCTGAAGTCCTTCTTGTTCTTGGATGCATTCTCGTGAGATTCAATGTAGTGGCCAAAAACCACGAGCGCCAGTCTCAGGACGGCGTCGTTGCCATCCTTGTCCAACCACGTTCGGAGAAGTCCCCAAGAAGGTTTGTGTTCGTTCCTTATCAGACTTACGGAAAATCTCTTTGATTAACTCTGCGGCCGCAAGTCGGCACTTCTCGCTGTCATCATTGGCAAGCACGAAGAAGAGAGGGAGGAAACAGGTGGCGGCGACCTCTTGGACAAAGTCATCCGAAGATTTCATCAGCAACAGGTGGACAATCTCCATGACGGACAAGCGACCACCCTCTCGTTCATACTTGAGGTTGGCAACGATGAAGTTGAGTTGCTTGGCCCAGCGTGCCTTCTTCTGTGGGTATTCTCGGATAAATTGGAAGAATGCGCCTCTAGCCAAGTCACGCGTGTCCTTGTCGTCATTTGTAATCATGACAGTTCCGACGTAGTCCAGAGTATCGTAGACAGAAGCAGTCTCGATATGACGATCCAGAACTGACCGTAGGAAGTTGAATGTGACATGGCGGTACAGTGGTTCGGTCAGATCGTCCTTCAACTTCCCAAGCAACATGTCCACAGCGGCATCCTTGACAGTCACATCACGACGGTCCCGCAGGACGACCGCCAGCATCTTGAGAGCTGCCTGGCTAACTCGGTGGTGGTGGAGACAGCAGTCGAGATGCTCTTTGTGGCTTCCTTGACTGCGACCTTGTAGATGTTGGTTGCGTCTTCATTGGCGAATGGGACCTTGACGATGACAGCAAGGAGTCGGAAGGCAGAAATCTTCACCTCGTCCTCTCCTGCCACCATTACATCACCTAGGATAGGGATAAATCCGGTGATGTTTTCGGGATTTCGCAAGCTATCGTGCTTCTTGAGGATGGACCTCAGAATGTCGATGGAGAAGCGGATGAGCTTGTATGTGTTCTTGGTGGTGCGTCCCCTTTCGCCGCTTTTCTTGGCCCCTCTCTGAACAAGATACTTCTTGACCCTGGGATCAATCTTCACCTCAACTTCCGGTTTGCGACTGTTGTAGACCTCTTGGATGACTTCGTAGCAGAAGATCAGAGTGTCGCGCGCTCTCGGCTGCCGTGTTCTGGAGCAGACCAGCCGTGATACGCGTCATGAGCGCATCGATCTTGCGCACCATCCTGAGGTCAACCTTTTGCATCAAAAGGGCTTGCAGAGGCTTCGTCAGGTCGATGAGGCGGCTGATTGACGCATTCTTAGCAACCAGTTCCATTGAGTCCTGGCTCTTGCTGCTCTTGATTTCTTTCATTTGACTGATGTAGCCTTCAGCATCCTTCTCTTGACCAATGACGCCAAAGACATCATCCATGATGACCGCCACGATGGAGGGAAGACAATAGTCCAAGTCTCCAGGAGCGTAGCCTGGTGCTGCCGCGACCAGAATCGAATGCATCGTGTAGGAGAGCACGTGCAGCTGGTAACCCTTAGTGAGAGCACCCCGTAATTCTCTAAGCATGAAGCCGAAGAATGATGGGCCAAGGTTGACGGCAATCTTGACGAGCGTATCGCGAGCCATTTCACGTGCATCCCACGATTTACTTCGGAGAATGTGACTGATGTCAGTTAAGACACCCGCCAATTTCTGATCCATTTGTTCCGTAGGCAACAGCTTCAACAACTTGACAATGATCACACCGACTGGAACTCGGTAACTGACTTCAGACTCGTCTTTTTCATGGAGATGCTTGATGAGGGACGGAAGGAACCAATGCTCGACTTCTGTGCTCAGTTTGTCTGATTTAGGAATCGTGAGAGGCAGCCTCGGGCTACTAGAGGCAGGAACATCGATCTGATCAACTTCCATGGGCTCGGCCGGAACGTGCTCAGAGGCGAGAATGAGGGCGTCTGCAACCTTGCCTAGAAGGCGGAGGGTCTGCTTCTGGAGCTCAGGCTTGGATCCAATATACCCAATGTACCTCTGGAAAGTGGTCCTGTAGTGCTTCCAATCGAGCGACATAGCAAGGGCTCCAATGGTATTGGTTGCTTGGGCACCCAATCCATGGTCATCAGTGCCGTCAGCGCGACCGAAGATGAAATGCTCCAAAAGGGGGATGAAGAATTGAGCCAGATTCTGGCTACCCATTTCTTGCTTGCTGTTGGCAGCCTCCAGAATATGGAGTGCCTCCAGTTGCCTCGAGGTCGCAGGGCTAAGGATGTTGAAGAAGAATGTCAGTTCCGCAGATTCCTCGTTTCGATCGCCCAAGAGGCCACCAAGATCAGAAATAGGCCCCCACTCGGGAAGAGTGCTGAGCAAGAACCCAAGCACTCTGAGATGTTCTCTTCGAACTGTTTCAGAAGCCTCACGAGCTCCGGCATAGAGAGCAGGCATGATAACATCCAGGAGATATTTCTCAAACTTTTCTTTTCCTTGCTCAGATGTGCACGAGGCCGCGTCTCCAATGAATCGTCGGATACCATCGGCAGAATTCGACGCAAGAATACCAAACTCCGCATCATCTCGGATATGGAAGATCATGTTTTGAAGCAGAGGCAGCCATTGTTTGGGAGTCAGCGGAGTTTCCCGCTGGGTAGAGATGGCAGTGAATGCAGCAAGACGTCTGTCATAGTCTGGCTCCTCAATGCGACCCTCCTTGAATGAGTTGAGTGCAGTGCAGAGATCGGCAACCTCAGAAACATCGGCATCCTTCTCAGCAATGGCCAGGAGAGCCCTCGACAAAGACCGACGGTTCTCTATATCCTTGAAGTAGCTGAAAAGAGAAGAGATAGTGTCATAGACATTGTCCAAAAGCGATTGGTCCTCAAAGGCATTGGAGCGGGAAATGTATTGTTCGAGAATGAGCAGGATTCTGCCCTTGAGTCTGGGGTTAACTCGTCTTGGGGGTTGGTTGAGGAGGAAGACTGAGATCTTAATGACGGCCTGAATATTCTTGGCATCCTCAACAACTGGGGCCATGACCAGGAGAGTCTCCACGCAGGCTTCCAAAAGATCATTGCCAAATCCGGAACCGTCAAGGACGGCACTAATCTGGGCCAGAATCGCTCCAGCATTTGGGTCAAGGATCTCGGCCTTGATGATCTCATTGAACTCGCATTCCTGAGCTGGCGCTGTAGCGAGCTTCACAAGATTGCGAATGATTGACAAAACATAGATCTTGACCTCCTCTTTGGCTTTCGCAGCAGACAAGCATTCGATGACCTTGGGAAGGATCCCAACTGGAAGGATCTTCTCATGAGGGGCCAGGAACAATGCCACACTAGGAAGAACGGACCAGGTCGACAGGAGTTGCAGCATACCGGAGATTCCTTGGGCCGTCTCGATTGGCAGGTTGCCAAGTCTTGGGGCAACAATCTCCTCAAGGATAATATCGTGGTAGGGCTCCCACTGGAAGGCTTGCGCATTTTGGAAGAGTGCAATAAGGCACTTCATACCAGTGGACCTGGTCATCCTGAGTGACTGCGTGCTGGCCTTTTCTTCCTCTTCGTCCGGCACATTTTCCGCATCCTGAGCATTGCCACTTAACTGACGGCAGGCGTAAACAAGGCAGTAAAGAACTGCGTTAAGAATTGTCTCCAAATAAGGCGTGACGTTGGTGCCCAGTTCAGAGATCACGGACGAGATCATGTTGAGGAAGCCGACCTGCTTTCGGGCAGGAATTATGGGCTCATCGAAGGTCTTCCGTGGCACTCCAACGACCTTGACACCCTTCAACTTTCCAGTAGCAATGTCGAGGAAGCTTCCCATGTCTTCAATGGTAAGGTTCCTCAGCACCGCAAGTCTAGTGGCGTGCAAGCCATGTCGGCCGCTTGCTGCTCCCTTCTTGGAGATGGAACGACCGTAAAGCAGTCGGAGGAGGATGGGCATCAACCCGGCTCTGTGCTCTGCTTTGATGGCAGTTTCGTCCTGCAAAAAGACGGTGAGTTCGTTCTTGAACCGAGACTCATCAAGAAGATACTCTAGGTTTTCTTGGTACGTCTTGACAGCTTCTTGCTTCCAAGTAAGGATGGCCTTGAGAGCAAGTTTCTGGATCTCGGCATCACCGTTCTCCATCAGTTGCAGAAATGCGACATATACCTCTTCGTGCTGATACAAGACCCTGGGGTTGATGAACTGGGAAAAGACGCCCATTATACCCTTTCGATCCGCTAAGGACCAAGTTGCCCCTTCGGATGGATCTTGTTCATCCGAATCGGGAGTCCGGTCTTCATCACTTGCCCAGGAGAGGAAGTGTGGGACGAGTTGACGAGACCTCTTCTCAGCAAGGGCTGGGATCGCATTGAAAACCTTCAATGCACGAGATCTGGAGTTGCCAGCCACGGCTTCTGCTGTCTGTTGCTTCTCATCGAAGCTTTGTAGCATCAAATCATCGGGGTGATCGATTGCTGTTTCCACCTCGGCTGCCCCCTTTTCTAACCTTCGCAAGTTGGTGCATTCGAATTCCGAAACGAATTGACGACCTGGAGCCAGCCCGTCTGACTGAGACGGGCCCCATCTGGCCGACGGCACATTTAGCCACTTGAAAGCAACTGCACAAATGGCCTCCTCTCCGACTCTGCTTTGGGCAACTTGCTTCATGGTCTCGACAGCATCATCCCAAACTGGGGACATCTTAACCGTCAGCATACCGTAAAGAAACGCTGGTACGGCTTGCTGCAGCCAAGACTTGTCCTCAAAGGAGGCGTAAGCTAGTCCAAGTTTTCGAAGAAGCATGGCAATCGTCCTTGTGTGTGCGAGGTCCAGGGGAGTTTGTTCGACCTCGATCATGGTATCAATTAAGTCGGTTGAGTCTGGCACGGTGTTGATCTGCTTCAGAAGCTCCAAGGATGCTAGCCGGATCTCGTGCGATGGAGAGCTGAGATTATCGACGAGAGACGTCACCACTGGGTCCTCCTCACTCGCAGAGCCCTCGCTGCTCGTGCTGTCCTGCCTCTTAATCGTATCGCTATTTCGCTGGATTTCCTCGTAGGCAAGATAGGCGTGGAGAAAGCCCACAGACTGCCCAAACCGTGGAACAGCTGCTCGCAACAAGGGGCTCAGTGTAGCATCGATGGAGTCAGCGGCCTTGCTCATTCGTAGGTATGCGTGGAAACCCTGACCAACGATGAAGTGAACTTCGTCGGATGCCAAAGTGGAGGATGGTCGAAGTGCCAGCTTGAGTTTGCGAAGGAGAAGCTCCGCAATGCGAGCATTAGTGGATGGGTGAACTGTGGTCAACTCTAGAATTCTGAGAAGACCCGAATACTTTGGCAAGCACCTGTCTCTCCAGACTTGCGGGTCCTTGTTGTAAGGCCCTCGCTCAGGGAAGGGTGAAATTTCAAGTCGCTCAAACTTGGACACGATCTGATCCTGCCAACCTTGAGGCAACCTGCAGCTATCCTTTTCGCCGGCGGGAGGGAAAGCACGGTTCTCAACCATCTTGGGTAAGAATATGCACAGCATATCTTCGTTCTGCCCCTCGGACCAATGGCTGGTGATAAATCTAGATTTCATTAGAGCTTGAGCTAGGACGTCGTATCAGGAATGTGCTTACTTTTGGAATTCGTTTCGGAACAAGCTTCCAAATCGCTGAGTGTCCAATTGGCAGAAATATGAGCAAAAAGGGATGAACCACTTCATGAGCGGCTCCCTGCTCAGTGACTGTACAAGAGAGACAAGGTGTGGTATCAACGCGTCAATGGGAGCATTGTGCCAAATAATGGCAATATTGGCAATCAGAGAACTCCAGACAATACTATGCGCGTCCTTGGGTACCTCGACAGCCGCCTTGGTGACTTGGGCAAGCATATCAACCAGATTTCGCACGAGGGGAGTCCAGTTACTCAGCCGAGAGCCCCTACGAACACCAGCTAGGGTGCCGTAGATTCTGACAAAGGGTACCAGCTGCCATTGACGATCGGCTGCTTGCACCTGGTTCATATTTGCTTCAACGTTGTCGTGAATTGCATCGGCAAATTCTTCGAAGGTATCCACGGTCGCGTGATGGATGACAGCTGTCAAAACGCCGCAAGTAACATTTGTCCATGTAGTTTCATCGACAAGGGAGCGCTCACGCTCAGGAATGGCGTTAACGAGGGCGGCAAATATCACTGGACCGGTCGAATGGATTGTGTAGTCGGTACTCTTGATGGCCTCAGCGAACATGGTCATCAATCCGTCTTGATAGAGTATGAATTGACGGTCGCCGATGATACTGCAGAGATCATCCCTGGCACATTCGACGAGAAGTTTTAGGGCGGTATCCCGGTGTGACGGCGCCGCAGCCTTCTTCACCAAAAAGCTCAAGGCCTCGGCGGCGAAACGCGCGATGTGAGGAGGGTGTCGGGACTTTCCGAGAAGCGTAACCATGACCTTGAACGTAGGTCTCAGGTCGGGAACCAGCAATTTGGAGAGAGGTACTTGAACAAGAATGCCAAGGCACCAAATGTCCACTCGATAACCTCGACATCCTGCGGCTTGCTAGCGACGGCCACGATCAAGTCGAGACTTCTCCCATAATGCTTCTCGAACCGCACTCCCAGGTCGTGTGAAAAGGCTGTCAGGAGGTCCAGCAACGGCTCCAGGGCTTCCTTCTCTTGTGCGGATATGTATTGGGCCAGCAAGTCCATTATCCGTTGCTCGAAATGGAGGAGTTGGGGGAGGCTCTCGCAGAGCGGCAGAACCTCCCGCTTGAATGCGACAAAGGGCTTCGAGACATTGAGCTCTGACCATTTGTGCAGTCCTGTCCCGAAATAGGACGTCGATGTCGACAAGTCTTCGGTCTCGAGATCATGGCGGCGAACTTTGCGGAGCGGCTGGAGGGACTGGAATTTTGAGATTTTGGTAGTAAATGACTCCCATCGGTGATTCTTTTGGTGTGGGGTCGAATTTTTGTTCTTCCGGGCCTTGGTGATGCGCCCCGGATGAGTTGGTCGGCATCTTGGGCGGTGATGCAGGCCGATGCAGAGATTTGCAGACGAAGTTGCAAGGTCTCACAGAGAGAGAAGACAGCTTCACGACCGCGATACGCTCCCCGCCAAAATTTCCAACTTTTTTCATCGGCAGAAGGCCGGCAAAACCGATAACGCACCACTAGCGCAGACCGCCCCATCCCGGCCAATAAAATCCGCGCCGCAAACTCTTATCTCTCTCTCGAGCTTACCACTGAGGACTTGAGGAACCGTCATCTTCGCAGCTTCACACTTGTGCATCGTTTGTAGGCACAACGTCGCGTGCGAAGCCGGCCTGTACCCTCTCTCACCACCACCACTATGGCTGCGCCAAAGATGTAAGCACTTTACATCACTTGCGAATCAGTCGCTGTATCTAACCTCTCCTCGTAGCATCGTTCTAGGGAGCCTCAATGGCCAGCTCGAACCCGCTTTCAAGAAGCTCGCGACCCTCCACTCCAAGAACAACTTCGCCCTGGCCATCTTGACGGGAGATATCTTTTCGCCTTCCAACGACGATGACGCAGTCACCGGGCTGCTAAATGGCACCATTGAGGTCCCCCTCCCCACCTACTTCACCGTCGGTAACCACCCTTTGCCCCCACGCATCGCAGCCAAGGTCGAGGCCGATGAGGAAATCTGCGAAAACCTCCACTTCTTGGGCAAGCGCAGCATCACAAAGACGTCAGAGGGGATCCGCATCGTCGCGCTGGGAGGCCAGCTTGACCCCAACCTGGTTGCAGGCCTGTCCAAGGAGCAGCATCTTCCCTTCCACTCAGCAGATGACGCCAAGAGTCTACGCGGTGCAAACAGCGCCGATATTATGTTGACTGCGATGTGGCCCGCTGGCGTATGGACTGGCTCAAATGTCGCTCTAGATCCCACGCAGCAGGCATCTTTGGCCAGCTCGACCGCGATTGCCGAACTCTGCGCTACTCTCAAGCCTCGATACCACATCTCTGCCTCCCCTGGCCCTTTCTTCTACGAGAGAGAACCTTTCGTGCACCCAACCGAGAAAGATTCCGACATTCCATCTGTGACAAGATTCATCTCAATGGCTACGTATGGTAATAACGCCAAGGCCAAGGCTATGTATGCCTTCACCCTTAACAAGGGAGACGCCTCCATCCCCGTCGGCGCCACGTCCTCGCCGTTCAACCCAAAGAAGCGGCCACAAAACGACGATTCATATAACCCGTTATGACCATGGTGATGGACACCGCAACCGACGTCAGAAGCGCCGCCATCGATCCCCTCCCCCGGGTCCAGACCAGTGCTACTTCTGCTTGTCCAACCCAAACCTCTCTGCCCACATGTGTTGCAGCATTGGTGACGATGCCTACATCACCACAGCCAAGGGCCCGCTTCCCACCTCTACCACCTTCGCCGATCAAGGGCTCCCCTTCCCAAGCCATCTTATCATCATCCCTCTCCCACATGCCCCGACGATTCCCAGCATGGGCTCCGTGGCAGAATCCGAAGGAGAAGCCGTCAAGGCATACAACGAGATGACTCGCTTCCGTGAATCCATTCAGGCCATGATTGCCGCCAAGAGCTCCCACAAACTGGGCGTTGTCACTTGGGAGATTAGCCGTGACCGCAACATCCACCTCATCTGGCAGATTCTCCCGGTCCCGGCGGACCTCATCCGCCAAGGCATCACTGAGGCTGCCTTCCGTGTCGAGGCGGAGAACCAGAATTACCCGAAATTCACCGCGCAGGACCTCTCGCTGGAGAAACAAGCCGCAGCAGGCGACTTCTTCCGCGTATGGCTGTGGGCTGATGACGGCGAGGACAAGATTAAGGGCAAGTCCCTCGTCATGCCACTGCCTTCGGACATGCGCTTCGACTTGCAATTCGGTCGCCGCGTCCTCGCCAAGCTCCTGGGCCTGGAGAACCGTAACTTCTGGAAGGACTGTGAGCAGACGGTCGAGGAGGAAACCAAGGACGTAGAGGCGTTCCGAGAGGCGTTCAAGGACTGGGACTTTACCCTGGCCCAGGACAATGGCGATGCTGCTGTTTGATACCCGATATATAATCAATGCATAGGATGGCGTCTAAATTTGACTTCGAAAGGGCTGAAAATTACATTCCATATGGACGGACTGTGGGCGCGTTTGCTTCAGGATATTTACATCATATCGCATGCAGGAGAGACAGAATGAAGATTCGGCATTTAGCTGGTAGATCCAAAACCAGTTCAGGACAGCACGCCTGTTTAGTGATATGAGTGCATGAAATAGAATCACTGAAGTTCACTAATTCCAACAATGGAACTGTCGTGTCCCTGTTTCATACCCATGACCATGACCCAAGATCATTCCAAGTTGGACAAAGATGCCAAGGTCTGGAGACGGGAGAAAGCATGTCTAGCGGTCTTTCACGGTGAAAGCGAGGAACACATCAGCAAGCTCCTAGAAACATCACAGCACCAGAGACATCAGACATGTGTTTAGTTTAACGTTTTCCCTCAATTGTAGTTGTGAGCTAGCCAGGGGGACCCCCCTGAAGGCAACGTAATGTACAACCAGCAAACCAGTGAAGGTAGCCATCCATCGACATTGAAAACCTCCACTCCAGCTAGTCCTACAAAAGTACAGCAGTGACAAGACAATCTTTGCACCGCAAAAACCAAAAGACCCGAGCTCAAAAACGGCCGGGCCTCTGAGGGTTACAGTCTTCCCATTTTCTTGGGAGACTCTTCGGAATATGTGTAAGTACAGAGAAAATAAAATATGAAACCATTCCGTTGGTTTTGAAGGGGTATAGACGCAACTACTGTGCGCAGGGGGTGGTGTATCTGGGGCAGGGATAATGGTATCAGGGAACTATCAGGTGGCCCATCTTTGGGTGATAGTGGTGGTGAATGAATGGAGGCGCCGTTGATTTGTCCAGATGGTCCTCGAGGGGACATTGAGAGACCGAGACATCGGAGTTGGTTGATGTCTGTGCGACAACGCAATGGTCGCATGGCAAGGCAGTTTTCCCGCGACATTGTTTCGGGAATCAGAAAACGCAAGTGTACAACCGCCAGAGCAAATGCAGTTTGAAAATGAAGAACGCGCGCGCCCAAAATGCAGAAGGAAGCCGTTGGCTCCTGGGGTAATGTTGTGGGTCCATTGAGGACTCCAAGAGCGACAGCGTCGCCGTGAAATGTCGAATCCTGTGGATCGATTCGTCTTATGCATGAAATGAAGAAAAAGAAAAAGGTCTCGAATAGAGAGAAAATCATCGAAGAGTAAGACTCGCGCCAAGATCTATTAGCGAAGTGGTCGTTGCTGGTCGTGGTGGCACTATGACATGCAGTGGATTAAGTGTTGGCGGATGTTAGAGGCGATCTTGCGAAAACTAAGGCGAAAGACACGTATTAAGGCGGCTATTTCGTCTTAGCCTGGTCGGTATGTTCGCCTTCAAAAGGCATGGGATTGCATGAGCAATCTGGTGGGAATATGTGCGTGATGGAGAGGTTGCAGATAATCATAGACCTTAGAGCTGACTCGATGAGACCAGCACCGAATGAGTCGGCTCTACCACGTGCTCAGCAGACAGTGGCAGATAAATCGAGGAGGGCCTAGTATGAGGCCATTCGACGTGTGTGCGTTCTCTCCCCAAGGATGGGAGAGTTACCAATCATGGCAATGGCGTTATGTCGCGACATGGGCCGGCTTGGGGCGGTGGGCGATTCTTCCACACAGCGCTCTCGCTGGCCAAAGGCGAAAGTTTGGGCTCGGCTCAAACCCTTACGAGATTTTAGGCGACCCATTTCGCGTTCGCAGGTGCGCTGGTGAGCCTCATCCGACATCTCAACGTATTCTTGGGGGTAGCATCGGCACCGATGTTCAGCAAAGAAGCCGCTATATCCACCATCTAGGATGTAGACCTCGGGATACGTAAGCTTAGGATAAAACTCTGCATTCACAGTGCGATCCTCGGATCGGACATGACGAGCCATCAGGGAGAGCTCGGTGAGCAGAGTATTCGCAGTGGAAGATGAGTAGGGTGCGCCCACTCATGGGAGTTTGGAAGAGCTGGCTGGTCAGCAACTCCTTGTCATTGTAGTTGACAGCACCGTCAATGTGGCCGCCGTCGTACTCATACTCAAAACGGCAATCAATGACCATCTTCTGGTCAAAGTGCTGGTAGTACTTTCCGTCCAGGACGTCCACAAGGGTCTCCTTGGTGATACGCGGGATGGTATCCGTGGGATCATCAGTCAAGAAGTGGGGAAGAACAGGCTCCTGAGACTCTTCAATATCCATGACTGACTGCAAGGCAGACGATGCAGTCTCCGGAGACTCGGACTTGGACTTCATGATGTCAGCTGGGTTCTCGAACATGCTCAGTGATCGGCGGAACTGTTTGCGATTTCGGAGAAAGGGGTTGGACTGCCGACGGGTATGGCAGTTCATGGGCGAGCCGGTGCGGTAACCACCCGATCCGACGAAATTGGGAAAGGGATGTCTCGCACGGAGGCTTAGAGGGACGGGTGCACAGGGGCTGTTGGCCGATGAGGGCCGGCGCTCTGAAGGTGGTGAGGCAGTCTCGAAGCATTCACTAAGAGAGAGGTTTGAGCTGGTGTGGTTGAGGCGAGAGTCAGTCCCGAAGCGGAATGGTGGCAGTTGGGTGCTGTCCTGTGGCCGACTGGGAAGAGCAGTGGTACTGAGGCCCTTCATCCGTGTTAGAGAAGGTCTGCGGGGCACAGCGATTCTGCGGCTACAGATGAACGTTAGGATGAAAACTTTGAGGAGCAGAGGCGGATGTACTCACTCAGCCACGATGGGTCTGGCCGGCTCCAACGACGATTGCCGAGAGATGGGGGCTGGAGAATCCAACATCATCTCGTCGTCGGCAAGGGGCGTTGAGCCGGGAGTTGGCGAGGCGATGTCGATCTGACTGAAGAAGGGCATCTTGTGAGGAAGTGGTGACATCTCCATCAACTCAGTCAGGGGAGCAGGAGACGACGACGGAAGAGGAGGAGTCGTAACGCAATCTAGGTGGAAAAGTTAGTCCACCGTTCAACTACCAAACAGAGAATGCAAATTCTTACCACGACCTTCCATACCGGTGATGGTGTGGGCTGTGAAGAGAGCTCGACGAGGGGTCGGGAAATGGGGACTATCACTTGGTTAACGACGAGGCCAGCACCAAGGGACTCGTCACGACAAACCTGGAGTCATTGTCAAGACGGAAGTTCTGGGACAAGTCGGCAGCGAGGCTGGCGGCAGGGGAAGAGCCCCGGATGTCCTTGACGTTGAAGTAGTCGGCCGTGCTCTTGTGCAATTGCTCGCGAAGACTCATGGGTCCAGAACCGCCAGAGGTTGCAGAGAAGTGAGTGTGACGGAAAATGTCCCTACCCCAGCCCGGAACGGGCATCGGGCGGTGCAAAGCCGCCAACGGTGATGAAGCCTCCATGACGGTAGTGTGCTAGATCGAAATGGACTCGAGACGAGTCGAGTCAAGTCCAAAGGAGCAAGCCACGACTGCAGAGATATCAACGACGGACACAGGGTGCAAACTCGGAGAGGGGGGGTTGCAGAAAGTCAATGCTGCAATAACGCCTCTGAGGATGCAATGGAGTCTGTCGAGACTATTTCCACAGCGATACGGAAAGCTCGTGTGAGTTGAACGAGGGCGGCCCAGGGAGGGAATGCGAGTTGGCTCGTGGCGGGGTCGGCGTCGTGGGTTCGTTAGAATCGTTCGTGGGACATTTGAAGGAGTGACGAGCGAGAGTCGACGTAGAATCGTGCGTCGTAGGGCTCGTTACGACAGTGAGAGATATTGATTGACGAGGCAACGACGGGGATTGAGGTCGGGGACGAGTCCCTTGTCGTGATGTTCTGGAGAGAGAATGGCGGGCGGGCTTTGCATCCAGGACCCAAAAAAGACCCGGGGGCGTTGCTAGGCGATGGTGGAGGAACCAACCCAAACGCGCTCACGTACAGTAGTACACGCAGCACGCAGCACGCAGCACGGCTCACCGAGGTACACGCTGAAGCTCCCGTCCAATGACCAAAAAAAGAGACCGAATGGGACTCTTCTTTCTCCTGGAGTTTTTGGCCGACAAGAGGAAAAGCGGTGCCCAAGGTGTTAGCGACGAGCCGTACCGGTTGATGGAGGGGGGGGAGGGAGAGGTGGTGACGGAGGCCGAACGGGCGGATGGGTGGGAAGGGGAAGTGCAAGCGTGGTGCGGGAGCAATGGCCTTTTCAATGGCCGTCCCAACACCACCCAGTCCACCACCCAGTCCAGGCAGGCCTAGGATGGGAGTTTTTTTCAAGCGATCCCAGGTTGTTAGGGGTGATTTGGGTGTGGTGCTCGGCGCTGGTGCTGGTGCTGGTGCTACTACTACCTGCTGGGGACTGTGGACTTCGGGCTACGAGGGGGGGGGCGCGGACAATGCTCTGGCCGGGGCTGCGGGGGCGTAATAATAGTAGGGGTGGTGTGGACTATGAATTGAGGTCCACGGGCGCTATCGCAGGTATAGCTACTGAGCCTGCTGGGCCCCTACGACACATGGGACAAAGGCGGCTCCAACCAGGTGCAGCCCACCCCGCGAGCAATCACAGCGCACGCCAGTCGTCCCTCAGCCAGCCCGCTGCCCACCCGCCATCCCGCTATCGTCGCTGAGTGGGCGCGGCCCTGGCGAGCGCAGCGCGGTTGCTCAGTGGAGGTGGAGACGTCACTCTTGGGGGAACCCTGCCAGGGCGCTTAGCGCCACGCACTAGCAAGCTCGCTGCAGCTGCCACCCCTACCTCTCGCCGGGCCTGGAGCAGCCAGGACGAGTCGGAGGGCTGCTGCTGCGTGCTAATACGTGGTCAGCTCCAGCGCGCCGGCGCCCACCTCATAGCGAAAACCTTCCACTGTAGCTCGGCCAAGACAGCCCCGAGCCCAGCCCAGAACCCCAGCAGAGCCGCTGCAGCAGCAATATCCCCCAATTCAGTCCCCTCCAGCCAGCTCCAGCCAGCTCCAGCCCACTCTCACCGGCGCCCTCGCTGGGATTACCCACCCACCAGCCCAAGACCTTACCCACCAACAACCTGCCCTTCCCTGGAAGTGCCCTGCTGTGCCTTGCTTTGTGACGGCCGGCACTCGCTGGAAGTCTTACTATGTACGTAGTCTGGCGCGCGCGCCCTGCACAAGCACAAAACGTCGGGTTCGCATAACGATCCACCCCCTGGCATTCACGCACTCGGCCTGCCACACACTCCCCAGCCAAGCCGCTCCCACTCTCCTCCCACCGGCTCCCGGGCTACATCATCGCGGCCGGGAACCAAGAGGCGGTGAGGGCGTCAACATAGAGCCGTGGCCTGAGATGCGTCCCGCCGTCCTGCCGTCCCGTTGTGATGAGGAGCCGATTCCAGCGTAGGCCAGGCGTCGACCCAGTAACAAGATAAACTGCACGACTAGAAGACGCATCGAAATCATAGAATGCACGCCACCCTTGCTGTCGAAGCCGATTTCCTGCATGTATCTGATTGCTATAATCTTGGTTCCGACTCGGCGGCTTGCTGCTAGGCCGCTCTCCCATCTTAGTCAAGCCCCATGTTTGTTCCATGTTTGTGTGCGGATAAAGAGTCTCGGATGAGTCACTATGAAGCCTTGTCTAGGTATGAATGTGCTATGAATTACTATGTACTTAAGGCACAACGGCCGGGGTCCAGGAGCGGCGACCCCAGAATGGCAACATGCCTCCGTTGCAGTTGAGACAGCTACGCAGTCGGGTACAGATTTAAGATTGCCGCCGCTGGGGAAATCGTTGTCACCTGGACCGGCTGTCATAAAGGATCAAGTCCGTGGGTTGAGATGAACGAGTCGGTCAGCGATTACTAACTTTACTTGACATGACTTGACTTGGACTCGGTCGCCCTTCGTTTCCCTCCCTATCACTTCTCTCCCTCGAAGTGGTCTGTGATCTATCACCAGTCATCAGTCAGTCGACTCTTTGTCGTTGCCTTTGTCCCAAATCCGTCCCTTGCAGCTGTCTACTACTCCCTTTGGTGTCGGATCGCGGTGCTGTGCTAGGAATAGCATAACTCGAGACGGCAGGCATTCCCATGCCCACAACCCGTTCGGCCGTCGTTGTGCTATCCCGGGGGGCGCGGGCAGGCTCGTGCCCTGAGGAATGACGTTGGCCAGCGGTTGGCTGTGCCTAGCACCATTCTTTGCTCCGAGAGCCTCCATACTACGCAGTACATACAACGTAACACTCGCTGGCGACGTATGGAGCATTGGAGACACGCTTCCCGCAAGCCAGCGCACAGCACAATAGAGCCGGATCATGGGGAACACGGCCCCCGGATCGAACCAGCAGTTCATGCTGCTCGCCGGCTCCCCGGCCGGGTCGCGCATCTCGTACCTGGCCAGCTGCCTGCTTTCCTGTTTGCTTCCCTGCTTTGCCTTGCGGTCCTTTGTCGACCCCCCGGCTGTTTCAATTGCCCTTTACGTCGACTTCGCCCTAGCCTCGCCTGACCCCGTCTTACTCCCCTAGCTTAATGCCTCCCGCGCGTGCAACCCTCCAGGCCTCGGCCGCTCCCCATCGAGCACCTCGTCCCAGCGGAAGCCCTCCCATTCGGCCTCGCAGAGTGCAGAACCAACAGGTCGAAACGGCTCCGTGCGCCCTTGACGGGGGCAGAATCCAGGGTCCTATTTCTGAGACAGCGCCCTGGTCGTTGCCAGGCTTGGGGCGGCATCAGAAACCAGCCGGTTCCACAGCCCAAGGCCGCGAATAGCAGGTGCAAATGAACGATTAGTTAGCAGCTTGAAGCTGAGGGAGTCCAGAATAGACGCTGCCCGCAGCCTCCATCATTTGCCGGCTTCGAGGCCCGGATCCAAAGGGAGCTTGCAACGTCAGCAACATGGAAGCGCGAGACACAACCAAGGTTAATAGAGTTGCGCCAGGAGTTGATACTCGAGCGTCACTGGAGGGAGAGTAGCGCCGGGGCTGGTAGGGCGAAGGGAGGGGGGCGTGTTGTTCGTTGCTGCAACCCGCTGCCCAATCGAAGGCTCCGTCGGCGACATTCGTACATTTGCCTCTCGAGATGCCTTGCAGCGACATGCATTCGCTTGCTCAGCCCAGCTGCGAGATCTTTCGTGACGAGCAGGCGGAGAATGGTATGCGCATTGCGTGCGTCTTGCCGATCCGGATTCCCGATGCTGGGTCCAATTGACGTCGTCCTGTGCCAGAGAATGCACGACAAGTCTGGACGCATGTAGTTCGTTCACTCACTCCGCCATCCACGTGTGAGCAACGACATCGTGATGCAAGCTCTGTAGTGTCAGCAACAAACCCACATGTGACGCGATTTTGCCTTTCTCCTACACAACTACTCGGGACTGACACGGGCTGGTATTCTCAGACTCGCTCTCAAGGCGTCGTGTTTACATTCATGGTGCCAGCTTGTGGCCGGCAGACAGGTGTCGCCATAGTGCGTTGCAAGTGTCAATAGTCGCGGCGCTGCCGAGCGAGCCCACTTCGACTCTTGTTCAGCGCCAATTGTCATTAGACTGTCACCTCTGGGGCGCACTGATAACAACTTCAATTCCGCATCTGCTGATCCTCCATCCACCAGCTCTTCCAAGCGCCAGAACCCAAGCCAATGGATCCTGGTCTGCCGTTTCGCCCCCCAGGTGTCAAAGAACCCCCGCCCGAGTGAAAGAACCATAGATCAATGCATTGATTCCGTTCCGAGCCAGCTGATGGGCGTTTGAATCCCAAAACGGAGTCGCTAGACCGTGGGAGCCGTCATGTGTCTCGTCTCCCTTGTTGCTCAGCAAGTGTCGGATCCATTGATGGATCCAAGCTCCATCGCTCAGCGCCAACAAGTGCCGGCAATCGCCAGTCGAGCCCCTCCTCTCGAAACAAAGCTCCTTGTCTAGCTGAGGCGACTCTAGCACAGCCTCCGCCGCTGCTGCTGATGCTATCGCTGACACTGCAGAAAGCTTCCACCTTCCCGAGTACCCGACGGGGGCACTCCCTGTCACCGAGTCCATGGGGTAGCTCATGGTGAACCAAAGCAACCTCTCTCGTACAATGAATGTGCCAATTGACACGAGCTACCGCTGTTGGACAAAGACGAATTGGTCGGCTGCCAAAGTTCCGTGCTTCTCACTTGCCTACTCCGTCCGGGCTTGTTCGCTTAGGCTTGCATCTACTGCGTAGATGCTTGGGACTTGGAGCTTTCGAGGTTAGGAGCTTAGCCTTTTTGCTTTTGAGACAGGGCTGATCGCGTTCACCGAGGTCCAAAGAGCTCAATACCCCATCCTCTTCCGACGATATTCGTGTCGGCGCTCGTCCCCTAGTGTTCATCGGCCCCCGTTCTCCGGGTGGAGTCTTTAGCAATCGACTTTTGTTTCTTTGCCCGTCCATCTGCGCGCAGATGAAAGAAATCTTTTTTTTTTTCTTTGGTGGCGGCGGGCTCCTCCCAATGGTCCCGCTTGGCTTCAGACCCGTTGTCCTGCGTCTTGCGGTCCCGCGGCGTGCTCCTAGCGATACGGGATGGCGAGACACTCGCCCGTCGCCCTGGATGATCTGTGGCTCAACCAAGGCGGGAAATCTCGATTACAACGACGTGATCCAACCTAATCAGTCTCCCTGTAGAAACCCATCCTGCCGTCGGAGATTTTCCTGACTCGGGTCCTGAATCCATGGTCTGGCGCCTCCTTCAATGCCTCCTTCAATGCACAAGACAAGGCCGCATTCAGCGTCCAGCACACACACAAGAGATAGGCGCACACTCATATCCACGCTCGCGTCCACGCCCATGTCCGCTGCCCTGGTATCAGGACGGCCAAGCCAAGTTGGCCTCCGTCGATCTCTCGTCCTGTTCCGACACCCTCGCTCATCCTGGCATAGTCGTCGACGTCACCCACCGCAGCTGAGTGCCATCGGGCCCAGTGGCCGCAGGACAATCGATCGTCATCGCAGTCCATTTTGCGTTTTGTCTATACATTCTGAGGAATCTTGTTATGCCACCATGTCCCAAAACGTCGCATCTCGCCCTCACCCTAGCCAGCTGTCCACCTGTCTAAGCCGAGCCGCATCATGAACCCGGGGCCATGGCAGCGAGACAGTCCGCCGGCTTGACGCTATCTATCATTCACACACATGTCCATGTCGAGTCTCCACGGGGCTACGGGCGAGCCGAGGGGATCCCAGCTTGCGAAGTTGCGTCGTCTGGGGCTACTGTTTACTTGCGCATCCCAAAGACAAATAGGATCGCAGGGACGGGTTACACGGTCAATGGTGAGCTGCAGCCCAGCCCGCAATTGTCAGAGACGCGGCCAAACGGCCCAATCGCCTCTCGTGAGCCCATCGTCAGGCTAGTTCTCAGCCGTCAGCTCGCCCTGCGCTCTCCCCTCCCACATCCCAATGTGGGATGGCTGATGGCCGAACTCCACCGCGTCACCCATGCCTCTCCAAGCCTCCCACCCCCTACCACGAAAGCCGTCTCCTGACCGTCGAGATGAGGGGTAAAAAAAAATATGCCCGCATTGTGATGGTGTGATGCATTGTGCAGCACGTCGTTTTGAATCCAGCAAGGGCTGTCTGCGGCGAAGCCCTGTGATGGGATGCAGCGCGGCGAGAGCGGAACGGTGCGGTGCGGTGCGGTGCGATTGCGGTTCGTGGGGTAAACATTGTGCCCAAGTAAACAAGCAACGACGTGTCGCGTTTTAGTTCAGTTCCCCAGTCAATTCGCGCGAAGTCACGTGTTTCCCACCACCCACCATTACCACCTCAGGCACACGCACATGCTTTTCATGTGCTTCCGCGTTGAGGCGCGAAAAGACCGGCTCCGGCCCCACTTCGCCGGGCCTCCGTCTCTCCTACGCCCTCGAAATCTACAATCGGTCTCTGTTTTACTTCTGTCAGTGACGACAGGTCAGAAACGGCGCGGTGGCGGCTCAATAGCCCACGACACATCGACGCCTCATCTGTCTCTAGTCCCGGATCCCAGGTCTCAACGCTTTACCCGACTCATTAGTAAGGGAGGCGCCCCGTAGCATAAGTTACTATGTGCACGCTTCGTTCCACTGTCTCAAACCCTCTCCCTCGCTCCGACCTGCAGATGTGTTGCTTGGCCGATCTGGGGTGCGAGAGCACGTGTCACATGACACAGGTTCACTTCGACGGCTCCAGGTTAATCAGTGAGGCTCAAACTCATTTCCGCGGCATTCCACAAAGCCACGCTGTTTCGGCATCGAAGTGAGGCTGCCGGCAAGAGACATGTCTCGCCGCATGCCAGCCCGTCCGTATACCAAACTTCCCGGGAACCTTCTGCATTAATCAGGCCCGCTGTCGGCTAGCTCGAAATGACCTCGCTGCTCTTCCGGCCGGATCCCAGCGCAATATCCTCGGACTGTATCCCTACAGAGTAAGGGATGTCAGGGAAGGCCCGCGAAAAACGCCTCTCCGCTCATTTTGCTCATTTTGCTCATTTTCCTGGAGCCCACATCCGAGAGCCCATCTCGCCAAATTCCGTCGTCTACATTCTTCCTGGCACATACTTTTTTTAACTATTACTATACCAGTAGTTGACCCACCAGTCATCCAGGTTCCAGGATCGTCCCTC
Source organism: Ilyonectria mors-panacis (assembly GCA_002991585.1). NCBI lineage: Eukaryota > Fungi > Ascomycota > Sordariomycetes > Hypocreales > Nectriaceae > Ilyonectria > Ilyonectria mors-panacis. Next base: position 168,269 of record PPHJ01000112.1, on the reverse strand, counting down.
TGGACAACGAACATGGCCTTCGTGTCGTACGATTGGATGAACACGTAGCCCTGTGTTGCCAACGCTGCGGTACGCTATCCGCGAGCACGGGCAGAAAATTGTTACTCTGGGAAATGAATTCAATGTCCAAGCTTGTCCAAGCTCCATACTGAGCTATCAGACGCGAGGGACCTCAGGGGAGAAGTACGGGCAAATATCGGGGTTGCGGTTGGTTATGGTGATGGGGAAAATATCATCGCCGACCCTCAGACCCCCGGTGACAGGTCGGAGAGTTCCCTAGCGGCTCCATCTCCAATCCAGTGTCTTTTTCTCTCTTCTTTTACACGAAATTGTAGTCGAGATGAATTCATTAGTGCAACCTCTAGGGTTGTAGGATGTACCTAGATGCACACAGTCGAGGTTTCAAACCATGTGGGAGCGGATTCCCAAGCTAATGTTGATCATTCGCATGCCCGGATTGGGTAATAATTCCGCCGTTAGATAAACCTCGTGACGTTGGCAACATTCTCTCATGTTAGCATCCATTCCCAACAGCTCTTCGCTTAACGACATGACGAGACAGATCACATCGATGACATTCACCATTCATTGAGCTTTAGCAGAGTTCTATCCGCGTCACCTAAGGAATTAGCACGCCATTTTCGCAATTCCGACGAGGCAATCGAACGTCGCTGGCGTGTACGCACACAGACACATTCATGACCAAATTATCCTCGTCAACGAAGCAACCGGACTAAGCGGGATCGATGAAACGCAGCCTTAATTCATGCCCCTAGTTGAAACAACCTCCGGCCCGGTATCCTCGGGCTGCGCAGCGGGTTGCGCCTGAGAGCTGCCTTGTAGAAACGAGCCACCTCCCATATATCCCAAACACGAGCCCTGATCGCATAATTCCCGTAAGGGTCGATCTTGAAAACCCGCGTCGGTACCAAGGCTTGAGTTACGGCGTTCTCTGAGCGCTTGATTTCAGCTTCATGCATCCAGTTTGGCCTGAATACTCCGCCTCACCGAACTTGCTCGAGGAAGTGCTGAAATGCCGAAAAAAACAGGCACCCAGATCTAGCCGATGATGCCCGCTCATACTCTTAGGGTGAAACGATAAACTACATTCCGCATTGAAATTGTAAGAGGCCGTGGGAAGAATTGAAGGCCAAAACTTGCTCAGTCAAGGATCAGCAACATGGGATCATACGCAGCCCGATCAAGCCACAAAGTACTGATCACTTCAACCGGGCACCCGGAATATTCGGTAAATCCCAATGAAACACGGCGCCGTCCCCAAGAAATTGAAACGAGAACGCACGTGAAAATTAACTCACAATCAGTGCCATTTGGTGTTGTAGATTCTACACAACCGCCAAGTACCACACCGAGCCTGGGCAGTGATGGATGTTTCAGTAGATACACAATTACGTGGTGTACCTACGGCACGGAGCAAGAAATCAAGCCATTGGTCAAGACCATGCCGAGTTCATTTGTGCCGAGACCCGACGAATGTGTGAATGAATCTGCCTCGTCCGCATTAATTGACTTGATCTAAGAGCTAGCACGATACCAACTCTCCTCGTACAAGTGATATGACCAACACGGCAGGGCGATACAGGAATCCTAAAGCCATGCCGAGGATGTGTAGTAGATGAGTAAGTAAGACCCTTCGACTAGGGAGTACTCTGGACTTGGCAGCTTAATGTTTGAACCTACGTATTCCCTTTGTACATTTCACAGTTGTTGATAGCGTCGTCGATATTTTTAAAGTTCATCCTTGTCGATCTTCTGCATGTCCCTCCATGCCATCTAACTTTCACGCCCCCGCCATTCTCGTATTTACGTTTCCAGTTGTCCGAGACAAGGTTTTCAAGAACGGGCATAAGGATGAGGACTGCCGGATTGCAGGGAGAGTTCGAAGCACACGCCCAGGCAGCTCCATTTTTAGCTTTATACCTGGATTTTGTGGTGCTGGAGATGATACGTGAATTTGTACTGCTCCTGTGTGAGTTTACTGTGTCACATGAATCTAGGAGGTGGTATTGGAGGAGTAAGTTCGCTCTCGAACGGAGAATCATAACCGGTATCTTGATGGTAGTGATGTAGCTGCATGTCGCAGTCTACATTCTGACTATGTATTATATTTGCAACATAGGAAATTAGATCAAAATACCGTAGAATAAGAGTTGCATCGAATTGGGCCGACCTGAGTAAGTTCTCCGTAGAAAGGTCACCAGAAAGACATCAGCTCGAATTACACCAATATATGCATGGGTCCAGGGTAGACCCAGTGCCGTTGGTTGTTGTCCACTGTACCATCCCGTCGGTAGCGCCCCCACGTCAATTCAGTGGGGTCGCGGGGTGCCACAGGGCGGTGGCAGCTGGCACAACTTGAGTTCCTGGATTTTTTTCCCTGGCATACCTCCGTACTGGTACCTAGGAGAATCGCGATAAGATCACCAACATCTCTCTCTCGCTCACTTCTTTTCCCTACCGCAACGCAGCAACCATGGGCAGCAAAAGAAAGCGCGGAGCAAAGGAGGGCGCCAATGCCATTCCGAACCCCCAGAAACGAACCAAAAATGACAAAAGTGCCAAAGCAACCCCCGCGCAGAAGCCGAAGATCACACTCGACAAATCTCCCTTCGTCGAGACGCCATTGGGCGACGAGCGCAAACGAGAAGCTGGCCTCTACGAGCTACTAGGTAGCGAGGACGCAACCGAACGGATAGAGGCTGCAGATTGCATTGTCTCAAGCCTCCTTGGCGAAGAAAGTGTTAGCGAACCCGTGCTGCAGAGACACCTTGACCGTCGGCTGTTTCGCGGTCTTGCAAGTGGCAGGAATGCGTCTCTCGCTTAGGCTTTAGCTTGGTCATCACGGAACTTCTGGGGCAGTTGTTCGGCCGAGCTGCACTAGCCGAAACAAAGTACACGGGTCTCACCTTTGAGAAGACGTTGGAAATATTGGCAGAGAAGACTCAGGCAATTGGAAACATTCCCGGACAGGAGGAACGGGACCATTGGTTTGGGCAACTCTTCGGCATAGAGTGTTTCGTGCGGGCTGGTATTCTCTTCAACGACGCCTCGAGATGGAACGCAGTCTTGGACTTGCTGCTGAGACTCGCTAACAAGAAGGTCTGGCTCCGATCTCAGTGCGGCTGGGTAATTGTCCAGTCCATTGAGCAAATGAGCCAAAAAGATGCAAAGGCAACGCTGGAGAGAGTTGCAGACGCAGGCTTAGCCAAGACCCCCGAGGGTGCGGCTATCTGGCTCGTTGCCCTGAACCGGTTTCCTAGCATTAAGGTGAAGCCTTGGGAGAACCCGCTCTCTAAGAAGTGCTTCGGCGATCTTGCCGCCGTGTTGAGAGAAAGCTTCGCTCAGGACCAAGGCGACCAAGCCCAGAAGAACAAGCAGGCTAGCTGGACTGCGCAATTACATTTTGCGTGGGATCTTATCCTGGCGCACTATGTGAAAGAGGCGGACGCTGGGTCGGCCGAGTTTGAGCAGTTCTGGTCTCGCGTAGTAGACGGTAAGCTTGACGAGCCTTGTTGAACATATTCTAAAGCAATACGCTGACTTTTTCCAGATGGTCTTTTTTCCAAGAGTGCCACGGATGGCCAAAAGTTCAAGGGTTTCTCTGTTTTCCAGAAGATGCTCGAGGGACTTGTGGACCATCACTCTCACATTGAGTGTCTCTTCAGCAAAAGTCTTACGACATGCTTGATGAACCAGGCTGCCAAGGAGGACCGCTACCTGCATCGTGCAGCCACCAAGGCACTGAAGGCGGTCGAAGTAGTTGTCTCAGCTCACCCGGATACTCTCGTACCTATTCTCAGGAGTCTGCTGGGGAAGCATGGCGCCTACAACTTCGATCAGCGAACTAGCACAAAGACCGTGGAGAAGATCCTGCAAAACATCACCGAGGACACAGCACCAGAGACGCTCACGATCGTTCGGCAGCCCATCGGTTCTCTGGCCAAGCTCGAGGATGCCCAGGCAGTATCCACGCTGCGAGTATACGCCGACTACCTATCCAGGGTGCTCAATGCCTCGGCCTCATCCTCATCCGGCGAAATGAAGCAAAAGGCATTCGCGTCCGCCTTGCAGGAGCTATCACAACTGGCATACTCCCGCCCCGATCATATCCCGGAAACTGCTCTGACAGAGCCGGTCCAGGAGCTGTGCCGATCTCGCCTTGAGTCTGCCTTTGCAAAGCTCAGCCGAAAGACCGAGGACTACGAGAGCCTCTGTGTTGCTGTGTCCTCTATCGACCCTGATTCAGTGGCCATGTCCGAGGAGATCAAGACTGCGGTGCAGGAAGCGCTGGCCCGGATGCAAAAGCTACTCAAGCGAAAGTCAAAGGCAGCGAACGAGAAAAGTCTGTCGCAAGGCTTGGCTATGCTGCACGCCGTAATCGATTTTCCAACTCTACAACCAGGATCCAGATGCCATGGAGGTCTTGAATGACCTCTCCCAGTACTCTGACCGACTCAAGAAGGGCAAATTCGCCGAGAGTGAGCCTGGAACCTCCGAGCTTTTGGTTGAAATCCTATTGTCAATGGTCTCGCGCCCGTCATCCCTGATGCGACAGGTTTCTCAACAAGTCTTCGATGCCTTCACTCCTCAAATCTCAGCTGAAGGTCTGGAACTTCTGACTGGTCCTCTGGGCTCCGATGAGAGTACAAAGGGTCAGAAGGAGCTCTTCAACACCGAGGATGACATGGAAATTGACGAAGACGACGAGTCTGAGAATGGTGAGAATGGCTCCGATATCGAAATCGACTCTGATGTGGAGTTTATCGACCTTAAGGAGCAGAATGGCGATGGATCTGGGGAGGAAGATGAGGACGATGAGGACGATGAGGACGATGATGAGGATGAGGATGAGGACGCAGATGATGACGACGACGGCGACGACGACGAGAAAACCGAAGATGCTGAGGGGCAAGAGCCTCAAGATCTGGAAGCTTTCATGAGTAAGATCTTTAAGAGTCACCGCTTGGACAAGGACGCCGAGGCTGAGTCCTCCGACTCCGACGCCGACATGTCCGACTCGGAGATGTTCGCCCACGACGGCAAGCTGGAAGCGTTCATAAAGAACCAGAAGGAGGCTAAGGGTGCCTCCAAGAAGCAGAAGAAGGACGCCAAACAGTCCGTCGTCAACTTCAAGAACCGCATTCTCGACCTCCTCGACATCTACGTCCGCAACGAGGCCCTCAAGCCTCTCACCTTCTCCCTCCTCCTCCCCGTCCTCAACCTCATGCGCACCACCACCACCAAACCCCTCGCCGCCCGCGCCTGCGAGATCATCCTCAACTACCAAAAGGCCCTCAAGAAGGCCCGCAACACCCGCCAGGACGCCGAGGCCCCGCCCGCCGACGACCTGCTGGGCCTGCTCCTCAACGTCCACGCCGAGGCAGCCAAGGACAACGCCCACGCGTACGCCAAGGCCAGCAGCGCCGCGAGCCTTGTCGTTGCGTCCGCGATGTACGCCGAGGATAAGAGCAAGATCAAGGACGTGGCCGCTGTCTATGCCAAGTCGCAGTCGGACTGGGTGCTGGGCGAGGCAAAGCTGCAGAGCTCCTTCTTCGCTGACTGGAACAACTGGTGCCAGAACCTGGCCTCGCAGGTTCACTCTTGATACCCCTTTGATTAGAACGCGATTGTAGATAGATAGACAGGCAATGGAAAAGCAAAATGTTAGATCATGTCACATGATGTTGGATGCTTGCAGATGAACCATTAAAATCTATGACCCTGTCATCGTGATAGTACAAGTGCCTTTTTAAGCTCGACACAATTTGCTACCGTCTAATCCTCCATCTTGTCGTCATCCTTCTTCTCATCCTCATCATCATCGTCTAGCTCGTCCTCGGCCTTTGCTAGTCTCTCGGCCTCCTCTCGGAGCTCCTTGGGAACCTCCATATGCCGACCCTTTGTGGGACCGTCGACCGTGCTGATCCAGGTCATCTCTAGCTCAAAGTCCTTGTCCTTGTTGTCCTTCTGCGCCACGTAGATGATGCGCGCGGCCTCCTTGACGGCCTCGTGCAGGGTAATGTTGCCCGCAGGCAGGTCCAGCTTCTCGAGCTCGGCCTTGGCGGCCTGGCGACCCTTGCCGGTTGCGGCACCGTAGTAGCCCCAGTACAGACCACTGGGCTCGATCATGTACAGGAAGGGACCGCCGTGCTTGCCAGGGATTTTGCCACCGGCGCCGCACTTGGGCCCGGAACCGACCTCGCCATCGACGGGGGTCTCCTCGGAGGTGTCGACACCGCCAACGATGGCGGTGATGCCGAATGGCCGGACGGAGCCGTACATGGTGTAGGCCTGGAGGTAGCCGCCCATGCGGGAGGCGAGATCGGATGTGGGGATGGGGGTCTTGAAGTTCTGTCGCCAGCTCTGGGCCTCGTCGCGGGCTCGGTCGACGAAGTGACGGCCATCGGGAACCATGCCAGAGTAGACCTAGCCAAGAGGAAACAGTCAGTCAACCGGCGTAGGGGATTTGAAGTAAAGGACAAGGCCTTACCGCTCCAACGTGGCTATCGACGGTGGCAATACGCTTGTTGGCACCAGGTTTTAGAAGCTTGGATGCGACGACCTTCTCAACTGCCAGCACAACGCCGTCCTTGGCTCGGATACCAATGGAGGTGCCGCCATTTTCCACCGCCTTGACTGCGTATTCGACCTGGAAGTTCCGGCCGTCAGGCGAAAAGATGGAGTTGAGGAGATCGTAGCCCGTGCCTATCGACGTCTACACAAACGAGCAGCTAGGTCAGCAACCTGGGGAAGCTCTCCCTCGCGGGGGAAGCGAACGGGAATCGGAGCGAAGCTGGCAGCTTACCATGATGACTGTGGGCTTCTGGTAAAGAATTCAAAGGACGATTGTGGAGAGAGGCAAATGGCGTTGTGGGAGAATTGGGGAGCTTGGTTCGAGGAGGAGTCGTTGGTGATGGCGTTGGCTTGGAGCTTCACTTTCAGGCAGCCTGAGAGCTGCGTGTTGCAGTCTGTCTGCCGGCGAGGCTGGCCGCGTGGGTGCCTGAGGCGGCAACAATGGCGAGGCTTGTGGGTGGTGCTGAGCCACATGTGGCGGAGAGAGGCTAAAAAGCGGGAGTGGCTTGGGCGAAGCCCACTTGCCCCTCACTGTCACAGTGTCACATCGTGGTCCCCTGCAGCCGAGCATTCGGAGATGCGCAAGCCTGGCAGCCATGGGATCTGTGCCGTTTTGCAGGAGACAGCTCAGTACGTACAGTACTTGGCGTTATAGTACCTTTGCATGTCACGAAACGACGATGCTGCCCCACCACATGTGGTGATGATCACTTCATCTTTGAGATCCTACCAGATGAGAAGAGAGCAAAGAAGGAATATTGGGGAGTCATACCCTTTGTTGAACTCCGTTATTTTGACTGAGAGGGGTCGGGTCTGGCCCGTCCAGGACCGTCCCTGGTGGACGAGCTGCATGTCTTTGTTGGGCCGGGGGCTTCGTAGCGTGGATGGAAGGGCCACTACAGCAACACTACAGAAAATGAGTCTGTGATCAGCGGTGAGTTTGAAGCAATGTGGCACATGTTGAGTAACGGGTATTGGCGTGTGCGTGAACTTTGTGTGATGTTTGCCCGAAGAATCATGCCGCGACACTGTATGTTGCTGAAGAAGTGGAAGGGAGAGACTGCATAAAGGGGACAGAACCAGAGCGTGAGGCATCTACACGTAGTCTGGCTACATACATGGATCTCCTGCGTCTGCCGGGGATTCCTACTAGCTAGATTCCATGGTCGGTTATTAGCTTAGGGTGCTGTAGCTGCTATAGCTGCTAGAGGTTAGGGCGCTGTGGCTGCTATTGCGAGGAAAAGCTGGCCGAGCTTTTGGGCACTTAAGTGGTTTCATGATGACGCAAAAGGGATTACCGAGCACATACAACAAGGACCTGCAGGAGAGTTGGGAGCCTATGCTAGATCATGTCAAGACTATCTCTGATAGTGTACAGATCGCAAACGGCATCCTTACCACACTCAGTATCCGGCCAGAACGGATGTTGGCTGCACTGGATCCCTCTATGGTCGCTACAGATTTGGCTGAAAGACTCACGGTACTCGGTGTACCCTTCCATGAGACACATCACATCTCTGGGCGATGTGTAGCAAAGAGTGAGGAGCTGGGTATCCCGATGAATCAGCTTACACTTGAGCAACTGAAGGCTATTGATAGCCGATTCCCGGATGATATTATGGGTGTATTCAGATACGAGACAAGCGTTGAAGCGAAATCGGCTAAAGGTGGCACTAGTCGATCAAGTATTCTCGAGCAGATCAAGGTCCTTGAGGCTATGTTAGGTTAGAGGTAATTACTTTACACTACAATGGATGAAATATGCACTGAAAGCAGTACCTCCAACTCATGTTCCGGAATCTCTAGATAAAGACGCTTTAGGTCAGGGAATATATTCTAGGAAGACTTATAAATCTTAAGAATAGTCTATTCTTAATGAAGTTATTACAAAGGTTAACACAGTGTAAGGCGAGAGAAGGGTAAAGCAAGTGTGAGGAAGTATCATCGGCCGCGGCCTTTTGATATTCGAGGGTCTAGAGTACCTAACCCTATCTTACCGGCAGGAAGAGTAATTCGACACTTCGCGCAACATTGACATGTGGCATCCAAGCATTAGGCGCCGACGTATCAAGAGGATGGAGGGTGTCGCCAGAAATCAGGCCTCCGCGTCCCTGACGCTGGCGAATGGGATCCTGAGCCCTGGCGAAGGCCGCATAAATTCGATATAATACAGTGCAAACAGGAGGCGGTAATGGTTGCAGTTAATAGGTTAATATTAGAAGGGTTAGGAGGTTAGGGTGATTTAAGGTGAGCATCACCTTTAATCACCTTAACCTCCCCCTCCCTCTGACGGGCTGCATGCGAACCCATCACCTTCTACTAACGCGACCTTGAATTTGCACTGTACTGCATCAACTTCATGCAACCTTCGCCATGGTTCAGGATCCAGTCGGACGCGCCAGGAGCGAGGGGCTGAGGGCAGATTGGTTGGTGAGCCCGGTTTCTGGCGACCCCTTTCATTCTCTCGACACCCGAATGCCTGATGCTCGGCCACTCCACTCGGTGGTCGCGCAGGTATCGAATTGCCTATGCCATGTCCCCAACGGAGATGGGCACCCTGATCCTGCGTATATATGAGGCTGCGGTCGCCCGGATTTGATCTCGTCCTACTTCCTACCTGCTCAACTGATCACACCCAACTCCTTCTCCCACTCTCCAGCGATGTTGCGCGACGAGAGTTCTTGTGATTACTTGATTCCTGGTCCCATACGACTCGCAAACGGCTCAGCAACAATGCCCAGAAAGAAGAGCGCCCGAGACTTCTTTCGCGGAGGAAGAGAGAAGGGCTCTGGGCAATGCACAGAAGGGATCAACGATTCTGTCGTCCACAAGAAGGTCGATGACAAAACGTTAAGACAATACAACCGCATGATTGGCCTCTGGAATCAGTAAGTTTGCCTCAGGTGTCTCAACCCTTGTTTTGGCCATGCTGATCCTCCGTCCAGGTACGCCGAAGAACACGCTGATGACCACCCGAGCCCCTACGATTTGAAATCTTTGAAAGATTTCATGAAAGAGGTTGCTTTCGGCATTGATGGCGTAGAAAATGATCCAAATGCAGGAGAAGGAACTGTCATGGTGTATTGGAAGCAGTTCATGGCCGGCTGGCAGCGAGAACATCCCGCTATTCCGGGGAACATCACGATCTCTGTGACAAATGTATGTGTTTCTTGCAACAGCGGAAACTAGTCTATCATTGTTATTGGACGGAGCTGACCGATTGAATCCAGTTCATTCGATACGAGTTGCCTGAGATTCTGAAGCGCGAAAGCAGCATCACGTTGGTAAAAACCAAGCGACCGAGGAGATTCGGGACCAAGAATCACTTCGTCCACCTTGGTCGTCAGCTGTGGGGGAATGACTGGCTAGTACGAAAGGCCGGCGACAAGAGTGTACGATTGGGCGAGCCTCATGGCTATTGTTTGTTCCTCCTCCCGCATCGGCGTGTACATTGAGTCGTCATGCCGTGCAGGTTCTGGTCGCGGGTTGTACTACAAGGTGAGTACTCTGTGACTGGCTATGGTGACAAAGGCTGAATGAAGTCTCGTCACCGAAAAACAGGATGTGAAATTTGGTGTGTTTCGCAACGAACACGGCAACGCTGAATTTGCTATTCAACTCATGCGAGATGCCAAGGGCATGACACATACCCCTGACAAAAGGTATGCAGATTCCGTTCACACAGTCCGAGCCCTCGTTCTAAATAGATTGGTTCTAGACCTGAGCACTCCCTCTACGAGGGCCTAGGACCTATGCCTCTCATTTGCAATGCAATGCTGCCGATACTGGCTATCCTTATTGCGGTAAGAGCGTTCAGCGGCTATAGTACTCTTGAAGATCTTCTTGCCATCGAGCCATCAGAGGGCGAGATGATGCATTTGCAGTGGAGGGACAGCATTCTCGAAGAACCCTTCTTCAAGAGTATGTCCTCGAGACGTACCCGTGGAAGCATAGAGACAGCCGTCGCGCTCTTGGCTTTCGTGCCGGGTATGCCCGCCCACCAACCATTCACGACTTTAGGGCGGAGGGCCTGTATTGGATCAGTATGTATATCACTCCTTCTGCTCGTCTGTTCTCGATTACAGCTTTACTTATGTTTCCCTAGACCAGCTCTATTCTGTGGCTTAAAGAATGAAGTATGTGGGTCAGAAAGATGTAAACACTTATAACAACCACTATATGCCTAATAATAGCGGTACAGACGGTTAAGGTAGCTACTTCGGCATAGAAGTGCGCAGCGTTGTCAATGACCTTTTCCGTGGTTTGACTGTGGCGTGAAACCCGCATCTGCTACAGTCACTTCCAGCAGAGAAAAAGGAAGCATTAAGCACCAGCCCAGAATTCATGGCGATTGAGAAAGAGCTCATTAGCCTCCGTGGGCAAGCAAATAAGAAGTCGACTTCCCGCCGCAAGAAGCTTTATACAGAGAAAAGAAAGCTGGCAGATCAAGAACTCCGGGAATGGCAGAAGACTCAGCCATATCGACCTAGCACAACCACCGGGAACAAGTACCCGCCATATTATCACTGGACCATCTTCAGTCGGGTTAGATTCCTTATGCCGGAAAGGGACCGTCTCGCAGAGAGTCTTTTTGAAACTGATACTTTGCGAAGTCTGACCGGTCTCTAGGCACTCTGCGATATGATTGCTCTGTGCGAGATAGATACAGAAGTAAGATTTCGGCCAGGCCTAGAGCCTAACCTGTGTTATTGTGCGAAGCCAACACGTCGCTGAAAACTGCCTGAATCTGCTCGCGCCGCCAACGATCTGCATCCCACCTATGATTGGAAATATGTCTACAGCTGTGTCAAAAACTCGCATAGCGGCTTTGCCGAGCTCTGCTTTCTGTGGAACGAGTGGGTTGTTGATGAACGTCAATGGAGTGATCATTGCCGCTCGCATCTTGTTTGTCTAGAGATACTGCCAGTCCATTGCGATTTGCTTACTTACGGGGGAGTTTTGGCCGCAGCTGGCTACTGTGTGCTCTGTATGGCGGACCCATCACTGGCGCCCGAAGCGCGAATCCGCCACTTTCTGGATAGAGGCTCATGGAGGGACTATGTCTACAGACACTACCAAATTTATGTCTAATGTGTCGAGGATGGCAAGCCTGTGCCGTGCCCGCATCCGAACAGCGGGTGTGATATTAGGCTAGACTCTGCGAAACAACTCGAATTCCATCTTTTGGACGTCCATTGCCCAGATTTCATTAAAGAATCAAGCATACTGGAGGTTGCGGAGGACGAAGATGTGACATCTCCCAAGAAAAAGCGAAAGCGAAGTATTGAGACACCTGAGACCGAAATAAAGACCAAACACGAGTGCTATTTCATCGACCAGACAAGCGAAATCACGCGGCGCCATCAATCAAAAAGCACCGCCATAACGCCCGACGGCTCTGTTGACCCGATCCGCAATCATCACGAACACGACTCGTTAGAAGACGAAACTGCTCACTTCGAATGCCTCTCCAGTCAGCCTTCGCTGATATATAACGACAGTCTGCAGATGCTACCTGTTTCAGTACCCGAGCTGCTGACCTACAATTCCCTACCTGAATATTGGCACCGTCGGACAGCACGGAGTCCACGCCAGACACATCCCGGACCCCTGGATCCGACGTTCAACCTTTTGATCTGTCCGAATTCATAACTTTCTCTCCCACCCCCGAACCGGAACGACCAGCGTCTCCCTTGGTCGCCAATGATGGCAAGGGACTACCAATTGATGATATAACGCCCGCGACCTACGACGACCGATCTGACTTTCAAAATACCGACTGGTTGTTATTGAACAATCTGAAAGAGTGGGATCCCGAAAATGACTGCCCTCGTGCTGCTGTACAACTCTCTGATCGCGACACCTCGCTGGATGAAATCACTGTTGATACGGCCTCCGTTCTCCATCCGAAGTTCTCACCAGAGGCCCAGCCTGAGTCTTGCATCACGGTACAGCCAAGGACGAACAGACCAGTTCGCATCAAATTAAGGACCAAAGGGCAAGGCACAACTGAAGAAGCCCTGGTGGGAGATGAGACCGTTCGGGCGAGGAAGACAAGGATCAAGATAATACGTTCTGGCACACGGAAAGCTACTATTAGTTAAGGGACATCACAGTAGCGATAGCGACGCAGACGATTGGCGGCTGACAAGCTGCGCGATAAGGGCAGGGACGCAGGATAGCGGCGAATCTTCATCATTTAAAGTATATGGTCCTTAGCACATATCTTGACACTCTCCTTTGCGGAACTCTACAAATGGTCTTACTGAATTTGGCTCACGAAGAGTGCTCTTCGCCACACCTCATACTTAGAAGACAGATCTTGGATTGCACTTGGCCTTTTCAGCGCAAGGCAAATCCCAGGGTCTTGCGGGAAGGTCCAGGTTTGGGCCTTCCGTGATGACCTTTGTCCGCTCTCCTTGCGAATGTGTTGCGATTGGTGGGTGGTCCCCACACAGGGTGACCAGGCAGTACGAACCACCACAAGATATTGTGATCAACGTGATCGTCAGAAGGTGACTAAATACCCTCATTATCTTGAGAGAATGTTTTCCCTTTGTATTTATCTATAAATATGGCTCAGATGAGCCATCTAGTTGAATAAAACAAGCCACTTTAAATGTACTCTCTTGTAGCTATAATGTCAGACGGAGGGATTCAGTCCAGCTGGATAACTAAGGAAGCAGAGGTCTTAGAGACTATAGAAGAGGGAAATCCCTTACCAGTTAAGAAAATTAATAATACAGTTAATCTATTAGTTATAACAATATTATTAAGGTTATAATTATTATTATTAATTAAATTAGCCTATTTTAATACTATCTAATTATATATTTTACTATATTAAAGACTTTTAATTTAAACTGTTAGATTCTACTTATAGAATTATAAAATTTAATAATGAAAAGTCTTACTATTTCTATTAACTATAAATAACTATAAAGAAAAATCCTAATATAATTAAATAATATAATTAAAATAAAGATATTAATCTATATAAATTTTAAAAAATTAAAAGTTTATTTTAATTAATTTTATTAATTAGTAAAATAGAAAAGCTATTTATTTTAAAGATAAAAATCTTATTATTTTAAAATTATATTAACTTTAAAAATATTAATTTATTAGTATTTTTAAATAAGTTAATAAGATTAATTTTAAAATTAATATCTTTAAAAGTATAAATTTAAAATGAATTAATAACTTTAAGAATATTATATATAATAATATAATAATATTAAACTTTCTATTAATAAAAAAAGTTATTTTTTAGTATTTTTTATTATAAAAGCTAATTAAGTTTTTTTATAAATAAAAATTTAAAATTTAAAAAATAAAAATTATTTTTATAATTAAAAATGACTTTTTTTTCTATTAAGAAATTATAAGCTATATTTAACTTAAAATAATAAGTTTAATTTTATTTTGAAAAGAGATTTATAAAATTAAAAAAAGTATATTTTATATTATTAAAAATTCCTTAATAAGAGAATTTAATATTTAAATTTACTGTATTTTTATTATATATATTATAATTATTAAAGTTTAAATTTAAATTTTAAGCTGTTTTTCTTCTATTTACTGAAATTCTATTTAACTTTTTTATTAAGTTATAGCTATTTTAATTTTTAATATTTAAAGTAATAAATTTAATAACTTAACCTTTAGTAGAATTAAAGTTAGAAGAGTTAAATTAAAGCTTAAAATAAAGATTAATATATAATAACCTTATTATTTAACTACTATTTTTTATATTACTAAATATAGTATTAACTATTTATCTTTATTATTTAAAAATACTATATAGCTTTAATCTATTTAATAATATTAAGTAAAGCTAAAAGAAAAACTAAATATTATTAAAAATAGCTTAAATAAGCTTTTATTTAATAGTAAAATTATTAATTTATTATTTAAAACTTTATTTTTTTTAAATAAACTTTTTTAAATAAAATTTATTAAACTTATAGTTAATATTATTTATTATTATAATATTATTATATATTATATTATTTATACTCTATATATAATAGTTAGATCTAACTTAAGAGTATAAAGTAAGTCTAAAGTATATAGTTTATAATTAAGTAGATTAAAATATTATAGTAAGTAATATAGATTACAGTCTAATAATAGTAGAATAGTAAATTTAATATAACTAAATATATTAATAACCAGTAAGGCTATCTATCTATAGAAGTACTAAATAAGTATCTATATACTAAATAGTAATTAGCAGTTTTAATAGTTCTATTAGAATACTTATTAATAAAACTAATAGTCTTATTAATAAAAGTTATTAGTAGAGTATTAATACTTAACTTATCTATATAATAGGTTATACTAATAGGTATATAGAGAAAAATAGATACAGTTATAAGACTGTATTCTATTGTGAAAAGTGAATCTATAGAAATTCTGCTAGTTATAACTGCCTAATTTTAACTTAAGCTATAATATAATATCTCCCTTCTAATAGTCTAGCTCTTAAGATCTATATATAAAACTATAGCCCCTAAGGATATTAGTTAGTACTTATTCTATTATCTATATCTATCTTAAAATACTAATATAATATCCAGCTGTATTTTTAAAAAATTATCTATTAAGAAATAGAAAAATTTAACTAAATCTTACTATACTTAAATCCTACTTATTAAAGAGTTTAATTATAATAGTATATCTTAGTTTTTTTACTCAGTAAAAGAGTTTTATTATTATATTATAATAATATTAAACTGTTATCTAGAGTATATTTATTAGAGTAAAACTTATAATACATTAGGTATTTTAATAGTTATTAGTATATATATTAGTATTTTTTATATTCTTAAGGTTCTAATAAATAAAAATAGCAAATTAAATTATTATAGAGAAGTACTATATTAAATATAAAAAGAAAGCTATTAAGAAAGCTTTATTAAAGTTTTATAAGATACTTAAGGCTATTTAAAAAGAGATTACAAACAGTTTAAATTATCTAGCTTATTTATAAAAGTAGTAAAACTAGATTATTTCTTATAATAAGAAACTTATCTATTATAGTACTTATTTATTAAATAAATTAGATACAGTAGAATATATGGATTTAGAGGCTGTTATTATTATACAGTCTTTAGTTTATACTAATTTTATTAACTGAAGTTCTTTAGATTTTAATAATCTAATTTTATCTATTTTTAGTATTATTAGTGGAAGTTCTTTAGAAGGTATTATATATAGGTAATACTTTTAGTTAGTTTCTACTAGTTATTACTTTTTAAGTAGTTTTTCTATTTAATAAGATATTCAGTCTATCTATTAGTTTTTTATATTTTAAGAATTTTTTCAACTTTATACTCTTTAAGTTCTTTAACCTCTATTTTATATTTATTATTAAACTTAGCTATAATAGTACTTTTTATACTCTTAAGAAGTAAGATATAGAATATAGAGTAAAGTCTAACTTTTAGTAATAAGTTTAATTAGTAGTTATTTTTTAAGATTTTTTTAGTAATTTTATATAGTTCAATATATTTATAGTCTAACTTTTTATTTTATTATTTTATTTTAAGATTTTTTATTATAAAAAAGAACTATATCTCCCTCCTAAAAGAATAGTCTTTTTATTCTTTTCAGATTATAGTATTTTTTTATCTGGTTTCTAATAAATTCAGATTTAGTCTTTATTTCTTTATATAGATTTTTTAGTTTTTCTATTATAAGAATAACTTTAAGAATAATTAATTTATCTCAGCTTATTTAATAGGTATTAGAAGTAAATTTAAAGTTAGTATATACTAAGGTAAGCTTTATACTTTTATATACTAATATATTATAGCTTAGCTATACAGTTAGAAGCTTTTTAACTTAGTTATTCTATTTATAGTTAATATAGTATTAAAGGTACTATTTCAGTATTTAGTTTATTTATTCTATTTATCTATTAACTTATACTTAAAATACTATAGTAAGTTAGTAGTTTAATTCTATATAGTCTATTAAGCTTTATTAAAACTTAAAAGTAAATAGTAGTTTTTAATTAAAGAGAATCTCTATTAGAAGCCTATAAATACTAATAATATTTTATAACAAGATATAGATAAACTGCTCTATATCTATTAATTCCTAATAGAGTATAAAATAGGAAAGTTTTATAAGTCTATCTATAATAATAAAAATACTATTATATATAACTCTAGCTGTAAAGTCTTTTAATAGAGATAGTTTTATAATAAAATCTATAGTAATAGAGTCCTATAGTTACTTAGTAATAGATAGAAACTATAATTTTCTATATAGTTTATAGTGTTAAGCTTTAGTTTTATTATATAATAGATATTATTTAGTAATTTCTTTTACTACTATTTTTATCTTAAGAAATTAATATATTATTTTAACTTATTTAAGGGTTTTATTAACTTCTTAATATCTTTATAGAGGGTATTTATATATTTTCTGTACTAGCTAGTATTATAATTCTCTAGAAACTTACTGTTTATTTATTTTTTTATCTTAGAGTAGCTTATTATTATACTGCTAAATTTAATTGTAGAGATTATTATAATTTATAGTAATATAGATACTCTTTAGAGTTTTCTTTTTAAGTTTTTCTAAGTATTTTAAGTAATTATTAATTATATATTAAAGTGTATCCTAAAGGCTATATATATTATATATTTTAGTAATAAGCTAATATAGTATATTAATACTTCTATTATATAGTTCTTTTTTATATAAGCTTTATACTATTTAATACTAATAGTAATAGGAAATAATAATATATTTATTTTAATATCTAATTTCTTCAGTATATCTATAAACTTAATCTATAAAGTTTTATATAGAGCTATCCCTATAAATTAAACTTAGATATTTAAATTAAAATTGTATTTTTTATATACTTATAATATACTTTTACTTAAGATATTCTTTAGTATTAAAATTAAGAATCTATTTATTTATTTTAAGCTTATTAGTATTAAAGTTAGCTTATTAACTAATAGTATTAGCTTATCTATTTTTTAATTCTTTTCTATAGATAATTATATAGTTAAATTCTAAGAGATATTTAGTATATTATAGTTATTATTTACTAAGTTCTTATATAGTTATAAAGTATAAGATATTCTTATAGTTAGTATAGATTTTAATTTTATACTTACTTTTTAGAAGGTAGTATTAAAATTCCTTAAATAAGTTAATAATTATAAGGAATTCTTTATTATAGATAGAGTAATTAAGTTTAGTACTATATATTTTATAAGAAAAAAGATAATAAAGTATAACAGTTTATTATTATTTTTTTTAACTAATTTAAGCACTCTATATAAAGTTTAATAAGTTTATTTTAAGTTTAATTTCTTATTTAAAGTTAAAAGTTACTAATACTAACTTACTTAAAATAATATTTTTAATAGTATTAAATACTTTTTCTATAGTAGTATTCTATTAAAAGTTTACTTTTCTTTTAGTAAGTTCTATAAGTAATATAATATAGCTATTAAAGTTCTTAATAAATCTTTAGTAATAGTTAGTAAATCTAAAAAAAGATTATACTTTCTTAATATTTATTAGTTTTAGCTATTTACTAACTATAGTAATTATCTTTAAATTTATTTTAATTTTATTATAGAAGATAATATATTTAAGAAACTTTACTTCTATAGTATAGAAGTTACTTTTTTTTAGTTTAACTAGTAATTTTATATCTTAAAGTACTTATAATACCTTATAGATATATTCTATATATTCTTTTTCTAAATTAAAGAAGATTAAAATATTATCTAGATAGTATATACTAAATATATCTAAATACTTATATAGTATGTTATTAATTATTTATTAAAATATAGCTAGTATATTTATAAGTCTAAAGAGTATAATAAGATATTTATAAAGTTTAAACTTAGTTTAAAAAGCAGTTTTCTATTTATATTCTTTCTTAATATAGATAAAATTATATACTCTCTTTAGATTTAATACTATAAATACCTTTATATTATAGAGTTAGTTCTTAAGCTCTATAATAAAAGGTAATAGAATTTAATACTTAAGTATAATATTATTTAATTATTTATAATTTACAATAAGTTAAAGTTTGCTATTCTTTTTAGAAATAAATATAACTAGATATCTAGCTAATAACTTAAAGATTCTAATATATTCTTTTTACAGTATATTTTTAATATATTCTTTTAGTATATTAAACTGTATTTTATTAAGGTTAAAGATTTTATAAAATATAAATATTATTCTATCTTTTAGTATAATTTTATAATTTTATTAACTAAATTTAAATAGTTCTATTTTAAGTTTTTCTATAAAGAGTTTTTTATAGATATAATACTATATTAGTATGTTTTTAAGTTTTTCTTCTTTAGGTATTTTCTTATAATTCTTAAGGTTTTTATTTATCTATATAAACTATTATTAAAGATATCTAATTATTCTTTAAAGTTATATTTTCTTATCCTTTTAGTATTTATATTATATTTCTTTTAGAGATAATAAGGTATCTATTATATCCTTATATTAATTCTTACTCTTACTATCTTTAGAAGTTAGAATTAGAGATTTTTTATTTTTATTTAAGTTACTTTTATTATTGCTAGAGAGAATATTATTAAAATTAATATATATCTAGTTAGTTTTTTAGTTTAATTATAAGTTGTATTTCCTTAGCTATAAATAGCCTAAAATAATATTATAATATCTTATAGGTATAATATTAAATATAACTTTTTAATTCTTATTATTAATAAATATCTTAAGGTAATTAGTCTTATAGATTATCTATTTATTATTATACTTAAATAGATTACCTTTAAGATTATATACTATATAGAGTTACTTTTTATCTCTCTATTTTAACTTTAGCTAATTAACTATAGTAAAGTTAATATAATTTACTTTTACTTTACTATCTATTAATATAATAAGCTATACACTTTTAACTTATACTTACAGTTTAAGTATCTTTCTTTTTTTTACTAATTTTATTATATATAGAGCTTTTATTAAAGGTAGTTCTTTCTTATATATATTGTCTGTCTATTACTCTTCTATAGATAGTATTTATTATTTTTTATATATTTTTTATAATTACTTTAGAGGTATTTTTTACTAGAGTATTCTCTATATTTTTATTTTAATAGTCTTAATTTCTTCTATTTTTAAAGTTATTAATATCAGATTTAGTTATTTTAATTAAGTTTAATTTAAATTAAAAAGTTAAACTCTTTATTATATATTTTATTAATATATATCTGAATTTTTTAAGCTTTAATATTGTATTATAGGTATTTAAGCTTTTTATAGGTTATTATATTTTATACTAAGTAAGGTTAAATATCTTAAATGGATTTTTTATTTTTATAGTTAGAAGTTATCCCTTTTTATTTCCAATTTTCTATCTTATTTTTCTAGACTTAATTAAAGCTGCTTATTCCCCTATAGTTATTAAAGTTATAGTTCTTATATATTATATTTATTTATTATTCTTACTCTCTTTAATTAGTACTAATTATTTAGAATATTAACTATTTTAAAGTAGGAACTATATAGATATAGTTAATATTAAGTTAACTTCTTCTATTTCTAGTTAGATAAAACCTCTCCTCCTCTAGAAACCTTATATACCTTTAGATTAAAATTAGCTCTTTAGCTAACTTATATCTATTCTTACTGTAGGCCTATTATATTTTAAGGTGGGATTATCTTAAGTTTTTTTCTACCTTTTTTCTTTTTTCTTTTCTATAGTTTATTATAAATTATCTCTAGAAGTCTAGCAGTTTTTATTTTAGGTTTAACTTACTACTACTAGAGTATATAATTTTTATCTGCTTCTACTTTTAATTCTTTCTTTTTCTTTTTTTTTTATTCTTAATCTTTAAGGTAAGTTTTAATTTAGCCTTAAGTCTTTTTTTTTTATTTTTTATTTATACTTTATTTTAGCTTTAGTCTAATTATATCTAGATATTATTAGAAGGCAGAACTCTCTATAAGTATACTTAAGTTATTTTACCCCTTAAGTATAATATTACTATTTATAATAAAGTATAAGTAGTTTATTGCTCTACTTTTATAATAATATCTAACTGATATAGTTTAGTATTCTGCTAAAAGTACTTATTATACTTTAGGTATAGAGTTTTTAACTATATTTATAGATTAGATTCTAATAAGTTAATATTATTCTAATTTTACTTTAGTTTCTAACTTCTTCTAGAGAGTAACTTATTAAAGTATCTATAGTATAGGTATTTAAAGGTATTCTGCCTCTAGGTATATCTTTAGTTTATTACCTTAGTCTTTCTATATATTAATCTTAATAGATTACTAATTTAAAGCAGTATACTGCTATTTATTCTGTTATTACCTTATATTAGGCTGTTAAGACAGCTTATAAAGCTAATTCTAATTCTACTATATATTAACTGAACTTTATTTTAAGTTTATACTGATTCTATTTAAAAGACTCTTTTTACTAAGATTGCTCTTTTTGCAGTTTATACTAGTAGTTTTTAGGTAATTAGTTTTAGTATTAGTTTTTTAGATTTAGATTTATATTAAAGCTACTTTAACCCCTATATATACTTCTGCTTTTTTTAGCTTCTAGCTTTTTTATTTTTAGTTTATTTAGAGAGTATCTAGTTAGGCTTTTTTTATTTTTATTTAGTAGTAGTTTTAATTCCGCTATACTTATAGCTTTATTTAATATCTGTAATACTGTTTCTAATAGTTTTACTGCTTTTAACTTTTAGCTTTTAAATATATCTACTTAAGCTTAAGTTACTTTTAAGGTTACTTTAACTTAAGTTGCTAATAAGGTTAATATTCAGTTTAATAGTCTTATATTAGGGGTTTCTAAGTTTTATTTTACTTTAGCTAACTTTACTGCTAAATATGTTTTTATTATATATCTTTCTATTATTATTTTAAGCTTAATCTAACTAACTACTTCTAGTACTATAAGGTTTTAGATAAGTATAGCCTGCTCTTTTTCCCTTCTAGAGGAGATATATAGTTAACTTAATTTTAACTTTTCTCTCTAGCAATATCACTTTAGTTACAGTTTAAGTTTTTAGAAGTCTATAGATAATATAGTTATTAGTTATTTTATAGCTAAATAACTAGTATTTAGCTGTAAATAATTATATCTATTTTGTAATTATTTAGTTCTATTTTAGTATTTTCTTTTTTATCTATAGGCTGGTATAATATTGCTGCTACTTTATACTAGTAAATTTATTTTCTTTTTATTTATATATTAATTCTTTTATTAGACTGAATTATTTAAGTTTATTTAATTTAATAAACTATTTTATAAAGACTACTACTAGCTTAAACTTACTTATAGTTTATTTAAAGTTCTAATAGATATCTATATCTTAATAAAATTAGAGTCTTTATATTATTATATTTTAGTAAAAAGCTACTATATACTGAGGGGTATCTATACCTCCTCTATATTAATATTATACTGAGGTTACTTTAGGAATATATCTTTTTAAAAGGTATATACTAAGTCTAATATACTCAGTTTATAACTGTATTAATACTGCTAACTTTATTTTATAAAGTAATTTATATAGTTTAAGAATCCTTTTTCTTAGTAGTTATTCTATAGGATTAAATTACTTTAATTTTATTCTAAATGCCTACTAGAACTTAGCCTGCTACCTTTTAGTCTACCTTTTAGATAGTATCTTTATTAGGTTTTCTTATTATTTTTTAAGTTTTTTAGTATCTCTAGTAGCTTTTAGTATAGAACTATAGTAGTTTCACTTTAATATTCTAATAATTTTATACTGAATATTATAGTATATACTTACTAATTTAGCTATTAGATCTATTTCCTTTTATTTTATATAGAACTTTACTATTTTTAAGTTTAACTATAAGTCTAATAGGGAGATAAAGGCTTCTATATATAGGTATTTAATCAGTATAGATTTATAGGCTTTTAGAACTTTTCTAATATATATCTACTTAATCTTAATAAGAGCTTAAGTTAAGCCTTTTAATTTATTATCTTTTAGTATCAGTTTATACTATACTGCTACTCTATAACTAATTGCTATTTTAATAATAGCTAGATATATTATCTAGCTGTAATTAAGCTGAGGTTTCTATATAGCTGCTATAAAGCAGTTAATAGTATATCTTTATATAACTAGCTTTTTCTATAGTAATATAAGGTAGTTAGTCTATATAAGTTTCTAGTAGATTTTAATTTTAAGTATTTTTATTTTACTTACTAAATAGATTTATACTACCCTAAGATTAAAATAGCTTTAAATTAAGCTCTTACTGTTATTAAAGTATAGTAGTTAGTATTTAAGTAGGTTAAACTTTAAACTGTATATTTAAGCCTAGATACTATATAACTTATAGGTATCTTAAAGTTAGATATAGGTTGCTATAACTATTATTCTAAAGTCTATTAGGTTTATATTATCTATAAAGGTAATTATAGTAATTCTTTTAACACTCTTTAATCTGTAATAAAAGTTAGATATATAGAGAATAAAAAGTATTAATAATAGGGAGAATCTCTAGAGGACTTTAGTTTAAATTTAAACTGATATTATTAGTTTTCTATTTATAATTATTAAGGTTATTCTATTTAATAGTAGTAACTCTAGCTATACTATTATCTAATAGAGAAAGCCTATTTATTCTAGCTTTAATATTAGCCTTTTATATAGGGGGGTATTAAAGGTTTTACTAATATTAAAATATAATACTAAAGTAATACTGCTTACAGCTTAAGCTATAACGTATATGTCACCCGTGCGTCGCATCCAACTATGCGTCGCATTGGGATTTACACCTTAAATCGCGATTTTAAAAAAGCTATTAAAAATTCAAACTAAGCTTAAAATAGCTATACTTTTTAAAATAGGCTAATTAAGATACAATCTATATAGAAAATAATTCCTGTAAATTCTAACCTTTAGGAACTTAGGTAGATACGAAAAGTGGGTCTAAAAGTACCCACTTTTCATATCTACCCAGGTTCTAGCTACCTAGGATTTTTAGGGATTATTTTCTAAATAGATTTTTACTTAACTAGCTTATTTTTAAAATCTTAGCTATTTTAGGCTTAGTTTGAATTTTTAATAGCTTTTTTAAAATCGCGATTTAAGGTGTAAATTCCAATGCGACGTATAGTTGGATGCGACGCACGGGTGATATATACGTTATATATTTAGTCTAAAAGTATATAGATAGCTATTTTATAGAATTTTTTTTATTTGTTACTATACTGAGCTTTTACTATTAGGTTATTAGTTTTAGCTGCTTTTTTAATTTAGTTTATTATTATCTTCTTAAGGATTTTTCCTAATATTAAGAGTAAAACTATAGGTTAGTATAAGTTTACTTTATTTTTCTCTTTTTTATACTTAGCTTTAGGGATTACTGCTATATTTAAATACTAAAAGGCTATTAGAAACTATATTAGAAACTAACTTATATCTGTAATTATAATAATTCTTATAGTAATCTTAATATAATCTAGCTTTAAGAGTCTATTAGGGTTTCTATTTAGGCCTATAGCCTTTTAATTTTAGGTGTTATATAGTATTTAAGTTACTTTATTAATAGATAATATCTTTAGGATATTATTAATTTAGAGTAGCTTTAGCAGTAAGTTAGTATCTTTTTTAAGCTTTATTACTTCTAAAAAGAATTTTACTGCTAGTATATTTATTTTTTCCTTTTATATAGTTATTAGTTTTCTACTTAGTTATTTAAGTACTAGAATGCTATTTAAGTTTAGAGTTTTTTAGCTTTTAGTTTAAATTTATTTTATTATTCTATAGGCTCTTTTTAGCTTATCTAATATTATATAAAATTACTTCTCTTTATATAGAGGTCTTTACTCTATAGATAGTCTGTCTCTTATAGTTATTTATATTTTAAAGTACTACTAAAGCAGTTTCTATTTAGTCTTTAGTCTATTCTCTTTATATTTAGTGTTTATATATAATAGCTTTTCTGTATCTCTTTATTTTACTAATTATTCCTTAGGATACCTTCTTTTATATTTAGTGTATAGGACTTTTTAAGCTTATTTATAGCTTATATTAAAGTTATATAGTAGTTATTTAGTTTCTTTTTTTTATATTTAGAGAGCTTAATATTAAAAGATATCTAATATTAATAGTATATTAATCTTTATTAATTAGTTTTTAGTTTAGTTTTAAATTTCTCTTAGAGTAGTATTAAACTTTAGTTAGTTATATAGATTGTAAAAAGTAATTTAATTCTCTATTTAGAGGAATTTTAGTATATCTTATTTAAACTTTAGATAAAATCTAAATAAGGTTAATTACTAATTCTCTACTATTTCTATTTTACTATATTATTATTCTAAGAGGTATAAGCAGACTGAGATTCTAGCTTTTTATTAAATAGAGTAGTTTATCTATATTTTATTATTAAGTTTACTTACTGCTTTAGATTAAATAGTAGAGATTAAAGTTTTCTACTAGTATAGCTAAATACTACAGTATAATTATATTAAGATTATTAAAAAGGTTATTCTAATTAGTATATATTATATTTAGTAGCCTTTAAGAGTATACTAAGTATATTAAGATTATTTAGTTTTCTATATTAATATTAGCTTAATATTAGTCTGAATAGACTTTACTATTAATTACTTTTATTTTAGTTTTAATAAATAGTATTATATATTAAACTTCTTTTAGAGTCTAAATAATTCTATATCTATTTAATTTTAAATAGAATATAGGTATATTATCTTTTTAGAGCTTTTATATTACTAAAATATTAGCTTAAGTATTTTCTTTAAGTAGGGCTTTATATATAGTATTATAGCAGTATATATTCTATTAGAGGAGTTTTAATATTTAGGTATACTAAGAATTAGTTTTAGTTTAGTTTCCTTTAGAGGTTTTATTAGCTCTTTACTCTCTATTAGTAGTTTTTTTTAAATATTATAATATTATTTTCTTCTGTAATTTAGGTATTTAATATAATATTAGAAGCTAAAGTAATATATTAGAGGTTAGAGCTTTTAAGTTAATAGGTAATATTGTAGTTTATACTTATATCTCTAGTAGAGTCTTAAGGCTAATTTAGTCTTTTTATATTATTTAGTATTATTCTATTAGAGTGCTTATACTTTACTATTATCTATTTATTTTAAAGTATAGAGCAGTTTTCAGTTAGAGTTATTTTAGGGAATTAATAGGAGTATTTATTATATACTCTTTTTGCTATATATCTTATTACTTATCTTATAGAGTAGTCTCTACTCTATATTAGGTAATTTCTTTTTTATAGTTATAATAGTAAGCTTTAGTTTTTTTTCTTTTTATTAGGTATTTAGCCTTATAGCTATTTTAGTACTCTATTAAGCTATACTATTTATATTTTATCTTCTTAGTATAATAGTAAGCAGAATACTTAAACTTATAATATTAGTAGTATTATTTAATATCTCCTTTTTTATAGAATAATATATATTTATAGTAGCTTTCTTTTTATAGTAAGTCTTATTTATATAGTTAGTTTGTAATTACTTTAGTTTTAATACTTATATAGAGTGAGTTTATTTTACTCTTTTTAGTATATTTTAGCAGTTTTATTTTTATAATTTATATTCTTTAGTTAGCTACTAATAGAGTTTATACTAAAATATTAAGTTTTAAATTTACTGTTTTTTTCTATTTAGAAACTTAAGGTAATAATCTGTTAGAATTAGTATAAAACTATTTTAATAGAAAAGACTATTTCTATCTATTTCTTAATATTTACTTTATATTCCTTAGTTATTATCTTTATATTAAAGGTAATTCTTTAGTTTCTATTTAGAAGTTACTTTACAGTTAGAGTATCTATAGCTTAAATTACTATATTAATTACTGTTATTACTTTCTTATTAGTTCTTCTAGCTAGTTTCTCTAAGAGGGCTAAAGTTTTAATAATTACTTTATAATTTTAAGTTAAAATTTAGGCGCTACTATATATACTTATTATCAGTACTAATATATGTATTAATATTACTAAAGAATTTAATTTAAAGTTTAATAGGTTCTCTAGCTTCTTTTTAATATATTAAAGAGCTTATTTAGTTATTATCTATAATATAGTTATATTATAGTGTTAATTTAGGTTTTAATATAAGTTAATTAGTCTTATAATAATCTTTTTAATTTAATTAGTAAGAGATAGTATAAGTTAGTTTACTTTATTAATTATCTTTTCTATATTATCTTTATTTCAGTTTTATTTTATCTCTATTAGAATAAGGTTAATATTTAGTAGTTTTAATACTAGAGTGTAATATAATAAGGTAATTCCCTAAGGTTTTATTTTACTACTTATATCTACTATCTAGTTTTATTTTAAGGCTATTTTAATATCTAGATAGTATTAAAGTTTCTAAATTGTTTTCTGTTATTATTTTTAATTTTAAAAATTATTTTATAGGTATATTAGTAAATATTTATTTTTACTATTTATTAATATTATATAGCTTATTATATATTATATACTTAATATATAAGAATTTATCTTAAATTTCCTAATTATATTTCTTATAGTTCTTATTATTATATTATACTGTTTTTTTAGTGCTATAGTTAGTAATAATATATATATAATAAATAAGCATACAATATAAATAAGTATATACTTTTACCTCTAACTACTAAATTTTATCTTTTAACTTAATTTTCTTAACTACAAATTATATCATTCTTAATTAATAAGACAAATATTAATCTTACTCTTTAAGCCCTTAAGAAAGACTCTTAATTAACTCCCTTTTGCACTTTAAAAATCTATAAAATCTCCTGCTGCACCCTAAAATACCAACGCAATAATATTTCTTTCTGACGCAATATTATACCTAATTCAAGAAAACTATTTAATTTAGAAGAACAGATTATTATTTAATTTATTCTCAACCTAGATTTATAAGAGTTTCCCCTGTAATTATATAGTATTAAAGAAATAGCTAACTAACTGCTTACTAACTGCAACATATTATCTATCGGTAAGTATTAAGCTTCTAACTTTATTAGGTAATAATTAGAGCTTAAGATATTTTTTTTTTGTAAATATAAGTATTAGAGGGCTAAATATAAAGATCTAATAATTATTTGCAATTAGTTTAGGCTTATAGAGAATATAATTGCAAGATATAGTATTAATTTAGCTGATATCTATAACTTTAATAAAACTGGCTTTATAATATATATTATTGTAAGTAGAATAGTTATTATAGGTGCAGATAGATGTAAAAATCTGAAATTAGTACAGTTTGAAAACTAGAAATAGATTATAGTTATTTAGGCAATTAATATAGAAGGCTAAGCAATCTAGCTATTTATTATAGTTATAGGCTAATATTATCTTACTAGCTAGTATTAGAAAAGTAACCTCTTAGGCAATTAGACTATTATAATAACTTAAAATAGCTAAACTAATAATAAGATAGATTTTAAGTAGCTTAAGTACTTTAACTAGTATATAAAGAATTAATTAACTAGTTACTATTATCTTTTAATTCTTAATAGACATAAAAATCACTACTCTATTAACTTTAAGAAATATTATAAAGAGAATAATATTATTATACTTTATATACTGCCTTATTTATCTTATCTACTCTAACCTCTTAATATTAGGTACTTTAGGCTACTTAAAACAGCCTATAGTTAAGTAATTAAGTAATTAATTAGATATTCTATTATCTATATTTTAAAGACTGAGTTTTTCTTAGCCTTCTATACTGCCTATAAAGCTATTATAATAAGGAGTAATATTAAAAGAGGCTTTAGAGGGGCTAGACTTATTCTCTTAAACTTAGAAAGTATTATATTAAAGCTTAATATACAGCTATAGACTTTAATACTAACTGTAAAAGAGGTTAATCTTTTTTAACCTTTAAGTCTTAAAGACTCTAAAGATAGTACTTAAAGTCAGTTTGCAGTCTGAATATCTTAAAAGATAAATAAGAAGATATTAAAGTAACTCTTTAATATTAATTCTTAAGATACTTAAGTTATTTTCTAAAAAAATAAAAGTAATAATATATTAAATAGTATTATTAAAGTTTAAGAACTAGATTCTTTAATAAGTAAATAAGACTTTTAGTAAGCAGTATAAAGTAAAAAGAATCTATTTATATTAAGAAGGAAAGATAACTGTAAATAAGAGAAAAAGTAAGATAGATTAAAGAGATATTAATATATAGGTAGCAGCTAAATTATTAAGAAGTAGTAGTTAAGAGAGGTTAGTAATACTAAAGGAAAGATACTATAGAACTTATAGAAAGGCTAGTTATAATATAAGAATCTATTAGACTATTATTAAAACTTCTAGAGAAGAGTATAGTAATTAGTTTTAATTAATTAGATATTTTATTATATTTTTATTACTAAATCTATATTAAAAGTTAGAGAAAAATATATATTTATTTATACTGTATACTTACTTATTATATATATTATCTTTATTTTTATATTTATACTATTTCTTTATTTTTTATTATTTATATATATATAGTATTTTTTAGTTTTATATTTCTTAATAATACTAGTATAGCTAGTATATTTAAATAGAAAAAAATCTTTTTTATTTTCTAATTATATAATACTAACTTCTATATACTATTTAGTAACTTAAAATACCTAAGTTTTTTCTATAGGTATAGTTTCTAAATAGATTTATTATTAACTTATATAGAATAATAGTTATAATAAATTTTATCTTTTTTATATATTAGGTATATATAGGCAATATATAATATCTATAAGATTTTCTTATAATTAGAGTATATTACTGCTATTTTTTAAGTTATTATCTTTTTATTTCTTTAGAGCTATATAGTATAAATTATATTTTAGTTATATATTATAGATATAAATATAGATATTAGTATTCTTATTAGGTTCTTATTATTTATTTATAAAGTTATTATATATTTCTATTAGTTTCTTCTATATTTAGCTTTTAAGATTATTAAGTATTTAGTATTCTTTATAGCTAGATTTAAAGTTTTATTTATTTTTTCTTTTTAAGTATTTATTAGTAGAAGTAATAATATTTTAATTATTTACTAACAGGCTAAAGTATCTTATTAAGTAGGCTTTTTATTTAGAGTATACTTAAAAAGTATTTTCTTTTTAAGTATAGAATTACTTTTAAAGCTTATTCTTTTTTTTATATTTTTTTTTAAATATTTCTACTTTTTATTTCTTATTGCTATAAGGTAGTATAATAAGTTTAAGCTATCTATTTAAAATAGAATCCCCTTATTATACTATAGCTATAGTATAAGATATTTTATTAAATAAGTTAGTTATAGTACTAATATTATTTTAAGTGGGAATTAATCTCTAGATATTCTTATTATTTCTCTAGATACTTTTTCTCTTTTTTTTCAGTTTAATTTATTATTTCTTTTTAGTTTTAATATCTATCTTTTAGTATTATACAGCTTGTTTTTATACTTTTTTTTTAGTATTATTTTTAATCTTCTTTATTAGCTTTTAGTTATAAAGTTTAAAAAGCAGTATATTATTAAAGTACTTATACTTTTAGTTAGAGTGTTTATATCTTCTTAAATTTTTATATACTCTATTAAATTCTCTATTATAGCTACTTCTAGTTATAGTAAGAATTTTAAATTAAATAGCAATTTAAAGTTTGTTATTATTAAAGTGTTAGTATTTAATAAATTAGATATACTTACCTTTTAATACTAACTTATACTTTTAGTTAGATTTTAAAGTATAATACTTACTTTTAAAGTAGTCTATCTTTCTATAGTTCTAGCACTTAATCTTTAAATAATTCTTTTAGGCAGCTTTTAATTCTATAGATTTTAATATTATTCTATAGGAGGTATTACTTTAGTACTTCTTACTTTAATTAGAGTTATTCTTTTTATTCTTTTAACTTTTAGGGTTTTTTATTTATTTCTTAATATATTATTTAAATAATTAGTTATTAATAGTAATATAGAGATATATATAGGTATTAAATTTAATTAGTAGGTTAAGAATTTTATAGATCTTATTTTTAACTTTATCTTTTAATTCTTAATAGAATTTATCTATTATATTTTTATCTATTTAGTTAAGCTTTATAAATAGATATCTAAATTCTATAAGATACTTAAATACTATTTTAATCTATATTAACTTTTAGATTTAAATAAGTATATTATATTTCTTATTCTATTTTCTATATATATTTATAAGTAGCTATTTATATATATTAAACCTATTAAATAAAATAGTTATTTTAAATTTATATTAGTTAGGTAAGTTTTCTATAAAGTTTCTTAAAATTAAGTTTATTTCTTACTAAATTTTATCTTTTAGTAGTTCTATAGTATATTAAACTTTTAGTAGTTTACTACTAAATACAGTTAGATAGTATATATAGTAAGACTTAAGTTTTATAAGATACTCTTTAAGCTTTTTAAAAGTACTATTAAACTTTTTTAGCTGTAATAACTTAATAGTTTCTCTAATATTATAAAGTCTAAAGATACTTAGGATAATAGTAAAGCTATTAAATTATTCTATATACTAAGCTTATTTAATATAAGTAGTAAGTTACTTATTAATAAAATTAATAATATATTCTTTTAGTACTATAATAGTTACTATTAGTATTAAGTTTAAAGCAGTTATTATACCTATATAGAAGGTTTAAATTTTATTATATAGAGTTTAAAACTTTTTCGTTATTTTTTTTACCTTATTAGTTTTAGCTATATTAGTTAAAATATCTACTTTTTAATAAAGTTAAAGATTCTTCTTATATAACTTCTTAAGTTCTTTATTTATTTTGTCTTTATTTAAGGAGGATTTCTTATTATCTATAGTATTATTACTATTATAATTTTTAGGGGTTTTTAAGTATAGAATGCTTTTTTTCTTAAAGGAGGCAGAAGTACTAGCTAATAGAGTTATTAGAGCTATAGTAACTAAATTAGAATATTATTTAGGTTAATATAGTAATATACTAAATAAGAGCTATTAATATATAATAGTTAGATTTAACCTAAGAGTATAAAGTAGGTTTAAGGTATATAGTTTATAATTAAATAGATTAGAATATTATAGTAAGTAATATAGATTACAGTCTAATAATAGTAGAATAATAAATTTAATATAACTAAATATATTAATAGCTAGTAAGGCTATCTATCTATAGAAGTACTAAATAAGTATCTATATACTAAATAGCAATTAGCAGTTTTAATAGTTCTATTAGAATACTTATTAATAAAACTAATAGTCTTATTAATAAGAGTTATTAATAGAGTATTAATACTTAACTTATCTATATAATAAGTTATACTAATAGGTATATAGAGAAAAGTAAGTATAGTTATAAGACTGTATTCTATAGTAAAAAGTGAGTCTATAGGAATTCTACTAGTTATAACTATTTAGTCTTAACTTAAACTGTAATACTATATAAGCTAGCTACTTATATAGTTCTTCTTTTAGATTATTTAGATTAATTTATAATAAAGAGAAAAATTTAATAGTAAGCTATAAAATAAAAACTCTTTACTATTTATACTTAAAGAGAAAATAAATTAAGTTTAATATATAATATATATAATAAGTAAGTAGGCTAAATAAGTAAGTAAGCTAAAAATCCCAACCTTTAAAATTAAAACTTCAATAAAAATACAATAACATCTTAAATTAATTAAAACTAATTGCTATACTCTTCTCTAGAGGTCTTAATAATAGCTTAATAGATTCTTATATTATAACTAGTCTTTCTATAAGTTCTATAGTATCTTTCCCTTAGTATTACTAACCTCTCTTAACTACTACTTTTTAATAATTTAACTGCTATCTATATATTAATATCTCTCTAATCTATCTTACTTCTTCTCTTATTTACAGTTATCTTCTCTCTATTCTATAGGTAGATTCTTTTTACTTTATACTACTTACTAAGAGTTTTATTTATCTATTAAAGGATTTAGTTTTTAAACTTTAATAATACTATTTAATATATTATTGCCTTTATTTCTTTAGAAAATAACTTAAGTACTTTAAGAATAAATACTAAAGAGCTACTTTAATACCTTCTTATTTATTTTTTAAGATATTCAGACTGTAAACTAACCTTAAGTATTATCTTTAAGGTCTTTAAAACCTAAGGGTTAAAAAGGCTAACTTCTTCTACAGCTAGTATTAAAGTCTGTAGCTATATATTAAGCTTTAATATAATATTTTTTAAGTTTAAAAGAATAAGTCCAGCCTTTTAAAAGCCTCCCTTAATATTACTCCTTATTATAGTAGCTTTATAGGCAGTATAAAAAGCTAGAAAGAACTTAATCTTTAAAATATAGGTTATAGAGTATCTAATTAATTACTTAATTACTTAACTATAGGCTATTTTAAGCAGCCTAAAGTACTTAATGTTAAGAGGCTAAAGTAGATAAAATAAATAAGGCAGTATATAAAGTGTAATAATATTATTCTTTTTATAATATTTCTTAAAGTTAATAGAGTAGTAACTTTTATATCTATTAAGAATTAAAAGATAATAGTAATTAGTTAATTAATTCTTTATATACTGATTAAAGTGCTTAAGCTACTTAAGATTTATCTTATTATCAGTCTAGCTATTTTGAGTTATTATAATAGCCTAATTGCCTAGGAGGTTACTTTTCTAATACTAGCTAGTAAGGTAATATTAGCCTGTAACTATAATAAATAGCTGGATTATTCAGCCTTTTATATTAATTGCCTAAATAACTATAATCTATTTTCAGTTTTCAGACTGAATTAATTTTAAGTTTCTATATCTATCTGTACCTATAATAACTATTCTACTTGTAATTATATCTATTATAAAGCCAGTCTTATTAAAGTTGTAGATATTAGCTAGATTAATATTATATTTTGCAATTGTATTCTCTATAAGCTGAAACTAATTATAAATAATAGTTAGATCTTTATATTTAGCCCTCTAATAGTTATATTTATAAAAAAAATATATCTTAAGATTTAGTTATTACTTAATAAAGTTAGAAGTTTAGTGCTTACTGATAGGTAATATATTACAGTTAGCAAGCAGTTAGTTAGCTATTTCTTTAATACTATATAGTTATAGGGGAAATCCTTATAAATTTAGGTTGAAGATAAACTGAATAATAATTTTACTCCTTTAGATTAAATAGCTTATATAATTTAGGGATAGTATTATATTAAGACAGTATATCTGTCTGCTGGCAATATAAGGTATTATAATATATATTATAGATCTCTATAGTACTTTAGATACTTAATTTTGGGTTATTTTAAAGAACTTAAAGAGTAAGAAGAATATTTCCCTCTTTATTTAATTGAGATATTTTTAGTTATTAAGAATTAATTAATTAATTAAAAAGATAAGAAATTAAGAGATTTTTAGCTTACTTATTTATTTAGCCTACTTACTTATTATATATATATATATATATAGTAATATAATTTATAAATAGTTTACTTTATAGAAAAAGCTAATAATATATCTATTTATAAAGAAACCTTTTAAAGCTTAATTTAAATAGTATTTTAAAATTTCTTTAATTTTAAAATAAGTTTAAATAAATTTTATTAATCTTTATTTTTATCTTTTTAGTTACTATTCTTATTACTATTACTTAATAGATTTAAAATACCTTTTTTATTTATGAATGTAAGCTTTTTTATTTAATTAATTAATTTAAATACTATTAAAAGCAGACTTAAATTCAGCTTAATTTAAAGCTATTTTAAAAGCTATTTAAATTTCTTATAGACTAAGTAATTTAATATAGTAGTTAGTATTAATATATTTACTATATTCTATAGTAGGTATACTATATATTTATACTACTTATTTAGAATATTAAATTATAAAATTCTCTTTGAATAGGTATTCTTTATATATTTTTACTTTTTTTATACTATATAATATATATAGAATTATATTAAATACAGTTTATTATAGTTATAATATATTAAGAGAAATTTATTTATAGAGGTAAAGTAAACTGTATTTTTTATATAATAAGCTTTTTTATAGCAGCTATATTTAATATACTTTTAATAGTATTATATAATATATTTAAAGTAATAATATTTAAAGTACTATTTAAGTTAAATATCTTTTAAATAGAGCTTAAATTAATAAATCTTTACAGTTATAATTATACTTTAATTATAGAGCTTATTTATATCTATTAATTTAATTAATAATATAACTGGTAATTAATAAAAACTAGCTATATAGTAGCTTTATAGTAATTTAACAGTATATATTTTAATACTATTTACTTATTAGATATTTACTATAAGATTCTTAAGTAAGCCTTCTATATAGTTAGTTAAAATCCCTTTAGTAACTATTATAAACTACTTTAAAACTTAATATATATTTATACTAAAAATAATAGAAATTTAAATATTATTTTTTTAAAGATTTATAATTAGTTTATAAAAGAAAATTTATAATATTTTTATTAAATAGATAATATAAAATTACTATAAGTAAGAAATAGCTTTTTTAAAAGAATATAATTAGTAGCTATTACTATATTTAATAGTATATAAACTATAATATTAAGAGCTATATTTAATAATTTAATAATAATCTCTCTATTAAAATAAAAAGAGATTATTTTAAATATTAATATCTAAAGAGATTAAAGTATCTTCTTATTATAAATAACTTAAGTTTAAATTAAAGCCTTATTAAATAATTTCTAAAAAGTAGTAAATATTACTTTTTTAATAGTAATTATAATTATTTCTATAAAAAGCAGTAAAATTAAAATCTTACTATTAGTACTTTAAGTATAGCTTATAGCAATATTAATTAAAATTGCCATTAGCCTCTATATTAAAAAAAAGTAACTTTTAGAATAATTACTTTAAGTTTAAAATTTAGTTTTATTAAATAGATTTTTAAATTAATTATAGGTTATTTCTCTATTAAGCTTAATTTATAATAGATATAGATTTTACTATAAAAGATTTTCTTTAAAAAGAAAAAGAAAATAGTTTATAAATTTAATATTCTCTATTTTATTTAGTCTGTATATTATATTTAGTATAGTAATAATATAAAAAGGAAAAAAAAGTAAAGAAAATTTATAGAAAATATTATTAAAGTTAGAATTAATTTTAAATATAAAATTAAAATATAGTAAGAGTAACTATAAAATGTTTACCATTATTTAATATTATTATATCTTTAAAAATAAAATATTACTATAATTTTTTAAGAATTTAATTATTTAAAGATAAATTCTTATTATAATTACTATAAATATATAGAGTATTAACTTTATAGTAATAAGATAAATATATACTTAAGTTATTAAAGCTACTATTAGCTATAATATTAATATATTCTATAAGTTTATTTTTTTAAGTAGAAATTTATAGAGGCTAATAAAAGATTTTATGGTAAAGTAAATTTAAACTTTACTTATAGTAGGAGGAATTTATAAAGCTATTTTAATATAGCTTTTTAAAAGTAAGTTAAGTATATAATTACTTAATATTTACTTTAATAAATATATTACTAAATTCTATAGCTATTTTAAATAATAAAAAATAAAAATACTTATATAAACTATAGCTATAATAGCTATAAAATAAATTTAATAGAATAAATAGAAAGTTTTATAGTACTATTTAATATAGAAGTATAAAAACTAACTTACTAACTAGTTATTTAGTTATAATAAATAGTTTAAATAAACTTAAATTTAGAAATATATATTTTAAAAATAGTAGTAAAAATAGAATTAAGTTTATTATATATTATATAAAAAGTAAATTTAAAATAAAATTAAACTAACTAAATTAAGCTTATTATTTAATAGAAAGAAAGTTATTTAACTTTATAATAAACTAAAGAAATATAAGAGTTTAATATTTATTTAATTATATATAAAAAGATTAAGTTTATAAAGCTTTTCTTTTAATAAATATATATTTAATATAGTCTTACTATAGTATTAATATAGAAATATAAATAAAACTTTAAATTATATCTTTTTTTACTACTTATTATATATAAAATAATATAAATTTATTTTAAATTTACTTTAAAATTAATATAAACTTACTATTTAACTTTTAAAGCTAAATATAGTTTATATTTTAACTTATTAATTTTTATAGCTTTAATTAATTTCTTATTTTTAATATAATATAGCTTTATAAGATATATTATAATAAGCTTAATATAAAATTAATAAATTTATAGTATAATTAGTAATAATACTTTAAAACCTTTTTAAAAAGAATATTTAATATATTTTAAAAAACTTTTAAAGAGAAAAAACTAACTTATATATATATAATATTATATATTAAATTTATAATATTAACTTATTAAATCTATATTAATTATACCTTTTACTTATTAACTTTTCTCTTTTTTTATTACTATTTACTTTTTTATTAAACTTACTTTTTTTTTCTTTTTTTTTTATACTTTCTATTTTTTCTCTAACTTTAATAGCTTTTTTCTTACTATAAAAATTTAATTAAAATAGCTAGAATTAAACTTATTATAGCTTTAAAATACTTAAGTATTTTAATAATATAAATTATTTTATTAGTTAACTTAATAAGCTAATTAAATAATAATTTTATAGTAATAACTATAAAGATATATAAGTATACTAAAAGTATTTAACTTTTAACTTTTAAAGTTTTATTTTTAAGCTTTTAGAAATTTACCTTTTAAATAGATAGTATTTAGTTTTTTTTTTAGCTTTACTTAATATTATTAAATAAATTAAAGCTATATAGTATTTTTAAATAATAGAAATAAATAGTTAGTACTATATTTAGTAATAGAACAAATAGTAGCTAAATAATAAGATTATTATATACTAGTTTTTACTTTAAGCTTTAATTTAACTTTTCTAACTTTAATTCTTTTAACTTTAATTTTACTATTTACAGTTAATAATCTTACTATTTACAGTTAATAATCTTACTATTTATAGATAATAACCTTAAGATAGTAATTTTATTTTAAGTAATAAAATATAAAAGAGATATCTTCTATTATTAAAAAAGCTAATTTCCCTTCTAATTATTATTTAATTTTAACTTTTTATTATAATTATTATTTATAAAGCTCTTTATAATATCAGTTTAATATTCTAATAATATAAAACTGGATATTAATACAGTATTAAATATCTTTATTATTCTAAAAATAATATAGAAAGAGTAAAATATAGAGTATATTAAAAATTTCTTAAAAAGTATAGACTTTTAAACTATTTATTTCACTATATATTATAACTAAATATAAGTTAATAAATTATATTAGCTATATTTAGATATAACTTATTTCTAGATAATTATAATAAAGTTAATTTATAAGGAAATAGAGTTATTAGTATTAATTTTAGCTTTATTTAAATAGAAAAAACTGCTTTATTAAATTTATTTAGAGCTTTTAAAGATAGTAACTTAAATAGTAAAAGCTAGAAGTTTATTAAAAAAATAGATAGAAAGACTTTTAAGTGTTAATTTAAAAAGCTTTTATACTATATAGAGATAGTATAAATAATAGCTAGCTAGAGTGCTAACTAAAAGGTAAATTTAAATAACTTAAGTTAATATAGATATTAAGAATTTTAAGGTATTCTAAAAGTTAAGTTATTAAATTTATAACTTTAGATATTAAAATTAAAATAGCTATAAAATAAAAAAGTTAAATAGAATTTCAGTAAATAGAAAAAGAAGCAGCTTAAAATCTAAATTTAAGCTTTAGTAATTATAATATATATAATAAAAATACAGTAAATTTAAAAATTAAATTCTCTTATTAAAAGTTAAATAAATAGTATTAATAGTAAATTTAAATTAAAAGTAACTTAAACTTATATTAACCTTTTTATTTTTATATAGAAAAATAACTCTTTTAATAAGGAAATTTAATATTTAAATTTACTGTATTTTTATTATATATATTATAATTACTAGAATTTAAGTTTAAGTTTTAAACTGCTTTTTTTCTATTTATTAAAATTCTATTTAATCTTTTTACTAAGTTATAGTTATTTTAATTTTAATATCTAAAGTTATAAATCTAATAATTTAACTTTTAAAACATTTTAAAATCTCTAATATCTATATTAACGTTTATTTAAATTTACTTTCTTTAGTATTTTAGCTAGCTATTATCTATACTACTTCTATATAATATAAAAGCTTTTTAAATTAAAAGTTAAATACTGCTTTATTAATACTATTAATAAAGTTCTTCTTTTTTTAAGTTAGCTTTTTAATTTTAAAAACTTTAACTAATATTAATAAAGTAGCCTTTTCTATTTAGATAAATAATAAATTAATATAAGTAATTTAATTTCTTTATAAATTTAATCTATTAATATTATTTAAAAAGGGATTATAGCTAAAAATAGCTAATATAATCTTCTGTTAAATACTTAGTAAATAAACTCTATTTAAAGAGAATCTTAATAAGCTAAAAAGCTTATAACTCTAAATAAATTAGTAATATATAGAGTATTTTATTTTCTTTACTTTATTTTTAGTATTATATTAATACTTAATATTATATAGATATAAAAGATATAATTAGTATACTTTAAGTTTCTATTAGTATTAAATTATAAAATTTAATAGATAATTAAAGTAGCTATAATAAAAGTTAAAAAAATTAGATAATTATTAAAAGAAAAGTTAGCTTTTTAATAATAGAAAATATCTCTTTTATATTTTATTACTTAAAATAAAATTACTATCTTAAGCTTATTATCTATAGATAGTAAGATTATTAACTGTAAATAGTAAGATTATTAACTATAAATAGTAAAGTTAAAGTTAAAAGAATTAAATTAAAACTTAAAATAAAAATTAATATATAATAACCTTATTATTTAGCTACTATTTCTTCTATTACTAAATATAGTATTAACTATTTATCTTTATTATTTAAAAATACTATATAGTTTTAATCTATTTAATAATATTAAGTAAAGCTAAAAAAACTTTAATAGAAAAATAACTATTAATATTTAAATATTAATAATTACAATAAATATTAAAGGTATATATATTATATATATATATATATATAAGCTATATAGCTATTTATTACTATATTTATATATTATTAGTATATTAAATCTAACTTAAAAATAGAAAACTTATTAATTTAATTTCTATAGAAATCTATTAAGCTATTCTTATATATCTATATAATATATATAAAATAGAAAATAAAGTATATTAGTTTTAATTTTTTAAAGATACTTTTTAAAGCTTTTTTTTTTTACTTAATAAATACTTTATTAATAAAATCTTTATAAACTTAATATAAAGCTATATTAAGATAATTAGTATTATTATTATTATTATTATTATTATTATTATTATTATTATTATTATTATTATTATTATTATTTATTATTATTATTATTATTATTATTATTATTATTATTATTATTATTATTATTATTATTATTATTATTATTATTATTATTATTATTATTATTATTATTATTATTATTATTATTATTATTATTATTATTATTATTATTATTATTATTATTATTATTTAATAAGAAGTTAGTATAAATAGCTATAATAAAATTACAGTAGAAATATACTATTATTATTATTACTATTATTATTCTTACTATAAAAAGTTAGAAAGCTATACTTTAAAGCTAAAAGTAAAAAATTCTAACTTATTAATAAAATTTTAATAATATAGTTAAATTAATAATATAAATTTAAATTGGAATATTATTAATATAGTAAAAAGAGAGAGTAGAAATTAATATATAAAACTTTTAAAATTCTTTTTTTTTATAATAGCTAGAGTATAAAATTTAAATATATCTTTAAATAGTTAATAACAGCTAGAATATTAATAGCTAGCTAGTATTAAATCTTACTTATATAGCTATAAGTAGTTAGTAGACTATTTTAATATATTAAACTTATATTAAAATATATAATCTATTTATAATAGCTATAAATTACTATTAATAATTATAATATATAGTAAAATTAAATAATATATCTAACTTAACTATATATAGCTCTTACTATATATAGATTAACTTAAATATTTAAATTATAAAATAATTTCAGTTTTAATAGAAAAATTACTTTTTTAACTTATATAATACTAATAAAACTTTAACTTAAACTTAAAATATAAAATAAAAGTTTTCTTTTAGCTACTATAGTTTTTTCTTTATTTCTATAGTATAAAAATACTATCTATTTTTAATTAAATTTATAGAGTATAAATATAATAAAATATAAAAAGATACTTTTAATTAAGCTACTATATATTTTAACTTAATAAAAACTAAACATATATAAAATACTATAATTATATCTTTTTATATAATAAGATAAAAATAGGTTTTTTAATTAAATAATAATAAGTTAAAATTAATTTAATTAAGCTATTTAATAAGTTACTATTAATAAGCTATATATTATAGAAACTAATTCTATAATAGAAAAAAAGTTAGAAGTAATAAAGACTCTCTTTTAAAAATAGTCTCTATTTAATACTAATATATAAAATTACTAACCTTTTAAATTTAATATATTAACCTTTTAAAAATAATAAAATCTCTTTTAAAAAATAGATTTTTTAAATTGTAAAATATAGATTGAAATAAGTATACTCTCTTTCTAACTATTTAGAGATTTTTCTTCTTATTTATCTTTACTTTTAGAAAAGTCCTAAGGAATTATTTAAAAGTCTTTAGAATTTCTTCTGCCTAATATATTTTAGAGGAATTCTAAGATATCTCAGAAAATCTTAAGACAGTCTAATAGATACTATTTAGAATATTCTAAAAAGTTTAAGTATATCTTACTCTATACTTTTCAAGCTTACTACTAGAAAATATACAGATAATATTCTAGAGACTTTCTAATAGATTATTCTAGAGAAATCTATAATACTATATTAACTCAGTTAAGTTAGGATAATAAAAAAGCCTAAAGAAAGAGAAATATATTAAAAGTTAAACTTAAAGTAAAAAATTAAATTAGAGTTTAATTTAAGAGAATTTATATCTAGCTATATAATAAATATATAGAGTTTTTATAGTAAATTTTTAATAAAACTGCTTTTTTTTTCTTTTTTCTTTTTAGCTTAAAATACTTAATATATAAAATTCTACTATTAAATAAACTAAAAATATACCTCTTATAATTAT
The DNA here is from genome assembly GCA_002991585.1 of Ilyonectria mors-panacis. NCBI lineage: Eukaryota > Fungi > Ascomycota > Sordariomycetes > Hypocreales > Nectriaceae > Ilyonectria > Ilyonectria mors-panacis. The sequence goes on along the minus strand of PPHJ01000112.1, from coordinate 126,451 downwards.
TTATACTATTTTTATATAATATAAAAGCTTTTTAAATTAAAAGTTATATATTCTTTTATTAATACTATTAATAAAGTTTTTTTACTTTTAAATTAGCTATTTAATTTTAAAATTTTCAATTAATATTAATAGAGTAATTTTCTCTATTTAAATAAATAATAAATTAATATAAGTAATTTAATTTCTCTATAAATTTAATATCTTAATATTATTTACAAAGGGATTATAACTAAAAATAGCTAATATAGTTTTCTATTAAATATTTAGTAAATAAACTCTATTTAAAAAGAAATTTTAATAAATTAAAAAGCTTATAGCTCTAAAGAAATTAATAATATATAGAGTATTTTATTTTCTCTATTTTATTTTAATATTATATTAATACTTAATATTATATAGATATAAAAGGTAATTTAAATATTTTAAGTTTCTATTAATATTAAATTATAAAATTTAATAAATAATTAAAATAGCTATAATAGAAATTAAAGAAATTAAAGAATTATTAAAAGAGAAGTTAATTTTTTAATAATAAAAGATATTAATCTCGTTTATATTTTATTATTTAAAATAAAATTACTATTTTAAAATTATTATCTATAGATAGTAAAATTATTAACTATAAATAGTAAAATTAAAGTTAGAAAAGTTAAATTAAAGCTTAGAATAAAAACTAATATATAATAATTTTATTATTTAGCTACTATCTCTTTTATTATTAAGTATAATATTAACTATTTATTTTTATTATTTAAAAATACTATATAATTTTAATTTATTTAATAATATTAAGTAAAGTTAAAAAAAAACAAAAAAAAATTAAAGTTTAGAAATATAGCTATAATTATATTAAAACTAAAGTTAAAATACTAATAACTATTAATATAAAAATAAATAGAATATAGAAAGTTCTTTTAATAATTAATTAAAATACTTTCTAAAGATTTTTTTAAAATTATTATAAAATAATATAAAGATTCTTATAAAAGAGAAATCTCTTTTATATTTTTAAATTAAAATAAATAATTTATAATACTCTTTATATAAAAGATTCTTAAAAAAACTAACTTTTAATAATTATTTATTTTAAGTAATTTAGCAGGCAAAAGAGATAAAGAGAAAGAAAATAACCCTAAATTAGTAACCTAATAAGAGCTTAATAAGAAAGCTGCTAGCTGCTCAGACTGTAAGAAAGGTCAGGTTAGCAAGGCTGTAAGGGCAATCTAGATAGAAGGCAGTAAGATCCCACTGAGGGGTCAGTATAATTAATAGGGTTAAAAAAGAAAGAAATTTGTATCTTTTGTCTGTAGTCTCTAGTATGTAAGAAAGATAATTCTTCTGTCTACTAGCTAGCTGGCTGCTTAAGGGCTTCTTATATTCTGTCCCTAAGCTAGACTGGGGTCCAGCTAGATTACAGACTAAATACAGACTGAATTTAGCCAGTTTGCCTAGAGTTCAATTTGGGCTGCCTCAGTAATTATATTATATATACTTATAATAATTTTAATTAAAACTTATTAAAGTAATAAATATATAATTAAATTATAAAATTTATATAAAAGTAAATAAATAACTATATATATATATATAATACAGAAAGACTAATTTTAAGTTTTATACTTAGAGTTAAGCTTAAAGTATTAAGCTCTATATAGTTATATAGATTAGAATTCTTACAGTTTTAAGCTTTTAACTATAAAATAGAGAAATTAACCTTCTATATATATCTTAATAATAACCTTACTTATATAACCTATAATTTCTAATTGTATTATATAGTATTAATTATATATTATTATATAGTTAATAAGTCTGTAATTAACTTTAATAGTACTATAGCTAAAGCTAACTAACTAAATCTTTTAATTTTTAGATTAACTAACTATAACTATATAATTCTTAATAGTATAACTAGCTTTCTTTTAAATTCTAACTTTTATAATAATATTAAAGCTATAGCTTACTTTATATCTTTTTTATACTATTACTCTTAGGTAAAAACTATACTAAAGTGTAATATCCTTTAAAAAAGTATACTTAAAAATACTCTTTTCTTTTATCTTATAGATTACTACTATACTAATTCCTAATTTTTACATATTAAGCTAGCTTACTATAAGTACTAATATTAGTTAAGCCTTTAGAAGAAAAAAGTAAAAAAAGGGAAATTTAGTAGATTTAAACTTATAATTCTACCTTAACCTCTATATATAAATTACACTATAGATTTTAATACTTTATTTAGCTATAAGTTAGCTATAAGAATCTTAATACTATCCTACTTAACTTAAAATTCTATAGTTACAGTTAATATTAATACTAACTACTTCCTTTTACTATAACTAGTAAAAATAGAGTTAACTTTAGCTTTTTTTACTATTTAACTTACTTAAATTTAGAGTTTTTAAATACTATAGATTGCAGCTAGACCCTTTAGAGTTATATTAAGAATTATATACTGTAAGTATATAGAGATAGAAGTAATAAATAGTTAATTTTACCTTAGAAATAAAGGAAATTTAGTTCTTCTAGCTAACTAAAGTTAGAATAATATTATAACTCTTTAGATAGATATCTTTTAGTTAATTTACTATAATAGTTATAAGTTACCTAAAGCTTTATATTACTATATTAAACTGATAATAGATTTATACTATTTCTAGAGGTATTAATATCTTTAAAACTTTAGATATATAAGGCTATTATAACCTCTTAAAATTATAATAGCTTAATTTTATACCTTAAGTAATAATAAGCTACTAAACTCTATATATATAATATTATAAAGAAGATATTTTTTAATAGCCCCTTAAGATATTAAGAGTCTTAATAAGTAAGTTATAACTAAATAATTTAAGAATTTAAGTAATATTAAAGCCTTAAAATAGAGCCTCTATTATATCTAACTTTTAAGTAAAACCCCTATTTAAGAAGTTTTTAAAATACTAATTCTTTAGAATAACAATATTATTTACAGTCTTTAACAGTTTATATTCAGATTTACTATCTATAACTACTATATATAAAACCTTTTTAAGCTATTTTATATTAAAGCTGCTAACTTTAACTATTTTAGCTAGTAGTAAAAAGCTATTATAAAGTAGTTTAACTTTAATACTCTTAATAAATCTATTAGTATTAAGCTTATTACTATAAGAAGACTCTTAAAATATAAAGATAATATCTTTAAGCTATCTAACTTTTAGAGCTTAACTTAAACTTATAAAACTGCTCTAAAGCTTAATTTATTACTCTTATAAAAAAGCTAATATAGCTTTATATCTTACTGAAATCTACTCTCTAATAACTCTTTAAGTAATAAAGATATAGCTATTAAAACTCTCTATTAAATCTAATAGAATTAATTCTATATTTTTACTGCAGCTAGAAATAACTTTTAGAAGAAAGTTAAAAAAAAGCTATTAGTACTTTTAACTTAAATTATAAAAACTCTCAGAAAATAGGCCTAATTATTAACTAAAATAAGTAAGTTTATACTAATATATATTTCTTCTATAAGTATCTTTAGGTCTTTAAGTACTATAATAAGAACTCTCTTTAAGATTATTATATTTTAATACTTAAAGATAGAGCCTAAAGATAGTTTATAGAAGAGCTTAATATAGATTAATATAATAAGCTTCTTAATACTTCTATTTATATATTCTGTAATAAGCTTATAGCCTACTTTAAATATTCTAATATTAAGATTACTATTAATCTTTATACTGAAAGATATATCTTTAGCTTTATTAATAAAGAAATTAGCTTTATTTAGTAGGTTTAATATAAAGTAGTATATATTAAGCAGCTAGATATTATAAAAAATTAACTTATTATTTAGACTATTTACCTACAGATTAACTATAAAATCTTCTATCTTTTTAATATATCTAAATTTAAAAATAGACTGTTTAACTTTATCTGTAAATATAAAGACCTTTAATTAATTATTATAGAAATAGCTTAATAATAATAAGGGTATTAAGATAACTATTTTTCTGCTCTTTAATAAGACTGTAACTATAATTATATTAGGAATTAAAACTGTAATTAGTATAAAAACTAACTTTAAGACTACTATAATAACTGTAACTGTAATAACTAATACTATAACTGTAATAACTAATAAGATAATTATAACTGCTCCTTCTATAAGAACTATAGAACTTAAGGTAATAGTAATAATAATTACTATTATAATAAGCCCTAAGATAACTACTGTAATTATAACTAATAGAATAACAGTATAAAGAAAGTTACCTTTAAGAAGAAATATTAAATAGCTAAAGTTAAGTTTAAGCTTAAATTTAATTAGAGTTTTATTTCCTTTAATACTAATAATAAAGATAAAGTCTTACTATTAAATACTTTAGCTTTTTTAGTAAGATTATAATAAGCTTATATTATAGCTATAATAAAATTAATTTTTAATCTTTCTGCTAATTCTAACTTTACCTATAAAACCTATTAATACTTTTTTTCCTTTAAAATAATTCTAAAGGAGTATTATCTTACTAACTGCTATATTTCCTCTTAATAGGCTGCTAGAGATAAATCTTACTATTTAATAAGGTTTTTATAATATAAGTACTATAAAAAGGCCTTTTTAAGCTGTAACTACCTTTTCTAATATATTAAAGCCTATAATAGAAATCTAAATATAATAAAGATAACTTTAATTCTAACTATACTAACTTATATAGCTTAAACTGCCCTAAAGCCTCTTTTAGAGTTTTAATCTTATAGTTAGAGTAATAACTATATCTATCTATACTTAAAAGTTAAAGCCTAAATAACTAACTTTTACTCTATAGAAATCTATAGTAATTTAGACTGTAATTAGTCTATAATTAACTATATCTAGCTTTAAAGCCTTAAGTATACTATAGAGAAAAAAAAAACTCTATTATTATTAAAGGTATTAATAAATAGAAGTATATAAATAAGTAGGCTATTTTTACCTTCTATTTTAAAAGTCTTTATATTAATAATATAAAAATAGATACTACTAAGTTTACTATATCTACTTAAGTTTAAAATAAGCTAAATATAGTAGCTCTACTTAATAATAGCTTTTTTAACTTTTATAAGTATAATATCCTTATTATAGAAAGATAAATCCAGTATAGTATTCTTAATAATTTCTAAATAAAGCTGCCTTAAATAGACTAAAAAACCTACATTCTTTATAGCCTCCATTTTTATAGTCTAATATACAGTTAAAAATAAGTTTAAAAGCTATCTAATTATTAATCTTAAAGCTCTTAATAAGATTATAGTTTCTAATAACTATTCTCTATCTTATTAAAAAGATATTATTTAAGCTCTCTATAGAGCTTAATATATTATAGCTATTAATATCTTATTTTTCTTTTTTTAGTTTAATATAAAGCTTAAGTATTAAAACTACTTTATAATAATAAGCTATTAAAGCTTAAAAAAATTAACTATAGCTTTAATAGGCTTTTATAACTTCTCTACCTATATATAGAGATATATAGATAAGTTACTCTATTTCTATAGAAGCTACAGCTATATCTTTATTAATAATATTATAATCTTCTTAAAGACTGCAGAATAATATTTAAAGTATTTAAAAATGCTATTTAGCCTCTTTTAAGCTTAAAACCTAATAATTTCCCTAAAAAAGAGCTAGATTAAATACTTTAGTATTCAGCTTTTTAACTTCTATATTAATACCTTTAGATTGAGTATAATAGAGGAATAAATAGCTGTTTTTACCTAACTTAAATTCCCTTATTAACTTATAGGCCTAAAGTAATATATTAGTACTACAGAATATATTAGATATCTTATTTTATACTATATACAGCTTATTAAGCTACTATAGAAATAGAAGGTTACTCTTTTAGCTAAAAGCTAAAAGAAAGATAAAGTTATAAATAGAAACTTTAATTACTATAAAGTCTATACCTATATAACTTACTATAAATTATTATAATATAAAAAGATTATCTTTATAGCTCTATAGAAAGAAATTACCTCTAGCTGAATATTATACTATTTAGATTCTTAAAAAAAGCTCTTTTTACAGGTTAATATAAATCTTAAAAGAGATTTTAAAGCTATTCTATTTTACCTTTATAATAATTACACCTAAAAGCTAGATATATATATCTTAGCTATAGCTATACACTCTATTTACTTTCTTAACTGTATACTTATATTAGTAGAGTAATAATATAGACTAATAGAACTTAAAGTTATCTATTTTATATAGGCTATAAAAAGACTGTATATATCTCTTTAATCTATAAAGCTACTTACAGTTATACTAATAGACTATTTAGCTACTAAATAGATTATTAAAAAATCTTTCTTAAGACTTTAAATACTAACTAAATAAATTAAAAGCTAGTTATAGCTTCTATTTACCTCTTTTAAGTATAATCTTAAAATTTTCTACTTACTAAATAAAAAGAATTTTATTTTTAATACTTTAAGCTATCTTATAGCCTCTAAAACTAATATTAACTCTTACTGCTAGAGGCCTAATTATATAGCTTTTAATAATATACTAATAGTCTTAAAAGCTTTAATAGCAGAAGAAATAAAAATCCAATTTTAATAAGATTATATAACTAATATAAAATTCTTAAAGATTATTACTATAATCTTAAGTAAAAACCTTATATTAGCAGACTAACTAACTAATAAAAATACTATAAATATCTTTAAGCTTAAAGTACTTTTTACTCTCTAAAATAAACTGCTTTATTATTAGAGTGTTAATAATTATATCTATCTATATATATTATATAGTCTAAAGAATAAAATCCTTAAGATAGCTTATAATAACTAATATTACTTTAAAATTAAAAGAATAATAAAGAAACTTTTAGGCCTCTATATCTATAATTTTATCTATACTATTAAAAAGTATATTTACTACTATTAGACCTACTATTTAGAGTAAACTAATAGATAGCTATATATTAGCAGCTATTAAACTATTTAGCCTCTAAAGTACTCTATATATATAATTATAATTAACTTTATTATTAGTATGCTGTCTATTTTATCAGTAAATTCCCTATAGACTCTTAAGAGTTTTAAAATCTTTAATACTCTAATAACTATTATCTATATAGTAAGTAAGTAATACCTTCTAATTCTAAAGTATTTAACTTATTTAATAGCTAATTAGACTACAGTCTTTATTTAGTAACTTATACTATCTAACTGAAGTATATTAAAGATTATTATCTTAGACTGTAACTTTAAGTTTATATCCCCCTTCTAAAAGACTCTTTAGAGTCTTTTTAGTATTAAACTTATAATAATTACAGCTTATTACCTTCAGGCAGATAGTCTCTTTAAGTAAAGAAATTAAACTATTAAGATTACTTTATACTTTTACTATATAGAAAGCTTTAATACTAACTAAATTCAGATTTTTCTAATTTTATAATAAAAGCTTAATAGTATCTATAATATTAAAACTTATACTTCTACTTATAAATTTATCTATAGTATTAGCCTCTATAGACTCTTAAAATTCTTTTAGTTTAATAATAAAAAAACTATAGACTTACTCTTTCTTTATAAAGCTATACAAAAAGAGATATAACTTATAATAAACTTTATAGCTACTAAAATAAAATAATAGTATATATATATAAAATACTGCTCTATTTAACTTAAGATTAATAATAAGATATATCTATAGCTTTATAATAAATACTACCTTTTAGAAAAGCTTATAAGAAAGCTATTCTAATAATATACTAACTCTTTTAAAATTAAATAAATAGTTAGAAATCTTACAGCTAAACTTAAACTGCTACTTACTTAAAAAATTTACTCTATAATATCCTACTAATAGCTTTAGTCTGTCTATACTAATACCTTCCACCCTAAAAAGCCAGGCCCTATAGAAGAAGATAATAACTAATATATTATAGATTAAATCTTATAATAAAAGGTCTATTAGCTTAAAAGGAAGGCTATAACCTTTAAGAGCTTCTAGATATAATAAAAAGAATAAAGACTGAAATATAATAGCTAGATTCAAACTGAGTATATTAATAAGAAAGTTTATTACTAACTTTAAGGCAGCTAATCTAACTGCCTTTAAGATAAATAAAGAACTATAATAAAACTTATAAAGAATAAAAAAATAAGTCTAACTTAAGCTCTATACAACTAACTGTACAATAGAAACAATTAAATAGTATTAATATATTAATACTTAATAAAAGATATAAAGAAATAATAGAGATAGAAGGAAATTACAGATTAAAAGGTATTACTAGCTTGTAGTTACTAAGGTTAGTAATAACCTTCTTTAAAGCCGGGGATATAATACAGAAAGACTGATGCTAAGCCTTATATTTAGAGTTAGGCCTAAGATATTAGGCTCTATACAGTTATATAAGTTAGAACCCTTACGGTTCTAAGCTCTTAACTGTAAGATAGAGAAATTAACCTTCTATATACATCTTAATAATAACCTCACTTATATAACCTATAATTCCTAATTGCATTAATATATAAAGCTAAAATTACTTTAAAAATAAAATACTTATATTTTAACTTATTATAGAAAGTAACTTATAATGTAATAATAAATATTAATTTATCTTTTAATATGTATTATTAAAAGATATTTCCTTTTAAATATTATATAAATTTATTAAATACTATAAGTATATATTCTATAAGCCTTTTTAAATCTTATTATAAATATTATTTATTTTATATAGTCTTTAGTTATAAACTATATATAGATATAATATAATTTTATAAATTCTTAAAATAATATTAATAGTTATCTTTATAACTATTAAAATATAACCTTTTTATATTATTAATATATTTACTATTATAAATAGCAATTTAATAGAAAAAGTAATTAGATTTAGCCTATTTATTATAAGTAAATAGAGATACTAAAGTTTATTATATTTTATATAAATATATACTTAAGTAGCTAGATATAATTATATTAAAACTTTACCTATAGAAAGTAACTTCCCAATAGACTGATACAATAAAGAACGCCTGCTAGCAGAAGCAATTTAATATAACTAACTGCATCTTAAAGAACCTAACTACCACTCACATGCTTCTTCAGTAGGCCACCCACACCGCAAAGAAAAGGATAGTTTCGGATTCGAATGCTCTCATAACATTTCTCTGAGTGACTGGATGCTAGCTCTCACTGCCTGATCATATTCATTAGTGTTGCTGCCGTGGGATGATGGGTAGATGTAATTATCGGCATCCAACCATGCCTCCAATGAATCGATAAGAGCTCCCAACTCGATGCCAGGCGGCATGTCGATACATTGCTGATTTTTGACAATATAGAGCAGTCCTTCTATGATCTCTGGAATTCTGCACTCATCCCAGAGCATACCGCCTTCTGCGAGACAGCGCCGCGGCACAAAGTTTGCATGGACAGCGAGCAAGCCCGGTGGCATCAACAGAACATCGTCTTGCTCCAGGACAATGAGGCGACTCTTACCCTCGGGAGACCAATCACGGCCATCTCTCGAGAATCTTTGCCAGTCCTCAGCGTCTAAGTCGGTGGCGATGGCCCAAATGCTGAAGCCAGCAAGACAACGTACCCAGCTGCCAACCAGAGGATCCATGCGGGAGCCAGAGAAGGCCCCCGAGAAGCCCAACATGTCAAAGCCAAGGTTGCCCTTGACCTCACTGAGCTTGAGCTGACTGCTCCGGCCCATGACGCCTGCCACGCGATCAGCCAACATGTAGAGAAGCCCAAATCGAGGCAGCCTGGTCAACAATGGTTCGTCGGCTTGGGCTAGACGACCGAGGTTGATGACATTGCTGACGGGGGCAGCCGACTCCGGCGAGCTGAGGTCAACCTCAGCAACGGTAATGCAATAGTCTTTGACGCTCATAGAATTGCGCGTGCCCATCATGCTGTTCTGTATGAGTACCTCCTGCTCAGGGAAGCGCTGCCATAGCATGTCGATGTACTCTGCGATATTATACATGCCTCTGTCCTGGAACCTTTGTTTGATGACAACAGGACGCTCGAAGGCAAAGTCACTCTCGCCATAGGAGCGGAAGGTATCCCAGTCAAGGTACCAAACATCCGCCTCCTGCTGGGAAGCCACACAGCTCCGGCCTAAGGCATGCTCTGGCTCGACGTAGATGCTGGCCCAGCGTTGTGCCTCCATCCATTCGAGCTGTAAGAGACGGTGTGGTGCCGCATCATCTGAAGTGTGAGGCTCTCGTAGTTTGCCAATGAACCGGCTGACTTCAGGGTCATACCGCGCTCGCAATGTCTGCAGCAGCGTTGGAACGGCCCTCGATGACTCAGGCTCGTCGACAACACCGGGATGGGCTTGGACGACAGAAGCATCAGTCATCTCGACACTGCTGCGATCCGAGGTGCCTGGGCTGGACCCCGTAGCTTGAGGCGCTGGAATGTCGGGGCTTGCAACGTCAAGGTGTTCTTGTGTCTCCATCTGACCAGAGCTGTTCTCTCGGCTCATGTGGAATAGAGCATCAAGCGCCTCCACTTCCACAACATATGACCCCTCTGACAGCGCGACGATGTCTTGCAAAGCATCATGACTCTCTGACTCGACTCGTCTCATGTCCTCAAGATCTGGCTCATTTGCTGGCTCTATGTCCATCTCTTCGCCTTGTGCTGTTGTGTGTGTCGTTGGCCTCATCATCTTCCATATTACTCCCAACGTCACTAGTAGTCCCTTCATCATCCTGGTTGTCGCTCTCATGCCTGCCCTCAATGCTTAATTTCGGCTCTTGTACCCTTTTCGGCCTGGAGTCTGGCTCGTCCGCGCCTTTATCGCCAGCAGCTTCATCCAGCGTTTCCGTCACTTCAACAGCATCGCCCGAACAAGAATCCGAGTCTGCATGCTCAGGAGGACCAGCCTCGGTGGGGTATGAAGGGGGCTCAGCCTGGACTCGCGATTCCAAGCCTCTTTGACTAGAGAACTCCCTATCACTATCGATAACGGCGGCTCTCGTCAAGCGGCGTTCCGAAGAAGCAGCCAAACGTTTCGAGGGTTGCGCCGAGCTCGGCACTGACCTGATTCGCTTAGGTACCTTTAACGGTGCACTGCCGTCAGGGGGCTGTGAAGTGGAGGAGAAGGAGAAGGAGAAGGAGGAGGAGGCCGTTTCATTCGAGCCATCACCATTGACTGATGGCACAATCATGCTGTAAAGATCTCGCTTGAGGCCGAATGCCCCGAGACTAGCCCCCTTCACCTTCTCCGCCGCAAGGTCCATCTGCTGCCGAAGGTCCAGAGGGGTTGCCCTCTGACGAGCAGCTTCCAGAGCCGAGATGATGTCGGAGCGTTCAACGGGGGAGTGACGATTCTGCACCTTGGAAGCCGCCGAGTGCTCCCCGATCAGGAGCGCCTTGTTATTGCCGCGCGACATACGAAGCTCATGCCGGGCAAGCATCTTGGAATTCAGCAGGTCGACGACGTCGGTCCAGCACGGGACCAGCTCCGCAAGCTCATGCAACTGTCGCAGGAGAGGCAGCGGCAGAGCCTCCCAGCCGTAGTAGTGGAATCTCTCGCCTCCCCAAGCGGCGATCACGCCCGACTGGTGTCTGATATGCTGGCTCTGCCGGTCCCGCATGTTCTTGCCGCGCTGGGCGAGGCGGTCAAAGTCGGACCATTGCTCAGCATCAGCGCCGCCTTCACGGCTGCCCGAGGGGCCGAGGAAGGGCAGGAAAGCCGCCGCTATGTTGGCACCGAGTTGATCGATTGTGAGGATCTTGTCGCGGTACTGTCTGTGCAACTGCTGCCGCTCGTGCTTGTTCGCACACGCCTGGACATCGCGGTAAAAGTTGGCCGCCATATTCATGGCAGCCGTGGCGGGCGATGTGGTGTGGTCCATAGCATCGGTCCCGACCAACGTACTCGTGGAGAGGCCATCTTGCAACTCCATTGCCCGGCCACAGCAGTTGAGTAAAGTCGCGTTGAGATGTAGAGAGAATATTGAGTTGTAAATGACGTACGAACCTCCACCAAGGGCTGCACCTGGTATCAAATATAAGTGCTTGTGCCCTGACTGTGTGTGTATTAGTGAAAACGCCGCTAGGGGGGAAAGGGGGAAGGGGGGATGGGTAGCCACGCAATGCTCAGTTATATAGGTCTCTTGATGTGTTGAGCATTTGCTGGTTTCACATGTCAGCAAGCCCAAAAAATGTAACAATATCCCAAAAAAGGTAACAATATCAGACTGCATGATTTAATCCTTGGAAGCTTGGACGCATACTGTCATGGCAAAATCCTACCTATCAGGCCAAAAGAGAGGACTGATCAGGCCGCTATTCATAGTGTGACGCATACGATACCCAAGAACCATGTCATCCGCCTGCTTAACATCTCTCACATGTAATCCAGGTCCAAGTCCGAGGCAGACGTGACAGGCGTGCGTCAATGCCCTCAAGCCTTCCCTCGTCTGGAAGAGTGCCCAGCCGCGTTAAGACTGATTTCTGCCAAGGAAAGCCTTCTGCACGGAGATCGAGGACGGAGCAATGAGGCTACCGCCTCATTCTACAAGAAAAATGAAGCTATGACAACTGTCCAAAAAAAACGAGGACTTGGTAAAGAGCTATGAATTGCGTTCTCACAGAGAGAAAGGGGCGTCTTGAGTGGATGGCAAGAGGTCCGCCGTGTTGCCGCATATAGATGCACATGTAATCAGGGAACAGCGTGATGTATCTTTATCGATTTTCTCGGCTCGTTCTAGCCTGTGAGAGAGCCAGGTTGCATGTTCGAATAGATGTTCTTCTTCAAGCTGTACTAACTAAATAGCTTTCCCCTGAGCTGTTAGAGCAACCAAGTCCCTGCAGCAGGGGCCATCATTGCGCATCCCGAAGATTGATAACAATCGGTCATAAGGCGCTAGCCTTGAAGGTTGGGCCGATGGACATGTTTGCTGCTTCAACGTGAGACCGAGGCCATTGGCCAATCTGAGCATACTACAAAGCATACGAGACAGATCGACTGACGTTCGCAATGAGGGCAAGACCTTATGTGCAAGGCAACGCAATGCTTCTGCTTGGATTCGATGATCTGAATGTTGAGAGGTGCATCAAGCAGTACGAGTGTTTACAATTGCCGGGAGGCTGCCAAGCAACACCGAGAGTAACGCTGGAGAGTGACCACCCCGTTCTCAAGATATTTGCGCGGCATGCTCTTCTGCTGGGGCTGGCTGCCTGCTTCGGAGGCTTTGGACTCACAATTGATCCTTTGGCCGCTTTGGAATCAAGCAGTGTGGCCGTAGGTTCTTCAGTCTTCAAATTGCGTGCTGCGTTGGCTACAGAGGCCCTCTGTATGGGATGTGTCTCCTGTTATTACACCATTGACCTGTTGTTCAGGACCCATTACTTCGCGAAGCGCACAAAGTCTCCATGATACGCAGGGCTGCTTCGCAGTCGGAATCATGCCTTGATGCATTTGTCCTCGCTACAAGCGTCGTAGCCAAAGCCCATAGGTTTGGGAGCTGCGAGATTGTTCAGTATCAGGCCGTTCTAAAGTTGCCTTTTGTGCGATCGCTCTCAGGCAGGGAAAGAGGCTTCAAAGGAGGAAAAGAGATGGGAACTGTGAGGCGGGAGGACCGGGGGAAAAGCACACACATTGTCTTGGAACGTTCGCCTGTTACTCGACCCTCGACTTGTTCCAGCGGTCTGGCCTCCTCCCAGCTCCGAGTTGGTCATTTCTCGGAGAAAAGTATTGTCTGTGTATTCCTTCCTGAAGAGCTCAAGCTCGTCGACGAGAATATCCTCGGCGCCTTGAGTGATCTGTTCTTGAAAGCCTCGCCGCTCCCAATGACTCCAGTCCTTAGAAGCATCGCGCAAAGCACCCAGCAGCCGGGGTAACCGCCGATTGCGGCTCAGTCTCTGGTCCCGATCTAGTGGCGAAGTCTCATCAAAGGTTTCCGTATAGTAGGCCTCTATAGCTTCATCAAAAGTCGTGAAGCCGGCCTCGGTGGCTGAATCCACGATATGGCGTATTCGGTCCTGGACGGGAGCAGCACGGTCAATGCTTCTTCCGCCACGCGGGTTGTGTAGCGGCATGGCTAGGTATCTCAGGACGGACATATTCGAGAGGACCAGGTTTGCTGCGCTCGAAATATGATGGGATGTTTATGATGGAGCAGTCGTCCTGTAGTCTCCGTGGAACATTTCGCGGGTCCAACGAGAGAGAGGTGCCGTGCGGAGACAATGAAGTGTGAAAGTCTGAGGCGGTCTGAAAGTCCATGTGATGGCTGCCAAGACATCCTTCTGAGGGATATGCTGCGTCTATACTTGCTAACAATCACAATCATGCATGTCAGCAGACGGCTCCTCCCAAAGCAGAAATCTGAAGCTGCAGACGCACCAAGGTCGAAAACAGCGCCAGTCATGAGATCGTGATGATCTGCTGGTGTCGCAACTTCTGGATATGTAGTTGAAGCCGCCTTAGAGTCAAGAGGAGGGTTGATGATCTCTGAACTCGGTGTTGGTGCAGCATCAATGAAGAGCTCTTGCGGGGCCGGCACTTCATCTTCAAGACCTTCAAGTTTGGCCTTGAGGCGTTCACCTAAGGATGACATTGTCAATGTAAAAAAAAAAGAAAAAAAAAAAAAGAAAAAAAGGGCTTGAACGGGAGGTGGAAGACAAGCTCTCTGTACGTACGATAGGCTCGTTGAGGAAAACGACCCTGCTCTGTCTTCTTTCCTCTTTGATGATCAAGCGGCGACTCGTAGTCTGAGTCGGGGCAAGGCCTCTTGAACGACATGGCGTCAGTTCACACACTAGGTCTGATCGATTATTGGTCGACCTGTTGGTTGAGCAACAGGCTGGACATAGTGGTGGGCACCCAGAAGCTTAAGGAAGGTATATAGGCAGGTGGAAACGCGCCTCTGCGGCGTGCTGTGCGAAGCCTCCATCTGGTTACTTATACAGAGTACGGAGTACGGTGGTCGTATTCCCGCTTCGTGGCAGTGCCATGACGAATGGCAAGGATCCGATACGGATAATTCGATCAGGGACTTCAATGGCGGGTCAACTGTGGAGACCAAAGATGACGATTGTGATGATCTAGGATGCCTCCGGCCTGCTGACTCCGGTGAGGGGTTTTAGGTCAATCTCACCCCCCCCCCATAACTAAGACATGATATTGATGTATCAGGGATTGTTCTTATCCGGGCCCTAGTCCGGCACCCGAGGGGCAATCCAACAGATCTTTCATGTACGATCGGTCTTAATCAGACGGGTAGCTCCCCTGGTCGTACCATACGACTTGCTGTGAGCGGCACCGGTCGAGCATGAAAATTGGTAGGAGCTATAAAAGACAGCATAGGATGGTCATCCTACGACAAGGATACACCTAGGCGGTGGACTGGGCGCTCGCCTGCAGGAATTAGCTCTTAACTTTGCCCCTTGGCTATGTCGGAATGTAAGGCCCATACAAAGGGAGTTACCGTGGTTCGCCCCGACTTGGAAAGTATCTTCACCTCCGCATTGTCGTATTGCGCATCCGTATATCTCCTTGGGTGTTGTAATGCTGGTGGGGCACCTGAGAGACTTCTCCAGATTGGCGGGACTAAGCTATTTCTGGGTTGTTTTGCTTTTTCTGAAGTTACAAACTGGCTCCACCAGCATTACAACACCCAAGAAGATACTCCTTCGTACAACAGCGGGCTCGGCACCGCTTGCTACCAACCGCTTTTTGGAAGGTGATGCTCATAGGACCCAGACGCGGAAACGGCTGCCAAGGCATCGCATCGCCTCACCCCACAGCAGCAAAAAAAAAAAAAAAAAAAAAAAAAAAAGGCACAATATTTGCGGTTTTGACCCATCGGTGTGTAGTTGAGCCACCGGTGGATAATGCATATGTAGTATCCCTTTGACTGTCGTAAGCCTCCACCTCCGTACCTGGCCCCCCAGAATCCTAGCAGGTGCTGATTGACGTAGAGGAACCTGTAGCAATAGCAGCTACGGTGTGGTTTCAAGCTATTTAATGTAGATCTTCGTAGCGCCCATAATGGATTAGACTTCTGCTGTCACCTAATTTGGGTGGGCGCTTGAGTACCTCTCAGTTATTCCATTTTAACTGGTTGGACATCCCGGGAGTGACCGCACTGGAGGTTTACGACAGTCAAAGGGATATGCTTCCTGCAGTCATCACCTCGAATCCCTGTCAACCCCCATTGGCACTTCTGTGTTCCGATGATACGCGACCTCTGAGGCTGTTCGCGATAGGCTCATTTACGAACCAACCAACACGGGTCGGCCCGATGGACCGCAGGGGTTACAATGTGCCTAGGAGAAGCAGTGACCCCGCGATTACTCTGTACTAAGAGAAGCTAAGATCTACAGTAGGCGTTTTACTGCACTGCACGTAAGAAGAGAGGCTGACAGGGGATAAGGTGGCGACCCACCCGACCGCGCAACCCGACCGCGCAACCCGACCGCGCACTTAGACGAGATGACCTTGTGACTTCGAGACCGCATTTCTCCACGAATCTCCTCAGATGTTATAATGCTTGTGGGTCCGCCCTCACCCCGCAGATCCCCTGTGCAGCTTGTGGGACTTGGGAGTGACGCGAATCGTAAACAACGCCTTACTACGACTGCGATAAGTACGATGTACTGATTTGTACCTAGGAAGATTGCTGGTACCAGTATTACCGGCTAATTTGAGTGCGCTTCTTTGTACCTACGATCCGTTACAACCCGATTGGAGTTTCCCCCTGTCTCAGGAGACCCACAAGCATTCCAACATCTAAGGAGATACCGTAGAGACTCGGTAACTTGGCACAGAATCCTTCCCCCACATATTGCAGGCTTGGTTGGGTGACGCAAGCCTACGGCCCAAGTGCCCATGCGTAATTAGCCCACGCAGCACGGGAGCTAATCTAGCGTCGCATACGGAGGGCCCTTTCAAAAGTCTTGTCCCAAGAAAAAGCAACGATTCCTGGTCAGCCAATCACAATTAGGCTAAGTACACTAAGTACTTCCTACTTCTCATGAGCCCTGAAAGGTAGCAGATTACAGCACACCATCAGCCACTAGGTCCTGGACAGCAGCCCCTAATACCCTGAAGCTACAGAAGGCATAGGGGATAGCTTGGGGACGCTGTCACAACCTCTATGTATCTCAGGTAACTGACAGGGTACAGGGATGTGGTGTTGCTAGCGCTTGGACAAGACTTTTGAAAGGGCCCTCCGTACGGTACAGTACAACGTAAATTAGCTAGCTAAGCCTGGAATGTGTTCATGATGCTGTACATGTTCAAACTGCCCACTTCTTCTGCTACCTCTCGCGCCCGGGTGGCTTTGGGCGGCCGCTTTTTCAACGTTGTCGCGTTCAATTATATCCCCCGCTTTATCTCCTACCTTGCGGACGCCTTGCCGAACGGTCTCCGGGTCCCCTTGCAGCGATTCTAGCTGTGCCAAGAACTCACGCTTATTCCTTGGTGTGTACGGATCATAGTGAAACGAACGCGAGGGACGAAGAGGATGAAAACAACCCCCAAATCCGTAGCCTAGGAAGGGCCGGATTGAGGGCTTGATGGCCCGGATCGCAAGGAAGGGTCTAGCTGGCAAGGCTGTAAGGGCGATCCGGGCAGAAGACGGCGAGGTCTCGCGGAGAGGTCGGCACGGACAACAAGATCAGAGAGGGAAGAAAGTCATGTCTGTTTCGATGATCAAGATGATGATGATCCCGTCTGATCAGCCAGGTCGCGGGCTCGGCTAGGCTAGGAAGGCCGGGGCGGGTCCGAATGGGTCCCGGGCCGCGATTTTTTTAGTCTGGCAGGACCATAATAAGTCCGGCCACGCCTACATCAGTAGCTGTGTCGCAGCTTGTGGCGCTTGGGGGTCCTTGGTGGTGTTCCTGTGGTTTTGGCTAGTGGAGGTTGGCTGGTAATGGCGAGTTGCGCCAACGGCCTTTCTATATCAATGGGCTATATTCCTGAACTTAAAAAACTGCCTCGAATGTTCTCCTTATTTACAGCTTCCTTTGAAGCTATTTTATATGTCGTAAGGAAGCGTTGTTTTTGAATGGAGGTGGTTGCTGAGAATGACGTATATATTTGGCTGTGTGGTGTTGAAAAGCACGCTTAAGGGGGCCAAAAACACCAACATCAAGCGGCTATGTGACTTGTGAGCCGTGGGGAGGTAAATAAAGGACCTGTACTCGATGGAAGAGGGCCCTGAACTGGAATCGTGGCGAGATATAACCTGCGAAGCCGTTAAGGACGAGAATTCGCTATTGTGATCAATCAAATGGCTCTGTCTCAGGTAGAAATACATTTTTGAGCCACTTTTCACATACAGACTGTGTAGCCCAGCCATTTTCAGAGTAGTTATAAGCCCAGTCCGGGAAATTCTTCAGAAACCACTGCCCTTATAGGTTGTTTCCTGTAAAGACTACATATAGAGTTAGGCGTCTTCCTATAGTAGAGACTGCCTTTAAAATAGAGACCTATATATGGCAATTGCTCTTTGAAATGAATGACTGATAAGTCAAGCTGCTTTAGCAGCGGAAAAGGTCAATAGCCAACACTCAAATCATCTGCTATTCCTTAGGTGGGTGCACAGAAAAGCGTCGCACAGGCGTCTTGATCAGTCGGCCCGAAGCTGCACCAGACTATGCGTATGTGGTCGGATTGATCTGAGTCTTATGTCTCCTAATAGGAAAGCATCTAATTGGATGCTCTATCGGGTCAGTCGCAGGAAATAAAGGTGGCAAGGCGTCGATGAGGCCTGCAGCAGCCCGTCAATTGGCAAAGTAGAAGACTGAGGTCGGACAAGGATCGTAACTGCAGTTAAAATAGTCTCATAAAATCTCTCGAAAATCAAGGGCAAAAAAGTCTTCATTAACTCTGACAATAAAGTTATCGAGACGACTCTCTCTCTAACTGAAGAGAAAATTCAATAAAAGATGCAATAATGATCGCCTTTTCTATGTGCAGCTTCCTCCCCTACTTATCCCTATTACATCCCTGCTAGCGACCAGCTAGCCCAAAAGTCCCAGACAGCCTGCCACACTACTTCTGATGACTTTTCCGGCCTTAGCTATACCTTCTGTAATACTATGTTCATTCAAATTGTAGAGTTGGTCTGAGCTGATAGACTTATTGAGCATTTGCTGCCCTAGTATGTCATACTATGATTAGATCTGTTTGGAAGTGGTAGTATTTGATTGAGAGGCTTCGATAAATATAGATGCCTTTATTTTTATTTCGTTATTACGTTAGATGAAGCGGTCAACCCAGTACCGGCCGACGGGGTGGTCTTTGAACTCGGGGTCAGATATTTCCTATGCCACAACTCGTAAGTTACGCTTCAAAGGAGCGCACCCAGCAAGGTCTTCTTCAAGAATCCAATTAACTAGAAGCTTTTCTTGCTGTGGCAATAATCTTTAGAATTTTTCCTGTGTTTGGTGGTTATTTTTCGCGCCTTTAAGTCGAGCTCGTAATAAGGACTCGTGAAAGTGGTAGTCCGTTGTGATACTTCGAATTGACTGACCTTCCGCAACTTTTTCGAGAGCCTGTTTTATCATTTCTTTATGAGAAAGCGTAGGAAAATCTATTATGAAGATTTGAAATGAATTGCTTTAGAATTGGTGATGTTATTAAGGAGTGTTGATGTAGGTGTTATGATTATGCGTCGCAAGATAGGTGCGCGGCAGGGAGAGTTATGCGGTTGGGTGGGTCGCCACCTTAGAGAGGTGTGATCTAGAAAGAGATTACTGTACCACAGCCCTATAAGCTGAAAGAGGAACTATAAGTCAAGTATTATCATATGGCATTTCTTATATTAAAGTAACTTAACAAGCTGGATTTCAAGAGGCTTAGAGTTCATACCTCCTCTTGCCTTGCTTCATACTCATTATTGTAGTAGCGTAGCGCGCTTTCTCGCCTGAGACATCTCTTTTAACATGGGACCGACTTCCTGATGGTGAGCGAAGCTTGGACCATGTTTGGGGTGCATGGTCCGTGCTGTGTTGAGGAAGGGGGGGACGAGCAGTTAGGCTGCGGCCCTTGGGATGGTTCTTTATGAGTTAGTTTCATGAGACCGCTGATAAGGTGGTTGTAGTAGGAGTGAATGGCACAATGGTCTAGCAGCTAGGTAGCAGCGATCTGGTCGTGAGATGAATCGATGATCTACTTGTCTACTTGTGTGATGGCTTAGGGCAACCCTTTTACGGAGATGCGGCAGAATTGTTAGGCGGTGGAGCTCCATCAAAGTGGGGCGCTGCGGTACAGGCATTGATGCTGTCAGACTTGTGACTAGCAGCGGTCGGGTCAAACGGGCCAAATTGGGGTACTTAGGATATAGATTAAAATGTGGAATCAGTAGGGACTCAGATAGGCTAAGTTAATTAAAGAAGGAGTGCCTGTTAGTATTATAAGGCTAGCTATTTACTACTTTTATTCTGAAGTTAGTTTAGAAATTCTATATTAGCTGGAAAACTATATATTATTAAATTCTGTTTTATTTTTACTAATTACAGCTTAAAATTATATTAAATTATTATCTTTTCAAATATATTATATATATCTATAAAATATCTTATAAATATAATATTCTCTTAAGATAAAATAGCTTTTAAAAAATCTAATAGTTAAAATTTAAATTAATTTAATATAAAGAGTATTTAATATATTTAATTTAAATATATTATGTTATATATACGGAATAAAAAATAAGGTATATTAGCTTTAATTTTCTAAAGGTACTTTTTATAGCTTTTTTTTTATTTAATAAATAGTTAGTTAATAGAATTTCTATAGACTTAATATAAAGTTATATTAAAATAATAATAATAATAATAATAATTATTATTATTATTATTATTATTATTATTATTATTATTATTATTATTATTATTATTATTATTATTATTATTATTATTATTATTATTATTATTATTATTATTATTATTATTATTATTATTATTATTATTATTATTATTATTATTATTATTATTATTATTATTATTATTATTATTATTATTATTTAATAAAAAGTTAATATAAATAGCTATAATAAAACTATAGTAAGAATATACTATTATTATTATTACTACTATTAGTTTTTTACTATAAAAAGTTAAAAAGCTATATTTTAAAGCTAAAAGTAAAAAATACTAACTTATTAATAAAATTTTGATAATATAGTTAAATTAGTAATATAAACTTAAATTAAAAATACTATTAATATAGTAGAAAAAAAAAAAGTAGAAATTAACTTATAAAGTTTTAAAGAAAAAAAAAAGAAAAAAACTATAATAGCTAGAATATAAAATTTAAATATCTTTTTAAATAGTTAATAATAGCTGGAATATTAATAGCTAGTTAGTATTAAACTTTACTTATATAGCTATAAATAGCTAGTAACCTATTTTAATATATTAAGCTTATATTAAAATATATAATCTATTTATAGTAGCTATAAATAACTAATAATAATAATAATATATAGTAGGATTAAATAATATATTTAACTTAGCTATATATAGCTTCTACTATATATAGATTAATTTAAATATTTAAATTATAAAATAATTTTAATTTTAATAAAGAAATTACTTTTTTAATTTATATAATATTAATAAAAGCTTTAATTTAAATTTAAAACATAAAATAAGAGTTTTCGTTTAGTTATTGTAGTTTTTTATTTATTTTTATAATATAGAAATACTATCTATTTTTAATTAAATTTATAGAGTATAAATATATATATTATATTATATATAAAATATTATTAAAGTAGTTATATTATTATTTTTATTATATATTATTATATATTATTATATATTAAATTAAAAAAAGACTATTTAATATATTATTAAAATATTATTATTATTTTAAAAGTTTTTAAAGCTTTTTAACTATTTATTATTTTTAATAACTTTTAAAAATTCTATTTTAATTATATATATTATTTAATAAAAAAAGATTTTAATTTTATAATAAAGAAAATTATAAATTAAAAAGATTATATTAAAATTTCTATATTTTAAAAAAAAAAATTATATATTAAAGTTTTAATATTTAAAGTTTTATTTATTTATTTATTTATTATTTTTACTCTCTTTAATCAGTACTAATTATCTAAAATATTAACTATTCTAAAGTAGGAACTATATAGGTATAGTTAATATTAAATTAACCTCTTTTATCCCTAGCCAGATAAAACCTCCCCTCCTCTAGAAACCTTATACACCTTCAGACTAAGATCGGCTCCTCAGCCGACTTATACCTACTCTTACTGTAGGTCTATTCTATCTCGAGGCGGGATCACCTTAAGCCTCTTTCTATCTCCCCTTTCTTTTTTTTTCTGTAGTTCGTTGTGAATTATCTCTGGAAGCCCGGCGGTCTTTATTTTAAGCTTAACTTACTGCTACTAGGGTATATAATCTTCGCCTGCCCCTGCCCCCAATTCTTTCTTTTTCTTTCTTCTTTATCCTTAATCTTTAAGATAAGTTCTAACTTAGCTTTAAGCCTCTTTCTCTCTTCTCTTTGTTTGTATTTTACTTTAGCCTCAGTCTAACTATATTCAGTTTAAAGTTTTATAATTAATATTTAAAACTTAAGAAATTATTTTTTGAAAATATAAATAAAATATATAAAGTATTTAAAGTTTTTAATATTAAAAATATTAAAAAGTTCTTTTTTAAATTTAAAGAAATTATTTATAAATCTAATATTAATTTCTTAAAATATTAAAAATAAGAATTAATATAATATTTATATTAAATATTTCTAAAAATAAATTTAAATTTTTATATTATTTATTTATTTATTATACTTTATATAAGCTAGCTAGCTATATAGATTTTTTTTTAAATTCTTTAGATTAATTTATAGTAAAAAGAAAAATTTAATAATAAGTTATAAAATAAAAACTCTTTACTATTTATATTTAAAAGAGAAATAAATTAACTTTAGTATATATATATAGTAATATAGTTTATAAATAATTTACTTTATAAAAAAAGCTAGTAATATACTTACTTATAAAGAATTCTTTTAAAGCTTAATTTAAATAGTATTTTAAAATCTCTTTAATTTTAAAATAAATTTAAATTAATCTTATTAATCTTTATTAATTTTTATTTTTATCTTTTTAATATTTATTTTTCTTATTATTATTTAATAAACTTAAAATACTTTTTCTTACTTTTATTAATATAAGCTTTTTTATTTAATTTATTAACTTAAATACTATTAAAAGTAAATTTAAATTTAATTTAGCTTAAAATTACTTTAAAAGCTATTTAAGTTTCTTATAGATTAAGTAATTTAATATAGTAATTAATATTAATATATTTACTATATTCTATAATAAGTATATTATATATTTATTTATTATAGCTTAAGTTAAAATTAAGTAGTTATAATTAGTAGAATTTCTATAAATTTACTTTTTAACTTACAGTATAATTTTAACTATAAAAGTACTTATCTTTTTCTATATACTTATTAATATAACTTATTATATAAATAAATTAAGTATTAATACTCTACTTATAACTCTTATTAATAAGTATTATAATAAAACTACTAAAATTACTAATTATTATTTAGTATATAGATACTTATTTAGCACTTTTATAAATAAATAGTTTTACTAGCTATTAATATACTTAGTTATATTAAATTTACTATTTTACTATTATTAAACTGTAATTTATATTACTTACTATAATATTTTAATCTACTTAATTATAAACTATATACTTAAATTTACTTTATACTCTTAAGTTAAATTTAATTATTATATTTATACTATTTATTTAAAATATAAAACTGTAAAAATCTCTTTAAATAGATATTTTCTATTTCTTTTTATTTCTTTTATATTATATAATATATATAAAATTATATTAAGTATAGATTATTATAATTATAATATATTAAGAGAATTTTATTTATAAAAATAAAATAAACTGTATTTTTTATATAGTAAACTTTTTTATAGTAATTATATTTAATATATTTTTAATAGTATTATATAATATATTTAAAGTAGTAATATTTAAAATACTACTTAAGTTAGATATTTTTTAAATAGAATTTAAATTAATAAACTTTTATAGTTATAATTATACTTTAATTATAAAGCTTATTTATATCTATTAATTTAGTTAATAATATAATTAGTAATTAGTAAAAGCTAGCTATATAGTAGCTTTATAGCAGTTTAATAATATATACTTTAATATTATTTACTTATTAAATATTTATTATAAAATCTTTAAATAAGCTTTTATATAATTAGTTAAAATCTTTTTAATAACTATTATAAACTACTTTAAAATTTAATATATATCTATATTAAAAATAATAAAAATTTAAATATTACTTTTTAAAAGATTTATAATTAGTTTATAAAAAAAAAAACTATAATATCTTTATTAAAAAGATAGTATAAAGTTACTATAGATAAAAAGTAACTTTTTAAAAAAAAATAGTTAGTAGTTATTACTATATTTAATAGTATATAGATTATAATATTAAAAAGCTATATTTAATAATTTAATAATAATCTCTTTATTAAAATAAAAAGAAATTATTTTAAATATTAATATTTAAAAAAGCTAAAGTATTTTCTTATTATAAATAACTTAAGTTTAAATTAGAATTTTATTAAATAGTTTTTAAAAAGTAATAAATACTATTTTTTTAATAGTAATTATAATTATTTTTATAAAAAGTAATAAAATTAAAATCTTATTATTAATACTTTAAATATAACTTATAATAGTATTAATTAAAATTACTATTAGCTTTTATATTAAAAAGAAAGTAACTTTTAAAACAATTACTTTAAGTTTAAATTTAATTTTATTAAATAGATTTTTTAAATTAATTATAAGTTATTTCTATATTAAACTTAATTTACAGTAAGTATAGATTTTATTATATAGAATTTTCCTTAAAAAAACAGTTTATAAACTTAATATTTTCTATTTTATTTAATTTATATACTATATTTAATATAGTAATAATATAAAAAGAAAGAAAAAGAAAAAAAGATTTATAAAAAATATTATTAAAGTTAAAATTAATTTTAAATATAAAATTAAAATATAATAAAAATAACTATAAAATATTTACTTTATTATATTTAAATTTTTATAATTTATATAATATAAATATAATATTTTAAAAATTATTAATACTTTAAACTATTAATTTTATATATAATTTAAATATATTAATATAATTAAAAATAAAATAAAAGTTAATTAATTTTTAAAATATTAATAATAATATTTTAAGTTAATATAAATACTATTTTAAAAACTTTTTTTATTTAAATATTAATTTTATTAATTAATTTATTATTTTTTAAATAGTTTTATTATTTTAATATATATTTTTTAATTAATTTTTATAAAAATTAAATATAAAAAAAGAAAATTTTATAAAATAATTTAATTATAATATATATTTTTAAAATATTTTATTATTATATATTATATTTATTATACTTTTTATTATTATATATTATATTTATTATACTTTTTATTATTTATAATAATAAAAATAAAATTTATTAACTTTTTATAATTAATAGTTTTATAATTATTTAAGATTTAATTTTATTTAATATTATATTTAAATTAATATTATTATTTATATATTGTTATTATATTTAATATATTTTATATAGCCTTTTTTATAAGAAAACTTAATATTTAAATTTACTGTATTTTTATTATATATATTATAATTCTTAAAGTTTAAATTTAAATTTTAAGCTACTTCTTTTTCTATTTATTAAAATTCTATTTAACTTCTTTATTAAGTTATAGCTATTTTAATCTTAATATTTATATATAAACTCTTATTAAATAATATACTATTTTTATTATAGTTACTATGTTAAAATTATTATTTATAAATAGTAAAATTATTAACTATAAATAGTAAGATTATTAACTATAAATAGTAAAGTTAAAATTAAAAAAGAATTAAATTAAAGTTTAAAATAAAAATTAATATATAATAATTTTATTATTTAGCTACTGTTTTTTTTATTACTAAATATTATAAATTATAAAAGTAAAATGCTCTATTAAAAAGCTTATATATTTTTTAGATATTTCTATTTAATACTTTTTTTAAATTTTAACTTTTATATTTCTAAAGATTTCTTTATTAAAGAGATATTTACTAAGTTTTATATCTTTTAAATAATAAATATATAATTTTACTAAAATATCTTTTAATTTATTTTAATAGATAGCTATAAGTTTTAAACTTATAACTTCTATAAATAACTTTATATATAGAAGTTATTAATTTATAGATTTATTTTACTTAACTATTTAAACTTATAATTTATAAACTATAAAAGTAAAATACTTTATTAAAAAAAGCTGTTAGATTGAGACCTCGTGTGGCGGCATAATATACCTGATCCGGAACGCCGGATGTGGAACGCCGGATGCGGAACGCCGGATGCAGCATATAACAACGCCGGATTCGGATCCCTTTGACACTCTGATCTAGATCCCTTTGAGTATAAAATAGGGACCCTATGACCCTCAATCAATAGAGGAACAACCTTCTCAATTTACATCACTTGATCAATTACTTCTGCTATTGCATACAGCAAATTGCGTATCCAACAAAAGCTTATATATTTCTAGATATTTCTATTTAATAAATATAATACTAACTATTTATCTTTATTATTTAAAAATACTATGTAGTTTTAATCTATTTAATAATATTAAATATAATTAAAAAAAAAGAAAAAAAAACTAAATATAATATTATAAATAGTAAATTTAAAAACTCTAATAAAATAATAAATAAAGTTATATAATAAAAAGTTATTTAAATTTCTATAATATAATAGTTAAATATTTAAAAAACTTTTAGAAATTATTAATTTAAATTTAGCTAGAAATATAGTAATTAAAGTTAAAATTTTAAGAAATTTAATATTTTTTTAAATAATAATTTTAAAAAGCTAAATTTAAAATCTTTTTATTAAAAGACTAATTAAATATTATAATTTATATATAACTAATTAGATTTTTATTTTTAAATAAAGTTAAATAAAATATATTAATAAAAAAATACTTAAGAATTCTTACTATTAAAGTTAGTATATAATTATTAAAAAAAGAATTTTATATAAAATATATACTATTATTTAATTTTCCCTATTTTATTTATTTTAAGAGATATTTATCTAATTATTTAATTTTTACTATTTATAAATATTACACTTTTTCAATTTATTTAAATAGTTAAATATGTAATAAGAAAATAACTATACTATTTAAAAAGTTATTTAAATAGTAATATAAAGTTATATAAATAGTAATACTTATTAAAATATTTAATTTAATAATAATATTAATATAAGATTTATATTTATAAAATTATTTTAAAAAAGATTAATTAAAAAAATATAAAAATATTAAATTTATAAAGCTTAATAATTTAAATAATAAAATTATCTTTAATTTTATCATATTTTAAAAATATTTTTATTAATATTTTAAATATTTTAAATTTAATTAATAATAATAATAATAATTATATTATAATATTATAAATTTTTAATTTAATATTAAAAATATATAAATATATTTATTTATTATACTCTATATAAACTAGCTAGCTATATAATTCTTCTTTTAGATTTTTTAAACTAATTTATAGTAAAAAGAAAAATCTAATAGTCAGCTATAAAATAAAAACTCTTTACTATTTATATCTAAGAAATATATAAATATAATAATATTAAAAAGATATTAATTTCTTTTTATAATTATTAAGTTATAAAAAAGATAAAAGTAATATATTATTAATAAAATTTTAATTAACTATTAAAATTAAACTTTAAAAATAAGTAATTTAATTAAAATTAAAAATATAATTTTTACTTTTTTCTATTAATTTATATATTTTTAGCTATTTTATAGCTTTTTAATAAGTTTAGCTATAGCTTATTTACTTTTTAAATAACTATATTATAAAGTCTAAAAGATTATAATCTTAAAATTAAGAATTTTATAGCTTAAGGCCTATAGCTTATATTAATATACATTTTTCTAGCTAATATAGAGTTTCTAAACTAACTTCAGAATAAGAATAGTAAACAGCTAGCTCTATAATACTAATAGGTATTAAGTTATTCTTATTCTGTCTATCTGTTGTATCCTTAAGACATTTTACGGGTCATCTACTCGATCAGATCCCCTCCTTCCTTAGTCATCAAATCAGGTGACTGTTTTGTCCGACAGATGATGCTTCTGATCGGATTTGTGCCTTGCAACCGCTCGCTCGCTGCACGACGAACCCTTTTGCTTTTTCGTATCCTACCTTACTTCGACCCTACGAGATCTCCCTTACCTGGATCGCAAAAGGGACTCACCATGGCCATGGCCAACGATGTGCATCGACAGCATGGTCTTTATACTCCGCACAGTCTGTCCGACCTAACGGCTGGCATGGCGCCTACTATGGAGGCGTCATGCGGGGAGACGTTCCCAATCTTGTCGGACCCAGAAAGCGCCGTCTACCAACCCGATCAGCTTCGAGGGCTTCTATGCCTAGAGCAGTCGCCCAAGTCGGTGCGGACAACCACGGCCCCGAGGACCGCCTCGAAGAGCAAGGAAGAAGAAGAGAAGCCGGAGGCGCAAGCCATTGAGGTGTTTGAGCTCACCGCTGCGGATTACTCGCTCCTGCTAGAGAGAGCAATCGTCGAGGATGGTCCCACCGTGGTCCTGCATGGTGAGCAGCTGCCATCCCGGAGGGTTCGCACCCTCATACCGGCTGCTTACCCTCCACGCTCCCTGAATCATGCCCAAACATGCGATGCTACGGAATGTCGTCTCTCCTCGAGCGAGGCGGGATCAGCCTCGGCCTCGACACCTCGATCAACCAAGTCACTATCCCTATCCCTATCCCAATCCCAATCCCAATCCCAATCCCAATCGCAATCGCAGTTGCAGGCGACGGCGTCGGTGCTAAGGACCCCCGAGCTCCTTGAGCTCATTCTGCTTTATCTCGACCTGAAGTCTCGCATCACCTCTGCTCCACGAGTCTGCAGCTTCTGGTTGGAGACCCTGAATCACTCGTCTATGCTCCGAAAAGCGTCTTTCTTCCAGGCCGACCGAAGCCTTTACACGAAGCCTGGTGAACGACCCTGTATCAACCCTCTTCTTCGGGAGGCCTTTGGCGACCAATTCTTCAACCTGAGTGATTGTCAGGTGGACAAGTACCCTTTCCGGCGTGCCGAATACTTCTGGAAGCTACCCTGGTCGCCGCAAGCCTTGCCTCACCTCAAAGCAAGTACCGGCAGCGTGCTCGACGTCGACCCAACCTGTCGTCAGCGCAGCTTTACCAGGGCTGGTGCGAGTTGGAGACGCATGCTTGTCTCGCAGCCCCCGCCGCCTTTCCTCGGATTCACTTGGCTGGATTGTTTCACCATCACCGCGGCGGGCCACCGCTTTCTCGTCGACTCCGTCACGCCTCCGCAGAACGATGCTGGTGACTTCGACACGGGCGTCACAATGGGACAGCTTTATGATACGATACAGTCATTTACCATGCAGCAGCAGAAACCCGGTTTATTCTTTCGCGTCCGGTGGGATCTGACCTGTGAGAGACCAAGCAGCGAGAGCGTCAGTGCCGGAGAGGATGAAAGCGCCCGCGAAAGCACAAACCTAGTTACCGAGTTCTGGGACGACGCGTACTTCAACTCCAGCCACTACGGACCCTTTTCTATGGAAGCGACTCGGAGCGTTTTCAGGTGTGAGGAAGCTGTCAAGCCCGTTTTCGGTGGACAGGCGTGGATCCAAGGTCTCGACGACGACGCCGAACACCAAGTGCCGGCCAATGACGAGTTTGAGCTCTGGGAGCCGCTCGTGTGGAATCCATAAAAGGCCAGCAGCGTTTGTGCTTGGAATATTGGTTCGTTTCGCAGTTGGAGGGTTCCCTCAGCAGCTTGCATGTTTTAAAAAGTATAACTTCCAACCAGCGCGTAGAACGCAACCAAGGATCAGTGACGACTCGGGCAACATGGACGTTGCGCGAGTGCAGTACCAGTATCTTGGCAATTCTCGCGACTATTAGAATGCATAAGTACTTGTATTTTCATAATGTGTTGAAATGAAGTGCTCACGTGTAATGTTGGTTTCCTCGGCCTTCCCTACCTGAATGAGTTGTCAGCTCAAATCCTGAGGTACAAACCAACTGGCATTATCTTCAGCCCGAGGCTACAGCACCTCTGCCGCAACATGTCGGCGGATTATCCACGCGGCATACGGTAGTAAACGCGTCGACTGCGTTGGTATGGCATCGTGGGCGGTCGCTTAGGTTCTAGCTGACCATTTCCCACCTCTACGCGTAGACAGACCCCTGCTGAGGCCGGGGGAAAAATGACGACAAAGAATTGGTCCGGTGTCCGGGGACTGGCACTCACTGTGAGACATGTCCTCGACGAAATGATGCATGTCGCTCGGGCCATGCCTCGATCCGTTACGAACGTGTCTGTCCCGAGTCCATACGGTCTTCCAAGTGAGCCCAAGTCAGGTTCGTGAAGTATACAGATTCAAAATTAATCAAGAGCAATTATGGAATAAAAGAATTCTAGAGGAAAACAGACATCGCGCATCAAGTAAAGATAAAAGGAAAAAAAAAAACAAAAAAAAAAACATGAAAAGTCAGTAGTCCTCCTGTTGCCTCATGCCAACCTCGGCGGACACCTCCATAATTTGAAAGAGAATCTTGTCCATCCAACCAGTCTTCCTGGAAAAACTGCTATGTTCTGCTCAAAGCGAGCATTGTCTCGCAAAGTTCATTGAGCATGCTGCCCACGACCTTGTCTCCAAGGACCTGCCGGCTCGCACCAATGCCAATCTTGACGCTGCCGTCGGGCTCCGGTATCCCAACAATGTCCAGATCGTGAACAGGAGCTTGGTCGCCAGCGGCTGAAACCACGTTGCTATCGCGGCCATTGACACCGTTGCTACCATTGGTACCGTTGGCATGGGTACCATTCGTGCCATTCGTGCCATTCGTGCCATTCGTGCCATTCGTGCCACTCGGGTCATGACCATTGGCCTGGCGTGCTTGATCCTTTGCTGGCAAACCCTCCAGGCGAATCTGCTGCCCTTCAATCTCGGCCTCAGGATGCAGGTTGAGGTTCTGGAAGGCAATGCAGCAACTGAACTCCTTAGTCGCATCAGTCCAATCCGTGCAGTTCTCCTTCACTTCTTGGAAGCCCAAGGTCTCGTGCCGGAAGCTGCTGGTGTACTGGTCTTGAATGGCGCGCAGCAGACCACCCATGTCGTCGCCCTCGTCGATCAGAACGCGCACAGGCACCTCGTTGATGCAAGGTCCCACGATGTCTTGGCAGTTTGTGGATAGATCCTGTCGTCCAGATATGACGCGGCCGAAGACGACGTCTCTCGACTTGGTATGCTTGGCGAGCAAGAGAGAGACGGCGGCGGTGAAGAGGGTCGCCTGCGTAATGCCGTTCTTGAGTGCCGAAGGAGGGATCCTGATGGACTTTGACGTCTGCCATGTACCGGCAGACGGCGTCATCGCCTCGAGGGCGCCGACAGAGCCCTTCAGGGATGTCATTGAAGAGCCTTGAAGAATAGACCGCCAGAAATTGTAGCCCTCTGCACGTCGGCTAGCCATGTGATGCATGTAGAGACCAAACTTGGGTGCTTGCGCAAGGTGCTTATCACTGTACAAGGCATGTAGAGCGTTGACGATATGTTCAAGACTCAAGCCGTCGTACAGGGCATGAGACATTCGGAGAACAAGTCGCACCTTGGCTCCCGGTCTCTTGAGGATGGCGATCCGCAGCATCGCACGTCCCAGACGTAGGGGCTGCTGCTTGTCTGCTTCATGCAGCGCGAGAGCAACCTCATCCAACTCTTGCTCGGTCTCGATGACCTCGACAGGTACATCGAGGTGAGCAAGAACAACTTGGTAGAAGCGGCCGCCTCTTGACACGAACACGGTTCTGAATATGTCAAAGTGCTGGACGAGAGCGGCGCAGGCGCTTGCCAGACGACGGCAGTCGGCGTTCTCGGGAAGTCCAAGGAGAACAGTGGCGGCGTGGGTGGGTGGCCCGTCGCTTTGTCGTGCAGGAAGAAGATCTGCGTCTGCGTGGCTGGATACATGTCCAGGGGTGTGCTGTGACCGTTCTCAATCTGAGGTACAACATCGCGCTGGATGATCTCTCTCGACATTTCCGCGGGAGGAGTTGAAAGGGGACAATGCCAGCTGTCGAGCTTTCATCTTCTCCCGAGAACCTCTGCTGTTGTTCCAGCTTGCCGGCGAGAGAAACAGGAACAGGATCATCAAACAGATCCTTGACGGATATGCGAAGGTCCATCCGGCGGCTGAGCCGAGCAGCGAGTTTGGTGGCCAGGAGTGAGTGCCCGCCCAGTTCGAAGAAGTTGTCTGTGATTCCCACCTTGGCTCCGAGTATAGTCTCGAACTCGTCGCAAATTGCTGCCTCAGTCTCGTTGCGAGGAGCCACATGCACGGGGCCCGAGCTGCTTGCTGTCGGAGTAATCTGGGCCCGCCGAGCGAGGTCTTTTCGGTCGACCTTGCCGTTGGCGTTGAGAGGCATTTGCCTGAGTATTGTGACCCGGGACGGGACCATGTAGTATGGCAGAAGCGACTGGAGTCGCTTGCGCATATCGCCTGCTGCTTGTGTGGCGTACGGATCCTCCTCTTCGTTGCTCGAACCCGAGCGATATTCGTGATCAGTAGTAACAAAGGCAACCAGTTGCGGGTCCTGCTCTTCCATGGTGCGGAGTACGACAGCCGCATCAGTGACTGAATTCTGGCTGAGCAGAGCATGTTCGACATCGCCCAGTTCAACACGGTGGCCGCGAATCTTGGCCTGCTGGTCCAGGCGGCCGAAGAACTCTATCTGGAATCCCTTTGGTCGATATCGCACCCGGTCACCCGTGCGGTACGCTCTCTGGCGCTGGCCATCGATAGTGACGGTGACGAAGCGGTCCGTATCGAGACTTGCGTCGGTATAGCCGCGAGCTACACCATCTCCTGTAACAACCAGCTCTCCCATCACACCGGGAGGGAGAAGCTGCTGATTCCGATCCATGACATAGGCCCCTGAATTGCTGACAGCGCTACCGATAGGAACACCGTTCACATACGGATCGTGCTTATCGATGTTACATATCGTGCTAAGGATTGCGTTCTCAGTTGGGCCATACGCGTTGTACACGCGAGGCCCGGCCAGTGTTTGGGTTGCGTGGGCGTCGCGGGAGTGGAAGCGATCACCGGCAACGTAAACAGCCTCTAACATGCCGATCGCATCGGGCATGTTGACCAAGCACTGTTGCAGGAGTGCTGGCGGGAAGATAGCTGCGCGAACCTGCTCACGCTCAAAGGTCTCCCGGAGCATGGTGCTGTCAAGAAGGGTCAGGTAGTCAATGCAGACTAGAGTTCCGCCGTTGAGGAGCGTTGCGCACATCTCGAACAGTGAAACGTCGAATGCGATATTCGTGAGGTGGGCCATCCGTGTCGCTGGTGGCATGTGAGCCACGACGTTACTGTCCTTCACAAGGCGCATGATAGCACGGTGCTCCACCATGACACCCTTTGGCTTGCCCGTTGACCCTGAAGTGAAGATGACATATGCGAGACTTGTAGCACTGGCTCGGACAACCGGAGGTTCGGGAGTGCCAATAGCATCAGTCCCGGTAACCGTGTCGCTGATCAGCATCGTCTTTGCGTTCGGTACTTCGACATCAGGATGGCGGACACCCGAGCCGACCAAGATGAGCCTACGCCCTGGGACGGACGATATGATGGCTTCCATGCGAGCAGATGGCGTGTTGACGTCGAGAGGCATGTAGGCAAGATTTGCTTTGAGAATAGCTAGGAACGCGATGATGGTCTCACAAGAGCGTGGTGCGAGAACGGCCACCATTGTCTCCGCCGGGAGTTGCTGCCGACGCAGATAGGAAGCAGCTTGATCGGAGAGTCGATCCAGCTCGGCATACGTCAGCTTGGAGGTCGAGTCAGTGACGGCGACAGTTGACGGGCTGGCAGTAGCCTGCTGCTGGAAGACATCGACGAGGGACGCGTTGCGAGGGTAATCAGACTTTGGCATCTGCAGCGCGCCGGCATCTCGGAGCTGAGCGATGCCTTCGGCCAGCGGTATGGTTGCGATGGGGCTCTGCGGCTGTTCCAGGCCACGCTGTAGAACCTCTTCGACAACCGCAACGAAACCTTGGATGGTCTCGGGCTGGAACAGGTCCGTGGCAAACATGACACTTCCATTGAGCCGGTCGGCCTCTTGGAAGGCGTGGAATTCGAGATCGAACCGAGTCGAAACGGTCGACGGAACCGGCTCATCGACTACACCGTCGAGCTGGATCCTGCCTAGGCCTTGTTGAGAATGAACCGCAAAGAGAAGCTGTACCAGGGGGTTTCGGGACGTATCCCTGGACCCGGCGCTGAGGGCGGAAACGATTCGTTCAAACGGAACGTCTTGATTCTCGAAGGCTGTCGCGGTGGTAGACCGTACCTGTTGTACCAGTGATTCAAATGTCTCATCGTCGCCGATAGTGATACGCATGCACTGGGTATTGACGAAGCAGCCGATCAAGTTTTCAAGCTCAGGCCTGTTGCGATTGGCAATTGGCGTGCCAATAGTTGCGTCGTCTGACCCGGTCATTCGATAGTGAGCGGCGCGAAACGCTGCCAGTAAAGTCGTAAAGGTGGTTACTTGGCGAGACCGGCAGAAGGAGAGGAGGTTCTTGTAAACTGAATCGTTGATCACGAAAGACACGCTGCCTGCCTCTCCAGACAGGACGTTCGGCCTGGTGCAGTCAGCCAAGAGCTCAGCCGGGCTACTGTCCGCAAGCTGCTTCTTCCAGTAGTCGAGCTGCCTTTGACTCTCAGCGACCTGTTCCTCTTGTCTCTGCCAAACAGCAAAATCGCGATACTGAATAGGAAGCGGGGCAACCTGCGATAAGGGGGCTTTCCCGGATTTCGCTGCTAAGTAGAATTGACTGAGTTCTTTTTGCAAGACTTCAGTAGACCACCCGTCAGAGATGATGTGGTGCATGACAATAGAGAGGATGTGGTCATCCTTTCCAAGTTTCAGCAGTGCTACCCTCCAGCCAGGCTCTGAAGCAAGGTCGAAAGGAGTCTGCTGTTCTTTCTGCAATGGCTCGAGGTAGGCGTCGTTGTCCCGCATGCCTGACACGTCGATGATCCGGATATCCTTGGTCGTGCGGAGGGGTTGCACCACTTGGGTGCCGACTCCGTCTCGTTCCTCAAACGTTGTGCGCAGAGATTCATGACGCTCTTCAAGTGCCACCAGGGCAGCAGCGAGGGCGTCAACTTGCAGCGGCCCGCGCATGCGAAGTGCAAGTGGCATAAGGTACCACAAGGCATCGATGTTGAACTGGTCGAGGAACCACAGGCGCCCCTGGGCAAAGGACTGCTCCACGGGTCCTTCGTAGGGTAAAGACGGGATAGACCTGTGACGAGACGAGCCTTGAAGAATAGAAGCAGCAAGATCAGCAAGTACTGGCTGGTCAAAGACCTGCTTCACAGTGATACCGGCGTCCAGTCTGCGACTTAGACGTGCGCTCAGTTTCGTGGCCAGCAGCGAATGGCCGCCTAACTCGAAGAAGTTGTCTGTAATGCCAACCTTGACGCCTAGTAGATCGGTAAATTCTTCGCAGAGGACGACTTCGATTTCCGTGCGTGGCGCCACAAAGTCCAACGTGCTTGCCGCACTTTTTGGGATGACCCGGGCTTGTCGAGCGAGCTTCTTGCGATCCACCTTGCCGTTGGACGTGAGAGGCATCTGATCGAGCAACATGATCCGAGAGGGAATCATGTACGGTGGAAGCAGTGATTGCAGCCGCTCGCGGACCTTTGCCTCCAGTCGGCGGCTCTGAACCAGGTGTAACGGGCGATTCGTGAGACTGCTCGAAGACCGGCCCTTGTGTTCAGTTGGGAACCTGAACATGACATGACCTGAGTGTCTTGGTGGTTCGAATCGGTGGAAAACAGCATCGAGTCCGCCGCGCTGGGAGTGTTGTCGAGCCCAGCTGGTCTCAACTTCGAAGCCGATCCCCTTACCAATCTCAATCAGGTCGGCCACTGAGAGAGCAGGGCATTCCTTCGCCCGTGATTGAGTAGCCGATATCCAGGCCGTTCCGTCTGCATCTGAAGTGCCGTCCTCGTCATCATCAAGTGACTGAGACAGATGGCGCTCCATGATGGTCTTGCTGTATGGGATGTTACTGACGGCAACAACGTCATCGCCACGTTGGCGGTCCTGAAGGAGCTGCAAGAGAGCCTGACGGTCCATCCTCGTGCCAGCGAAGTCCACCCAGGCCTTCGGATCGATATCCTTGACAGCCCATTGCTTATCCTCATCCTCCCCATTCGGCATCTCGTGGCCGCCCACATGAATGACAGCAGCATATCGGTAAGAGCTGAGTTCGTTGGTCGCGGCCATCCTCTTTGGCAGAATTTCGACATGCTTGATTTCGTCAGGGAACTGGTCGCTCAGGCTGGTGAAGAAGGCAGGGTCAACAAGTAACTCTTCCTCGTCATCTTCAAGTTTGGCCACTTGTTGTCGAACCATGGCCTTCGATGCATTGGACCCTAGGGTATGGACTGCTCGTGCCACCAAGAAGTCCTTATTGGTAGCATAGGTTCTCATGTCACCGAAGAAAATACGCTTAACGCCGGGCAGTCGAATCAAGTTGGCCGTCAGCTCAGCGAGATATTCTCGACTTGGGAAGTATTGGGCGACTGAGTTGATCACAACGAGATCGGCACGCAGTCCATCAATGGAGCTGATATCCTCGGCGGTTCCAACGTGGACTCGGGCGCTTCCTGCCAGGCTTGGGAAAGTTTCGATTGCCTTGTTAACCCAGGCAGTGACGGAGCGCGAGGGCTCAAGACCGGCATAGCTCTGTAGTCCCTCAACCTTGCCGAGATTGAAAAGCACCATACCGGTACCAGTTCCGATCTCGAGCACTTTTCCGGGTGGTTGGTTGTCGAGGAGTGAGTGCATAGTGTCGTTGAGCCATTCCTGCATCTCTTCCCGGGGAATCAATGAGCCGTCGTACATAGATGTCCAGGATAAGAAGTCCTGTCCGAGGGCATCGCGATCAATACCCCCAATGTTGGCATATGCAGTTGAGTCGAAATGAGCCTCCCACTCCTGCACCTTGTTGCTGGCTTCCTCCTTGTCGACGGATTGTGCAGCCTGGGTCGTGATGTAACCAACCATTTCGAGTCCCTCCTTGTTTTGTGCCGACACAACAACGGCATCGTTGATCGATGAGTCGCTGAGAAGAGCCTGCTCCACTTCAGCTGGCTCGATGCGATGACCGCGGATCTTGATCTGCTGATCTAAACGGCCAAAGAACTCGATTTGGTAGTCCCTAGGTCGGTATCTGACTCGATCGCCGGTCCGGTATGCCTGAACTTGTTTGCCATCGATCGTGATGTGGATGAACCGGCCAGTGTTCAGTGATGGATCGGTATACCCCCGTGCGAGACCATCGCCAGCAACGACAAGCTCTCCCATCACACCTGCTGGTACGAGCTGCTGATCCTGGTCCATGATGTAGGCTTCGGACTTGGGGCCTAAAGATGTGCCGATGGGAACGCCATTCGCAAAAGTCTCGTGCTCGATGGTATAGATCGTGCTCATGACGGAATTCTCGGTGGGACCGTAGGCATTGTAGGCCTTCCCTTTGACGAAGTCCTTCACCTTGGTTGCATCAGCTCCATCAAGGCGGTCGCCTCCAATGTATAGAGCCTCGAGGGAGCTCAGGACAGATGGCGCGTCTGCAAGACATTGCTTGAGCAAGGCCGGTGGGAGCAGGGTGATGTTGATGCGATGATCGGTGAAAGCGGCGCAAAGTGCTTTGCTGTCCAAGACAGTAAAGTAGCTGATACAGAAAAGCGTTCCTCCATTGAGCAGCGTGGTGAATATCTCCCACACGGAAGCATCGAATGCGAGATTGGAAACATGTGCCATCCGCAAACTTTGTGGTATTCTTGAAGCGTTCTGCTTCACCAAAGAAATAACACCCCGATGCTCGACCATGACACCCTTTGGTCGACCTGTCGAGCCTGATGTGAAGATAACATAGGCAAGGCTTGATGCAGATGGCCGGGTGCCGGGTAAGTAGGACTTGTCCGTCTTGGTGGCGACGATATCGCTGATGAGGACCATCCTGACATCAGCTGTCTTGTTATCAGGAATAGGCACTCCTGCTCCAAGCAAAACGAACTTCTCCCCTGGAATCTCCGAAAGAATTGCTTGGCGACGGGCTTCGGGGACGTTGAAATCCATGGGGAGATATGCGAGGTTCGCTTTGAGGATGCCAATGCATGCTACGATAGTCTCAGAGGATCGTGGCGCAAGAACAACGACCATGCTATCTGCTGGTAGCTTCTGTTTGGACAGCCAAGCCGCGACATGATCGGATTGTTGATCCAGCTCCGCATATGTAAGCTTTGTGGATGTGTCGGTCACAGCCAGGGCATCTGGGTTAGCGACCACTTGTGTCTGGAAGACATCAACCACTGAGGCCTCGGCGGCGAAGTCAGGTTCGATGTCTTCAACTGCGGGTAAGTTACGGCTGTTGAGCGCCGCCAGGCCATCGACAAGTGGCATGGTGGAAATTGAGATATCTGGCTGGTCGAGACCACGACGGAGGATCTCGTGGAAGACTTCAACAACGCTGCGGATAGTGGCAGCCTCGAACAAGTCTGCTGCGAAG
This sequence comes from Ilyonectria mors-panacis, assembly GCA_002991585.1. Classification (NCBI taxonomy): domain Eukaryota; kingdom Fungi; phylum Ascomycota; class Sordariomycetes; order Hypocreales; family Nectriaceae; genus Ilyonectria; species Ilyonectria mors-panacis. The sequence goes on along the minus strand of PPHJ01000112.1, from coordinate 87,675 downwards.
ATAACATTTCCGGCGAGGCCTTTGTCTTGTTCGAAGAGGTGGAACTCAACATCGAAGCGGGTCGTCGTGGTGATCGGGGTTGGTTCGCCTTCCAAGCCCTCCAGTTGCAGTTTACCGAGATTTCGCTGGGAGTGGACGACAAACATGAGTTGAACGAGGGGATTCCGGGAGGCATCTCTGGAGCCGGACAGAAGTGCAGATACAAGGTGCTCGAATGGCACATCCTGGTTTTCGAAGGCGCTGGCTGCTGTTGAGCGAACTCTTTGCACCACTGACAGGAAGTTATCGTGTTCTTCGAGCGCGATTCTCATGCATTGTGTATTGACAAAGAAACCGATCAAGTCCTCAAGTTCGGGGCGGTTGCGGTTCGCGATTGGTGTACCGATAGTCGCATCCTCTGCCCCAGTTAGGCGATAATGTGCAACGCGGAAAGCAGCCAGAAGTACGACGAAGCTGGTGACCTGATGATTGCGGCAGAAGAGGGAGAGCTTCTCGTAAACCTCGTCCTCGATCACGATGGGAACTGTGCCAGCTTCGCCGGACAAGACCTTCGGTCGGTTGAAATCAGTTAGGATCTCGGCTGGCGTGCTATCCGCGAGCTGCTCTGTCCAGTACTGAAGTTGGCTTTCGTGAACGGCAACTTGCTTATCTTGTCTCTGCCAGACAGCAAAATCGCGGTAGTGAATGGGGAGCGGTTTGACCTGGGAAAGGGGGTCATGCCCTCGTACAGCTGCCGAGTAGAATTGGGCAAGCTCCTGCTGGAAGATGTCAACTGACCAGCCATCTGAGATTATGTGATGTATGACAATGGAGAGGATGTGGTGGTTCTCTCCAGCCTTGAAGAGTGCTACCCTCCAAGCGACTTCAGTAGAGAGATTGAAAGGAGCTTGCTGCTCCTCCTTCAGCTTCGCAAGATCCTCATTTGCGCCAGAGATGTCTATGACGCAGATGTCCCTCATTCGGGCGAGTGAACGATTTGCATACCAACGCCATCCTGTTCTTCGAACGTGGTGCGTAGCAACTCGTGCCGTTCTTCAAGAGCCCTCAATGCAGTCTGAAGTGCATCGACTCGGAGAGGTCCGCGAAGACGAACGCCGAATGGCATGAGGTACCAGGCAGCGTTGAGATTGAAACGGTCCAGGAACCAAAGACGGCCTTGAGCAAAGGACTGTTGCACAGGTCCCGAGTGTGATAACGCCGGAATAGCTTCATGAGGGGTCGAGCCTTGCTGGATAGAAGCCGCTAATTGGCCTACCACGGGAGTGTCAAAGACCTCCCTAACAGACACACGCGAGTATCTAGTCGACGGCTGAGGCGGGCGGCTAGCTTGGTGGCTACAAGCGAGTGTCCACCCAGCTCGAAGAAGTTGTCTGTGATTCCGACTCGAACGCTGAGGATATCTGCGAATTCCTTACAGATGATGGTTTCGATATCGTTGCGAGGGGCCACGTAGGTTGACACTGAACTGGTCCTTGGCGTTGCCTGTGCTCGAACAGCCAGCTCATTGCGGTCAATCTTACCGTTGGCATTGACCGGCAGCTGATCGACATGGATGATCCGCGAGGGGATCATGTAAGTGGGCAGCAGCGCCTGTAGGTTGTGACGGATCTTGTTCTCCATCAGCAGAGCATGTTGCTCATCGTCGATCTTCTCTTGATCGCTCACACCGCTGACACCGTTGGTGCCGTTGGCATTCCCCTTCAATGAGAAGAAAGCCACCAGTTCCGGCTCCTCTTCATCCGTGAGCTGAGTGATAACAGCCGAATCGCTGATGGCCGGGTTACGGGCGAGAGCCTGCTCCACCTCTGCTGGCTCGATGCGATGACCACGGATCTTGATCTGCTGATCCATTCGCCCGAAGAACTCGATTTGCCCATCCTTAGGTCGGTACCTGACACAATCGCCCGTGCGGTAAGCTCTGACCCGGTTCCCATCAAGGGTAATATAGATGAATCGATCCACCCCAAGCTTGGAATCTGTGTATCCGCGAGCAAGGCCATCTCCAGTCACAACAAGCTCTCCGATGACACCGGCGGAGACCAGCTGCTGATTTTGATCCATGACAAATACACCGGAGTTACTGACAGCGTTGCCAATGGGAACGCCATTCGAAAATGCCTCATTCTCGCCGATGTTGTGTATCGTACTCAGGACCGTGTTCTCAGTAGGGCCGTAAGCGTTGTAAAGGCCCGAACCAACGGCACGTTGCGCCAGGATGGCATCTTGACTGCTCAACCGATCGCCGGCGGCGAAAAGTATCTCCAGAGAACTGATCATAGTAGGGGCAGAGACCAAACACTGTTTGAGAAGTGCTGGTGGAAGCATTGCTCCGCGGATGTGGTGCTGGTTGAATACCGCCTCGAGGGCTTTGATATCGATCGTGGTGTAGTAATCAATGCAGACGACTGTACCACCGTTAAGGAGAGGAGCGTATATCTCCCAGGAAGAGGCGTCGAAAGCAAGGTTCGAAAGATGAGCGATAGCAGCTGCTGCCGGTTGCTTTGCGACCACGTTGCTGTTTTTCACGAGACGTGTGATACCTCGGTGCTCTACCATGACACCCTTCGGGACGCCAGTTGAGCCTGATGTGAACATGACATAGGCAAGGCTTTGTGCAGTCGGCCGTGTGGAAAGTTCTTCGGTAGGGGGACTGCCGCTCTTGACGAGGGCGTCGCTGATCCGGGTGAATCGAACGCTGTTTGCGTGAAGCTTGACCGCCTGAGTATCTGATCCAAGTAAAATAAGCCTGTTTCCTGGTAGAGATGACAGGATTGTCTCGATCCGACCAGCGGGTGCGTTGACGTCAAGTGGCAGATAAGCGAGATTCGCTTTGATGATGCCGAGGAAAGCGATGATTGTTTCACAGGACCGTGGAGCGAGGACGCCGACCAGCTCCTCAGGGACTGTATCTTGTCGGCGTAGCCACGTGGCGAGCTGGCTAGATCTCTCGTCGAGCTCGGTGTAGGTGAGCTGCGAAGAAGCATCGATAACGGCGATAGACTTAGGCATCGATGCTACCTGCTCTCTGAAAACGTCGATCACGGAGGCATCTCGGGGGTAGTCAGGCTGATTGACTTGAAGACACAGGCTTCGAAGACTGGGCAATCCATCGGTAAGAGGAAGTGTTGCGAGATTTGCGTGAGGATTGGCTAGGCCACGCCTCAGGGTCTCCTGGAACACGGCCACAACACTGCGGATCGTCTCGGATTCGAACAGATCCTTCGAAAAGACGACGTTGCCGCCGAGCATCCCTTGGTCCTCAAATAGGTGCATTTCCGCGTCAAAGCGTGTGGACGCTGCCATCGAAACGGGCTCTCCCTCAACACCTTCTAGACGAATGTTACCAAGGTCGTGCTGAGAGTGCACAGCAAACATGACCTGAACGAGTGGATTTCGCGAGGTATCTCGCGAGCTAGCAACCATGGAAGAAACAATCCTCTCGAACGGGACATCTTGGTTGTCCTGAGCCTCGGTCGCCGTTTCTCGTGCCTGTTTAACTAACGTGTCAAATGTGTCCTCACTCTTAACAGGGATTCGGAGACACTGGGTGTTAACAAAGCATCCAATGAGGCCTTCAAGCTCAGGTCGATTTCTGTTGGCGATTGGAGAGCCGATAGTTGCATCTTCAGCCCCAGTTAGGCGGTAGTGAGCAGCTCGGAAAGCTGCTAAGAGTGCAACAAAGCTGGTGACCTGCCGAGCGCGACAAAACGAGCGGAGGTTCTGATATACCTGGTCATCAATCTCTATCGGTATGGCATCAGCATCGCCAGATAACGCCTTCGGACGAGTGAAGTCCGCCAGGAGCTCAGCCGGCTTGCTGTTGACCAGTTGTCTCTTCCAGTAGTTCAGCTGCTCTTGGTGCTCAGCGATCTGACTCTCCTGCTTCTGCCAAATGGCGAAATCTCGGTATTGAATCGGAAGAGGAGCGGGCTGCGATGAGGCATTCGAGTAGAGCTGCCCAAGTTCTTGTCGCAGGATATCAACCGACCATCCGTCAGATATGATGTGGTGCATGACGATAGACAGGACATGATCATCCGGTCCTAAGCGCAACAGTGCTACTCGCCAGCCTGGCTCAGCAGTCAGATCGAATGTGCGTCTCTTGTTCCTGCTTCAATGCTGGGAGATACGCATCCTCGGTGCCCGACACGTCAATGATCCTCAGCTGCTTGTTGCGCGCGCAGCGTGTACAATCTGAACGGGAACACCATCTTGCTCCTCGAATGTGGTGCGCAGGGATTCGTGCCGCGCCTCAATCGTTGCCAGGGCTGACTGCAGCACCTCGATCCGAAGCGGGCCTCGCAAGCGACTCGCCAATGGCATGTGGTACCATGATGCATTGAGATTCAGCTGATCCAAGAACCATAAACGGCCCTGAGAGAAGGATTGCTCCACGGGACCAGAGTAGGGCGTGGATGGAATAGCTTCATGAGGAGCGGAGCCAGTCTGGACCACGTTCGCGAGATCTTGAAGGATTGGTTGGTTGAAGATATCCTTCACAGAGATGCGGGTGTCGAAGCGGCGACTGAGATGGGCGGCCAGTTTCGTAGCCATCAGGGAGTGTCCGCCCAACTCGAAAAAGTTATCCATGACTCCGACTGCAACACCAAGAACTGCCTGGAACTCGTCGCACAAGATGGCTTCAATATCGTTGCGAGGAGCCACGCGCGTTGCAGAAGGCTTGATGGTTTGTAGGGTCCTCGCCTTCCTTGCCAATTCTTTACGGTCGACTTTGCTGTTTGCGTTGAGAGGCATCCGCTCCAACACTAGAATCCGTGATGGAACCATATAAGGTGGCAGCAGTGTTTGCAGCTGTTCGCGGATCTGCGACTCGAACCGACGGTTCTGGATGCGCTGCAGCGGCCGACTGGTCAGGCAGGTGCTAGGGGATAGACGCTCGAAGTCTGTGGGGAAGTTGATCAAGACGCGGCCTGCTCTGTCATCTTCAAGATGATGGAAGACGACGTCCAGTGCACCATGTTGGGATCGTTGACGAGCCCAGCTGACCTCAACCCTGAATCCTGCCGCTTGACCGATCTCGACCAGTTCAGTGACGGAAAGGCAAGGACAGCGCGCTGCCATTGCCTTCGTAGCCGATTGCCAGGCGGATCCATCCAGTGAATCTTCGGCAATGCCTTCTCCCTCAGTATCCAGGGATGTCGTAAAGTGTCGCTCGTTGATCGTGTTGCTGTGAGGGATGTTGCCGATGGCCACAGTCTTGGCGTCTCTACGTTCATCGAGCATCTGAACGAGGGCGTGATGATCCATGCCAGACGACGCGAAGTCGATCCAGGCGTTCTCTTCCACTGAGTGGACACGTGTGTCATATCTGTTCCTACCCTCCCCATCCCTGCAGATGTGTAGCACCGCAGCATATCGGTACGAGCTTAGTTCATTGCTCGTCCTCATCCGCTTCGGCAAGATCTCAACATGCTTGACCTTGCCGGGCCATTGGCTGGTCAAAGAGGTGAAGAATGCTGGGTCAACAAGCAACTCGTCTTCATTCTCCTCCAGTCGGGCAACCTCCTGGCGAATCTGATCCTTTGTGGCCTTGTCACCTAGCGTGTAAAGAGCTCGGGACACGAGGAAATCCCTGTTGGTGGCCCAGGATCGCATATCTCCGAAGAAGATCGTCTTGACGCTGGTCATGTGGATCAGTTCGCTCGCTATCTGTGCAAGGTAGCTCCGGCTCGGGAAATATTGGGCTACCGAGTTGATGACAACCACTTCAGGGTGGAAGTCCTTGACCAGCTTGATGTCCTCGGCTGTGCCGACAAGGATTTGCGTCTTTCCTTGCAGACCTGGGAAATCTTGGGCTGCTTTGTCGACGAACAAGGCTGCAGATCGTGAAGGCTCTATACCGACATAGCTCTTAAGGCCATCGTTCTTGGGCAAATTGAATAGAACCATGCCGGTACCTGTTCCGATCTCAAGCACACGACCTGGCTCCTCCTTATCAAGGAGGGATTGCATTGTATCGTCAAGCCACTCCTCCATTTCGGCTTTGTCAATCAAGTTGCCGTTGTACATCGAGGTCCATGAAGTGAAATCGCGTCCCAGGGTAGCCTGGTCGATGGCCTCAATGCCAGCGTAGGCGGTGCTTTCGAAGTGGTCTTCCCATCCCTGCACTTGGTTGGTGATCTCCTCCTCCTCTTCGCTGGATCTGTCGCTGGCCATGGAAACAAAGCCGATCATCTCCGTTTCCTGGCCATCCACCGCCTGAACAACAACTGCTGCATCATGGATAGCCTTATTGCCGAGCATGGCTTGCTCGACCTCGGCCGGCTCAACTCGATGACCACGGATTTTAACTTGCTGATCCATACGGCCGAAGAACTCGATGCTACCATCCTTGGGTCGGTAACGAGTGCGATCTCCGGTCCGGTATGCGCGGGATTTTTGATCGTTGATGACAATATCAACGAAACGATCAGCATTGAGGATCGAGTTGGTGTAGCCACGGGCGAGGCCATCGCCGCTCACAACGAGCTCTCCCATAACACCGGGAGGAACGAGGCGCTGCTCTTGGTCCATGATATAAGCGCCAGAGTTGCTCACAGCATTCCCGATTGGCACACCGTTAGCATAAGACTCTCCATCTGTGAGGCTGTAGATCGTGCTCATGACTGTGTTCTCTGTCGGCCCGTACGCGTTGTAGACCGTGCCCTTCACAAGGGCTTGTATTTTGGCTGCGTCGGTGGCATCGAGTCGGTCGCCACCGATATAGAGCACTTCGAGACCCTCAAACAAGGTAGGCGCGTGATTGAGGCATTCTTTGAGCAAGGCCGGCGCGAATAGGGTAGCATTGACCCTGGCTGTTTCGAATGTCGTCCGGAGGGCTTGACTATCCAGCAAAGTGAAGTAATCAATGCAAATAAGGGCGCCGCCATTCAGAATTGCCGTGAATATCTCCCAGATGGACGCGTCAAAGGCCAGGTTGGAGATATGTGCCATGCGCAGATCCTGCGGCAGCTGAGACGTAACATTGGACTGCTTGACAAGGCGCAGAATACTGCGATGCTCGATCATCACGCCCTTGGGACGGCCAGTTGACCCGGATGTGAAGATGACATAGGCAAGGCTAGTTGCCGATGGCCTGCCGATGGGATCAGATCTCTCGACCTTCGTGTTCGTTAGGATGTCCTGAATTCGAGCGGTTTCAACATCCATTCGGTCGCTTTGAGGCATGTTTGTCCCTGATCCTAGCAGTACCAGTCTTTTTCCTTCAACCTCGGATAGGATCGATTGGATTCGAGCTGCAGGGGCATTCACATCCAGAGGCAGGTAGGCGTAGCCAGCCTTCAAGATACCGAATAAGGAGACGATCGTTTCGCAAGATCGTGGCGCCATCACGCAGATCAATGACTCAGGGCGGAGGCCTTGAGCGTGTAACCAGGCAGCAATCTGCTCAGACTTCTGATCTAGCGAGGTGTAGCTCATGGATGTCTCCGAATTCACGACAGCGGGCGCATTTGGATTGGCAGCCACCTGCTGTCGGAAGACGTCGACAACCGAGTAGTCGCGAGGGAAGTTGCTGCTCTCGATTTCCAGCAAGCCCAGTTTCTCGAGATCAATCAGCCCATCAGTCAGGGGCATAGTAGAAATGGAGACTTGGGGTTGGTCGAGGCCGCGTCGGAGTATCTCCTGGAACACAGTCACGACGCTGTTGATTGTTTCAGGCTGGAAGAGCTCATCGGCAAAGAGTATTGAACCGCTCAGCTTGTTAGGCTCTTGGAACAGGTGGAACTCCATGTCGAAGCGTGTTGCGACGCTTGTTGGCAGGCGCTCATGCTCGAGTCCTTCGAGAGTAATGTTCCCGAGATCTGGCTGTGAGTGCAAGGCAAACATAAGCTGGATTAGTGGGCTTCGTGAGACATCTCTCGAGCCAGGGAGAAGTGCCGAGACGATGCGTTCGAAGGGAATATCCTGATTCGAATAGGCATCTGTAGCCACAGACCGAACATGCTGGACTAGGGATTCGAATGTGCTGCCGGTATCGAGGAGAAGACGCATGCATTGGGTGTTGACGAAGAATCCAATGATATGCTCGAGCTCTGGCCGGTTGCGATTTGCGATTGGAGTACCGATCGTAGCATCCTCTGCACCAGTGAGACGATAGTGTGTGGCCCGGAACGCTGCTAATAGCACCGAGAACAGAGTTACCTGGCGCTCCTTGGAGAACTTCAGAAGCCTCTCGTAGACCGGCCCCTCAATGGTGATCGGGATGACACCAGCCTTCCCACTCAGGACCTGTGGGCGGGGAAAGTCGGTCAGAAGCTCACCGGGAGTACTGTCAGCTAACTGATTCTCCCAGTACGCAAGCTGCCTCTCATGCTCGGCAACTTGGGCAGCTTCCTTCTGCCAAGCCGCAAAGTCACGATATTGTATTGGGAGGGGCTTGACCTGAGATAACGGATCCCTGCCACGTAAAGCGGCTGAGTAGAATTGACCGAGCTCCTGTCTCAGGATATCAACGGACCAGCCGTCTGAGATGATGTGATGCATGACGAGGGAGAGGATATACTCCGTTGGGCCAAGGCGAAGCAAGATAACCCTCCAACCTGACTCTGAAGCAAGAGTGAACGGTCTCATCTGTTCTTTCTCTAGCGCGGCCATGTGCTCCTTCTCGTTCTTGTCTGATAGATCAAGGACCTTGAGCCTCCTCATTCCGGCCTCATGAACGACCTGGACGCCGATGTCCTCTTGAGCCTCAAAGGTTGTGCGAAGCGTCTCGTGTCGCTGCTCCAGCGCCCGTAAGGCCACGTCCAGCGCGTCCATATTGAGCGGCCCGAGCAGCCTCATCGCCAGCGACATGTGATACCACGTCGCGTTGAGGTTGAACTGAGCTAAGAACCACAAGCGACCTTGGGCGTACGACTGCTCCACCGGTCCGGAATACACCGATGAGGCAATAGGCAGATGAGGTGTCGAGCCCTGTTCGATCGAAGCAGCGAGGTCAGCCAGGACGGGTTTATCGAACACCTCCTTGACCGTAACCCGGGTATCTAGTCGACGGCTTAGTCGGGCTGCGAGCTTCGTAGCCATGAGTGAATGCCCGCCCATGTCGAAGAAATTGTCCGTGATGCCAACTTCAGTTCCTAGGATATCTGCGTATTCCTCGCAAAGAACCATCTCGGTGTCATTACGAGGCGCAACGCGCGCTGACGCTGCCTTCCTCTTGGCCACAACCTGCGCGCGGCGAGCGAGCTGTTTCCTGTCCACTTTGCCGTTGGCGTTGGTCGGCATCTGCGGGAGCACGATAATGCGCGATGGGATCATGTAGGCCGGGCAGTGCTGTCTGCAGCGCGTCGAAGACTTGTGACTCGAGACGGCGGCTCTGAGCTCGCTGGAGTGGCCGGTTCGTCAGGGTTTGGAGTTGTCGACCTTGATGGTCGGTAGGGAAGTGTACCAGGACACGACTACGCTCGCAATTTGCATCGGTTGCAAGACGGTGGAAAACGGCATCGAGGGCGCCGTTTTGAGATCTCTGTCGCGCCCAGCTCAACTCTACCCGGAATCCCTCCTCCTTGGCCAACTGCGTGAGGGTGGGTGCGTCGAATGAAGTGCAGATTGCAGCGGCTGATCGAGCATCTGAGATCCAGGATGTCCCGTCGAGTGAGTTGACGTGATCTTGGTCAAGAGAGTTCATAATGTGTCGCTCCACTATGGTCTTGCTGTACGGGATGTTCCCGACCGCGATCATCACAGCATCTCGTCCTTGTTGTAGAAGGTTTCTCAGACCTTGAGAGTCCTTTTGCGTTGCTGCAAAGTCAACCCATGCTGTGGGATCGATATCCTGTATGAGCAGCTGCTCCTCTTCGTTGTGGCTGATGTGTAGAACGGCAGCATATCTGTACGAGCTCAGCTCGTTGGTGGCCTTCATCAGCTTAGGCAGGATCTCAACGTGCTTGATGTTGGGCAGCTGGCTTCCCAAGCTCACGAAGAAGGCTGGGTCCACGAGAAGTTCTTCTTCGCTCTCTTCGAGCTCTGCGATCTTTTCCCGGATCTGCTCTTTGCTGGCATTGTCACCTAACGCACGAACGGCACGAGCTGCAAGGAAGTCCCTGTTAAGGGCCTGGGATCTGATGTCGCCAAAGAAAACACGCTTGACGCTGGGCACTTCCACAACAGCTTTGACCACCTTGATCAAGTACTCTGATGTGGGGAAGTACTGGGCCACGGAGTTGATAACCACAAGCTCAGGTTGGATCTCATTCTTGTCCAGAGAGCCGATATCCAGGGCAGTTCCAACAAGTACCCGGGCCTTACCGGCTAGACTTGGCAGAGACTTGACGGCTTCGTTGACAAAGATTGCGGCTGAGGGAGCCGGGTCAAGACCGACATACTTCTGTAGGCTGTCGACTTTGCCCAGGTTAGATAGAATCATGCCAGTTCCGGCTCCGATCTCGAGGATATGACCAGGTGGGCGGTTGTCTAGGAGGGAGGCCATAGTTTCATCAAGCCACTCTTTCATCTCGTTGACAGGAATGTCGACTCCGTCATACATAGATGTCCATCCCAAAAAGTCGTGACCAAAGGTAGAAGTGTCGAGATCCTTGATATCAGCATACCTGCTTACGTCGAAATGCTCTCCCCAGCCTTGGACCTGCTTGTTTGACTCATGTTGCTCGATGGTCTCGTCTTCCTGGCTGGTGATGAAAGCAATCATCTCTGGTTCTTGATTTGCTGGCTTTCGAAGCACGACAGCTGCATCGTGAACCAAGTCGTGGCCGAGCAGTGCATGTTCCACTTCTGCTGGCTCAATGCGGTGACCACGAATCTTCACCTGTTGATCCATACGGTCGAAGAACTCGATCTCAAAGTCCTTGGGCCGGTAGCGCACTCGATCACCGGTTCGGTATGCCTTGATATTTTCCTCACCATCGATCGTGACGTGAACAAACCGGTCCTTGTCTAGGGCTGAGTCTGTATAGCCACGGGCAAGACCATCACCGGTAACGACAATTTCTCCCATCACACCAGGAGATACGAGCTGTTGATTGCCGTCCATGACGTAAGCCCCAGAGTTGGTGATGGATCGACCGATCGGGACGCCGTTGACGAAATGCTCATTGACGTCAACCTTGTACATCGTACTCTGCATGCCGTTCTCCGTGGGACCGTAGGCGTTGTATACGGCGTCTTGGATCAGGCCTGATGCAGCCACAGCATCGTGGGCATCCAGCCTGTCACCAACGTTGAAGAGAACACTCAGGCGACTGATGATGGCGGGCATGTTTCCAAGACATTGCTTGAGGAGAACCGGCGTGAACATGGCGGCGTTGACCTGTGCTTCCACAAAAACGTTGTAAAGCTTTTTGCTGTCCAACAGCGTCAGATAGTCCAAGCAGACCAGAGTGCCACCGTTTAGGAGCGCCGTGTAGATTTCTTGCACCGAGATGTCGAAGGCAAGGTTTGATACATTCGCCATCCGGACTGGCGTAGGCAGAGTGGCAACAACATCGCTGTTCTTGACAAGTCGAATGATGCTGCGGTGGTCGATCATGACACCCTTTGGTTTCCCAGTAGACCCTGACGTGAACATCACGTAGGCGAGACTTGTGGCAGAAGGGCCGGACGCAGGGATCTGCTCATGGTCACCGGATGAACTAGATGCAAGTGCCTCGTCGATCTGCACCAGTTCAGTATCAGCCATCGTCAGGCCAAGCTCGGGCCCATCAGCCTGCACCAGGACCAGCTTGTGGCCTGGTACTGCTGACAGGATAGCCTCGATACGAGCAGCAGGCGCATTAACATCCAAGGGTAGGTAGGCCAGATTAGCCTTCAAAACACCGAGGAATGCGACGATAGTGAGGCATGAGCGTGGCGCGAATACAGCTACCAAGGTCTCTGGGGCCATATTGCGCTGGCACAGCCAGTGGGCAAGCTTGTCCGATTGCCCATCGAGGTCGGCATAGGTCAATGTTGAGGAGGAATCCCACACAGCGATGGCATCCGGTGCGGCGGCAACCTGCTGTCTGAACAGATCTATGACACTCGATTCGCGAGGGTAGGCTGGTTTCGCCACTCTTAGGAGACCCTGGCCTCGTAGCTTTGTGATACCATCGGTAATTGGCATGGCCATCAGTCGCTGGTTGGGTTGCTCAAGGCCGCGGCGCAAGATCTCCAGGAACACATCAACGATTCCACGAATCGTCTCGACCTCGAAGAGGTCTGTGGAGTACAAGAGGCTGCCGCTCAGCTTTCCAACCTCCTGGAAGAGGTGAACCTCAAGGTCGAGCCTCGTCGACAGCGGGGTTTCCATAGCTTCGTCCGTCATACCTTCCAGCTGGATTCTTCCGAGGTCTTGCTGTGATTGCAGGGCAAACATGACCTGCACAAGCGGGTTCCTTGACGTATCTCGTGATCCAGGAAGAAGGGTTGACACAATCTGCTCAAACGGCACATCTTGGTTCGCAAAGGCTTCTGTCGTAGTCAAGCGAACCTGCTGGACTAGTGACTCAAAGGTTTCAGTCTCACTGATTGTTATCCTCATACACTGCGTGTTAACGAAGAAACCGATCAGACTTTCCAACTCTGGCCGGTTCCGGTTAGCGATTGGTGTGCCAACCGTCGCATCGAGTGTCCCGGTAAGGCGGTAGTGGGCAGTGCGGAAGGCTGCGAGCAGGACTGAGAACGATGTGACTTGGTGCGTCCGGCAGAAATCAGCAAGGAGCTGATACACCGTGCCATCGATCACGATAGGAACGGCGTCAGCTTCACCAGACAGGATAGAGGGCCGAGGGAGGTCTGTCAGGAACCCGCAGGGGGTGCTATCTGCGAGCTGCTGTGACCAATACTTGAGCTGCTTCGCTTGCTCCTTGATCTGGTTCTCCTGCTTCTGCCAAACAGCAAAGTCGCGGTATTGAATAGGGAGGGGCTTAGCCTGCGATAAAGGCTCCTGACCCCTGATCGCAGCTGAATAGAACTGGCCGAGTTCTTGTCGTAGCACATCAACAGTCCAGCCATCAGAGATAATGTGGTGCATAACGATAGAAAGGATGTAATCATCGCCACCTAGGCGTAAGAGTGACACTCTCCACCCTGGTTCAGAGGTCAGGTCGAAGGCTGTTGTCTGTTCCCTCTCGAGCGCGGCGAGATAGGCAGTATCATCTACAGTGTCTGATAGATCGATGATCCGCAGGTCTTGGCTTGACTTTGGTTGAATGACCTGAACACCAACCCCATCGTGGTCCTCGAACGTCGTCCGCAACGCCTCGTGCCTGTGCACCAAGGCGTTCAGTGCGACAGCCAGTGCCTTTGTCTGGAGGGGCCCACGCATCCGGATCGCGAAGGGCATCAAGTACCAGCTGGCACCTAGGTTCAGTTGTTCTAAGAACCACAGGCGACCCTGAGCGAACGACTGTTCGACAGGGCCCGTGTATTGAGTGGCAGGAATCGGATCGTGGCGTTGGGAACCGCGGCGGATGATATCAGCGAGGTCAGCGAGTATTGGCTGGTCAAAGACGTCCTTGACAGACACGCGAGTATTGAGTTGTCGGCTTAGGCGGGCCGCAAGCTTGGTGGCGAGGAGCGAATGTCCACCCAGGTCGAAGAATCCGTCGGTAATGCCAACCTCAACTTCAAGTAAGTTGCTGTACTCTTCGCAAAGAACAGCCTCCACCTCGTCACGAGGTGGTACCCTTGCAGCGGTAGATCTGCTTTTCTGTACTGTCTGTGCTCTGAGTGCGAGATCCTTGCGATCGACCTTACCGTTGTCGGTGACCGGCATCTGGTCAAGGATGACAAGGTGTGAGGGAATCATGTACGCGGGCAAGATACCCTGGAGGTGCTTGTAAATGGCCTTGTGAGTTTGCACGTCGTCTTCAGCGTCGATGGTGATGAAGGCAATCATCTCTGGGTCGCCGTTGGGTGGTCTTCTGACCACCACAGTCGCGGCCAGTACGGACTTATGGTCGAGCAGGGTGAGCTCAACTTCACCGGGTTCGATTCGAACACCGCGGATCTTGACCATTTGGTCCATGCGGCCAAAGAATTCCAGCTGGCCGTCCCTTGGTCGATAACGTGCCTTGTCGCCTGTGCGGTACGACCATGTGCTTTTGCCGTTGATATTGATGTAAACGAATCGATCCTTGTTCAGCGCAGAGTCGGTGTAACCTCGCGCAACACCGTCGCCAGTGAGAATAAGCTCTCCCATGACACCTGCGGGTACGAGCTTCTGGTGTCGGTCGATGATATATGCATGGGAGTTACTGATGCCGCGACCGACGGGGACACCATTGACGAACGTCTCCTCACCAACCACAGGGTAGAAGGTACTATAGGCAGTGTTCTCTGTGTGACCTAGGACGTTGAAGATACCACCCTTGGCTGTCTTTCCAGCCAGGTTGGCATCTCCAGGATCGAGACGATCACCTGCCGTGTGAAGGATCTCTAGGTTGGCGACCAGCTCTGGCGTCTCGGCGAGGCATTGCTTCAGGAAGGCAGGGGTGAAGAAGGCAGCCCGAACGTTCTCCTTCCGGAATGTTGAGTTCAACGCGGTTATGTCCAGCATGGTGTCTCGGTCAATGCACACAACGGTCCCTCCATTGAGCACGGCAGTGTAGATCTCCCAAGTCGCCGCATCCCAGGCGAGGTTGGAGAAGTGAGAGACAGGCAAAGCTGATCCCGATTCCGGGAACACGTTGACGTTGGTATCTCTGACCAGGCGCACGATGCCGCGATGCTCGATCATGACACCCTTGGGCTTGCCAGTAGATCCCGAAGTGAAAATGACGTACGCAAGGCTGATGGCCGAGGGCTGTGGGATGGAAGTGACATCGACGGTCGTGGCATGGTTCAGTGCTTCCACGATGTATGCTGTTGACAGGCGAGGGATCTGGATGCCGGGCTGAGGGACACCTGCGCCTAACAGAAGCAGTCTTTCGCCTTCGACTGTATCCAGGATAGCCGCCAAACGGGCATCTGGCGCATAAACATCCAACGGCAGGTAAGCCAGGTTTGCCTTCATGATGCCAAAGTACGCGATGATAGTCTCGCACGACCGTGGCGACAGTACACCGACCAAAGACTCCGCCGGCATGTGGCGCTCGTGCAGCCAGGCGGCAACACGGTCGGATTGCTCATCCAGTTGAGCATATGTCAGTTGCGACGATGAGTCTTTGACGGCGATGCTGTCGGGGCAGATTGCCGCTTGCTCTCGGAAGAGATCAACGACTGTCCGATCGCGGGGGTAGTCTGTGGTCGGCATCTCCAGGAGATCCAAGCTCTCGAGGTTTGAAATGGCGTTGCTGAAGGGAAGAACGGAGATCGGGGTCAATGGCTGGTCTAGGACGGAGCGAAGACATTCTTGGAAGATGTCGACGAAGTTCTGGATAGTCCCTTGCTCAAAAAGGTCTGAGGAGTAAAGAACGCTGCCCGTAAGCTTCTGATCGCCGGGGACAAGGTGGAATTCCATATCAAAGCGTGTGGAGGCTTCTCCAGGCATCATGGCACTCTCCAAGCCCTCGAGTCGGACCTGGTCATAATCTTCCACGGACTGGACAGCAAACATGAGCTGAACCAGGGGGTTGCGCGATGTGTTTCTCGACCCTGGAACCAGGGTGGACACGATTTGTTCGAAAGGAACATCTTGGTTCGCGTAAGCTGCCGTTGCAACATTACGCACCTGTCTCACAAGACCTTCAAAGTTATCGTCGTCGGCTATGCTGATACGCATACATTGCGTGTTTACGAAGCAGCCAACCAACGTCTCCAGTTCAGGACGGTTACGGTTTGCGATAGGCGTGCCGACAGTCGCGTCGTCGACGGCAGTGAGACGGAAATGCGCGATCCGGAACACAGTCAGAAGCACAACGAATGTGGTTACCGAACGCGTGCGGCAGAATGACTGAAGGGCTCCATAAACAGAGCCTTCGATCGTGACATCCACCGACCCGGCACGACCGGACAAGATAGACGGGCGAGGCAGATCCGTCAAGAGCTCAGCTGGAGTGCTGTCAACGAGCTGTTTCGACCAGTACCCAAGTTGACGTTGATGCTCTTCGACCTGTTTTGCCTCCTTTTGCCATGCCGCGAAATCCCGATATTGAATAGGGAGGGAGTTGGCGTGTAGCAAGGGGTCCTGGCCGCGTAGGGCAGCGGAATAGAATTGACCCAACTCTCCGCGGAGAATGTCCACGGACCAGCCATCGTAAATAATATGGTGCATGACGATGGATAGTACATGATCCTCTTCGCCCGTTTTGATCAGGCAAACCCTCCAGCCAGGCTCTGACGAGAGGTCGAAGGGCACAGTCTGTTCCCTCCTGAGTACCTCAAGGTACTCCCCGTCGTCTCTGCTAGAAACGTCATGAACCCGAAGGTCTGAGTTGCGAGCCTCTCCAACAATTTGCACGCCAACGCCGTCGCTTTCTTCAAAGGTGGTTCTCAAGGTCTCATGTCGTCTCTCCAAGGCGAAGAGTGCGGCAGACAACGCAGCTACCCTCAACTGGCCACGGATACGGATGGCTAAAGGCATCAGGTACCAGGTCGCGCCAAGGTTAAGTTGGTCAAGGAACCATAGGCGACCTTGGGCAAATGACTGTTCAGCCGGCCCAGTGTAAGGCCTTTGCGGAATCGGGTCATGAGGAGCCGATTCTCTCTGGATGGACGCCGCAAGATCCGCCAGCACCGGCTTATCGAAGACATCTTTGATGGAAATATGGGCATCAAGGCGGCGGCTAACGCGGGCCGCGAGCTTCGTGGCCATAAGTGAGTGCCCACCGAGATCAAAGAAGTTATCCAGCACGCTGACTTCCGTTCCGAGCACGTCCTCGAATTCGTCTCTCAGAATAGCCTCGATCTCATTGCGGGGGGCTACCCGAGTAGCCGCTGACCTTGGCTTCGGGGCCACGATAGCTCTCCGCACAAGCTCCTTGCGGTCAATCTTGCCGTTGTTGTTGACAGGCATCTGATCAAGGACCATGATACGCGATGGGATCATGTAAGGCGGCAGGAGGGTCTGCAGCTTCTCGCGGATCTGCGTCCCAAGACGGCGGCTTTGAATTCTGTTCAGGGGACGGTTTGTTAAGGTGTTCACATTCCGACCTTCGTAATCCGTCGGGAACTCAATAAGTGTGCGAGCACCATCCTTGGGCGGTTCGAAGTGATGGAAGATGGCATCGAGCGCACCATTCTGGGACCATTGACGCGCCCAACTGACTTCGACCTGGTATCCCGCCTCTTGAGCAATCTCCTTGACATCCATTGCATCGAGTGATGGGCAGCTTTGAGCGGCCATCCGGACGGCTGCAACCCAAGCTGATCCGTCCAGTGAGTTCTGCCTTCCTCCATATCATCCTCGCTCAGTGACTTGTTGACAAACCGCTCAACAATGGTCTTGCTGTACGGGATATTACCGATAGCGATGGTCCCGGCATCCTTGTGCTCCTTCAGCAAGTTGATGAGGGTCTGCCGGTCGAGACCGTCTGCCGCAAAGTCTATCCAGGCGTTGGGAGAGACTTGGTGTATAGTTGATTGTTCTCTCGAGCCACGCACATGTAGTACTGCGGCATATCGGTACTTGCTGAGCTCGTTGGTAGCCTTCATGGTCTTAGGGAGAATTTCGACGTGCTTGATCTTCTCACCCAAGCGCGTACGCAAGGATGTAAAGAATGCAGGGTCCGTCAGAAGTTCCTCTTCGTTGGCTTCGAGCTCATAGATCATCTGGCGGACCAGGCGCTTGTTTGCTTTCTCGCCAAGGGTGTGCAATGCTCGGCTTGCGACGAAGTCTCTGTTGATAGCGTTGGTTCTCATGTCACCAAAGACGATGCGTTCCACGTGGGATCTGTACAAGGGCCTCCACAACACTGAAGAGGTACTCTGGCGTGGGGAAATACTGCGCTACCGAGTTGATAACGACGAGGCGTGGTTGAATCGGCCCAGCCTTGTTGATGTCTGTCGCTGTGCCCACATGGACTATTGACCGGCCATCCTTCAGAGCCGGGAATAACTGGGCTGCATCATTGACGAATTGGGCTGCCGACTTTGAAGGCTCGAAACCGACGTAGCCCTGCAGACCAGGACACTTGGCAAGGCTGAACATGATCATGCCGGTGCCGGTACCGATCTCCAGTACATGGCCCGGCTCTCTGGCGTCGAGTATCATACGCATGGTGTCATTGAGCCACTCGTGCATATCTGTCTTGTCGATCTCGCTGCCGTCATACATAGAAGTCCAGCCCATGAAGTCGTTACCGATTTCTGACTGTCGAATGTCCTTGACTTCTGAATATGCGGCCGTTTCGAAGTGCGTCTCCCACCCTTGAACCTGATCGACTGCTTCTTCCTCCTGGACGTCTTCGTCTTCGGTATTCCGGGCGGCAACGAATGCGACCATTTCCGCGCCTGAGTCTTGATCTGCTGGCGCGCAAATGACGACCGCGGCGTCTTGTACCGAGTTGTGACTGAGCAATGCGCTCTCCACCTCGCCCGGCTCGATTCGATGGCCACGGATCTTGACCTGCTGGTCCATGCGGCCAAAGAATTCAATCTGCAGATCCTTAGGCCGGTACCTCACCCGATCGCCAGTCCGATATGCCCTGATACTCTCTCCATTGACAGTGATGTAAATGAAGCGGTTCTTGTTCAGGGACGGATCAGTGTATCCGCGAGCAAGGCCATCGCCAGTGACCACAAGCTCACCTATCACGCCACTAGGCACCAGCTGCTGATTCCTATCCATAATATATGCCCCGGAGTTGCTTACAGTCTTGCCGACGGGCACACCATTCACAAACATCTCGTCTGCATCAACTTCGTAGATGGTGCTGATGACGGTGTTCTCTGTAGGGCCGTAACCGCTGAGCATGCCGATCTTGACTAGCGAGCGAGCCCGCATAGCATCGTGACCACCCACTCGATCTCCACCGGTGTACAGGAGGTCGAGGTTTGCGAGGGTCTCGGGTATTTCGGCCACGCACTGCTTGAGGAGCGCAGGCATCAGTGTGACAACGGTAATGCTTTCCCTTTCGAAGACTTCTTTGAGAGTCCTGCAGTCGAGAACTGTGTGATAGTCGAGACAAACAAGCGTGGCTCCATTCAGAAGAGTTGTGGCAATTTCCCAGATCGAGGCATCGAAGGCAATGTTGGCGAGGTGCGCCACCCTGGCTCCTCCTGGTAGCTTGGAGATAACGTTGCTGGGCTTTGCCAATCTTGTAACGCTACGATGTTCGACCATGACGCCCTTGGGCTTGCCGGTTGAACCAGAGGTGAAGATAACATAAGCAAGGCTCGTTGCCGAGGGTCGGGCGTTGCTGCCTTGTGTCTTGTCCAGTCCAGTGCCGGCCAAGATCTCTTGAATACCAACAGCTTCCACCTCGGGGTTCTCTTGCTCGGGGGCTGTGACACCACTGCCGAGCAAAACAAGCTTGTTCCCATCTACGGCTGAGAGAATGCTGCGGAGTCGAGCAGCAGGCGAGTTGATATCCAAAGGCAAGTAGGCGAGGTTGGCCTTCATAATGCCAAACATTGCGATAATGGTCTCGCATGACCGCGGCGCAAGGACACCCACCAGCGTTTCGGGCACCACGTGCCGGCGACTCAACCAGATAGCAAGTCGATCAGACTGCTGATCTAGCTGAGCATACGTCAGTATGGAAGTAGCGTCCTTGACGGCGATGGCGTCTGGGGTAGCGCGAACGTGCTGTTGGAAGACCTCAACGATATTTGCATCTCGTGGATAGTCTGTCCTGGGCACATCAAGGAGCCCCTTGCTTGCGATCTCCCCGACTCCATCAGTCAGCGGCAAGACAGCGATGGGAGTCAGTGGCTGGTCGAGAGCCCGCCGCAGAGTCTCCAGGAAAACGGAGACCACTGATTCGATCGTGCGCAGCTCGAACAGTTCCTTTGCGTAAAGCACGCTACCGCTGAGCCTGTCTGCGTGCTCGAAAAGATGGAACTCCACATCGAAGCGGGTTGAAATAGCCGAGTCAACAGCTTCATCTCCGAGGCCTTCCAAGGTGAGTTTACCCAGATCCTGCTGAGAATGAACAGCCAGAATGACCTGCACTAATGGATTGCGCGAGGCGTCCCTGGATCCAGGCAGAAGAGACGAGACAATGGATTCAAATGGAACGTCTTGGTTCGCGAAAGCGGATGTTGCAGTCGATCGTACTCGGCGGACAAGGGACTCGAAGTTATCATTCTCCTCAATAGCAATGCGCATACACTGCGTATTAACAAAGAAGCCGATCATGTTCTCAAGTTCCGGTCGGTTACGGTTAGCAATTGGCGTTCCAAGCGTGGCATCTTCAGCCCCTGTAATACGGTAATGTGCTGCCCTCAGGGCCGCAAGGAGAATGACGAACGGCGTGGCTTGATGAACTCGGCAGAAAGCGCGCAATTTGTCATGAAGACGCCCCTCGATGGTAAGGGGTAGCTCATTGGCACGGCCGGACAAGATAGAAGGTCGAGGGAGGTCAGTTAACAGCTCCGCAGGGGTACTGTCAGCAAGGTGCTCCGTCCAGTAGTCCAACTGCCGCTGATGCTCGGCAACCTGCTCTTCAGTCTTTTGCCATGCTGCAAAGTCGCGGTACTGGATCGGTAGAGGCAAGATTTGCTCCACAGGATCCTGTTGCCTAAGCGCACTCGAGTAGAACCGGCGCATCTCATCAAACAGAACCTCTACTGACCAGCCGTCAGATATGATATGGTGCATAACAATGGAAAAGTATATGCTCTTCTTCTCCAAGCCTGATCAGAGCGACGCGCCAACCGGGCTCGGTTGCGAGGTCGAAGAGCGTGGTCTGCTCATGCTTCAACACGGCAAGATAGGCGTCCTTTGGCTGAGTGGATAGGTCGATGATTCTCAGATCCTTGGGCCGGTGATCTTGCACGACTTGAACACCGACGCCATCTTCCTCGTGGAATGTCGTACGGAGAGGCTCGTGACGTTGCTCCAGGGCTGATATCGCGGTAGCGAGGGCATCAACCTGGAGAGATCCGTGAAGGCGGATACCAAGGGGCATAAGATACCACGTCGCCCCGACATTAAGTTGATCGAGGAACCAAAGACGGCCCTGTGCGAATGACTGGGGAACGGGCCCTGTGTAGTCTGCCGGCTTGATCGGCTCGTGAGGTGCCGAGTTGCGTTGGATCACAGCGGCGAGATCAGCAACGACTGGTTGATCGAAGACGTCTCTCACTGAGATACGTGTATTGAGTTGACGGCCTAGACGCGCCGCCAACTTCGTTGCCATCAGTGAATGACCGCCCAGATTGAAGAAATTGTCTGTTATCCCAACTTCAACGCCCAGCACGTCAGTGAAGCCCTTACAGACCGTAGCCTCGACGCTGTTCCGAGGGGGAACGATGTCCTCAACCGGTTTGCTCTTCTGTGTGATTTTGGCCCGACGAGCGAGTTCTCTCCGGTCGACTTTGCCGTTAGCATTGAGTGGCATCCGGTCGATAAGCGTGATTTGCGAGGGGATCATGTAGGGAGGCAGCAGGGTTTGCAGCCCCTCGCGGATCAAGAGCTCGGCTCGGCGACTCTGGGCTGGCTGGAGCGGTTGATTCGTCAAGCTCTTGAGCGGCCGGCCTTGGTGATCTGTAGGGAACTTGATCAAAACGCGACTGTCCTCCGTAGCGGGCTTCAGGTGGTGGAACACCGCATCCAGGGCACCGTGCTGCGAATGTTGACAGGCCCAGCTGACCTCAACACGGAACCCAGCATCTTCTGCAATATCGAACAGGTCACTTGCGGAGAGAGTGTGGCACTGCTGAGCTCTTGTGCGCACGGCCGAGATCCAGTCGGTGCCATCCATCGATTCCTCAGGGGCATTGGCGTCTTCCTGGTCAAACGACCGCACAATGTGACGTTCTACAACGGTCTTGCTATAAGGAATGTTGCTGATTGCCACACTCTCGGCATTCTGATTCTCCTTGAGTACTTGTGCAAGCGCCTCTCGGGTCAATTGAGACCCCTCAAAGTTGATCCAAGCTTCGGGATCAATCTTGTAGATAGGAAGGGGCTCGTCGGAGATGTGCAGCACGGTGGCATATCGGTACGAGCTCAGCTCATTTGTAGCCTTCATTCGTTTGGGTAAGATCTCCACGTGTTGGATCCTGTCTTGTAGCTGGCTCGCCAAGGCAGTGAAGAAGGCCGGGTCAACGAGTAATTCTTCCTCTTTCTCCTCCAATTCCATCATCTTCTGTCTCACGCGGTCTTTGCTGACATTGTCGGCTAGTGAATAGGCGGCGCGAGCGGCAGCGAAGTCCCTGTTCATGGCCCAGGACCGCATATCGCCGAGGTATATGCGCTTCATGCCCGGGACTTGGACAAGTGATTTGATCGTCTCGGCCAGGTACTCTGGCGTTGGGAAGTACTGCGCCACCGAGTTGATGACGGCCATATCTGAGGTCAGGCCTTGCAGGGTACCGACATCTGCGGCGGTGCCGACGTGAACTTCGGCCCTGCCCGCGAGACCCGGGAATGACTTTGCAGCGTTGTTGACGAACTCGGCGGCCGACGGTGCAGGTTCGAGGCCAATATACCTTTCGAGCCCTTGTGACCTGCCAAGGTTGAACATGATCATACCGGTACCGGTACCAACCTCAAGAACTCGACCAGCCGGCTTTCCATCGAGGAGAGAGCGCATCGTGTCATCCAGCCACTCTCTCATCTCGTCCTTGTCGATCTCAGTGCCATCGTACATAGACGTCCAGCCCATAAAGTCGTAACCAAGTGCCTCGCTTTCGATCTCCTCGATGTTGGCGTACGCACCACCCTCGAAATGCGCCTCCCAACCTTCGATCTGGGTTGTAGCCTCTTCTTCTCTCGCGGAGTTCTCGCCCTTGGCAGTGACAAAGGCGACCATCTCAGGCTCTTGGTTCTCTGGGGTCCGAATAACGATGGCAACGTCCTCGACGAAGCTATCATTCAGGAAGGCCTGCTCTACCTCGGCCGGCTCGATACGGTGGCCGCGGATCTTGATTTGCTGGTCCATACGACCGAAGAACTCGATCTGGAAGTCCTTTGGTCGGTATCGCACACGGTCGCCGGTGCGATATGCCCTGACTTGCTCGCTGCCGTTGACTGTCAGTTGGATAAAGCGGTCTGCATCTAGCTTTGGATCCATATAGCCGCGGGCGAGACCGTCACCAGTAACAACCAGTTCTCCCATGACTCCAGCTGGCACGAGCTGCTGGTTCTTGTCCATGATGTAGGCTCCGGAGTTGCTCACAGCACTGCCTATGGGAACGCCGTTAACGAAGGAGTCGTTTTCAGCAACGTTATAGATAGTGCTCAGAATCGTATTCTCCGTAGGACCATACGCATTGAAGACGCCCGAGCCAACGAGACGTTGGGCCTGGAGAGCATCCACGCTATTGAAGCGATCACCAGCAGCAAACAAGATGTCGAGCCTGCTGATCATGTCTGGGGCCTGAAGCAGGCATTGCTTGAGGAGCGAGGGCGGCAGCATAGCACCGCGGATCTCGTGTTCCTGGAAGGCTTCTTGAAGAGCCTGTGGATCAATCGTTGTGAAGTAGTCGACACACACACAATTGCGCCGCCGTTGAGCAGCGGGGCATAGATCTCCCAAGACGAGGCGTCAAACGCCAAATTGGAGATATGTGCTATGCGAGCTGCTGCGGGCTGCTTAGCGACGACGTTACTGTTCTTCACCAAGCGGACGATGTTGCGGTGCTGGACCATAACACCCTTCGGTCGTCCGGTAGAACCAGACGTGAACATGGCGTACGCAAGGCTTTGCGCAGAGGGTCGCTCGATGGTAGGCCCATCTTGAAGTGTGCCGTCAGTGAGTGTAGTGAAGGTATCACAGATGGGCACGAAATCGATGCCCGCTTCCTGAAGCTTGGGCGGCGTAACGTTTGCGCCCAGCAGAATGAGCTTGTTCCCGGGTAGCGACGATACAATGGCATCAATGCGGGCAGCAGGAGCCTTGACATCCAGAGGTAGGTACGCAAGGTTTGCCTTGAGGATTCCGAGGAACGCGATGATCGTCTCGCAAGACCGTGGCGCCAACACCGCAATTAACGTGTCGGAGCTGAAAGAACGGTGACGGAGCCAGCGAGCGACCCTGTCAGATTCCCTGTCGAGCTGGGCGTAGCTGAGCTTCTCCGAGCCATGTATCAGTGCAATGGAATCGGGGTTAATCGAGACCTGCTCATGGAACACATCAACCACAGAGGAATCACGAGGATATTCCGTCTTCTGGACATCCAACAGGCCCTGTCTTTGTAGGTCGACGATTCCATCCTGAAGTGGTAGGGTGCTGATGGGCACATCCGGACCGTTCAAACCTCGGCGCAGAATTTCCTGGAATAGTGAAAGAAGACTTTGGACCGAGACTGCTTCGAAGAGATCGGTTGAATAGAGGATGGAGCCCTCAAGCTTGTCATCTTGCTGGAACAGGTGGAATTCCAAATCGAACCGGGTCGTGATCTCCGTGGGAACAACCGTGCTGTGAGCGTTTTCCAGCTTCAGCTCACCGAGGTTCTTCTGCGAATGCACCGCGAACATGAGCTGTACAAGTGGGTTTCGGGATGCATCTCGGGAACCGGGCAAAAGAGTAGAGACGATCTTCTCGAACGGGACGTCCTGATGGGCGAATGCAGCTGTCGCCGTTGACCGGACCTGCTGCACCAGTGACTCAAAGGTCTCGTCCTCATTGACGGTAATGCGTATACATTGCGTATTGACGAAGAAGCCGATTATCTGCTCAAGTTCAGGTCGGTTACGATTGGCGATTGGTGTCCCGATAGTTGCGTCTTCGGAACCTGTGAGGCGATAATGGGCTGCGCGCAGGACCGCAAGCAGTACCACGAAGGAGGTGACGCGATGGACCCGGCAGAATTCCTCCAAGTTCTTGTATAGTGCTCCCTCGATCGTGACCGAGATCTCCCCAGCCTGACCAGAGAGGATCGAAGGCCGCGGCAGATCCGTGAGTAGCTCAGCCGGGGCACCATCTGCAAGTTGCTCGACCCAGTATTGCAGCTGACGCTTGTGTTCGTTTTCTTGGGTTGGCTTCTTCTGCCACAGAGCAAAATCGCGATAATGGATCGGGAGGGGTGTGGTCTGCGATAGGGGATCGTGGCCTTTGACAGCCGTGGAATAGAACTGGCCCAGCTCTTGGAAGAGAACATCCACAGACCAGCCGTCGGAAATGATGTGATGCATGACGATAGATAAGATGTAGTCGCCTGGCCCGAGGCGCAGTAGAGCCACGCGCCATCCGGGCTCGGTTTCCAGGTGGAACGGAGCAGTTTGCTCCTTCTTCAATGTCGGAGATAATCGCCGTCGCCGTTGGAGAGATCAATGATCCTCAGGGTCTCGGTGACAACTGGATTGACCTTCTGCATACCGACGCCGTTTTGTTCGTAGAACGTGGTGCGGAGGAGCTCGTGACGCCTCTCGAGGGCCAACAAGGCCGCGGTAAGAGCATGAACGTTCATGGCACCGCGAAGACGGACGGCAAGGGGCATGAGATACCATGTTGCACCAAAGTTGAGCTGGTCGAGGAACCAAAGACGACCCTGGGCAAACGACTGAGGAACTGGCCCGGTGTATTTGGTCGAAACGATGGGATCATGAGGCGCTGATCCCTGCTGTACTATGAGAACAAGATCACAGACTCGCGGATGGTCAAAGATCTCCTTGACGGAGACGTGAGTCTCTAGTCGGCGGCTGATGCGTGCGGCTAGCTTTGTTGCCATGAGCGAGTGGCCACCAAGATCGAAAAAGTTTTCCATTATCCCGATATC
Organism: Ilyonectria mors-panacis; assembly: GCA_002991585.1. Taxonomy (NCBI): domain Eukaryota; kingdom Fungi; phylum Ascomycota; class Sordariomycetes; order Hypocreales; family Nectriaceae; genus Ilyonectria; species Ilyonectria mors-panacis. Next base: position 61,950 of record PPHJ01000112.1, on the reverse strand, counting down.
AACCCCTAGGACGTCTGAGAACTCCTGGCAGAGCACCCTTTCGATCTCTGTGCGCGGGGCCACAGGAGCAGACACTTGCTTGGCCTTGGGTACCGTCTGGGCCCGTTGCGCCAACTGCTTCCGGTCGACCTTTCCATTTGCGTTTAGAGGTAGCTCGTCAAGAACCATGATCTGGGCCGGGATCATGTAGGCCGGCAGGAGCGTCTGGAGTCTCTCGCGGATCTGCCTCTCGACGCGTCGAGACTGTGCTCGGTGCAGCGGGTGGTTCGTCAGGGTTTCTTCTGGTCGACCTTGGTGGTCGGTCAAGAAGTCGATCAACACATGAGACGACTGTGGTGATGAATCAAGCTGGTGGAATACGGCGTCCAACGCGCCATTCTCAGACCACTGCCGCGCGCAGCTGATCTCGACCCGGAAGCCTGCCTCTTGTGCAACGTCAACGAGATCGATCGCGGAGAGGGAAGCCACTTTCACGGCATTCGATCGAGCAGCCGAAAGCCATGAGACTCTGTCGTTCGAGTCTTTGGCGTCTCCGCTAACGTCGTAAACCGATTCGCAGATGGTTCGCTCGACGATTGTCTTGCTGTTGGGAATATTGGCGATCGCAATGTGGTCGGAACTTTTGGTGCCCTTGAGCAGACGGATCAGGGCATCGCGATCCATCTTCGTCGCGGCAAAATCGACCCAGGCGCCAGGACTGACCTTGTGTGCCGGTTTCGCCAGCTCATTGACGTGCAGAACAGCAGCATATCGATACGAGCTCAGCTCGTTCGTGGCTCGCATTCTCTTAGGGAGAATCTCCACGTGCTTGATCTTCTCTACTTGCGTCGCCAGGGAGGTGAAAAAGGCCGGATCAACGAGCAGTTCGTCTTCAGACTCTTCCATTCGGGCAACCTCCCGTTGAATCTCGGCCTTTGTTGCCTTATCGCCCAGTGCATGAACTGCGCGAGCGACAAGGAAATCCCTGTTGATAGCGTGCGACCTCATATCACCAAAGAAGATACGCTCCACGCCAGGGACCTTGGTAAGATCTCTGACCAACTGGGCGAGATATTTCTTGACTCGGGAAGTATTGAGCGACCGAGTTGATGACGACAAGACCTGCGTGCAGATCGTCTCCAAGCCGGTCGATATCAGTTGCTGTTCCAACTTCAACCCGGATCCTATCCTCAAGCCCAGGGAATGACTTGGCGGCCTTGTTGACAAACGCGGTTGCGGATGGCGATGGCTCTAGGCCAACGTAGCTTTGCAGACCCCCTTCTCTGCCGAGGTTGAACAGAACCATGCCAGTTCCTGTACCAACTTCGAGTACGTGACCAGGGGGCTGGGAATCCAGAAGTGACCGCATGGTGTCATCGAGCCACTCCTGCATCTGGCTCTTCTCGATCAGGCTGCCATCGTACATGGAGGTCCATGACATGAAGTCCCGTCCAAGGCTTTGCTGATCGATGGTGGTGATATCTGCGTATGCGACGCTGTCGAAGTGAGTCTGCCATTCTTGGACCTGGTTGCTAGACTCATCCTCTCCAACATCAGCGACTCGGGCGGCCACGAATCCAACCATCTCCAGGTCTTGATTTTCTTGAGAGTGGGTGACGACTGCCGCATCAGTGACCAAGTCGTGGCTCAGAAGAGCATACTCGACCTCAGCTGGTTCGATGCGGTGGCCGCGGATCTTGACCTGGTGATCGATACGGCCGAAGAATTCGATCTGGAGGTCTTTTGGTCGGTAGCGCACTCGATCTCCTGTGCGGTATGCCCTGACTTGTTCGCCATCGATATCAACGTTGATAAATCGACCAGCGTTGAGAGAGGAAGTAGTGTAGCCTCGAGCAAGGCCGTCTCCAGTCACGATGAGTTCTCCCATTGCACCAGGGGGGATGATTTGCTGATTCTGGTCCATAACAAAAGCTCCCGAGTTGCTGACAGCATGACCGATGGGCACACCATTGATGAAGGGGTCTTCGGCAATGGGATAGATTGTGCTCATGACTGTGTTTTCCGTTGGGCCGTAGGCATTGAAAGCTTGCGTCTGGACGAGCCCCCTTGCTTTGGCAGCATCAGAAGCATCTAGCCTATCACCACCAATATAGAGAACGTTGAGAGTTTTGATCAGAGCGGGTGAGTTGTCAAGGCACTGTTTCAGCAAGGCTGGAGGGAGCAGAGCAACATTGACGCGTTGGTCGAAGAAGACCTTCTCGAGCGCTGTGCTCTCCAAGAGAGTGAAATAGTCGATACACACCAATGTGCCTCCATTGAGAAGCGTGGTGAACACCTCCCACACGGAGGCATCGAAGGCAAGATTCGATATGTGGGCCATGTGGAAAGACTCTGGCAGCTTGGATGTGATGTTGGTCTGCTTTGTAAGACGTACGATTCCGCGATGCTCGACCATGACACCCTTTGGTCGACCAGTCGATCCAGATGTAAAGATCACATACGCAAGGCTTGCTGCAGTGGGCTGAGTCGCGGCCAGCCCGTTGATGTCGTCGGTCTTTGCGTCGGCGAGAATCTCTGTGATCCGGATCGTCTCCGCTTCAGCCATCCCCTCTCTGAATCGGGGTCTCTGCGCCCACAAGGACTAACATCGATCCCGATACCTCCGAAAGGATGGCCTCGAGCCGGGACGCAGGAACATTGACATCAAGAGGCAGATATGCAAGGTTGGCCTTCAACACACCGAGGATGGCCACGATTGTCTCGCACGAGCGTGGTGCCAGGATCGCCACGAACGTCTCAGGAGCGATACCTCGCCGAGATAGCCAGCAGGCCACTTGATCCGACTTCCGATCCAAGTCGGCATAGCTCAGCCGTGTTGATTCATCTCTCACCGCGATGACATCCGGGTTAACTGCCACCTGCTGTTTGAAGATCTGCACCACTGAAGCATCAGACGGATAATCAGTTTGTTGAGGGTGCAGCAGTCCTGTGCTTCGGAGGGACTCCAGCCCACCATCAAGCGCCATAGAGGCGACGGGCATATCGGGCTCGCTGAGGCCTTTCTGTAGGGTGCCTTGGAAGATGGTGATGACGCTCTGTATAGTCTCGGGCACGAAGAGATCAGCTGCATAGACGATACTACCGTTCAGCCTCTCAGCCTCTTGGTACAGATGGAACTCGATATCAAATCTCGTGGTCTCAGCAATGGGGATGATCTCCTCCTCGATACCCTCCAGGCGGATCTTGCCAAGATTCTGCTGCGAGTGTAGAGCAAACATGAGCTGTACCAGCGGATTCCGAGAAGTGTCGCTCGATCCGGGCAAGATGTTTGAGACAATCTGTTCGAAAGGAACATCCTGGTTGGCATGTGCAGCCAGCGTCGTTTCTCGAACCTGGTGAACCAACGTTTCGAATGAATCCTCTACATCGACGGTGATACGCATGCACTGTGTGTTGACGAAGAAGCCGATCAAGCCCTCAAGCTCCGGCCGGTTACGGTTCGCGATAGGTGTTCCAATCGTCGCATCCTCAGTCCCAGTCATACGATAGTGCGCTGCGCGGAAAGCGGCCAGCAACACGGTAAAGGCGGTCACCTGGCGGATTCGACAGAAGTCCTGAAGCTTCTTGTAGATCAAGCCGTCGACGACCACCGGGATCTCGCCCGCGCGGCTGGAGAGCATAGGTGGTCGCTTGAAATCGGTCAGCAGCTCGGCTGGTTTATTATCGGCGAGCTGCTTAGTCCAGTATGCAAGCTGCCGCCGGTGCTCTGCGACTTGGAATGTCTGCCTCTGCCAAGTCGCGAAATCGCGATACTGGATCGAGAGCGGTGCGATCTGGGCCAAAGGATCGTGTCCGCGAAGGATTGCCGAGTAGAATTGGCCGATTTCTTGTTGGAAGATATCGACAGACCAGCCATCAGAGATTGCATGGTGCATCACTGTCGAGAGAATGTGCTCGTCCTCTCCTGTCTTCAGTAATGCTAGTCTGAAACCGGGCTCAGAAGCGAGATTGAAGGGTGTTGTCTGCTCCTTTTCCAGTATCTTCTGGATAGTGCTATCTTTCTCGCCCGAGACATCGATCACCCTCAGTTCCTTAGGGGCAAACGGATGGATGACCTGCATGCCGATGCCTTCCTGTTCGATAAAGGTTGTTCGCAGTGTCTCGTGGCGCTCCTCTAGGGCCAGAAGAGCGGCAGCGAGAGCAGAAACAACTAAAGGCCCTCGCAGCCGGACTGCGAAGGGCATGAGATACCATGTGTGGCGCCGACATTCAGTTGATCGAGGAACCAGAGTCGGCCTTGGGCGAACGATTGTTCGACTGGACCGGTGTAAGAGGTCGGTAGGATAGGGTTGTGCTCCGTGGTATCCTGCTGGATTGTGGCTGCCAGATCGGCGATAACTGGCCGGTCGAAGATGTCTTTGACTGCGATCTGGGCATTAAGTTGTCGGCTCAGGCGCGCTGCGAGCTTTGTGGCCAAAAGAGAATGTCCTCCGACATTAAAGAAGTTGTCTGTAATACCCACTTCGACGCCGAGAACATCCTTGAATTCCTTGCAGATAATAGCTTCAATAGAATCACGAGGAGCCACGAGTTCGGAGCTCGGCTTAGCCTGCGGCGTGACCTTGGCTCGAAGGGTGAGCTCCTTGCGATCTACCTTGCCGCTCGTGTTCAGCGGCATGTTCTGGAGAACCACAATCCGGGCTGGGATCATGTATGCCGGGAGCAATACTTGGAGCTGCTCTCGGACCTGTGCTTCGATCCGACGGCTCTCAACCCGCTGCAGGGGCCGGTTCGTCAGGCTTCTGGCTTGTTGGCCCTTGTAGTCGGTGGGGAAATCGACGAGCGCGCGGCTTTCGTTCTCGGTAGGCTGGAAGTGATGGAAGCAAGCATCGAGAGCGCCGTTCTGGGACCTTTGGCGGGCCCAGCTGACCTCGACGCGGAACCCAGCGTCCTCGGCCAACTGCAAGAGGTCATGCATATCAAGAGATGGACACTGGCTCGCCTTCTCGCGCGCGGCTGAGATCCAGGCGACTCCATCGATTGAGCTGTGTGTATCATCGCCGTTGTGGTCATCGGCCAAAGACTTGGCGATGTGCCGTTCCACGATAGTCTTGCTGTAAGGGATGTTGAACACAGCGATACTTTCGGCATCTTCGTTCTCTTTCAACAGCCGAGCAAGACCCTGTCTATCCATCTGGCTTGAGGCGAAGTCGATCCAGGCCTCTGCATTGATCTTGTGAATCGACCTGCTTTGATTCTGGTTGTGGTTACGGATGTGCAGAACCGCGCCGTACCGGTATGAGCTCAGCTCGTTGTTCACCTTCATGTTCTTCGGCAGGATCTCAACATGCTCTATTTCTTCCGACAGAGATTCCTTGAGTCTTGTGAAGAAGGCAGGGTCGACAAGCAATTCCTCCTCCAGTTCCTCTAACCGGGCCACCTCCTGTTGCACTTTAGATCTCGTCACCTTGCTACCGTGTGTGTGGACCGCCCGTGCAACAAGGAAGTCTTTGTGGGTGGCATAGGTTCTCATGTCTCCGAAGAAGATACGGCGAACACCTGGAATCCGGACCAGGGCCTCAACCACCTCGGCGAGGTATTCTCGGCTCGGGAAATACTGGGCCACGGAGTTGATGACGATCAGATCCGGGCTCAAAGCGCTGAGCCGGCCCGTATCCATCGCCGTGCCGACATGTACTTGAGCCTTTCCCTCAAGGCCTGGGAACGTTTGGGCTGCCTTGTTGACGAATTGAACCGCGGATTGGGAAGGTTCCAGTCCAATGTAGCTCTTCAGCCCAGCTTGACCGAGATTAAATAGAACCATACCGGTGCCGGTACCGATTTCAAGCACGTGGCCAGCTGCTTGACCGTCAAGGAAAGTGCGCATAGTATCGTCGAGCCATTCCTGCATCTCCCTCTTGTCAATGAGCGTTCCATCGTACATAGAGGTCCAGGATGTAAAGTCTCGGCCGAGCGTGTTTTGATCAATCGCCGTGATGTCCGCGTAGGCCGTGGTCTCGAAATGGCTCTCCCATTCCTGGACTTGGTTGCTCGACTGTGCTTCCTGGAGAGTCTCGTTGTCTTGGGCGGTGATGAAGGCCACCATCTCAGCTCCTTGATTGTCTTCCTGCGAGTGTGAAACGACAACGGCATCGTGCACACCGGCACTGCTTAACAAAACGTGTTCTACTTCGGCAAGCTCGATGCGGTGCCCTCGGACCTTGACCTGGTGATCCATCCGACCAAAGAACTCAACCTGGCCATCCTTGGGCCGGTAACGAGCTCGGTCACCTGTGCGATAGGCCCTGAGAAGTTGGCCTCGAACAATGACATCAACGAACCGGTCGGAATCAAGAGCCGGGTTGGTGTAGCCACGAGCCAAACCATCTCCAGTGACTACCAGCTCTCCCATCACGCCCAACGGCACAAGCTGCTGATTCTGGTCCATCACGTAGACCCCAGAGTTGCTAACGGCTCTGCCAATTGGCACACTATTAACAAATCGTTCTGCGTCAGCAATCGAGTATAAAGTGCTCATGACCGTGTTTTCCGTTGGGCCGTAGGCGTTGTAGACCTCTGACTTGACCAGGGCTTTGGCCAGAGCTGCGTCCGCTGTGTCTAACCGGTCTCCTCCTACGTATAGGAGGTCAAGAGACTTGATGGTAGCAGCTGCATCCGTGAGGCATTGCTTCAACAGGGCGGGTGGGAAGAGTGCGATGTTGATGTGCTCCCTGAGGAATAGTGCCTCCAACGCTTGAGCATCCAAGATGGTAAACCTGTCGATGCATACAAGAGAGCCTCCGTTGAGAAGGGCTGTGAAGACCTCCCATATCGATGCATCAAACGCAAGGTTGGACATGTGAGCCATTCGGAAGGTCTGCGCCGGCGGTAGACTGGATAGAATGTTGGTCTGCTTCACAAGGCGCAAGACTCCGCGGTGCTCGATCATCACACCCTTGGGTTGACCAGTGGATCCGGAAGTGAAGATGACATAGGCGAGGCTGCCTGCGGTTGGCTTGGACTTGCCATCACGCAAGCTGTCATGGCCGACAGGGCTCGTGGCATCGGCAATCCTCACGATCGAGACCTCTGGCGACTGGCCTTCCGGTGATGGCTCACCTGCTCCTAGGAGAACCAGCTTCTCGCCCTTCACCTCGGCCAAGATGGCGCGAAGACGCGCTGCTGGCACATTGACGTCGAGCGGTAGGTAGGCATGACCAGCCTTCAAGATGCCGAAGAGAGCGATGACGGCCTCGCACGAGCGTGGTGCGAGCACTGCCACAAAGGTTTCGGCTGGCAGCTGTCGCTGGCGAAGCCACGCTGCCACCTGATCGGACCTCTGGTCCAGTTCGGCGTAACTCATCCGCGAAGATGAGTCGATAACAGCTGTAGCATCGGCGCTGAGACGAACTTGCTGTTGGAATACGTCTACCACAGACATGTTGCGGGGGTAGTCGGTCTTGACCATGCGCAACAAGCCCATCCTGTCCAGCTCGGGAATGTCGTCGGTGAGTGGCATTGTCATGATCGGGGTCTGTGGCTGTTGCAATCCGCGCCTCAGAACCTCCTGAAAGACGCTGACGACGCCACGAATGGTTTCGGCTTCGAATAAGTCGGCAGCGAATATGATATCACCGCTCAGCTTGCTGGCGCCTTGGTAGAGATGGAACTCGATGTCGAACCTCGTCACTTCTTCTGTTGGGATCACCTCCTCTTCGGTCCCTTCCAGTTGGATCTTGAACAGATCCTGCTGGCCGTGCAGTGCAAACATGAGCTGCACCAGAGGGTTCCGGGATGCATCTCTCGAGCTGCTCGGCATGAGGCTGGAAACGACCTGTTCGAACGGGACATCCTGATTGTCCTGTGCGGCTGTAGTCGTCGACCGGACCTGCCGGACCAACGATTCAAAGTTGTCGTTTTCATCGATCGTGATACGTATACATTGTGTGTTCACGAAGAAGCCGATTATGTTCTCAAGCTCAGGCCGATTCCGGTTCGCGCTGGGGACACCAATAGTCGCATTATCAGATCCCGTAAGCCGGAAATGTGCTGCACGGAAGGCTGCGAGTAGGACAGCAAACGACGTAACTTGATGGGTGCGGCTGAAGAGACTTGAAGCATGTCGTATAGAGACCCCTCGATGGCAACGGGGACCTTTCCAGCCTTTCCGGATAGAATCGAGGGCCGCGGGAAGTCTGTCAAGAGCTCTGCGGGCGTGCTGTCTGCAAGCTGCTTGGTCCAGTACTCCAATTGCCTCTGGTGCGCTGCTTTCTGCTGGCTGTCTTGCTTCTGCCAGGCCGCAAAGTCGCGATATTGGATCGGGAGTGGCTCAACGCGCGACAATGGGTCCTGGCCGCGTAGAGCTGCCGAGTAGAATTGGCCCAGCTCGTGTCGTAGGAGGTCGAGAGACCATCCATCCGATACAATGTGGTGCATGACGATCGAGAAGATGTGGTGGTCTGCCAACTTCAGCAGCGCCACTCTCCAACCTGGCTCGCGAGTCAGGTCGAAGCGTGTTGACTGCTCCTTCATCAGTGCCTCATGCGCGGCAGTGCCGGATTTCTCTGATATATCAATCATCCGCAGCTCCCCCATGAGGCTGCTGTGGACTACCTGCATGCCAACCCCGTCCCGTTCCTCAAAGGTTGTCCGAAGAGTCTCGTGCCGTTTCTCCAGGGCGAGCAGGGCCGTTCCCAGCGCATTCACGTCGAGGTTGCCTCGTAGTCGTACGGTGAGCATCACATTATACCATGAGGCGCCGGTATTCAGCTGCTCAAGGAACCACAGACGGCCTTGGGCAAATGATTGCTCCACCGGTCCAGTGTATTCTGTCGTAGGGATGACGCTATACAGGGTCGAGCCGCGACGGATCGTGGCGGCGAGGTCAGCGAGCATCGGCTCCTCAAAGACAGTTGCTACGGATGCTTGAATGTCGAGCCTCTGGCTGATCCGTGCCGCAAGCTTCATGGCTGTCAAGGAATGACCACCCAGGTCGAAGAAGTTATCGGTGATGCCAACCTCGACACCAAGCACACTCCTGAACTCCTCGCAGAGCACGGCCTCGATCTCATTGCGTGGGGCGACGCGCTGTGAGACCAGCTTGCTCTTCTGCACAGTCTTGGCCGACTGACCCAGCGCCTTCCGGTCGACTTTGCCGTTGGGGTTGAGAGGGAGATGGTCAAGCACCACGATGCGGGCCGGCATCATGTAGGAGGGCAGCAACATCTGCAAACGCCGGCGCAGTTCACTCTCGACGTGAACGGCGAATTGGTCGTTCTTGCTGCCGTCGGGAACGTGGCCGTTGCCGTTGATGTTGAGGAGGTGATCAGGGAGCGTACCCTGCGTGGTAACGAAGGCAATCATCGCAGGCTCTTCATCCTCCTGTCTCCGGATAACCACTGCTGCATCGCGTACTTGGTCGCTGTTGAGTAAAGCGTGCTCTACCTCAGCTGGCTCGATACGATGGCCACGGATCTTGACCTGCTGATCTATACGGCCAAAGAACTCAATCTGGCCACCCTTGAGGCTGTATCGGGCCCGGTCTCCCGTACGATAGCCCCGGATTGACTCGCCGTTAATCTGCATCACGACAAATCGGTTCTTATCCAGAGCCGAATCGGTATATCCTCGAGCTAGACCATCTCCAGAAACCACAAGCTCCCCCATCACTCCCGGAGAGACTAGTTGCTGATCCTGATCCATGACGTAGGCGCCCGAGTTGCTGATGGCCCGGCCAACGGGCACCCCCGTGACAAACGGTGAAGCCTCGGAGACGCTGTAGATGGTACTGACGACGGAATTCTCGGTTGGACCGTAGGCATTATAAACGCCATGCTTCACCAAGGACTTTGCATGGAGGGCGTCACGTCGGTCGAAGCGATCGCCAATAGCGTACAGGCTATGCAGGCCCTCAAAGATCGCCGGTCTGTCGGCGAGACACTGCTTGATCAGAGCAGGAGCAAGGAAGGCCACACGAATACCCTCCTTGGTGAATACAGCTTCTAGTGCCTTGCTATCCAGCGTGACAGAGTGGTCGATACAGACAAGAGTGCCGCCATTAAGGATAGCGGTATAGATCTCCCATGTTGAGAGGTCGAAAGCGATGTTGGCCAGGTGAGCTGTCGGCACTGCTGCCTGGGCGGGCGAAATAATGTTTGTTCCTTTCACGAGGCGTACGATACCCCGATGCTCGATCATGACACCCTTCGGCTTGCCAGTCGATCCCGAGGTGAAGATGACGTAGGCCAGGTCAGTCGCCGAGGGTTTTGCAGTCACCTGTTTCCCTGCAAGCCCATTCACCTGAGACCCGTTCAGGGCATCGCTGATCCGCAGCATCTCAACATCGGGTACATCCACCTTGGGTTGGGGCACGTTGCTCCCAAGCAGGACGAGCTTGTGCCCGTCCACGGCCGAAAGGATTGATTCGATGCGTGCCAAGGGAACGTTAATGTCGAGAGGAAGATAAGCCAGATTAGCCTTGAGGATACCGAGGAAGGAAACCATGGTCTCGCAAGACGGAGGAGACAACACGCCAATCAAGGTCTCAGGCTTGAGCTGCCGTCTGCGCAGCCACGCGGCCAGCTGATCTGACTTGTGATCCAACTCAGAGTAGCTCAATCTTGACGAAGCGTCGGCCACGGCGGTGGCGCTTGGATTCAAGGTCACCTGCTCTTGGAACATATCAATCACGCTCGCCTCGCGGGGGTAGTCGGTGGTCCCGATATCCAGCAAGCCCATGTCCCGGATCGCGGCGAGCCCATCGGTGAGCGGCATCGTCTTCACATTCACCGCAGGCTCCGAGATGCCACAGCGCAGGACTTCCCGAAAGATAGAAACCACGCTGCAAATGGCTTCTGCGTCGAAAAGGTCCGTGGAGAACAGCACGTTTGCATCGAACCGGTCATCTCCCTCAAACAGGTGCATCTCCATGTCGAATCGTGTCGGGGCCGCACTCTGCAGAGTCTCAGCCTCGAGGAACCCCCACACGGGCTCGGCCCGTATCCTGCGCGGGATGCAAAGCAAACATGAGCTGCACAAGCGGGTGTCGTGATGTGTCTGTCGACCCAGGCAGCAACGCAGACACGATGCGCTCAAGGGGGACGTCGCGGTTGGCATGTGCCTCTGTCATGACGGACCTGATCTGCCGCAGCACCGACTCGAAGGTGTCGTCCTCATCGAGCACGACTCGCATGCACTGCAGAGTGGCCAAGGGAGCAACCATGTTCTCCAGCTCCGGCCGGTCGCGGTTGGCAACGGGCGCTCCGATGGTTGCATCCTCGGCTCCAGTGAGGCGAAAGTGCGCCACGCGAAACGCTGCCAGTAGCACGGCGTAGGCGGTTACTTGCTGGGAGCGGCAGAAGGCCAGGAGTTCTTTGTGTACCGATCCATCGATCGGGAAGGAGATCTTGCCAGTTTTGCCAGATAGGATAGCTGGCCGGGGAAGCTCTGTGAGGAGTTCGGCCGGTGTGTTGTTGTCGAGCTGCTCGATCCAGTATCCGAGCTGCCTTTCCTGCTCAGCGACCTGCTCGTCCTGGTTCTGCCATGTCGTCAAGTCACGGTATTTAATGGGAATTGGACCCAAGGGACAAGTCGAAATCGATTTCCCCTGCGAGGCGGCCGCGTAGAGTTCTCCAAGCTCCTGCTGAATAATGTCGAGAGACCGGCTGTCTGAGATGATATGGTGTACAACAATGGAAAGAATATGGTGATCCTCGGCCACCTTCAACAATGCAACTCTCCAAGCTGGCTCAGACTCTAGGTCGAACCTCATGGTTTGTTCCTTTGCCAGGAGTTGGGCCGAATCGCGGCTCGAGGCATCAACAATCCTCAACCCTCTTTCGAGACCCGAGGCGTGCACAACCTGTACGCCCACGCCATCCTGCTCCTTGAACGTCGTTCGGAGCGTCTCGTGGCGCTGCGTCAGAGCGCGCAAGGCAGCGTTCAGCGCATCGATGTCGAGATGGCCCCGGAGTCGGATCACGGCCGGCGTAATGTCCCAGCTCGCACCGAGCTTCAGCTGGTGCAGGAACCACAGTCTGCCCTGGGCAAAGGATTGCTCGACAGGCTCGGAGTACCGGTTTGAAGAGATAGAACTCGCCCGAGACGGGTTGGCAAGGCGATCATACGCCATGTCTTGCCCGATGGCGCCCATGTTGACCAAGAAAGCAAAAGGCTCGGTTATCTGGCAACGATTGTCTATCTGTTAGTAAACCTAGTGTAGTCAGTATGTACAATCTACCTCATGAAGTTCGTGTAGCTGCTGTAGTTTGCGATTTCGAATGGCTGGTTGCTGAGTTGCGGCGAGTCCGGCTTTGTGCTGCCACCACAGGTGTAAGTGGCTCGTAGGTCGAGTTTTCCGACAGTATCGTTGCACGGCACAGAAAGCAAGTAGCTATTTGTGTCCGATAAAGAGTGTATCTCCTGATTGTTTGTTGGTGCTTTTTTCTTTTTTCCAAATTCGAAGAGATGTTCCAGTAAAGAGTAAGTGACTGAAGGAACAGAGTTCAGTTTGCTGTCAGTAGATGGAGACTTGTAAGGTAATCTGACAGCCCAGGGGATCGCCTCCTCGGGGTTTCCACATATTCCAAGCTATACTACTCCGTATTACTCCGTATTACCTAGTTAATAATCCCTGAAGGATTCGAAACTTCGTCAGACTGTGGACCATGTGGCTCATATCTGGAGGCCATCCCAGCCGATTCTCCTGCATTCTTCTCGCTAGATTCACATCACCATGAAGACTTGCCCGATACTGAATTCCAAGGCAGGTCATTGGGGAGATCCCACGCTCACTGGCTCAGCCTTTGATTTCAGGAGTAAGTTATCAAATCGATTATTTGTGGTTGTCCTATCCTATCCTTCCCTGTTACCGGAGCTGACAGCTATCTGATATTGCAGGCGATGCTATTACTACACCATCCCATGGGATGCTGGAAGCAATCGCCGGGGCCACGCTCAATGATGATGTCTATGGCGAGGACCAGCTAACACGGTCCTTCGAGGAGCACATGGCGAGCATCTGTGGCAAAGAAGCAGCTCTGTTTGTTGTATCCGGGACCATGGCCAACCAGATTGCCTTAGGAGCACTGTCACGACGATGCACAGGTGTACTAGTAGATGCTACCTCTCATATCGTACATTTTGAGGCCGGTGGCCTTGCCGGTCTCTCCGGGGCATCCATCCAGCCCGTGCGGCCGGCGAATGGGCATTATCTCACCCTTGATGATGTGGAACGACACGCAGTGACCACCAACATGATAGAACGGTTGCCCACCAGCATCATCAGCCTCGAGAACACAGCTCACGGCAGCGTAATCCCGCTACAAGAGCTCCGCAAGATGAAGGCTTGGGCCGACGAGCAGGAGATCGCCATTCACATCGACGGTGCGCGGGTATGGCACGCCGTGGCAGGCGGGGGCGGTACTCTAAAGGAGATCGCGGCCTGCTGCGACGCGATGACCCTCTCCTTCGGTAAAGGGCTCGCAGCACACGATAGGATCGGTCATCGTGGGCCCGAGGGACCTTATAGCAAGGGCGAGAAGACTGCGTCAAAGCATCGGCGGCGGCGTCCGCAAGGCTGGGGCCATTGTGGCTGCAGCTTGGCAGGCCATGATAGAGAACTTTGGTCCCGGAGATGTCGACACACGGGGCATCATCCAGAGAACACATGTCTTGGCGAGAGCGGTGGCCAACATGTGGACCTCCAGGGGTGGTCTGCTTCTTCGCCCGGTGATGACGAACCTTGTCTGGCTCGACTTGAAGAGCGCTGGTCTCGATAAGTCCAGACTGGACACGGCTGCTCAGCACCGTGATATACGGATCAGGGCACCACGCATCGTTCTGCATCACCAGATATCAACCGATGCTATGCGACGACTGGAGGCGGTGTTCGAGGAGGTGTTAGAGAAAAAGGCAAGTCAAAGTCCGTTACGGTCAAGAGCGGAGCGAGCAGGTCTAGAACGCCTTTAGTCAAACTAGATACCCGGAGTTGGGTCATTGCTGTTGGGCCATATTCCATGGATCAAGGGGGTACTGACTATCTGGGGTTCGCTGTCAAGGGTTCTAAGTACTCAAGGGAGGGAAAAGGGTAGAGGGTAGATAGGCAGGACCTGAGCACATGTGGTATTTCATCCATCCTTCAATGCCCTTGGTTGTGGGCAAGATCGGCTATAACCCATAAGCATCGAGTGGAGTGTGTTGTTTCTATTTTTAGTCACTGGTGCTCCCATCTACGTGCGCCATCGTGCAAAAACTCAAAATCACAAATCGCAAAATCGCAAAATCCCAATTTTTATTGACATTAAATACAGGGCTGCAGTCCCTATGGCCCGCTATAATTATAGGGCTCTAACCACTATAGCCCACTATATTTCCAGCGGGCTATAGTGGCTACAACTTCCAGCTTTATAGCAAGCTATATCTATACCAACAAGCCTTCTGATAGATAAAGGGCTGTAGCTGCTATAGCCTGCTGTATTAAAGAAGGCTGCAGCTACTGTAGCTCGGTATAAGAGGCAGGGCTGTAGCTGCTGTAGGGCTGCAGCTGCTAGAGCTTAGTGCAAAAGAGATAAGGCTATAGCGTAATGCGGCTCTGCAGCCCTTACTTTCGCACTAAGCTACAGCAGCTACAGCTCTCTCTCTTGTAACGGGCTATACAACAGGCTATAGCAGCTGCAGCCCTGCCTCTTATATCAGACTATAGTAGCTGCAGCATTCTTTAATATAGCAGGCTATACCAGCTGCAGTCCTTTATCTATTAGGAGGCTTGCTGATATAGATATAGCTTGCTATAAAGCTAGAAGTTGTAGCCACTGTAGCCCGCTGGAAATATAGTGGGCTATAGTAGTTAGAGCCCTATAATTATAGCGGGCTGCAGGGGCTGCAGCTCTGTATTTAATGGGGGAAAAAATGCAATTTTGCGATTTTGCGATTTGCAATGAGTATTGCTATTCATACAGTAAAATCACATAACCCCACCTTTTTACCCCGCTTTCGGCATCTTCCCTGCATAACACCAAATTTACAGTGCAAGTCAGGGAATGCACTGAATTACAGAGCTTTAACCCCTGTGGCTACAGCCCTAGCCCAAAATTTAGGCACTAACGCCCACCAACAACCACCACAGCAACTATTGCAGGCCGAGATAGAGACACAGAGCAGCCAGCCGTCCCAACGGCTGTCTACGAATAGATCGCGAGGCACTGCAGACAGTAGGGGCCGGGGAACCAGAGGAGGACGGGGCAGGGGCAGAGGCAGGGTCAGCAGGGTCAGCAGCGCCGCCGTCTTCGGCCGTAAAGGAAGTCATCCCGGCCACGCAGCCCTCACAGCGGCCGGGGCAGTCACAACAGCTGGGGCAGTCACAGCAGCCGGGGCAGCTACAGTTGCAGTGGCAGCCGCAATGGCAGCCGCCGGAATAACGGCCGAGCCGGCTCAAAGTTACGAACTTTTCGGGGAAACTACAGAGATGCGTTTTTTGACCGATTTGGCTGCCGCCGGGCTCGCAGGTCGATGTGTTATGTTGATAGCTGTAGAATTCACTTATTGTTCATAACGTTCCCTGACTTACACTGTGATTTTGGTGTGGCGGGGGGAAGATGCTAAATGTGGGGAGAAAAAAGTGGGGTTATATAATTTTACTGTATGAATAGCAATATGTTACTGTGTGAATAGTAATATGTTACTGTGTGAATAGTAATATGTTACTGTATGAATAGTAATACTCTTTGCAATTTTGGGTTTTTGCACGATGGCGCACCTTATCTAATGTGCCACCGTACCCATCGGGCCAGGAAGCTTGGACCATCGCGCCACGAGACATGATCCGTGCTTGACAGCATATTGCCTAAATCAGCAAGACCCCGAAAATGAACCCATCCCTCTTTGTTTGTCTCTTTGGTCGCGTCGGGCCTTCCGCTTATGCTGATCTATTGTGTGCATTTCAGAGGGCGATGCATGCCTCTCTCAGCGAGGTTCCTGGAATAATCGCCCTGTGGAACTCATCACTGGTCTGGAATCGACGAGAGTCAACTGCAGGTTCTGCACCGAGTAGACACGATGGTTCATTCCACAACAGAACAGAGCCGCTCCACGGATGGCCAGTTCGCGCAACCCTTGAGACATGTCGCAGCGAGGTGTTTCTTTAGGTTCAACACCATCGACTAGTTGTATGAATGTTTCTAGTTTTTTGGCCACTTATCCTTTCCCGGACTCGTATGATCTGTGACTGGCATAGCATCCCTGCCGCCGGGGACCTAGCCCGGCGCCTCATCCGTCTCGCCAGACGGAATGAGTAGTCATCTGCACGAGGGGCAGTGAGCGCTCAGGAATAGGACGATCCGTTAAGCACAATATGGATCAAACTGTGTGGTGCTTGCGGCGACCCTTTCGTATCCCTTTTCCCTTGGGATTGACAGCAAGCCTCACGCGGGAATAGACTTGTCCAGAATGGTCAGCCACCGCTCCTCTGGCGAGCTTGGAACTTGCCGGTGCAGGAAGAAATAAAGATGGGAAAAGATTGAAGAAAAGAAAAAGAAAAGAAAAAGGGGGGGGGGGGGTTCTGATGTTCGATGGAGCAGGGTTGGATCGGAATGATGCCTTAAAGCTGTTGTTTCGACCAGGTACGCGCCATGACGCGCAGCCACAGCTCAGATAGTGGCTGGAACACCTGTTTGCTGGAGACTCTGCCTGAAACTCCTACTCCATCCACTCCTTGCACATATGGTTGTTGATAAGAGAAAGTCAGATAGAATGAACGGATATAATTTGGAAGTAACGAATGAGTAGACGAGATTTCGGCCAGTAAAAACAATAGTTGACCACTACCTTTACCATTGTACAGTTCAGATGTCTACTACATCGAGCTGCGGGAAATGTGTGACCATTCCCACCCACCGTATCTGAACTGCCTTGGTTTGCAAAGATGCTAAAAGACTGCACAACCTGACTTGAGATGCACTAAGTTTTGCACTCAATACGGATCTTATCAAACAGCTGCATCTTCCTGTATGGTATTGTCATGAATTGTTGATCCATCGACCCCGTTGAGGAAGTTGATCTGTGTTGGCCTAAATGAGAATGGGTACAGGGTAGGATATGTATTCAAACCCTAACCCTCCTAGTACTGGTTTTTGGCCCATCGACACATCGTCAACTTCGTCACGTTTGCTGAAGAAAGGAAAGGGAGGGACTTTTCAAAAAATATCGTCTACTGGATGCATCGGATCAGATTCAACAGTCACTGAGATTGAAGTCATCATCGTCTGTCGCTTGCAAAGAGACAGACAACTTCGGGGGGCCGAACCCCAGTGAACCAGGAACATGTGCCAAAATGAGGAAACTGCAGCCTTGATCAAGGTGGAAAAACCAAAGCAGCAGATCCGTATTGAATACTCCAAAGCCAATGCACCATCCATCCCCCATGCTATCGACTATTACAAGTATGATTCTTGAACTCAGCACTGCCACCCGGGGCCTATGGGGCGCATACGGATGTATATGCATGGATGCATTGGAATACCATGGCACGGACCCGCCATCAGCCTCCTCCCCGGCCTCATCGCTGCACCCTCGAGGCCAGGATTGCATGCATGCCAGATCGAGCTCAATCCTCATCTACCCCTCCTGAAATACCCCTCCTTAAATACCCCTCCATAAATACCCCTCCTCGGCCCTCGTTTTACCCCTTCCAATCCTCTCGCGACTCCACGATCTTGACCTTTACATGTAAAGGCCATCTCAAGATTCTCCAGCGTCCCTGTCTCTCTTCCGCCTTGCGCGACCCGCTTCTCTCGTTCTCCTGCTGCCAATTGATGTCAAGTATCCCTATCTAACTTCTTGTTCTTTTGCCAAGATGGTTATCAGCACGTAAGTGAAGCTGAAACCGCCCTGGCCCCTTAGCCAGGCCGGCCCTGCCCTCTTTGCAGTGATGTATGGTGATGGAAAAAGCCAGGGCTGATTCCTAAACGGATGATAGTTACCTCGAACTCGAGTGGGAAGGCCCTGTTATGAAAGATGGCAAGCCCACCGGAACAATAAAGAGTATGTGTATCCTACTGCCCGTTCCTCCTTTCTCATTCTCTTCCCCGGCAACAACCCATGGTTGCTGTTGCGATTCCTTTTTGCACCATCGATGAAATACGATAGTCAACTCCTGCTACCGCTTCCGCTGACGGATGACTCCTCTACAGCGCAGACTGGCCGAATCAACTTGACCGTGGACGATGACGTTACCCCTCTGACAGCCGAGAACTTCCGTGCTCTCTGCACCGGCGAGAAGGGCTTCGGGTACAAGGGCTCCTACCTACACCGCATCATCCCGGGCTTTCTACTGCAAGGCGGAGATTTCACCCGTGGCAATGTACGAAAACACCCACCGGATAATACCTGGTCACATACTTCTCGTCAAGAAGCTAAAACTCTTTTCTCTCGTTTAGGGCACAGGCGGGAAATCCATCTACGGGGCTAAGTTCAAGGACGAGAACTTTACTCTGAAGCACCACAAGCCTGGCATGCTGACCATGGCCAATGCCGGGCCTCACACGTAAAGCTCCCCCCCCCCTCCCCCCCAATGCAATCTGCCAGCAAGGCAAGAGGAAAAGGGAGAGATCACCATTCTAATAGATCCCGATTAGAAACGGATCCCAGTTTGTCATCACCACGGCTGAAACTTCTTGGCTCGACGGCCGGCACGTCGTGTTCGGTGAGGTTGCTGATGAGGAGTCAATGGCTGTTGTCATGGCTATTGAGGCGACCGGCTCCGAGACTGGTGCTGTCAAGTACAGCAAGAGGCCCCTGATTGTCGCGTGCGGTCAGTCGTGAAAAAGAAAGTCGTTTCGGCGCATTTCGGCGTGATGATATGATGTGCATGCAGCCTTGGAGAGAAACCTTGGAGACAGTTCATAAGACTACTGTGGAGGATTTGCTTCATGAGGTCTCAGACTGGAGACGGGAAGACAGTAGTCCGTATATACATAGCAGCAGCATATCGAACAAGTTCAATCCAAGTGTATTTCCCTGATATGGAAGACGGGAATGCGGAAAATGGGGATGCAGTGTTCGTGTTATCTCTACTTTCCATCGCAGGCTCTCAGGCCTACGCTGGTCCAATCCAAGATACTTGTGGTCATATGAGAAATGGAAGCAGAAAAATAGCACATTCAAATGCTCTATCCTTTGATCGTGTAGATCAGATTATTCTATTATGAGGGAAGTGAGGACCATCATAGAAGTACACCAGGTGCAAGTTATATGAGAAGGAGTTGACAAGGCAAGGAGGTAGGTGTTGTGCCAACACCCAAACCAGTACACATGTCGCCGAAAGGATACTGTATCTGACTAAGATGTTCAAAGTCAATCCCATATTATCATCACCAGATGTTCTATCTGTACTGCGCGCGCCTCGTTTTCTCTATTGATCCAGAGCTTGACTTTGACACTAGACTCTGGTGTTAGTATAGGAAGACGCAAGAATGGCTTGGCCGCGAGTGAGAGGCAGAAGTAGAGACTTACCATGCTCCAATACGCGCCCCTCAGCCTGAGCAGCTCAGAATGGCTGCCCTGTTCGAGCACCTTTCCTTCTCCCAGCACGTAGATGACATCAGCGTTCTGAATGGTCGCCAGCCGGTGCGCTACGGCGATCGTCGTCCGACCCTGCGCGACCCGGCTCAAGCTAGCCTGCACCTGTTTCTCGCTCTCCGAGTCTAGCGAGCTCGTCGCCTCGTCGAGCAGCAGTACGCGCGGGTTCCTGATTAGGGCGCGTGCGATCGACATCCTCTGCTTCTGCCCGCCGCTGAGGCTAATGCCCTTGTTGCCGACCTCGGTTTGGAATCCGTCCGGGAGCGAGCTGATGAAGTCGTAGATGTCGGCGTCGCGACAGCACTGCTCGAGCTGCTCGTCGGTCGCCTGGTCGGGGTCGACGCCGAGGAGGATGTTGTCGCGCATGGTGCCGGAGAACAGGGCCGGCTCCTGGGATACCAAGGACAGCAACCGGCGGTGTTCGGGGATGCTCGTCTCACTTATGTCCTGGCCGTTGAAAAGGATGCGGCCCTTGGTGACGTCGTAAAATCGCTCAAGAAGCGACACGATAGACGTCTTGCCGGAGCCGGACGCTCCCACGATGGCGGCGAACTGACCCTCTTCAATGGTGAGGTTGATTCCTTGAAAGATGGGAACGTCGCGAGTGGGATACTTGAAGTGAACATCCTGGAACTGAATGTTGATGCCGTTCTGGGTCTCAGGGACAACGGGCCTCGACCCGAGTGCCATGTCTTGATGTCGAGTATTCCGGAGGTTGAGGATCCTGTTGGCAGCGGCCGTAGCCTGGGCAGCGTTAGGCCCGAAGCCGAGCCACTGGCCGGCCGACTCTCCGCCCTGAATTACAGCCATGTAGGTGATGAAGAAAGCAATGATGCCGTACTCTCCCGAAGAAACGAGCCGGCCGCCGTACCAAAGGATGAGGGCCTGGCAAGCGAGTCCGACACTGTCGGAGAAGGCAAAGATGAATGTAGGCCAGGGGGATTTCCGGTACGCCGAGGTCAATTGACCTTGGAGCAGTTTCTGATATCGTTCGCAGATGGCGTCCTCGAGGACGAGGGCCGTGACCGTGCGGAACGCGCCGACCGCCTCGGCTCCGAACTTTGAGCTCTCCGAGAACACGGCCTCGTTCATGGCGGCGAACTGCAGCTCGTAGCGAAGCTTGTAAAAGGTAGCCAAGCAGGTGAGCGGGAGGATGACGCAAAGAGCAACGAGCGCCAACTTCCAGCCGTAGATGAAGGATATGATGGCCGCGCCGAGGAGCGAGAATATACCCACCAGGACCATGCACGTGTTGATCCCTAGAAGTTCCTTGAGGGACGTCGGATCGCTGGAAAGGCGTGCCGTGAGCTGACCGGTTGAGTTGCCGTCCTGGTCAAAGTACGATGTCTTCTGCATGAGCATGGAGTCAAAGTACTCGCGCCGATATACCGAGGCGATGAAGTGCTCGACGTTGGTGGCCACCATGATGACGACGACGAGTAGCAGATGCCCACACCGATCGCGAGGCCGACCCATACAGACGCCCAGAACGACGAATCGTCTCTCAGTTCCTGACCGGTCTTCCCGAAGATGGATATGACATTGCCGAAGAAGTATGCTTGGAGAGGGATGGCGGCTGCCGCACCCATGGAGAAGATGATGGCGATTACGTATAGTGGGAAGCGGCTCCTCTGCTCGTACAGAAGCTTCCCGAATCCATTGAGGATGTTCTTGTCCTTCCACTGCGCATCGTGGTTTGCACCCGAAGGGAGGTCCCCACCGAGGACGAAGCGGTCCTGGTACGCTGTTCCTCGATGCTGACCTTCTCCTCTTTCGTCCCGGGCAGCCCCTCGGCTCCGTCATCGTCTCCGAGGGAGAGTTTCTGGGCGTGAACCAAGCGATAGTAGGCTCCCTCGGGATCCGCGAGGAGCGACTCGTGAGTTCCCGCCTCGGCGACCTTGCCGTGGCGGAGCACGACGATCCGATCGGCGTTCTTGATGGTGGAAAGCCGGTGGGCAATGGTGACGGTAGTGCGACCTCTGGAGACCCTCTCGAGAGCCGCCTGGACGATCCGCTCGCTGCGGATGTCGATCGCGGACGTGGCTTCGTCGAGGATGAGGATCTTGGGGTTGGCGATGATGCTGCGGGCGATGGCGATCCGTTGGCGCTGGCCTCCGCTGAGCTTGATGCCCGAGTCTCCCACTTGGGTGTCGTACCCCTCGGGGAGGCGGTCGATGAACTCGTCGGCAAAACTCTCCTTGCAGGCTTCCTGGACTAGCTGGCGCTTCTTTGCTTCCGGCTCGTCTGCCCATCGGGTTCCCGTCAACCCAGCGGCGACGTTGCTGTATATGGTGTCGTTGAAGAGGAATGGCTCTTGCTGGACGAGCCCGATCTGCGATCGCCACCATTTCATGTCCAGATCCGTCATGTCTTTCCCGTCGATAGTGATGGAGCCTGAGAGCTCAACAGGGGGGCCGAGATCGTCCATCTCAATGGAGGGCCCAGTACCTGCTGCTGACGGCGGTTCTGCATCGTTTTCTTCTCCTTGCTGCGGTTTCTTCGCGGGTGGTTTCTTCTCTACCGTTTTGGCGATGATGTGCTGCCTCTGCAGGGTGTACCAGCCTTCGATAAGACCGACGATTGTGCTCTTGCCAGAGCCACTGGGGCCAACGATGGCAGTGTTCTTGTTGGCCACGATACGGAGGTTAAGCCCATCCAGGACCTTCTTGCTGGGGCGGCTAGGGTAGGCGAACTGAACGTCGTTGAAGACAATGTCGGTGCCAGGGTTCACGGAAGGATATCTGAGCGTGCCAGCCACCGGCCTGGGGGCATCGATGACCGCGAAGAACTCGGATGCTGCAACGATGGCCTTTGAGATGACGATGAGGGGTGTGGACACTTGGGATATGGAGGATCTGTAGGTCACAACGCCAGTCAGCAAGGCCCGTGATGACAGACGAAACTTGAAAAGAAGAAAAGATCCATGGGAGAAGAGGAAGAAGAGGCCACGCACACCATGAGCATGACGCTCATCAAGACAATGACGACGGTGCCGACGGTGTCGATACGGCCATTCGAATACTCCCTGCTGCCAAACCAAAAGGCCAGCGCGAAAGCGACCTGGAAACTGAAAAACACGAGCCCCGTCTGGATAGCGACGAATGGGCTCGTCCACACACACCGGCCTGGCGAGCCTGCTCGACCAATCCGGCATACTTCAGAGCGATACGGTGCTCGGCGCCGCAGGAGGTGATCATGCGGACGGAGCCCAGGGCCTCGGCCGCGACGGCGCCGGCCTTGGTCTCGGCTGCAATGAGCCTCGCGTGGCCCCTTGAGGATGATGGGCAGGAGGATGCCGAGGACGACGAGGATGAAGATCAGGACGGAGCTGGTGACGAGAGTGACAGACCAGCTGTAGACGAAGGCGATGATGATGGCCGAGATGATGGTGGCTGTGTACTCGAGAAAGGTGCCGAGTTTCTCGGAGACGCCGATCTGGAGGATGTTGGAGGTCGCCGTGATGGTGGTGGCGCCGCGCCAGGGGGCATGGAGTCGAGCACATGGATGGTTTGGCCGAGGAGGCACTGCATGTAGTGAAGGCGGATGGCCGCAGATATGCGGATGCCGATGATACGGAAGCAGAACTGGCATCCGGGTTAGTTTCGGTGTTTGTGGAGGTCCCTGGCACCGTCCCACGGTCATGTATGAGTTCATGGGACATTCCAGACAATTACGTACCTTGTTGATGTAGTTGAGCCCGAGGCGGGCGATGAACAAGCCGGTGATGTACAACGAGCCCCTGTTCATGTTACCGTCAAAGGCATCCTGCGTCTTGCCATCCGGAGCATCAAAGCTGCTGAAGTTCTCGACCAACTGGCCAAAGACGGCGACCATCAGAGGCATGGTCACACCGGCGGCGATGCTGGACAGCGCAGCGGCCACCAGGAAGATGATGTCCTGTCGCTTGGCGTAGGTGAAGACACGGATGTAGTCCTTGAGTCCCGCCTCCCTCTCGCGCGGCGGATCCTCAATCGCAGGAGAGGCGACATCACCACTGAGGCGAGCACAGTTGAGCTCGCTGCCCAGCACTGGGTCTTGCGAGGGGTCTTGCGAGGGGCCTTGCGATGGGTAAGCGAGGGGAGGACCGCCGCGGCCAGCCTTGGTCCTGTTGAATATCCTCATGCTGACTGATGGCGCTGACGCTGCTGCTTGTGATTCAGAGATGTTGTGATGAGAGGCAGCGTCAGAAACGTTCCAGGGCAAGGCGACGATGAGCAGCTTCCACCGTCTTTCGGGGGCGCACTTGGTCTTTCGACCCTGGCGACGAAAAGAAGATGGGGACTGAGCTCAGATCTATTGTTGCGACGCCATTCTCGGATCACAGCGGTTGGAATTGGAATTGGAATTGGGGGGGCCACGAAGGTTGTTGCTGTTTGGAGTTGAAACGCGAAAAATGTACGAGGACGGTGTGGCAAAAGGCCATGGATCGAGGAAATTAGGACTCGCCAAAATTTACCTAAGCGAGGACCCGGGGAAGTTGGGGGCGAGTTGCTTGATGCATGCAGAAGCAGGCAATGAATGGTGCACGCGTGTGGATGTTGGTTGTTGGTTGTGAGCAAGAGACAGATGAGATGAGAGGTACAGAGGTACAGAGTACCTAGGTACCTCCATATTTTAGTGCATCTTTTAGTGCATCTGTATTTATTTTAGTACATGTTGGATTGAGACCCTGTATTACGAAACCTCTGATAGATTGATATCCTGACCTTAGTCAGAAGGGGGGGTGTGATTACCCCTCTTCCGGCCAGTCCGGGGATGACCGGAACAAGCAATCATCAACATCTTCATCACTGCTTTGAACACTATCCATTTGATCAAATTGACCGTAACGGATCCAACAATTAAGAGTCTCATTTGCTTGAACAAGCTAGCTGCGCTGAGATCCGTACGGCTTTTATTCCTATTTTAGATCAATTTTACCCCATTCTACGAACATCGCAATGTCAGCTAAAAATGCCGCATCTGCCGACCAAAGGACCTTCCTGAGGACCTTTGAAGATTGGGCAGATTGGGACAGGGACTTCCGATCCAAGGCAAATTCAGCAAAAAGCTGGCACCTGATCAATCCCGATCGGGATGATCAGCCGTTGGAAGAGCCGGTCAAACCGACCTTCGATGCCTATTTCCGTAAGATACCGGCACAGCGGATCGAGCCCGAACACCTCGAGATACCCGACGGTCTGCTAGTCAGGGGTCAAGTCAGACCCTCCCTACGATCCGATCATTATCCCCGAGACGAACGATCCAATCGAACGGGCCCGATCTATGGCGGAATTGACTGCTGAAGATAGGGCTGCCTATGAGTCTGAACGTAGGGACTACGAGCAAGACTATAAAAAGTTCGAACAGCAATTCCGTTGGATCGATAAGCTTAAGGATTGGGTTACGGAGACTGTTGATAAGTCTCTAAAGGCCAGCTCCTGTGATCCTGAACAGGATTTAAGGAGCTGGTATTCCAACCTCAAGGATAGCGTTGGGGCCTCAACGACAGAGCAGCAAAAATGAGGCCCTAGCTAAATATCAGAGGATCCTTTCTGCTGTGCCTAGGGCTTCCAAGGACTTCCCTAAATGGCTCACAGAGTGGGAGCAGGCTACGCATCAAGCCCAGACTAAAGGGATCGGAGGTCTAGACAACCCGAACGTGTGGTTCAATAACCTATGTCTTGCAATCCGGCCAGTCCTAGGAAACTGGGTCTCGAATTTTCAAGGGATCTACAGAGACAAGCTAGACGATAAATCCCTAGCAATTCGGACTGTGGCCAAGAACCTTCGCCTAGAGGTCAGCCAGGCCGGCTTACAGCAGCCGGCTAGAGCCCCTAAGACCCAAGGCCGGATCAACAGGGGTTTTGGACCGACCTACGGTCAGGACCCGGATCAAGACGACCAACCGGATGAGGGACAGGATCCAGATAAGGAAGGTCAGCAAGGTGGACCATCCGGATCCGCCGGACCCTCCCGGCCGAAACAGAACAGGAAACGCAAGTCCGATCAATCAGGCTCTGAGGCAAAGAAGACCAAGTCTAAGGATGACCGGGAACAAGGAAATGACCGTTCTATCTGTGAAGCCTGCGGCGGCTATTGGCACAACTGGCCAAAATGCTACTATATTGTTCCATCAAGGGCCCCAGCCTGGTACGAATTCAATCCCGTCATCCAAGATGCAGTCAACCACCGACTTTCCTTGCCTGAGTGGAAGGATAAGCTCAAATCCCTTAAAGGGGCTGCCGGATCGGCTAAGTCAGATTGACTAGGCCGGGAAGTGGGCCGCTGCGATGACCTGATAACCACAATCAGGGCGGCCTTTACAGCATCAGGATATCCCCTACGGAAGTCATCAATTCTAGATTCCGGGGCACAATCCATATCTTCAATGAGATCTGCCGGTTCCTAGGATATCGGCCTGCTAGGTCTGATGACTTCCTTATTGCTGGAGAACATGAAGTCCTCATCCAAGGATACGGCCAAGTCAATATCACAACTAAGGGACCTAAGGGCCCTAGGATCATTACGCTATTTGATGTGGCTTATTGTCCTGACTTCCCCTGCAATCTAGTATCCCTACGAAGGCTGCAACGCCAGGGCTATTGGTGGGACACACGCCCAGAATTCAACTGTCTTAGGACTTCAGACCATTTGATCAAATGCTTCCTATCTGATCAATATGACCAATTCGTCCTAGAATACGTCCTTGTGACGCTGCCTTCCCTGTCCGGCCCAACCGGTTCAACTCATCAACCCGACCCAAGGCGACCAAGCAAGATGCCCGCCGTTGGCATCTACGGCTAGGTCATCCGGGGCTCAAGCCCTAGAAAGGCTAGTCAATAAGGTCACAGGGGCCCGGATCAAAGGGATCACAACTGTGGAAATGTGATGACTGCGGCACGTCCAAGATGACTCGACAAGTCAGCCGCCTGCTAAGGGACCTTCCAGCCGGACCCTGCCTGAGACTAGCAATTGACTTCCATGACTTGGAAGAGGATCCAGAAGGAAGGGCTAGTCTATTATTGATAACAGACCGCTATTCCGGCTATATCTGGGACTATTATCTTAAGACCCGGAAGCACACAGAGCTTGTTGCCGTCTTTAAGGACTTTCTAGGTCACCTATTCCGTCAGTATCAGCTAAAGCCTCAAGTCATTGAGTGCGATAGAGAGATCCTAGGAAAGTCTGAAGACCGGCCCCGACTAGTATATCGGCTCTTTACCGGGATGAGCATTATTGTGGAGTCAACAGCTGCAGACACAGCTGCCCAGAATGGCGGAGCCGAGCTATCCGGCAAGGTCATCAAGATCAAGGCAAGGGCCCTACGGGCCGGAGCCCGATTTCCCTCTTACCTTTGGGTCGAGATCTATCGTGCTGCTGTCTATCTCTACAACCGGACCCCTAGGGGGTCAATAACTGGGATACCCCCTATGCCGGTTCCACACAGCAATAGCCCAACGAGACGGTCACGGTCAGGAAAACCAAGGTCCCTTATCTAGGCCATCTACGGTCTATGGATCTAAGGCATTTGCCTTGACCCAAGACGCCCTGAAAGGCAGGAATAAGCGGCAGCGGCTAAATCCTCGCGCCTGGATCGGCTATCTTGTGGGATACCAGTCAACCAATATCTATCGGATCTGGAAACCCGGGCTACTGGGAAGGTTATCTCTACTAGAGATGTCATTTTCAACGAAGATGACCAATTCAACGGAAACCTCAATCAGCTACGGGATGATCTATTACATATCAGCAAAGAGGAATTAGACCAGCTGCTGAACCAGGTGGAAGAGGTGCAATTAGATCAGTTACCAGAAGAAACAGCAGGCAGACTGACCTCTAGATGGGATCAAACCCCACTATGAGGATCAGGGTCTTATCTATGACGAGGATCAGGTTGATAATATCATCCCTATCCCGGATGTAGAAGGACTAGAAAACAGGGACATAGGGATGATACTATCAGAGGCTAGGTCTGATCAACCAGCTGGAACTGTTGTACATTCTAGTGATAGGGTTACGGAAGACTCGCAAGGGAACCTAGAGAAAGGAAATGACGCCTTGGAAGGTAGTCATTCAGATACTCTTAGTTCCTATGATAGAGCTTACCTGACTCCTGTGTCTCTGCTGCCAACGGCACTTCTAGCGATGACGATCCAGGATGCCTCTGATCCACCAGGTAAGCTAGATCCTAGGGACCCTAGGGTCTCTAGGGCTGAACGGTCTGATATCTGGAAAGCTGCCTTTAACGCTGGAAGATTAGCTAGCCCAATAGGCACCCTCGACGGGAAAGTCATTGACAAGGCTAAGCTGCAACGGCTGTTGAAGAAACCTAGGTCTGTTCATCAGAGTCAGCTACCCAAGCTGCCGCGGCACCATCGGGATCTAAGGGATCATCCGATGGGGGTCCAATTTGAACAGGCTGAACGAGACCACTTGTGCAGTCATAGGGAAATGGAGTCATGGATCGAGATAGATCTAGATGACCAAAGAACCCTAGGGAAACAGACCCTCGATTGCATGTGGGTCTATGTCTATAAGCTAGATAAGCATGGCCGATTCATCAAGTGCAAGGCCCGGCTAGTTGTTCGAGGAGACCAGCAGCCGAAAGGGCTAGACGAAGAGACCTACGCCGCAACCCTAGCCGGAAGGTCCTTCCGGACCCTGATTGCAATAGCGGCCCGATTTGACCTGGATCTCATACAGTATGACGCAGTCAACGCCTTCGTCAACGCCAAGCTAGACCGTCATATCCTAATGAAAATGCCGCCTGGATACAGATCACCCGGAAAGATCCTACTGATCCAGAAAGCTCTGTACGGCCTGCGGGAATCCCCTCTCCTTTGGCAGAAGGAACTCACAGCCACACTCCAAGACCTAGGCTTCAAGCCGGTCCGGCACGAGCCCTGCTGTATGACGAAGAACGGGATCATCGTCTTTTACTATGTTGACGATATCGTCTTTGCCTGCCGGAAGGATAAACGTCAGGACGTTCAGAGGGCTGTTGCAGACCTCAAAGCCCATTACGACCTGACCGGCGGACAGGACCTTCAGTGGTTCCTAGGGATCGAGGTCATTCGAGACCGGAAGAAAAGACTGATCTGGTTGTCCCAATCCTCGTATCTAGCCAAGATCGCTAACCTTGTGGATGACCTAGACCAACGCATGAGACCCCGATGAAAAGGAAGCCCTGCAACCGTTCGATCAAAGGGCATCGATCCCGTCAATCCGACGATACCAACGGAAAGTCGGATCAATCCTCTATGCGGTTGTTATGACCCGGCCAGATACAGCATTTGCGATCTCTCGGCTAGCTAGATTCAATTCGAACCCAGGACCGGAACATCACCGCGCTGCGGATAGGGCCCTGCTGTATCTCTTGAAGACCAGCAGCCTAGCCCTTCAATTCGGCCAGGACGATCATTTCCTTGTGGCTAGCGATGCCTCCTATGCAGATAACCCTGACCGGAAAAGCTCCCAAGCCTACGTCATGAGGCTATTCGGAGGGACGATCGGATGGAGGGCCAACAAGCAGGCCACAGTTACACAACGTCAACGACCGAGGCCGAGCTCCTAGCTCTATCTCAAGCAGCTAGAGAGGCTATGTTTATCTCCCGGCTAGTCAAGGAGCTAGGGATCCGGCTGGAAGAAGAGAAAAATCCACATTCAATGTGACAACCAGCAGACGATCCAGCTTATCCACAAAGAGATCAACAAGCTGCAGACCAAGCTGCGGCACGTTGATATTCACAATCATT
Source organism: Ilyonectria mors-panacis (assembly GCA_002991585.1). Lineage (NCBI taxonomy): Eukaryota > Fungi > Ascomycota > Sordariomycetes > Hypocreales > Nectriaceae > Ilyonectria > Ilyonectria mors-panacis. The sequence continues at coordinate 32,701 of PPHJ01000112.1, read as the reverse complement.
GGTTGAGGCAGGAAGCTCAGAGGAACAGGATACAGGTGGACTATATCAACACAAAGGAAATGATCGCAGATGGACTCACAAAGGCAGTCAACAACCCGGCCTTTCAAAGATCAGTCGAACAGCTAGGCTTGGTCGATATCTCAGACCGGCTAGGGCAAAGGAAGCTGAAGGAACTGATGGAAGAAGATCTTGAGATATGAAGACGGCAGCTTCGGCCGACCCGGCTTCAGCTGGGGGGGTGTGTTGGATTGAGACCCTGTATTACGAAACCTCTGATAGATTGATATCCTGACCTTAGTCAGAAGGGGGGTGTGATTACCCCTCTTCCGGCCAGTCCGGGGATGACCGGGAACAAGCAATCATCAACATCTTCATCACTGCTTTGAACACTATCCATTTGATCAAATTGACCGTAACGGATCCAACAGTACATCAACCTCCCGTTATCTCCCCGTTATAGTATAAACGGACCCACGTAGCCTATTGCCTGGCGACCCACCCCCCACAGAGAGACCGGGGGGGGGACACATCACCGTTATTAGCATAAATCGGGGTACACTGAATTCAGCAGGATGGGGACAGGAAGCCCTACCCTACCAGCAAAGACCAGGCATAAAGTAAACAACGCGTCAAGACCGAGCGAGGGTCTGCAGGCTTACACGCATGTGCGAGTATTCGGAGTACCGTACCTTGTGTTTCAAATTCTGGTACGCATCATGCCAGCAATTTCCCTCCTCCGTATCGGATCCAACACCTTATGATCCGAGGACCCTGGCTCGTGAATTGTGCGTAAAAGCTCTCAGGCTATTGATGCCGCGTGCGTATACTACGTACAAGAAAGACACCGTACTCCGTATCTGGCTCCATCTTTTGCGGACAAGGTACTGGCTGTGTTGCTTTTGGTGGAGTGAATCGATCGACAACTGTGATCCACGATTCCTCTTCACGGAATTTCCTTGATTGAGTTGCTGGCTCAATGAATCATCTTGCAGCAACATTATGCCGAGACAGGGACACTGACCGTACGTAATGCCGTGTATCTGGGAATCAAAGCAGCGACAACAGGCGGTCCCTGCAGGTGAGGAAAAGTTGCGCTAGTAAATACATACATACACATATATACATCATTCGTGAACTTGCTCGCCTTGAAAAGTTCAATATATATAGAAGAAACGGACAATTCCCGGAGATATTTATTACTCTGGACATGTCTTGATCACATTCTTACCGCCGCAGAGTTAACCGAGATCCCCCACGACCGACGACGACGACTACTACTACTACTACTACTACTACTCACAATGGACGAAAACCCCTTGCGTCTACAGTTTCGCCCAAGGGCGGCAAGATTTCCAAGTGCCGCTCCCCTCGTACTCATCCACGACGCCGGTGGGACGGTCTATAGTTATCTGCGCCTGGGGGACCTGAAACGGGATGTCTGGGCCATCTCAGACCCGTACTTTGAGGCAGTGAAGCCATGGGACGGGGGTTTCGACGAGATGGCGAGCACTACCAGCAGCTGATAGAGAGCGCCGGCATCAGAGGCCCGATCCTGTTGGGAGGGTACGTAGATGGGAAAAGGGAGAGGAGGAAAAGGCCCTCCTTTACGACATCACTAGTCGCTCATGCAAACTCTTCAAGGATGGTCACTCGGCGCCTATGTGTCCCTCGCCATTGCCAAACGGATGCTACACATGAAGCCCTGCAGGTTCTACGTCATGGGGATCCTCATGGTCGACTCTCCAATTCAGATTCCCACGTCTACGCTGCCGCCTTGCGGGCCGGACCCGGACTTTAGCGATCTCCCAGACCTGGTGCGCAAGTCGTTCGACAAGTTCGACGCCATGCTGAGTGTGTGCGACCTGCCCACGTGGGACTCCCCGGCCTGTCAGGGCAAGCCGGTGCGTCTCGCTGCCGGCGGAAAGACGTTCACCGTGGAGACGGATCAGGTTCTACACTTGCCCTTGGACGGTGGCTGGACGACAGCTTCTTTGACCAAGACTCCTCAGGAGGGTCGTATGGAGGTGACGGAACAGTTCACTGGGCCGCCACCTGCAGTGCTGGTGAGGTGCTTGAGACGCACACCCACCGATGCACCCTCGCAGGGACCGTCCCAGGTGGACAGGTATCGGGATGATCTCCTGTTGGGTTGGGAGGGGAGACATCAGAGCTTCATCAAGGCCGTCATCGACGTGGACAAGCACCACTTTAACGTCTTCCAGCCTTCCAATGTAAGTTGGCCGGACAAGTTTGTTGCCGCTTCCATCTCTACCATCGGTATTCATACTCATGTTGCATGCTTTTGTTTTGTCCTTGGCCCTTTTTCCCCCTCTTGCGTGTTTCTCCATGCCCCAAGCTTGCCCTCAAAACTCAGCAGGACTCTCTCGGGTCTACCGTACTTGGCACGTCTCCTTCGTTGACCACTTACCAAGTCGTGGAACTGCTTCCACAACGCGCTGCTAACATTCTTCCTTCCTTGCAGGCAGACACCATGACGCAGCACATTAACGAGGGTCTCAACATGCTCGATAGCCTCCAGATAGCTTGACGAACTCCCAGGAACAAGGATGATCGCACTTTCCTTGGTCTGGTTATCGGTCGAGCTATCAATCGTTCATTTGTTGGTTTGTGAGGAAGAGGCGGCGGTCAGCGTCGAGGTCGAACTATGGAGTTGTCAACCTGCTCGACATCGACATGATCGGCACGGGCGGTGGCTGCAAAAGAACACATGGCAAGGACTTCAGAGGGTTCACGGTGAGTGACGTTGGTTAATGGGAACCACCTTGGCACTTGGTGAAGGTCTGTATTTAGATGAACAAGTCTAGATCCTGGATCTTCGGGTCATCTTCCTCGCATAGGGATGTTGTCCGCTCCAAACGAGGTGGTCAATCTCACCAGTGACCAAGTAATGGGACTTGCATCCGCGAAAAGATCGCATATGCCAATGAGCTGCATGCAGGTTTTGATTTCGTCTTTGAGTACTGAAGAATGAATCAGCAAGCCGTCGAGAAGTAATGAGGGAAAACCCGAAGAAAGTGGCGGGAAACTTACTGTCGACCACACGCTCAGTCCCCTCCTGGCCATACATGACGCTGTACATGAATGGTCGTCCGAGTCCTACAGCTGACGCGCCGAGGCATATCGCTTTGACAACGTCCGAGCCTCTTCGGAACCCCCGTCGACGAGGATCTCCATGGCGCCGAAGACCTGCGGGCAGTTCCTGTGCAGCTCCAGCAGGGTCAAGATGGCCGGCAGAGCGTTATCAGCTGCCCTCCCTCCGTGGTTGCTCAGAATGATCCCCTCGAACCCGAGCTCCATCGCTTTGACGGCATCCTCGTGCCGCTGGACGCCTTTCAGCACCAGGGGCAGATCGGTGATGCTGCGAAGCCAGGCCAGGTCGCTCCAGCTTATGCTAGGGTCGACTTGTTGGCCCGACTGCCGGGCGAAACCACCGCGCGGCGGTCCCTTGCGGGAGGCGGCGGTGGCGGCGGGTGACGAGCCTTTATACGGATTGACTGAGGACAAGTTCCCCTTAGTGCGCTCGTCCGCTTCGCGCTTTGACACGACGGGAGAGTCCACTGTCACGAATATAGCCTTGATCTTCCCGGACGCGGTCACCTTGCGGACGATATCCTCGGACTGCTGCCTGTCGTTGCTCACGTAGAGCTGGAAGAAGGCCCTCTCCGGCGTGGCGTCCAGGATGTTCTCGAGGGGATGGGACGCCATGTTCGGGATCGTCGCGATGATCCCGCTGCTCGCCGCCCCCCTGGCCTGCGCCAACTCGCCGCCCGGTCCAGCGGCGCTGACGGCGGCCGTGGGCGAGATGTAGATGGGGGCATCGAGCTTGCAGCCGAACAGGGTCGTCGACATGTTGACGTAGCGGACGCCCCTCATGACGGCCGGGCGGAACCAGATGTGCTTGAGGACTCGGTTGTTAAAGCGGTAGGTGAGATTGTCGTTGGAGGCGCCGTCGATGTAAGCCCACGCTTTGGCCGTGAGGGTTCGCTTGGCCACTTCCTCGAGGTCGTAGAGATTGATGAGTTTCATCGAGAAGCGGCTTCTGGTCCTTGACCGAGGTTGGCTTGACGGCATCTGAGCCGGCGGTCGCGACGTCGAGGAGATCGCCCACCATCTTCTCAGCTCCAAGGGTACTCTTGACCAGCTCTGGTGCGTGGAACGTGTTGTACTCTTCCGAAGCATCTTGTCCGGCGTAGCGGTAAATCACTGCAGTCACTCGCGCCCACGTTAACGAATTCTGCCTCTCGTGCTTGGTGCTGGCCATCTTGACGTACCTTCAGGCCCGCCGGGGTGGCTCGATGGGAAGTCGGAAAAGTCATACACCTTCCCGTTCAGCGCAATCCAGAGATCGCCGTCCTTGTTGTGTTGGCCGAGCTCTTCACGCGAAATCGGCTTTGTCATTCTGCCGCGAGGTGATTGGTATCCAATGCTGGTCAACCACCGAGCGATTAGGAGTAATGCAGAGGATCTATCCGTAACAGATACATATCTCGGAATCAATAAGGAAAATAAGACTCAGGGATCAGGCTCCCCTGTGGATGTGGGTTTGGAATCCATACCAAGATGCATGGATGTGCACCACGCCTCCTGACTCAGCTGTCACTTCCTCGTCGTCTTCAATTCCATGTATTGCACATTAGCAGGAAACAAATGGCAAGGCATATATTTGACAGTTCTCGCCGGTTAGGAGGAAACCAGAGTAAGTGGGAGTACAGAATCAAGAGACCAGTATAATACGCTGCCGTATCCATACACGATCATCATCAAAGACAAACGACTTGGGAATGGATAGTTCAGGGTTTCAGGGTAGAAGAAATCAACCACTTGCCGGGCTGTGAGACTACCTCGATTGCTCAGTAGTTGATATACAGAGTCGAAGTAGAAGTAGAGTATCTTATCTTCTACTTTACCGGGCTCGGGGATGATGTCCCTTGACGCATCGTCCTGTCTAGATTTGGTGATTCCTCACATGGTTCGTCGGCCTTATTATCAAAGTCTGTCAAGCATTTTCCAAACGTGTATATACATCTTGTGGCGTAAGCAGCATCATATATATCCATCTCCGTTGAGAATTATCACACACAGGCCTCCATCACTCCTCGCTCGCCGCATTCATCGTCGCCCTGATCTCGCCGGCAAGATGCATGAAGGAAGAGCTCTGCAGCACAGTGAACGTGCTTGTCTCGGCGCCGATGTTCTGTCGGATCCAGTTCCGCACCTCCATGGCGATCAAAGAATCCATGCCGAGCATCTTGAGGGGCCTGTCGAGTGGAAAGCTGCTCCCGTCTTTGATCAGGAAGTTCCCGAGAGTGCCGGCGAGGGCCCTGGCGATGATCTCGGTCTTCTTCTCCTCAGATGGCTCGGCGGCCAGGACGACCTTGAGCGAGCTGCCCTTGGAGGAGCCCTTGCCGCTGACGTCTCCGCTAGAGTTATCCATGTTGTGGTAGATGCTCATGCGCGGGTCTCGCTTCCACGGGACGCGGGTCGAGGCGGCAGACATGGGCGTCGTGGTGCTGAGACCGATACCCACGTAGCCCGGCGTGACGTAGCGACTCGTCTTGTCTTCCGTCTCGTGCATGGGCTGTGACTTCAGAAGAGCCAGGTTGATGGCATCGAGCAGGTCTGTCTCTTTGCAGGATATACATGCCGATCCTGCCCAGCTTCTTCAGGATCGCGCGGTTCTCCGCCGCGAAGCCCACGTCGCCCATGAGACCGACATCGATGACCGAAGCGATGAGGTTGTGCCCGTGCCGGTACTGGGCAAAGGGCGTCGAGGAAAGTGTTGGCAGCCGCGTAGTTGGCCTGGCCCCATTGGCCGATCTGAGCGTTTTGTGAAGAGAACAGTATGAAGAATTCCAAGGAAGTACAGTTTGCAGTGGCGTGATGCAGATTCCACGTTCCCTTGACCTTTGGCTCCACAGCCGTGGTCCAGTCCGAGTATGTCATCTTGTTGAGCGTAACATCCCTGAGGACCATGGACAGGTTGATGAGGCCGCCGAGTGGCTGGTCAGCCGTAGCAATTGCCACCGCCCTTTGCACGTCCTCAAGGTTGCCGACGCTGCCGGGAACCAACAGCACAGTGCAACCTTCGGAGCGGAGGTCGTTGAGGAAGTCTCGGTTGTCATCATTCTCCCGGGCCGATCTGGAGAGGAAGACCAAGACCCGCGCTCCGTGTTCCACCATCCACGTCGCCACAGCACGTCCCAGCCCTCCCAAACCACCCACGAGGAGATAGCTACGATCAGGGCGGAAGCTGGGTTTGGGCCTGGGAGAGACTTCCAGCTCGGTCGACTCGCCCTCTGGAGGTGCACCTGCAGCAAGGTCCCGCGGGTCATCAGGCATCTCGATGACAATCTTGCCGATATGCTTGGCGCTCTGCATGTACCTGTAGGCATCCTGGATCTCGACAGCTGGGAAGGTCGTGCACGCGACAGGACCCTGGATGGCCCTCGACCGGATCATGTCGACGCATCGACGCATCAGATCGGCGGCCCTCTCCGGGCGAGAGATGGAAAGCCCGCGTATGTCCAGGCCCACGAAGCTCCGGTTCGCCTCGAACACCTCCATGGCGAGCTTTGACCGGCGCTGGAAGTCGCGTTTCCCAATCTCTACCATCAGACCAAACTCGGCGACGCACTTCCACGACGCGTGCAGGAGGTCGCCGGAGAGCGAGTTGAGAACGACGTCAACGCCGCGTCCGTTGGTCGCGCGCATGACCTCTGGAAGGAACGTCACGTCGCGGGAGTTGAAGATGTGGTCCGCCGGGATATTGTAGGTGTCCTCGAGGTACCTCCGCTTCGGCTCGCTTCCTACCGTGCAGTATATCTGCACGCAGCGCGTCAGTCATCCAATGGAGATGGAGAGAAAAGGAGGCCTTTGTATCTTGGGGTTGTTTACCTGTGCGCCAATGTTCTGTGCAATCTGGATCGCGGCCAAACCGACGCCACCACATGCCGCATGGATGAGCACGGACTGTTCAAAGGGTTATCGTGCTGGTCATTGAACAGACAGACAAAAACGGCCGACACTTACCTGTCCTCTTTGAAGCCTGGAAACATCGACCAGTGCCGCCAGAGCGGTTGCATACACGGCGGGCAGAGCGGCATCCTGGACAAAGCTCGTCGAGTCGTCGAGTCTGACGCAGATGTCCTTCGACAACGTCAGCTGCGTGGTGAAGCAGCCGTCGTGGATGAACATGACCCTGTCGCCAACGGAGAGGTCTTGAACATCTGGTCCGACTGCGCGGATGACACCGCTGCCCTCGTGGCCCATTCCGCTGGGATTCCCTTCGACTACGCCCAGAGCCAGAATAACATCCTGGCGAACGTGTCAGAAGAGGTCATGTAAAGTAAAGGCTGGGGTTGGGGTGGAGGAGCACGAACCCTGAAGTTGAGACCAACGGCCTTCACTTCGACCAACACCTCGCCCTTGGCGGGAGCGGTCGGAACGCCGCCGTCGATCCACTTCATTGTGCGTAGAAGACCTGGAGTCGACATGCTGAGGTGCTTGAGAGCGACCTCGACATCATTTGTCTCCTTGCGCGCGGCCCCTGAAAATGCACCCGACATCGTCTGCCAGTGGAATCGCGGAATCAGGATCCTGCCGTCGACCAAGGCATATTCGTAGTCGTGATCCATAGACTCTGGATCTAGGTCCGGAGTGCTGACCCGGCCCCAGATGTCAATGATCGTCTCGGTGGCCCTGCTCGTGGTCGTCCTTTTGTCGAGCTCGACGGTGTACATCTGTAGTGAGTACTCGTTCCGGGCCGTCCTGGCGAGGCCGAGCATCATTGCAGGCTCGGGGTTCGCGCAGTCTATCTGGCATGCTTCGGTCACCCAGATCACCCTTGCCTTGTGGCTCTGGAAGTAGGCAATGATGGTCTTGAAGGTCTCCTCGGACATTTCATGCAATAAAGGCTTCTCGAGCTCGAGGACGGAAATGATGTCGCAAGAAGGGAGAGGCTGGCCCCAGAGGCATGTCTCGACGTCTATGCCCATGGCACCGAGACGGCAGATCATCTCTACCGCATGGGGCTCATCGGCGGTATGGCACAGAACCGCCACCTTGGAGGGCAAGGTCGATCGTACCCCCCGTGAAGCGATGATCCCCGCGCTGATCTGATATGGCTTGTCACTGTCCAGAACGATGGCTTCGGGCTTCTGGAATCCCGCGGCGACCAACTTCTCAGCCCAGCATTCGGGCGCGATCCATGGCTGCTCCACACGATTGTCCTCGGCACCGAGCCACCAGCCGTAGAAGAAGCCCTTCGGAAAGACTGTAGTCAGCTCGTGTCATATAGTTGCGTAAAGAGGCCATCATGGCAAGAGAACAACGATGCCAATCCTTTCGTTGGTGGATGTAGCGTCGTTGAGAGTAGACTCCCCTCGCACGCCCATATACATACTACCTTAGACCACGCGATGCCATACTCTGTGGAAACAAGGAGGGTGAAAGAGATTCCAAACTCACCATGACGTAGTTTACGAACATTGCATCTAGTTGCCGTGAGTACTTTATACGCATATACGCATTGATCAAAGGGGGAGCAACCTACCTGGAGTGAGTTCCTCCAGGAACAAGCGTCCACTGGGCTTCAATAGACTATAGACGTTGCGAAGTGTCTCATCCAGAGTAGGGGTAGCGTGCAGAACCTGGAATACCGTATCATTAGCATTCTCAATCCGCAACTGGTAGGCCATGGAAGTTCCCAATCGCTGCTTGGACCTACGTTGGAAGCGATAACGAGATCATAGCTGCCGGGCTTGAATCCCTGCTCCTTGGGATCCTTCGATATGTCCAGCACATGGTAATCGATGTTCTCGACGGCGGCAAAGCGCTGCTTCCCCACGGCCATGAAGCCGGCCGACACATCAGTGTACCCGTACTGGCTGTAGAGGCGCTCGCCGTGGGAGGACGTCAAGGCGCGGAGAAGCCTGGCCGTCATGCTGCCAGTTCCCGCGCCAACCTCGAGCACGCGCATGTGAGGGTTCGTGTTGGCCACCAGGCGGACGGCATCGGCCATGTCGAAGGATGTGGCGTCGTAAAAGTCGCTCAGAACATTGTCGGGCATGAGAATGTGCAAGGGATGGCCCTCTCCCGCGAATATGGAGGGTGCCTCGATGAAGAGGCGATGGATCGCCCTGGCGAAGACAACGTCCTGCGTGTCAGCAAGTTGGGCCATGAGGAAATCAATCCTGGCGACTCGCTCGTCGTGATCCAAATGTTCGAGGCCAGCGCCTGCAGACACGAACAGGTTCTTGCCGGACCTGTATCGATCCGTAACAAGGCGCATCCAGTCCAGGAGCTTGATAAGATACGGCGCAGTGCTGTCATCGGTCTTGATCTGGTCGAGATGGTCAAGATTGCACAGCAGGATGAGCTCCTCCAGCAGAGCCCACTCCCTTTTCCTTGGTACACGCGGGTGCAGGCCGACCTCCAGTCCGACAAAGTCGCTGTGCGGCTTCCACTCGAGTTCCGTGGATAGAGGCAGCTCTGACTGCGCCGGGGTCGCGAGGACGACGGACTTCATCCCCTTGAGCCTTACGACGGGCCCCTCGGCCGCGAGGGCAACGAAATCGCCTGTCCAGGATCCCACCTCATCCAGGCGGTTGATCTTGGCGGTGACGCTCAGGGGCGATGCGCTCGGCGACACGACCAGCTCCTCGATGAAGGTCGGGACCGCCAGCCGCCTGTTGCTGCGCCTGAGTCCGCGGCATAGGGCCACCGTGAAGAGCTGGAAGCACTGATCGATCACCGCCGGGTGCACCGAGTACGTAGCGCACCTGGACGACCTATCGGTCACTTGGCGACCCGGGGAAGTGACACCGTGGGCTTGAAGCGACGACGGCGAGACCGAGATGTCCGCCATCCCTTCAAACTCCCCGGTGTAGTTGAAGCCAACTCGTCTCAGGATGTCGTAAGAGTCCCTCCTGTCAAGCTTGCGAGGGAAAGATCCTGCTGCAGGAGACACAGAGTCGAGGTGAAACGACTTGTCACTTGACGCCATGGCCTCGCCGTGGCAGTTCCGGACCCATGCCGTGCCGTCGAACGAGGTGATGGTGAACTCGTACCATTCCGAATCGTCTGAGGTGCCCAACGTGGTCGACCTCAATAGAGTGACCAGCTCGACCAGCTTGTCCGAGCTCAGCACCAGGCCCGACATGATGCGGACGTTCCTGACGGTGAATGTCGCGTCGCCGGTCAGCTGTCGAAGCGCCTCGCCCACCATGGAGATGTACCCAGCAGCCGGGAACACGACCTGGCCGTTGACCTCGTGGCCATCCAACCAGAGAGCGTCCTCGAGAGCCATCACCTTTCTCCAACACGGCTCGCCCTCCGTCTCCAACACTCTGCTTCCGAGAAGCTCGTGGGGTGGATGTTCCCGAGCCTCCAGCCGCGCGCAACCCTGGATTCTTCCCAGTGCTTCGTGTCCTGGCTCCAGGCATAGCGCGGCAGGTTCGTCAAGACGGCGCCGGGTGGGCAGATCGCTGCAAGGTCCATCGGTATCGACTGCTGGTACAGCTTTCCGGCGAGGTGAAGCAGGCTGCGATCGCATTCGCTGCCCCTGATACAGGTCCCAAGGTAGATGTCGTCTGTGCGACCCAGATCTCGGAGAATCTGGCCGACTGGTCCTTCAAGGGCGGGATGAGGTCCCAACTCGAGTAGGACCAGCTTTCCGGGTCGATCTCGGAGGGAGGAGCGGAGCGCCGGGTTGAAGAGAACCGTGTTCTCCATGTTCGCCCGCCAATACGATGCCCCGAGCTGTCCCTCGCCGGTCAGGCGGTCACCGGTGACGGAGGAGTAGAATGGGATCTCGGGGTCAGCACTGCGAACCACGGGCTTCAGCTGCTCCTCATACACCGGCCCGTATTCATACATGTGATCTGTTTGAGTACATCGGTCAGCGGGTGCTCAACCTTCCAGACAGGCACGACATCCCAGAAACGATGACGGGAACGGCGGTAGTGATGGCGACCGGCAGTATTGGAACTTACGCGAGTGATACGCCTTCTCTACCCGGAGCAAACGAGCAAAGACCCCCGGTCTCTCGGCCTTGAGCGTCGCTACGATGCTCTCAACCTGCTCCGTATCTCCCGACAGCGTGACGTTGCTCTGACTGTTCTCGCATGCGATGTTGACCCCCTCGAGCAGGAACGGCTGTATCTCATCCCTGCCCAGCCCGACGGCAGCCATGGAGCCTTTCCTCTGGGAAGATGCGTTGCCGATGCCTCGCCTCGTTGCCGCGTATACGGCAGCCTCCGCCGTGATGGCTCCGCAGGCGTAGGCGGCGGCTGTTTCGCCCGACGAGTGGCCCAGGACAAAGTCTGGGACGATGTTCCAGGAGCGGAGGACGTCGACCAGGGCTACCTGCATGGCGACGCATACGAGATGTCCCATCTCGGGACGGTGCACTCGACTGTCTTCCTTGGTCTTGCGCAGCTCGGCTACGGATCAGTGTCAGCATAGCGTCAAAGGCTTTCCCATGTCCGTCACATTGACGCCAGGGGAGGGGACTCGGACCAGCCTCTCACCTTCAATGCTCACCGGTGGCTCCAGCTTCAGCGTCTGCAGGTACTTGTCCAGCTTACGGATCCTGTTTCTGAACGCAGCACTGGTATCGATCAGCCTGGCGCCCATCTCCGGCCACTGCGCACCCTGTCCGGTGAAGATCCAGCCCACCGGCGGAGGTGCTCCATCTACGACGGCGTTAACGGTGGCGGAGGCGTCTTGGACACCGGATGCGTCGTCGGCGATGGCATAAGCCCGGTAGGGCCTGTGATCGCGCCGACTCGACAAGGTATATGCCAGATCCTTGAGCGAGGTGCCTTGGTGAGTTGCTGCAAAGTCACGGTAAGCACTGATCTGCCGATCGAGAGACTCAGAGCTATAGGCGGAGAAGACCAGGAGATTCGGTCCGCGGTCAGCATGCTTTTCGTTGCCGTTCGCCCCGTTGACGGCAGTGCCGTTCATATAATCGCCGTTCACGTAGGCGCTTTGGTCTTGACGGTGATCATGCTCATGCTGCTTTTGAGAACCATTGGGAACAGAATCGCCGTTTGTGTGTACGCCGCGGCTGGCGACGCCGTTGGCAGGCTTCTTGATTCCAAACTGCGCCGGGGATTCGATGATTGCCTGCACCGTATCAGCAAGTGAGGCACTCTCTCTCGTGGATCCAGACAAGACAAACGTGCGCGTTGACGCCTCCGATGCCGAAGGCGTTGATGCTTATCCTCTCTGCTCGACCCTGCGGCCAAGATTCAACCTCGGTCGGGACGCGGAGTTTGTATTTCTCAAACGGAACTTGCGGGATATACGTCAATTTCCTGGGCTATAGCATCTCTCATGATTCAAACCGCAGGTTGTTGCACTTACTGTCTGGATTCGGTGTCTCGAAGTTGATGTTTGGCAGCACTTGCCGGTGCTCCAAGCTCAGGACACACTTGATCAGGCTGGACAGGCCGGCGGCAGCTTCAGCGTGTCCAAGATTTGGTTTGACCTGGACACGCGGTCAGACAGCAGGACAGACGGACAGAGATTGTGCCTGTATCGGTAGGGAGGCGTTCCAGGGGCTTACTGATGTGATGATGACGCCGTCGTCGCCAAAGCGCCGTCCGACAGCCTCCGTCTCGATGGGGTCGCCGACCGGAGTTCCGGTGCCGTGACACTCCACGACGGCGGTCTGTGACAGGTCATCTATTCCAGCGATCTCGTATGTGTGCCGGATGAGATCCGCTTGCACGGCGGAGCTTGGGGTCAGCATGCCGTTGGTTCTGCCGTCGGTGTTGACACCGGTCCCGCGGATGACGGCACGGATGGGGTCCTTGTCCCTCAGAGCGTGATCCAGCCTCTTGATCATGACCATGTTGACGGCCTCTCCTCGCGCGTAGCCGTCCGCGCCGGCGTCGAAGCTCCGACACTGGCCGTTGGGCGAGATGACGCCCAGGTCGGTCACGCTGATGTACGTGGCGGGCGAGAAGATCATACTGACGCCGCCGACGAGGGCACTGTCGCATTCGCCGCTCTGGATGGCCTTGCAGGCCAGGTCGAGGCACACGAGGGAAGACGAGCAAGCCGTCTTGACCACCATACTGAAAGACTAGCAGTGAGTTTCCCAATCTTTGCTGCTGCTAAGAGCTTGTTCCGGCTTGAGGGTTCTCCCTTACCTCGGACCTTGAAGGTCAAGCTCATACGAGACCCTGTTGGCTATTGCAAAATCGGCAAGGCCGGTGTACCGTAAGTTGCCCCTTTGCTGTGACTCGCGTGCAGAACTGTCGGCATAGTCCTCGCCGAACTCGCCGATGTAGCACCCAGTTCTGCTCCCACGCCACGAGGTCCCGCCTGCGTTCTCTATGCACTCGTAGGCTACCTGGAGCAGCTGTCGTTGGGCAGGATCCAGGCGCTCCAGCTCCATCTTGGGGATGGGGAAGACGCTGGTGTCGAACTCCTCGATCTGCACGTCATGGAGGAAATATCCCTTCTTGACCGGATCGTCCCGGGGCCCCGAGCCGGGTCGTAGAACCCGTCGGCGTTGAACCGGTTCTTGGGGATATCGCAGAGTCCGCTCTTCTTCGTGGAGAGGAGGGTCCCAGAGGTCGTCATCCGAGCGTACGCTTCCCGGGAGGCGCATGGCCATGCCGATGATGGCCATGGGCTTGGCCAACTCGGCCCCTTCCGCGCTGTCTGCCCATGGCGATTCTGGTGTAGGTGAAGCTGGTCTGTACGTATATCTTGGAGTCCCGGCCTCTGGGGATGCCGTCCCATTGGGGGGTGATGTTTGATGAGGAGCCATTCTTCGGGGTATATGCCCAGCCTACTGTTCAAAAAGCACAAATTAAGCACGATAGACGAGGTCGTGTTGAAGTTGAGCTTCACGAGGTGCTGTTTACCGAGGTGCTGTTATGGTTATAGTGACAACGAAGACTCTCGGGTTTTCAAGTTCGATCTTGTTGGAATCACTCGTTTCCTTGGCTCGTAAATGGATGTTTCAACGCACAAGAAGAGTGCAAATCAACGCTCACTGACGATGTCAGCTGTTGCTCGAGCTTTAGTCAAGGGCCAGGTGGGAATCCTGCTCAAGCTCCCCGAGCACATCAGCCTGCCTATTAAGCCTTCGGGGTGGAGCCGTTCCCCTGTCTGACCAAAGGAAACAGACCTCGGCGAAGAATCCTGGCTGTTGTAATTGACAGGATTTGTTTCAAAAAGGTCAGCTCCACCTTGTTCTCAAGAGAATACAAAGATACATTCTCATCTTGGTGTTCCATCTCTATGGCGCCCAAAGCTCGACGGAAGAGACTCAAAGCAGCGGCATCTTACCCCAAGGCGGCAGCCACCCGAGTTTCTAGATGCAGTGGTTACAACATATGAGTCAATGCAAATCCCTAGTATCTACTTGACTTGGTTGGTCGGTCTTATCCTCTACGAATCGGGATGCAGAGTAAGCTGGGTCTCTGAGAAATGTGAGAGATGCATGAGGCCAGGCAGGGTTGCACAATTTGAACGAATAACAAAACTCAACGGTGTCACTGGACAGCGTAACCCGTGATGCTGGTCATCTTGTTTTCTTTTTTTTCTTTTTTTTTTTAACCCTGCTGGTGGACTATCAGGTTTGGATGCGGAGCTTCACCATCATGATGTATACGTGATGTTACCGGGATTGGAACACACGTCTGATCCACTAGATTCCCGGGAGACAGATTGCGTGTGAGTATCGAACTTCCAGTCGTGGTGTTCCTCAAAGTACCCTTACCGCTGGACTTGCTGATCATGAAGCCTGAAGATTTTCCTTCTTCGCTCATGTTTGCATAGTCCCAAGCCGGGGCGACCAGAAGCAATCCCCGAGTCGGCGCCATTCGACCCACACGGATCTTCGAGATCCACGCCAGATATAGAGATATCCCGTATATTTGATAGACCAAATCCAGCCGAGAATTCGTTGTCAAAGTTTGCAACTATTATAGATGGACGTCCACCCAGTGTGTATGCGTCTCATAATCCGGAATAACATGCTGGCAAGTCGGGACCATGAGCAGACGGAAGATGGCCAATGCTCTCAAGTTGTAACGCCTTGAACCTGTGACGTACGAATGCTGGTAGTTCAGAACCCAGAGGCGAGACTTAATTCAGTCGGCCGCTCGCCATATCTGGTTGACGGCCGAACAACCCAGTCACCAATACCAGGGAGTATGGTACGTTGGTGCGTTGTCCGAAGAAAGGCGTTACTCGAAAACACCAGATATGAATACGTCTTTATCTATCATTTGATTGACAAGCCCCCTGCTCCGTACTGAAGGTCGAGTGACGCAGTCATTCGTGGTGGAGCAGGTCGTAGGCAATCCATATAACACAAGCCGTCCTGTTATCTCCGCCTTGCGCGATCTGGTGTGAGTGATGTCGACGCAATCTCCTTCAGCTACACAGAAACAAGCAGATACATAGAACGTTCGGGAAGAACATAGTCTTTTCCATGTTGACGCCACTCATTCTCATCAAATTCGCCGTTGCGGGCCTCTGTGCCGGTCACCATTGGCGGCCTTGCCTACGTGGCCACCTCACCGGAACTACGGGAAGGCATCTACCACTTCCTGACATCGCCGGGATGGCCGCTTCGTCTGTGCCTGGTGGTGTTCGCCGCCTTGAATTGGAAGAATCTGCCGCTGGCATGGACGGTACGACACTTCCTCGCCCTGGCGCTATGCACTCCGACAAGGAACACAGGAGGAGCTGAGAGAAGTAATGACACGACAACTAACACTGTGGTTTGTCCTTTTCGTCTAGGCTCGCGTCTTCTATAGTTTTGTCTGCCACGACTTCTTCAAGCGGGGCGAACTCCCACCCCACGCGCTGTTTGGCCATATCGTCACAACTACTCGCAACTCACCGCTCGACACCGACTACAACCTACACAAGAGCAACAGCACCTACTTTCCAGATCTCGATGTCTCACGCACGCGCCTTGTCAGCTATCTCTTGACCCCTGGGATCCAGGTCGTCACGGACAATGCCAGGACACAGGTGGTCCGCGACAGGAGCGGCAGGGTCATGGGCGGTGGGTTCAGCCTCGTGCTCGGTTCTGTCTTCTGCAGCTACAAACGCGAGGTCGGGATGCTGGAGAGCTATGAGCTGTGGAGTCGCGTGCTGACCTGGGACCGTAAATGGTTATACTTTGTGACGCACTTTGTGGCCAGAGACAAGGGTAAGGGCAAGGCGTCACCGGGAGGCGTTGGCACCGATCGGGACTGGTCGCAGCGGATCATCGCGACGGCTGTTTCCAAGTATGTTTTCAAGCTTGGGCGCTTCACGATTCATCCGTCCATCATACTCGAGGAGAGCGGTCTTTTGCCTGAGCGCCCCGGTGGTGGGTGGCGCGGCGGTGAGCTCGAGGTTGGTGATGTGAGCGAGAAGATCGAGTCATTGGAGGGAGAGGAAGAGCCAGTAGAGGGCTGGAAGCGGACAGAGTTGATGCGTCGTAAGGGGATGGAGCTCGCTGAGCATTTCGCCGTACTGGATGCTGGGCATTCCCTGTTTGATGGACGAGAGGATGGAGTACTGGGAGATTTGTTCTCGGCTAGATCGGTCTTATCCCTAGAATGACAAGTTTGGTACGGAGTTACTGGCTCTTAGCTCAATGGACGTTGAAGATGAGCTGAGACCTGAACATACTTGACCGCGGGATATGACAAAAGACTCCTCCCAGCCAAGTAGTTGTGGAGGAAATGCTTGTTCAAGGCGCACATGTATCTATCTCCGTTGCATCAGAGCACCTGGGAATCTTGATCACTTGATTACGGACGATCGTACCCCGCGCTTTTGATAGTGTCAGATCTACTCCGCAAAGCATGGACTTTGGACCCCCCTGTCCGTCGGTGCCACAGCCCTACACGATCGAACAAATACATTTTTGACCAAGACAAGGGTATCTGGTCTCTTTATATTATTTTAAACTATCATCTCAATACAATGAGCAGCTTGCAGCCAACAGACCTCGGATGCACAAGCCGTGTGGAGTACACTTTGTCTCCTCATGCGCAGAGAGTCGTAAGTACAAGAGTACAAGTACAAGTACAAGGTCGGTTGCGCTCCACATGGAATTAGATCAGCTGCGGCCCAGCACTGACCATCTCGCCGTGATACATGGTCCGAGCTTACTTGTCTCTATAGATACCCTACCTGCATTACAAGCGCGCCTAACCCTGTTCACTCGGAAGCATTCTGACAAAGTAGGATCATACCACTTGATCGCGGACATTGAATAGCTTTGCAGTAGCTCGCGCAACGAAAGCTGCTCGTAGCTGCATCGATAGATGAGGAACGGTAAGGTCACGACCCACCTTTCCGCGCACCCCCCCCTTCTGCACACCCGGGCCAGATGGAGCTGTAACTTCAACAACGGATTTCTCCACAAAATAATTATATTTAATTAAGCTATGCCTAGAATTAAGATATTATACTATCTTAAACTGAATAGTGGTCTTCTTTTTGTACTGCCTCAATCTAGCGGCTCTTATATTGCAGCTTTTCTTATAATTTATCCTTAGGCTTAAAATAGGCTTTAAATGTAAGGATATGCGCTAGCCCGAGGGCTTGCCGAGGACTCGCCGCGCTGCGGCGCGGGACCTCCCTTATAACCTGTTGTGCGGCACGATTGAGTAACGCTAGCTTACTCGAATTGGTTGATCTTTTTGGCTTAACGGCTGGGACGATCTATTGCAAGGTTGAGTATGCCGCCTCAACCCTTATATTAAAAATCTCTACTTCTCTAAAAAAGCTAGCTTTAGAATTATAATTAATTACTTTATAGCTGATAGCTTTTTATAATTCTATAAGATCTCTTTAATATAAATTTCTTATTTTTTTTTTAAATTAATTTATTAAAAAGCTAGTTTAATTTTTTTTTCTATTTTAATTTTAATCTTTTAAATAAGCTTATAAATATTTTTATCTTACTTTATATTTAATTTAATTATTCTTTTAATTCTATTTAATTATTAAATATATATAAAAATTTTACTTTTAAAAGTTTTTTATATTTAAGTATTTTAAATATAAATTAAAAGTTTAAATATTAATTAATAATAATTATATATATTAATAGCTTTTTATATTAATAAGATATATTTTAAATATTTTAAAACTATTTTAATAAAA
Organism: Ilyonectria mors-panacis; assembly: GCA_002991585.1. Taxonomy (NCBI): domain Eukaryota; kingdom Fungi; phylum Ascomycota; class Sordariomycetes; order Hypocreales; family Nectriaceae; genus Ilyonectria; species Ilyonectria mors-panacis. The sequence goes on along the minus strand of PPHJ01000112.1, from coordinate 14,539 downwards.
GATTTTATTTATAACTATCTTTTAAATCTTTTTATATAATATAATAAAATATTATTTTTAAATTAAAATAATAATTAAAAATAAAATATATTATTTTATATATTATTAAAATATATATTTTTTTAATACACTAAATATATTAATATTAAATAGCTATATAATATATAATAAATAACAAGATAAATAAAAAATTTAAATATAATAAAATAATATTTAAAATTAAAATTAGAATATAATATAATTATAAAAGCTATTAATAATTAAATTTCTTTAAAAACTTAAATTTTTTAATTTTATAACTAAAAGGAATTTCTTTTTAAGCTATTTTAAATATATTTTATTATTAATAAAGCTTATTTATATATAATTATAAGTTTAATTAAAAGAAAATACTTTAAAAACTACTATTTTTATAAATGGTTTTTTATAAAACTATATATAGCTTAAAGTATTTTCTTTTTATATTAGCTACTTTTATAATATAAAGATTTATTTATAATAATTATTTTTTAAAATAAATAAATAATAAATTAAGCTTATTTTTATAATCTTTCTAGTTTTAATTATATTTTTATTAGAGGTTAAATTTTAAGTAAGAAATTAAAATAAAGCTAAACTTAAAGAAGTTAATATTTAGCTATATTATAAATATATAGAGTTTTTATAGTAACTTTATAAAGAAAAATCTCTATTTCTTTTTCTTTTTCTTTTTAACTTAAAATACTTAATATATAAAACTCTATTATTAAATAAACTTAAAATATACTTCTAATAATTTTTAATAATATTATATTAATTTATATTATAAATATAAATTAAAAAAGAAATCTTTAAATCTTACTGTAAGGATGTGCGCTAGCCCGAGGGCTTGCCGAGGGCTCGCCGCGCTGCGGCGCGGGGCCTCCCTTATAACCTGTTGTGCGGCACAATTGAGTAATATAGTTTACTTGAATTGTTTGATCTTTTTGGCCTAACGGCTGGGACCTTCTATTGCAAGGTTGGGCATGCTGCCCCAACCCTTACACTTACTTTATATATAAAAAGTTTTATAAAATAATTAAATTCTCTTAAAAATAATCTTATTTAAATAAATAGCTTTAATAAATATAAAATATTTTTAATTTAAGTTTTAAATAATATTAAATAAAATATTTTATTTAATACTAATTAATAATATTATTTTTATTATTAAAATTAATAATCTTATATATAATATTATATATTTTTAACTTAAATAATAATTTCTTTTTAGCTTTTTCTTAAATATATAATTAATTAAAAGCTTTTTTTAAATAAATTATAATTTTTAAATTTTTATTTAAATAGAATATATATTTTATATACTATTTCTTTAACTATAAATTATTAATTTAAATTTATTATACTATTTTATATAAAAATATAAATTAAAATACTAATATTAACCTTTTTAAGAATTTCTTATATAAAAACCTCATTATTATCTTTAAAAGTATTTATAAAATTAAATTAAATTAAATTAGATATTAATTAATAATGTTATAATGATATTATAGAAAGAAGATTACGCAACCGCATCTGGCCAGGGTGCGCGGAAAGGTGGGTCGTGACCTTACAGCTTATATGAACGATCAGCATGGCCCAGGCCCAGGCCCAGGCCGGCATATAGAACCAAGTGAGGTTGTCAATTAGATCCTTCACTGATCTTTGGGTTTGCTCGTTCGTCTCACGTCGCAAAATGACGCAACATCCGTTTCCCCATGTACGATGGGATCATGATGCAAGCGGACACAGCCCATCCCATGGCATGTCCCTCAACCAGGTCAATCGTCATACCCTGCGTCTTTAAATACACGCATTGTTCACCTGTCGAAAGCCTCGTTCCCTAGACTCCGATGCACACTTCTCATTATCTCTGTGCCCACAATGTTGCAGTATTCATTTGCAAACACTTTGAATGTGCATAGACTCCTTGACTGGGCAAAGCTTCTCGGTGTGACGTTATCTGGAAGCTTTCTATCTTTTGTAAGAGATCCTATGAACAATTTCTATCCCTAGATATCCTTGGGCTGTATACTTACAATCAATTGAAAGATTGTCTACACACTGGTTTATCATGCCTTCTTCCACCCTCTGGCCAAATACCCAGGCCCCGTCCTCGCAAAGTTCACCAACCTGTACAGTGCCTACCATGCCTGGAAAGGTGATATACACACAGACATATTGAGATGTCACGAGAAATATGGTTCGTCGCGCCGTTTCCCTGAATGAGTAGGGAACGAGTGGCTGAGTCTTTGGCGTGGTAGGGGTATGGGTGCGCTATGCACCGAACCGCGTCTTGATCAACACCGTGGACGGTCTTCGAGGTAAGATATGTGAATGAGTCCAGTCGTTTCCAGTGGAAGCTGAAGAGATGATGAAATCACCAACAGATGTCTATGGCCACGGCGCACCTGTGACCAAAGGCCACTCCTACAAGGTCCTGGCGGCCAGGGCGCCCAACACCCTGACAATGCAAGATAAGCTCCAACACTCTCGTCGCAGACGGATTCTCAGTCAGGCGTTCTCCGAGAGCAGCTTGCGAAAGTTCGAGCCCGTCATGCAGGCCCGGATTGATAGGTTTCTACGGGCTGTACGTGGTGCCGACCTGCAGGCAGGGCAATGGTCAGAGCCTTCTAATATGGCCCATCGATGTAGGTGACGCACGCCGCCCCCTGCCAGCAAGATTTGTTTTCTCTGACTTTCGGCGACAGTCACACATTTGGCATTCGACACGATGACTGCCCTCACATTCGACATCGACTACCGCACGATAGAAGACGGCGAGTACCGCTTCGTGATGGACGCAATCGAGAAGTCAAATGTCCGGCTCGCCGCGCTGTGGCAAATGCCCAATCTGACCTTCGGGGGCCTGGATCGCAAGCTACTACCAGAGTCGGACAAGGCAGCTAAGAGATTTGTGCTGTTTCTCCGATCACTGATGAAGATCCGGCTAGGGGAGGAGAAGGCGGACAACAACGACATTTTCTCGTTCCTGCAACAGTGCAAAGACTCGGACACGGAGCAGCATCTGACGCTGAAGGAGCTGAGCACGGAGACGGCAACATTCGTCGTGGCTGGTAATTTGAGCGTCTTTCCGAGATCTGCTGCAGGCTGGCTGACTTTTGGTCGATGGTAGGTGTTGATACCTCATCGACGACGATGGCTGCGATGGCCCACTACCTTTCATGCACGGACAAGGCCTACCGTCAAGCAGTGGAAGAGGTCCGCGCAGCGTTTGACTCGGTCGAGGAAATCGAACTCGGGAAGAAGCTCAACTCGTGCGTGTTCCTACGAGCCTGCATGGATGAAGCGTTACGCTTGTCCCCGCCGGGAGGAGGTCCGCCGTGGCGTGTCATCGACAACGACAAAGGCATGATAATCAATGGGCAGTTCGTGTCGTCCGGATGCGAGGTCGGCTCGGGGATCTACGCAATGCAGCGCAGTCCCGCGAACTGGGAACACCCCCATCGGTTCATGCCCGAGCGGTGGACCGACGAGGTGGAGGGCCGGCGTCCATATTTCCCCTTCAATATCGGTCCTAGAAGCTGCGTTGGGAAGCCGCTAGCTATTGCGCAGATCATGCTGACGTTCGCTCGCCTGCTGTTTGAGTTCGACTTCGAGAGGGCAGAAGAGACAACGAGGAGTAAGGCGAATCTCGAGATGTTGGACTCGCAAACGATCCCGTATGTTCTGAGAGACCATGTGACGGGGCAGAAAGATGGACCGATGCTGCGATTCCGCCCGAGATTCTGATGGCAGCCGAGGAACCATGGGAACAGTCTGAAGACAAGGGTAAGAGTAACTAGGAAGAGATAAATAGCGTGTCGCCGTGGCTATCCTTAGCACCGGCATTGCAGACAGACTACCTAGCAACAACGAACCAGACGATGACAAACCTAGAGATTATACAACATGCCGGGGCCAGAGTCAGCGAACGTGGACATTTTCGTATGCAACGATCAAGATACCAATGCAGTGCAGATAGATGACCCAACTGGGGCCCAGGCATGATCTTCTCCATCGTTAGTCCTTTGTCTCAAAGTATCTGCTCCAGATTACACACGGGAGATGATCCAGCCAGTGGACTTGGAAAGGGCCCTTAGCCGTTTGCGTGAGTACGTGCATGTGTAGAGAGAGAAATGGCCTAGTCCATGAGGCTCAATGGTAGCAAAAAGAACACTACTGGCGTTGGCTAGGCTTGAGAGGCAAAACTACATCGTCTCCATGTGCATGTCTCCGTGTGTATCTTATCCATCCTCCAGCACTACAGACGGCTGGGAAAGCTGCTGTCCGGGCCATGCTCCGTGACCTTCCAGCACCATCCTTCAGTGTCCTCCCGGTTGCCTCGTGCTATGTCTGATAGTGTACGAGCCAGTCCCAGCAGCTGGCTTTCGATCTTCTCCGGGTTCGAAGTACCGGGGAACGTGAACTTCTCGCTCGTGGACAAGCGAGAGATGCTTCGAATGGGAACAACAACTGCCACCGTACCAACCGCCACCACCTCTTCGATGGAAGAAAGCGTATGCAGTGGGACCTTAAGTGGAAGGAGATTTCAGTATACTCGATCAAGGCTTCTTTTTTTTTTAATTTGTGGGGTCGCGCGTAGTACAAGTGACTCACCTCGTCACGCTGGATAGTCCAGTCCTGCAGCTCCGCTATCCTGGTCAACGATGCGCTCGTGACACTCTGCACTGCATTCTCAGCAAGTGGGACGACAAGAGTCTTCTCGGAGCCATCAGACTTGAAGCCCAAGAAGCCGCTCGTGGAGAACTCGTCAATCATCGTCCGGGTGGCACTGTCCACGTGCAGCGTGATCCCGTAGCCCTTCTCCTTGGCGGCCGCAGCGTGTTTCCACACGGGCGCGTAGTTCCCGCCGACCTTGAACGGCCCAGTTCCGAAAGGCGCCGTCCGGTCAAAATCCTCCAAGACCAGCGCGTCGGTGGCGGCCGAGCCGTGGTAGGGTAGAAGAGGGTAGACGTAGACTGCTAGGATAGACTCCTCTGGCGGTGCTAACGCCAGTTGCGCTGAAGACCCGAACAGCACGGGGCGGATGTACAACGCGCCGTTGGACGATGAGGGCGGGACCAGCTCGGCGTTCGCGGCCACCGCCGCGCGGACGCACTCTATGAACAGGTCCTTGGGAGGCGGTGGGAGGCACACGGCCGCAGCGGACTTGGCTATGCGTGCGGCGTGGACCTCGGGGCGGAAGATGACAATGTCGCCTGACGTCTGTCGGTAGGCCTTCATGCCCTCGAAACATTGCTGCCCATAGTTTAAGGCGGGGGATATGCCGCTTATGGAGATATTCGGGTTCGCCTCGAGGACGGGCGCACTCCAAGTGCCGGTCGAGGCATTGTGGCGAGCCTCGACGTGGCCCTTGACTGGGATCTTAAGGGAGAGGTCGACGTTTATCCAGTCTGGAGATACCGTGTTAGTGGTTGGCTCGAGGAGTTGAATTGACGTTCTAGGGGGGGCTGCAGTGTATTCTTACCGATATCAGAAGCTGGTGGAGGCGGAAACATGGTGTATGTAAGTCAGGTCTTTTGATGGGAATCGGTTGGTGAAGATCGCAGGCGTGTTGTGAATGTGGATTCAGCGTAGTGAGGGCTTTCCGAGGAGAGGTTCCAAGAAACAGAGAGAATGAGGGAGAGTGTCGATAATGAGGGGATGGGATTCGTCGTGTTATAAGTACCACGGCGATAGGGAGCCTCGTGAGGGGGATCCTATACCTGACTGTGTCTCCGCTAGAGCTTCAAGTGGGTGTCTATATAAATAAGATAGACCTTGGATGAAAATGATGCTGACATATGCAATCCGGGTAAGGTTTACGGAGCTGATAAGCATGAGCAGCCTTCCTATCTTCCGAAGAACAAGGGTGTGAATATAGTGCTGGCCCAAACTCCACACCAGGGATATCAGTACTATGAGACCAAGGTACTTCATATAAGATCAGGGCTATCCCACCATAACACGAACATACTTTGTATCATATCATGAACATCCGGCACTGCTCAAAGACGTCAAGACTCCCAGGCTAAGCTTAGACTCTGACGGCGTCGTCCCCGTCTTCTCCAAGGTCTTGCTGAGGACCCTCTCGAGCGGGATGATGCGCTGCTCTACAAAGTCGTAGACCTGCTGGATCTTCTCGACGGCCATCGCGCGGCGCTTGGCCTTGGCGAAGGATGGGATGTGGTCGGAGGCAGGGCCCTTGAGATTACTGAAATCGACTTTCGGTGCCATTGTGACTTAGCATTTGCCTATCTATAGAGAATGATACCGGAGTTGCGATGATGTGATGATGTTGGTGATCGCAGAGCATGAGAACAGGATACCTTTAAGGACTGGGGAGGAAGGTTCTATAGGACTATGGCATGATTTGTCGATTGTATGTTGGATTGTGGTTTATTTCCGCAATCTTCTCTCACAAAAAGCGACATTATGTTTAGACTCTTCACTATGTGTGGTTCGTTTGTAGCTCTCAGAGATATGCTCAACCGATCAGTCTTAGAAGGGCATGCATAGAAGGGCATGGAAAACACAGAGATGCTTTCGTCGTGCAAAATAATTGTTCCTCATCAATCCTGGATTGTATTGTGAGGTGGAGAAAGTTGCACCCTTGCTAGATTCCCGTTGTAGTATTTCTACCAGATCGCGATAGCTGCAGATTGAATAACAACATATCCTAATAAATGAATAGGCAGGATGGCCCGTTGTTTGATCGGCCCGATGATGAGGCTGTATAGCCTTGTCGTCTGGGCAGGCCACCTGGTAGGACAGCCATCAATCCTACACATCACCAACAACAACGCACCATTCATGTCACGAATAACGGAGGTCATGTAGTCAAAGGTAGGGTTCTGTTATATTCAAGACTGAAGTTCGCTTCCTTGAGCGCTGCCCTCACAATATCCGCTCCCACGTGCTGGGTCACGTCCCCAAGGACTCTAGGGTAATCCTTGTCTGGGGACCTGGCCTGGGCCTTGGTATCCGTTACACTCTTGATAGTCGAATGAGGGGGGTAATCTTATAGCCAAGTCTTTTGCTTTATATTAGTTTAGCCTTTAGATGACTGGAATACCTCAAGGATTGCAGTTCTACATCCATCTTCGGCTTGATAGTAGCCAGCCGTTTGTGGCTAATGTGATCATCGCGAACCCCCTGAGCCTCGCTCACGTCCACTGCATTGATCAAGAGGTCGAGGGTCATGAAAAGCGTCATCACCCAGACGGGTATCGGAGACAGATTGACGGGAATTCTGGGGCCATATTTTGGACTGATTCTCAAGGTCAGGCTTACTCGACTCTCATAGCGGAGGCGTATGGGACTCATATGGAATATGGCAAAGAAGCACTCCTCTTGCTGCTGCTACGCCATACCCTTCATATTCTTCGTATAATCCAGCGGAGGACATCTACTCTTCTGATGCATAGAATACAGCTAAGGCAATACTCCTTCAGAATTGTTCTTCAATAACTGCCCTCGTCTCGCCTTGATACACATTGACTGTCCTGCTTTACGCAAGAACCACAACTCCCAGCTGAGACAAAATATCACGTAATACTGTTAGCCTGGTAGTCTTTCGAGCAAGTCCACCTTGGGTCTCACCAAGCTCCAACATCCATCCACGTGTGCCAGATAGCCTAGTAGTCAGAGATCTCACCGACAATGCTGGGTATTAGAGTCCAAGATATTAGGTTCGAGCTTCACTCGGAGTCTTTCCGCGCTCGAGTCCACACTTACGAACGTCACCCGCACGTGCTTCGAACTGACCTCATATCTGGCCCCTGTCAAAGCCTCCCGCTTGTTGTCGTTTTGAAGCTTCATGATGACAGAGAACTCTTTGAGAAAGAGGAGCGATTCTACAAGACATTCGAATCCGAGCGCATCCCACAATTTTATGGAACCACCACTATCGACAGCAAACCAGCTCTTGTTCTATCTTATATTGAGGGCACACCTTTGGACGACCTAGATGATTCCTACCTCGGAAGTCTCATCGACTTGCAGACGAAGGTACTCGACTTATGCGCTGCCTTCGAGATTCTGGCGTCATTCTCGAGGATTACGCGCCGCGCAACTTTATCCTCAACGGTGAAGCACTATTCGTGGTTGACTTTGAGGCGTGGGAGGAGAGTCCAGCCGTTTAACAGAGATGGCCAGATGACAAGAATCTAGAAGAGCTGCTCCAGATTCGTGCAGAGACTATTATTGAGAAAGTCAAGGATCTCATAGAAAGCAAAATCAGGAATAGGTAAGTATACTCCTATTTATCCTGTAGACGTTTTAGTAACCCTTCTTAAGGCATTTCACTGCAAAGTTTAGCGGCTAGAATACTCATCGTTCTACGTAGCAAGATAACGAGATGGTCAATCTCCAACACGAACTACTTCAAGAAATTTGTTGTCTAAAGAGCCTGCTGAAAGAACCAAGGAGCGACGAAGAAGAAGGGTTAGCGATGATGAAACCACTGCTTAGCGCAAATACACAGGTTAACTTCATCAAGGTTATAAGAGGATATAGCAAGAACAATGCTGCCCCGAATTTTCTGCTTCCTTCACAGCCCAACCACGGTCCCGGAGGCACCTCGTTCAAGTTTCCAAACCCAAGCCCAGCACACATCGAGCCAGGCGGGACTAGAGGATCTCTTCACAACTCGAGCTCGTTCGATTACCACTGTTTCTGAGGGAGGTGGTTGATCTACCACCGCTGAGCAAGTCCGAGGCTCCGGAGCTGCTGAAGTCGCTCGCCGACAGGCTACCCGGGAAGAGAGCGCTCGTGGCAGAGTTGATCAAGTCATGACCGACCTGCCACCGGCTCTCGCTCGGGAAGTGGCGTCCCTGAACGAGACGACGACATCAATCATGGAGTATCCTCGACTCCTGTGGAATACAGAGCGCGCGACATGGGAGAGCTTTTGGAGACGGAGTTTGCGGGTGAGGATTGTGGCGAAGGCATTCTTATGCCCTTGCTCGTTAACTAATGCTCAGTTCATATATGAACAAGCTAATCTGTCAATCATCAGCATCCATAGCGCTTCCACTATCCTCATACCTACCCTCTCTAGACTCAGTAGCATCGTTCCCTTTCGCCTCAAAGTGTAACCTTTCTTAAGTATCATGATATCTTCCTAGTGCTAGAATGTAATAGAGGGCATTATATCTTGCCTGACGTTTCTCTAAGTTCTACCACTTTGTCCTATGCATGTGCATGGCCGCATCTTTGTTAATATCCCTAATGACTGCCCGCTGCGATTCCTCATTAACAGCGTCGAGATACTCCAAGTAGTCGCTACTAAATTTAAAGTGAATAAAGCTAACGAATGTATTGACCGCTGCGATTAGGAAGCTACTAGCTGATATTAGCATTTCTGTCTGGATGTACGGATATGCCTCGTGAAGGGTGTTATACTTGTCTTGAAGCGTCTTGCAGTTGGCGTTCTATAAAATAACAGTTTCGCTGAGGTACTGTGTGATGCGAATAGGGATCGCAGGTTACGTAAGTAAGGGTATTATTAAGATGGGTAAAGAAGGTTAATTTAGCTATTTTGCAGTTGAGAGCTTAAAACTATAAGAGTTCTAACCTATATAACTATATAAGATTTAATACCTTAAGTAATACAATTAGGAATTATAGGTTATATAAGTAAGGTTATTATTAAGATATATATAGAAGGTTAATTTAGCTATCTTATAGTTAAGAGCTTAAAACTATAAGCTAGTAATACCTCTTAATCTGTAATTTCCTTTTATCTTTATTATTTCTTTATATTCTTTATTAAATATTAATATATTAATACTATTTAATTATTTTTATTATATAATTAGTTATATAGAGCTTAAAGTAAGCTTATTTTTTTATTTTTTATACGTTTTATTATAGTTTTTATTTTAAAAAAAAAAAAATTTTACTATTTTAAAAAAAAAAATTTCTTATTAATATATTTAATTTAAATCTAGCTATTATATTTTAATCTCTATTTTCTTTTTATATTTAAAAGCTTTTAAAAGCTATAGCTTTTTTTATAAGTTAATAGATTTTTTATTATAAAGTTTAATTTATAATATATTAGTTATTATCTTTTTTTATAGAGTTTAATTTCTTAAAATAAAAGATATTAATATAGATACATTAAAGCTATTAATAGAATATTATAAAAGTAGATTTTTTTTAAATATATAGTAACTTAAATTTAACTATAAAGTTTCTAACTATTTATTTAATTTTAAAAAGATTAATATATTATTAAAATAGCTTTTTTATTAACTTTTCAAAAAGATAGTATTTATTATAAAACTATAAATATATCTTATTATTAATTTTAAGTTAAATAGAATAATATTTTATATAATATTATTATTTTACTTTAATAATTATAAAATTTATTATAAATTAAAAAAATTTTTATCTAGCTTTATAAAAAAAGAATAAATTTATAGTTTTTTTATTATTAAATTAAAAAAAAATTAAAAGTCTATAGAAATTAATATTATAAATAAATTTATAAGTAAAAAATATAAATTTTAATATTATAAAATACTATTAAAATTTTATTATTAAATTAAAAGAATTTAAAATTAATTAATATTAAAGCTTTTTATATAGTAAAAATATAATATAATTTTAATAGTTTAATTTTTTTATTTAAAAAACTATCTATTTAAAAAATAATAAATTATAGTTATTATAAACTTAATATTAAAAAAACTTTAAAAAGTCTTTTAAAAAATTTATAATTTATAATTATAATTTAAAATAATAATATTTAGTATATTTTAATTAAATAATATAAATTTACTAAATAAAAATTATAGTTTAATTAGCTATTAAGTAAATTAAATACTTTAAAATTAAAAAGTATTATTTACTTACTATATAAATAATAGTTATTAGAATTTTAAAAGTTTTAAAATTCTTAAGAATTTATAGAGAATTTACTAATAAAATAAATAGTAAGTTAATAATAAAGTTAATTATAATTATATATATAAAGTAATTTAAAAGCTAAATAGTTTAATAGCTATTAATATATAGCTATCTATTAATTTACTTTAAGTAATAAGTTTAATAGTAGTAAATATACTTTTTAATAATATAAATAAAAATTATAAATATAAAAGTTTAAAAGCTTTTTTATTATTCTTTTAATTTTAAAGTAATATTAATTATTATAAACTATTTTAAGCTTTTAATAAGAGAATTTAAATATTTAAATTTACTGTATTTTTATTATATATATTATAATTATTAAAACTTAAGTTTAAATTTTAAGCTGCTTTTTTTCTATTTATTAGAATTTTAGCTAATTTTTTTTATTTTATAGCTATTTTAATTTTAATATCTTAAGTTATAAATGTAATAATTTAATTTAATACTTTAAAATTTCTAATATCTATATTAACTTAAGCTATTTAAATTTACTTTTTAATTAGTATTTTAACTAGCTATTATTTATACTATCTTTATATAATATAAAAGCTTTTTAAATTAAAAGTTATATATCTTTTTATTAATATTATTAATAAAGTCTTTTTATTTTAAAGTTAGCTATTTAATTTTAAAAGTTTTAGCTAATATTAATAAAATAGCTTTTCTTATTTAAATAAATAATAAATTAATATAAATAATTTAATTTCTCTATAAGTTTAATTTATTAGTATTATCTAAAAAAAGATTACAGCTAAAAATAGCTAATATAATCTTTTATTAAATATTTAAATAATAAAACTCTATTTAAAAGAAATTTTAATAAATTAAAAAGCTTATAGCTTTAAAAGAATTAAATATTTATTAAAAAGAAGTTAGTTTTTTAATAATAGAAAATATCTTTTTTATATTTTTATTACTTAAAATAAAGTTACTATTTTAAAGTTATTACTTATAAATAGTATAATTATTAACTATAAATAGTAAGATTATTAACTATAAATAGTAAAATTATTAACTATAAATAGTAAAATTAAAATTAAAAGAAATTAAATTAAAGCTTAAAGTAAAAATTAATATATAATAATTTTATTATTTAGCTACTATTTTTTTCTATTATTAGATATAATACTAACTATTTATCTTTATTATTTAAAAATACTATATAGCTTTATTATTATTATATATTTATACTTTATAGATCTAATTAAAGATAAATAGTACTTCTATACTGTAAAAATAAAGAAAAAACTATAGTAGCTAGAAGAAAACTCTTATTCTATATTTTAAGCTTAAATTAAAGTCCTATTAGTATTATATAAATTAAAAAAGTAGTTTTTCTATTAAAATTAAAATTATTCTATAACCTAAATATTTAAATTAGTTTGTATATAGTAAGAGCTATATACAGTTAAGTTAGGTATATTATTTAATTTTACTATATATTGTTATTATTATTAGTAGTTTATAGCTGCTACAGACAGATTATATATCTCAGTATAGATTTAGTATATTAAAATAGTCTGCTAGCTGCTTATAGCTATATAAGTAGGGTTTAATATCAGTTAGCTGTTAATATTCCAGCTATTATTAACAGCTTAAGAAGATATTTAAATTTTATACTCTAATTATTATAGCCTTCTCTTTTTTTTTTTCTTTAGAGTTTTATAAGTTAACTTTTACTCCCTCTTTTTACTGTATTAATAGTATTTTCAATTTAAGTTTATATTATTAATCTAATTATATTATTAGGATTTTATTAATAAGTTAGTATCTTTTATCTTTAGCTTTAAAGTGTAGCTTTCTAACTTCTTATAGTAAGAATAGTAATAGTAATAATAATAACAGTATATTCCTACTGCAGTTTTATTATAGCTATCTATACTAACTTCTTACTAAATAATAACAATAATAATAATAATAATAATAATAATAATAATACTGGTTATCTTAGTATAGCTTTATATTAAATTTATAGAGGTTCTATTAACTAACTGTTTATTAAATAAAAAGAAAAAGAGTTATAAAGAGTACTTCTAAAAAATTAAAGTTAGTATACTTTATCTTCTATTCTGTATATATTATATAGATATATAAGGATAGCTTAATAGATTTCTATAGAGATTAAACTAATAAGTTTTTTATTTTTAAGTTAGGTTTAATATACTAATAATATATATAAATATAGCAGTAAGTAGCTATATAGCTTATATATATATATATAAGATATATATACTCTTAATATTTACTGTAGTTACTAATATCTAAGTATTAATAGTTACTTTTCTATATAAAAATAGAGAGATTAATATAGATTTAAGTTACTTTTAATTTAAATTTACTATTAATACTATTTATTTAGAAAGTAAACTTCTAAAAGCTTAAAAATAAAGTCTTAAGAGCTAAAAGTTAGATACCTTTAGTATACTTATATACTTCTATAGTTATTACTATAGAATTATTATCTAACTAACTTACTAAGCTAACTAGTAGGATAATTTATATTACTAAAGTGCTTAAGTATTTTAAAGTTATTATAAGTTTAATTTTAGCTGCTTTAGTTAAGTTTTTATAGTAAGAGAAGGCTATTAAAATTAAAAAAAAAAGATAGAAAATATAGAAAAAAAAAAGAAGGATAAAAATAAGATAAGTTTAATAAAAGATAAATAGTAATAAAAGAGAAAAAGAGAGAGAGAGTTAGTAAGTAGAGAAGTATAACTAATATAAGCTTAATAAGTTAGTATATTATAGGCTTAATATATAATTATTATATATATATATAGACTGGTTTTTTTTCCTTTTAAAAGTTTTTTTAAAGTATATTAAGTATTTTTCTTAAAGAAGTTTTAAAGTATTATTACTAAATTATATTATAAGCTTATTAATTCTATATTAAGCTTATTATAGTATATTTTATATAAAGTTATATTATATATTAAAAGTAGGAAATTAGTTAGAGCTATAAAAATTAATAGATAAAAGAATAGACTGTATTTAACTTTAAAAGTTAAATAGTAAGTTTATATTAGTTTTAAAGTAAATTTTAAAATAAAATCTATATTATTCTATATATATAGTAAGTAGTAAAGAAAGATATAATTTAAAGTCTTATTTATATTTCTAGTATTAATATTATAGTAAAACTATATTAAATATATATTCTATTATAAAAAAAAGCTTTATAAATTTAGTCTTTTTATATATAGTTAAATAAATATTAAACTTTTATTATACTTTTTTAGTTTATTATAAAGTTAGATAACTTTCTCTCTATTAAAATAGTAAGTTTAACTTAATTAGTTTAATTTTATTTTAAAGTCTGCCTTTTATATAATATATAATAAGCTTAATTCTATTTTTTTCTACTATTCTTAAAATGTATATATCTAAATTTAAGCTTATTTAGACTGTTTATTATAACTAAATAGCTAGCTAGTAAGTTAGTTTTTTATACTTCTATATTAAGGCAGTACTATAGAACTCTCTCTATTTTTTTATATAAATCTATTTTATAGCTATTATAGCTACAGTTTATATAAGTATTTTCTATTTTCTATTATTTAAGGCAGCTATTATTATAGGCTGAAGTCTAACT